>OY821521.1:23553817-24301317 GCA_963682025.1 Cordilura impudica | reverse complement strand
GACAAAGATCTGAGTAATCCAAAAAATCTACGAGCCATAAGTTTGCTTCCTAACATTAGTAAGGTATTTGAGATCTGTATCAATAATAACATCACAAAATTTTGTAATGACAGAAACTTGATAAGTGAAAAGCAGTTTGGATTCAAATATAAACATTCAACAATAAATGCCATACATTTGCTTACATCTAATATTAACTGGAATTGGAATAAAAAATTATGTACAGGCGCGTGTTTAATTGACATGGAAAAGGCTTTTGATAGCATCTGGAATCCAGGACTTATTTCTAAATTAATTTCATTTCAATTGCCTTTGTATCAAATTATACTTATTTACAATATGATTTCTGATAAATCCTTTAAAGTTTTTCATCAGAAATATAGCAGCAAAAATACATTTAAAATTGTTAATGGATTACAACAGGGAACTGTTAACTCACCCATACTTTTTAACCTATTTATCTTGGACCTTTTAAATAACATAGAGTACATTATTTCCTTCGCAGACGATATAATCATATATCATGCTGACAACACAGTTGAAAAAATCAATCAAAACCTTCAAAAATCGTTCAATATAGTTGAAAAGTTTACATTAGACTGGAAAATGAAATTGAACACTCAGAAGTGTGAAACAATTTTATTTAGACCTCCAGTAGATAAATGCAATAATAATATAAAGAAGAACTGGAAATTGTTTGGAATTAAATCTAATATAAATAACACAAATGTACCAAACAAGCAAGTTGTTAAATATTTAGGAATATACCTTGACAAATTCATATATTTTAATAACCATATTAATGAAATGCTAATAAAGGCAAGAAATGCATTTTTCATATACAAATCATTATTTTATTCAAAACACATAAAGTCAAATGTTAAAATTATTATGTACCAATCATTAATTAGACCAATTGTAACATATGGATGTCCAATTTGGTTTAACATTGCTGCTTCTTACATGGAAAAGATACGTGTATTTGAAAGAAAATGTTTACGAGCTTGTACTTCTTTATTTAGATCGCCCCAAAGCAATTATATAAAATATGTTTCTAACAAAAGATTGTATAATGCCTCAAATATTATAAGAATAGATAATTTCATTATAAATCTAATTAGAAATAATATATTAAGATGTACATTGTGTACAAAAAATAATTTAATCATGGCACCTTACTATACAAATGAAGAATATATAGATGTTACCTTACAAAAAGGTTTTGTTCCACCCGAGGCTTTTTTATACCTCGACAGATTAAATATTATTCAAAATGAAAACGGGATCCCAGTCTTTTATCACCAATATAGACGGGCTAATATTAAAGCAGTTAATTGCAATGCTGCAACAAATGACAATCTCAGATATGATACCAACATAGCCAATGGAGAACTTTGTAGCCTACAAAGAACCAAAACCAAAAAATTTTGGTGGCTTATCAAAGTGATGTTGTTATCTTTTTTCATTACATAAAATCATATACATTCTTCATTTGAAGTAATTTACCTTGTTTTCTTAGTTATAAATCATAATTTTATTATAGCAATAATACTAGAGCGCCCGTTTATGGGACAGTGTATATAAGTATATAATATATTTGAAACTAGAGTTTATTATAGTTTAAATTGGTGTTATATTAATGTAAATAAATAAACGTTGAAAAAAAAAAAAATGAAAAACGAAAAATAAAAAACGAAACATTAAAAATAAAAAATAAAAAACGAAAAATTAAAAATTAACCGGTTAAAATAATTAATAATAATAATAAGTGATACGCTTTCTGTTTGATTTTAAGAAAGTGCTATAAAAAATCTTTAAAAATCCCCTGCGATCGGATTGACATGATTTTTTTTTTTTTTTTTGGGCAAAATTGGGCTTAAAAGTCCTGAGTGATAAAGATACAAGTGATAATGTTAAATTCGGCTATACCGACTCTTTGATATCATCACCCACCTTTGTCTTGCACTTAATATTATAACCAATGTTGGGTATGGTTACCATTTCAATACACTTAATTAATCTTTAAGTTCTAATATCCAAGGTTCAGAAAATACACACATCAAACACACAATGTTCTGTTCTAAAGCAGCCAACATATATATTTATTTTCATATCAATTAATTAAATTTTGTACGGTGCCGAACACAATCATTTCGTTTTAATATTTCGTTATCTATCACGTATTTTTTTTTTTTTTTTTTGTTTCGAACACACATAAACCACACAGATTCGAGTGTAGCTTTATTTTAAGTTCGTTTTCTTGCACGTGTACTGCTAAAAAACAAAAAATGTTCTTCCATGCGTACAACTAAAAATTAAAACATTATCCACTCGTGATCGGAAAAATCTGAAACACCCCTATAATAACGACAATTGTTTCAACCAAATTTATTTAAAAAATAATTAGTAGTTATTAAAAAAATAAAATAAAAAGATAATAATAAAAATAAAAAAAATAAAAAATTAGAAACACACATAATTGATATGAAAATAAAAATATGTGTTGGCTGCTTTAGAACATTGTATGTATGATGTGTGTATTTTCTGAACCTTGGTAAAAACGGAAGATTTTATTTATAAACAGAGAGGTTTAAAAATCAAAAATTTCATGTGCCCCTAAAAAATATTGAATAAACATATTTTACAGTAAATTGACCAACGATTTCAAATATGCTACTCTTATTACAATCATAGTTTTGGTTCAGAAGATATAGCCCTTCAAAGTTGACTGATTTTCAGTGTTAAAAAACCAGACCATTTTTAGATAATTTGCTCCGCATTCAGATACAGTATCTCCAAAGCTAGGTAACGGATCGTTATTTTTATTTTTTTTTTTATTTTTTTTTTTTGATATATCTATTTATAAAGAAAATAATAAAACAAAATTTTACTGTTTGCTTAGTTTTTGTCCGGGTAAATCGATATTTACCAACTGACCATTTTTTCAATATTTCTCAACTTTGATGGAAAATAAGAAAAAACTATAAATTTCTATATTTGCCATATTTTCAAAATTATTATTCCTTTACCTAACGTAAAAATTTCCTTGCCCCATTTTTTGGTAGAGGTAAAATTTTTAAAAAAGATTTGGTTCCAATTTATGACATATAACCGTGAAAACGCATTCTTATTGTTATGATTTTTGTTTTTCATTCTGTAATGCTTACCTGAGATCCTCCGTTAAATTCTGCTCCCTAAATTCAGGTGCAGATACAATTTATGACATATAACCGTGAAAACCCATTCTTTAAAAGAAACGATGGCAATACTTCGAGAATGGCAATACTTGATTCAGAAAAATATGGAGAATATGCTTCGGAAACTGCATTACTTTTACCAGAATTATATCCACAGAAAAAGTTGAACCCGACAGTTCATAAAATATTGTCGCATGGCAAAGATATAATTGAATATCAGACTTTGCCAATTGGAGAGCTTTCTGAAGAAGCCCCTAAACAAATGTTATAAAAAATATAGATTGCTAAACACTTTCAAATCATCAAGGGTGACACAAAATGAGGACCTCTTCAACATGTTAGCAGCATCTTCTTATCCACTTATTTCATCACTGTGACATGTAAAAGTCACGAAAAGAGTTAGAAAATAATTATTCCTTCTTTTACGAATTGTGAGCAATATTTAAAAAAATTTTAAAAATAAAAAAAATTTTTAAAAAAAATATTTTTTTTTAATCTTTTCTGGAATAATTTTAAATCATAAAAGCCGTTAAAAAGAAACATAAAAAATCAAAAAATTTTAAAAAATATTTTATTTTACTTCCCATAAAATTGATTTTTCCACAAACTTCAAGTTTGCTAACCCATAAGTAGTCACCGAAAAGGCGTAGATCCCTTTTCAAACACTCATTTCATAAGTTGATCAATTATGTATCACATGTCTTTTAAATTTTTTGATTATCTTATTTGGCCACTGTGGCGCCACTGTGTGGTTGCGACCCAAATCCGGCTTAAAGTTGCACGATTTGCACCTCTTGGCACGTGGACTATACCCAAACATATATCTATAATATTAAGAGACTAGGCGATTTTTTGTGACCGATGTTTTGTTCTACGGTTTTATCCCGATTTTGACCAAACGTATATTATTTGAAAGGTATTTCTTTTTAGCTGTTCACTAAATTTACAGGTTTTTAATTTTTTCCTTTATTTTCCGATTACAGTAAATTGCATTTAAAGTTGCTACTAACACATACATAAAATTATTCATATGCTATGTGTGTTTAATTAAACTAGCAGATTCCAGCTCTCGAAATTCGAGCGCAAATTTTAGGAAATTTTTTTTTTTTTCATTAAATAAAGACCCTAAAAGTATGCTAATCAATTATAGCCAGTTCGCAAATCAACACATAAAACAAACTCATTTTTATTACAAACACATTAACAAATTTAATAAACACACACATAACATTGTAAAGTTTTATGTATGTGTTAGTAGCAACTTTAAATGCGATTTACTTAAAATAAAGGAAAAAACTAAAAGATCTGTAAATCTGGAAAACCGCTAAAAAGAAATACCTTTCAAATAATATACGTTTGGTCATAATCGGGATAAAACGGTAGAACAAAACATCACAAGAAATCACCTAGCCTATTAATATTATAGATTTGTTAATATGTCTGTTAATGAGTTTGTTATCTTCATTCACAATAATAATAAACCATAAAAGTATAGGTTTGTGAATTGGCTAAGTTAAAAAATAAAGCTGCCTAGAAATTGCACTCGAATTTCGAGCGCTGGAATCTACTAGTATACAAATAAAACGCTAGAACACAACGACCATAACAACAAGAACAATTACAGCTAGCACACACAAGAAACAATATTTAAAATAGAACAATGCAGAAAAATCATATTTTTTTCAAGAAGTTTTTGCACCTATTGAACTGATTTGAATGATTTTAAATAGCAATTGGCTCAGTATATCAATAAATCATTTTCACTAAAAATAAGCAACCCAGCTAACCTATTAAGGGCGCGATCGTGATTTCCACAGACGGACGGACAGACGGGCAGTGCTATATCAACTCTGCTTGTTGTAAGGATCAAGAATATATATACATAATGGAGTCCACATTTTTTTTTTTAATTATTACAAACAAAATGAAAAAATTATATATACCATCTGGTGTGGAGGGTATAAAAAGAACACCTCAACTTCTTCATTAATACGGGGTTAGAAAAGGAATTTTTTTGGAAAAAATTTGGCACAAAAGCTTCGTAACGTAGATTTAATTAAGAGTATAACATTTATAAATAATCGTGCAGTAATTTTGGTCTGCTTCACCATCTTCAAATTTTTGCGTTTTTTGGTTTATGAGATTTTACAATCTTACGTTTTTACGTTTATGCGATTTTGGATTTTGCGTTCATGCAATTTTGCATTTTGCAATTTGTGTCTTTGAAATTTTACGTTTTTGCGATTAAAAGTTTTTCTTGGTTTTGAAATTTGCGTTTTTATGATTTTGCGATTTCCATTTTAGTAATTTTTTGGATTTTTCGTTTTTGCGATTTTACATTTTCGTGATTTTACGTTTTCGCGATTTGAAGTTTTTGGCATTTTGCATTTCTGCAATTGAACATTTTTTCGATATTGCGTTTATGCGATTTTGGGTTTTTGCGATTTAACTTTTCCGTGATATTAAGCGTTTGCGATTTTATGTTTCTGCGATTTTGCTTAAATTAAAAACAATCGAAATTCCGTATATTTAAAAAGAAAGTATGCTTAAATAAAAATATACGTACAGGGTTATACATTCAATCAAATCAGCGAATAAATGAGCCAGCAAGTCAATGATGAGCGTAACTATATATCACGATAGTAAGTTTTTTTTTCCTGTAGTGGTCTATCAATGTTGAATAAGTTTTGGTTTTTTGAGCGCGGTGGTAAAATCGAAAACCAACTCATTAAAAATAAATATTTTTGTAAATTATTTCATCGAAAATGTTTCTTTATTTATTTTTTTTTTTTTATGTGTAAACATCTATACGCGCAGGGGGGTAAATTTCTATTTCACAATACAATCACAAAAACAGCGTACATGTGAGAGTCACATCTTACGCGTAAGATGTGACCATTAAGACAAATCGGTATGACTTATGATTGTTTGGTGAAAAAATTATTATATGAAATAACCTTTTTGTCGCTGTTTTCTGCATTTTATTTATTATCAGATGTTTACACATCTCCCCTTTGATCGGACTCACATGATTTTTTTGTTAAATAATCAACTTTAAATATTTTTAAATAAATTAATTATCTTTCTGTATTTTTTTTAATTTTTTTTTTCAAAATTGCTCGAAAAATTAGGTATATTCGATATAAGTACATGTGTACCTCAGAAATTTAAAAACAAATCTACTTGAATAAAACTGAATTAAAAAAAATCAAGTATAGCCTTTCTAGATCGACTATACGATTCCCTACACCATGCATTTGGAGAAAGGGTCTTAGTTCCAACTATTTGTTCATAGAATATAAGCACAAACTAAATTTGAGTGGCATTATTATTAATTTTTGAAATTGAAAAAGTTAATATCGGATGTCATATTATTAGGGACTAAGTCGAAAAATGGACCGGTCTTGGCCATATTTGCTAAAGTTACTTATTTGAGAAAATCTTTGCAATATTTTAGTTTTTTTGGTAGATTTAAGTGAAGATCGGGAAACGGCTTTTATAGGGGCTATGACTAAGAATTGTCCTACAGGGTTTATTTTTGAACTACTGATTAATGGGTGTAATAAGCACACCCTATGCCTATATGATAATCTTGATCTTACGGCAATTTGAGTCGATGGGAGCTAGGATGGAATATGCACAATTTCGTCCAATGGCCAATAAAGCTTATATACCAAATTTTATCAAAATAATTTATACTAGCAGATTCCAGCACTCGAAATTCCAGCACGCAAATTCCAGGAAACAAAGACTCTAAAGGTATGCTTCACAATTCAACTCATTTTAAATTAAGAAAACAAACTCAACACAATAACACAAACACATTAACAAATTTAATAAAAGCACACATAGCATTGTATAATTTTATATATGTGCAACTTTAAACGATCATAACTCCAAAAAAATATTCCAGACGATAAAAATCTGAAAATCTGGGTAACAGCTAAAAAGAAATACCTTTCAAATGAAAAATTTTTTGTCAAAATCGGAGTAAAACTGTGAAGCTTACATCGGTCACAAGAAATCGCTTTGCCTATTAATATTATAGATTTGCGACCTGTAGTTTGATTATTATGGATATACAGACAGACAGACGGACAGACAGACACACAACGCTAAATCGACTCAATAAGCGATTCTGAGTCAATCGATATAATAACAGGTGACTCTGGTCAAATATTTGTGATGTTACAAATACCAGCACAAACGCATTATATCCTTACCACAGAGTGGCATAGGGTGTAAAAACATTTTGCATTTTTATAACGATAAGCAATAAAAAAAACAAGTTTTTTCTATAAAAAGATCCAGTAAAAAAAATATGCTGAACAAACACAACCACAGTAACATATTTTTGTTTGGTTTTTTGTTTGCGTCTCTATTTTCGATAATCCACTTAGTGTTGTTGTTAAAGTGTTAAGCTTTTAATTGGGTGTGGACAGGTGCGTAGATTTTGACTTATGTTCACGTAACTATGTTAGTTAGATATTTTCAGTCAATCAATTATGTAATTACATGATGGTAAATTAATTTACAAATAAAGGGAGTATAATAAAAACTTTTTTATGGGTTTTTTTTTTTTTTTGATTTTTAGTTTTCGAGCAGATATAAAAAGTTGTTTTTTCGAGCAAACATATAAATCAACCACTGACAAAAAAAAATGTGAGAACTGTAGGAAAAAATCAATTTTAAAACAAGTAAGAAAATTATAGTCGAGTTAAAATTTTTATAACTAACAAACGGCTTTTCCCGATCACCTTTGAATCTTATGAAACTTAGTTGTCTTTTTGCACCTTACTTAACTAAGATAAACGTAAAATTTTAGACTTCCAGCTTCTGTTATTCTTGAAATATGGCGCGTCAAAAAATTTAAAAAATCATTAAAAACCATATAAGTGGTCTGCCATTATAATTTATATATCAACAAGTTTTTAACATACAGGGTCAAAATTTCTCTTATTTTAAAGGTATTGAGAATAGGTTTTAAACTTTATTTAGTTAATTTTTTTTTTCTGAAAGGTCAAAGGTCACTGACAGTTTGAAAGTTTGGGAAGATATATCTCAAAAAATTAATTTTTTTAAATTCTGAAAAAATATATGTTAGTCCTGATAGTATTCTCTGCATTTCGTGCCAAAAATTTTGAATGAGCTCTTATTAGTTCCTGGATATTGATAAAATTATGAAATTGTTTGTAAATAATTTTATATTTTTTTTATTTATTTATTTGGGTGATATTAAATACATATATTATTTTAGACAAAAGGAGTTAAAAGTAAGAAATATATATTTTACATGTGCATATATATTACAAACATATGCGATTAACCCTTTAATGCCCGTAATTTTTATTTTTTTCTCCTACGATTTTTTTCTCAGAGTTGCTTGATATATTGTGCAAGCCTAATTGCAATTATTTTATTGTCAATATTGATAGAGATCAATTAGAGCTAATCTTATTTGATCGCACATGTAAAATTTTTTTTCTGCAAAAAGTGAGTTTACAAATAATTAAAAAAAAGTAATAAAGATATTTAAAAGTTTAAATTTAAGTGCTTAAATATATTGTTTAAAGGTAAGAAAATTAGAAAAAAAAATTTTTAAATACTTTTAGATGGTGATAAGTCATTTTTCAATCACAATATTTTCTATAGGCAACATTTCATAACGGCTAAACCATAGGACTTTGAAATTGATATCAATTCATATTTAGGTCGAAACTAACAACTACATAAACTTGAAAAATGTTTAACCACACCCCAATTAATTCGGGTATGAAAGGGTTAATTAATTGTAAATATATTCAATTAAAAATTCTCGATCTTCGGAGTACAGTTTTACTTTAAGTTTTCATTATCCTTCAGTAACAAAATAGTGGAATTTTTTGTTCCTGGTGCAGTTCTCAAGGCAATAAACATGTTTTTAAGAAACTCTTCTTATGCTTTATAACCTTCCTCTGTTAAAAATATAAAACTACAATTTAAAAGATATTCACGGCAACAATCATACAATTGAAGCGGGGTAGAAATTTGGTCCTGTATTGGACGCTGCAAACTGGCTTGAATAGTTTTCCTACGTGCACTAGATTTTTTACTTAAATTTGAATTTTTGTAAATATTTTACTCTATAACCAGCAAAAGTTCATTACAATAAAATAACTTCAGGTAAAATGGGAAAGCTTCCACATTACCGAAATTTAATATATAGCAAAAGTAAACATTAAACAAAAATGAAAAAAAATATATAATTAAATTTTATATTTAATTTTACGCTAATTGAATGGTTTATTTCAAAAACCAGCCAAGCAACAAAAAATGAAAAATTGAGTTTTTGGGCGAATACTGTTTTTAAAGGTAAATGCATCGCTTAATGCAAAAACAATTAAAATTTTGCCCCTATGTGATGGTGCAACAAAGTCGAGATATCTTTGTTTAGTGCAGAAAGAAGTCAAGTGACAGCGCTTAACTGGTTTCTGCTCTAAACGGCGGGATTTTTAATACTGAAGGCCATTAAAACAGGTCGTTTCAATATACACAATGTGACCTCTCAAGATGTTAAATGTTTTAAACAATGGTGGCCTCGGTCGTACAAAAAAAATACAAATTCTGATGATACCTCTGGTAGAGCCTATCTATCCAAAGGATATGAAGGAGATTTTTAGGATTTCAACTAACAAAAAATTGTCCTAGGAAAAGTAGTTGTGAAGAAATTTATAGATGAACTTGAATAATCACCATTCACTATGCTAAAAACACATTCTCCTCCGGCTTTACCTACAGAGATCGCATATCCTTCAGGAAAGGTGAGTAAAAAACAAAAGATTTTATGGTTTATTTTCCATTGTGTAGTACAAGGCCCTAATCTAATTTTTTTCGTTAATCTTTAATCTTATAGGTCCCAATAAATGTAAAAAAAAAAAGATTTACAAGCTCTAAAACCCTACTTGGTTTGATACGAAGAGATTTATGACAATATTTTTTAATGACCCGCCACGGAAGCAGAAAGCACTGTAGAGGGAGTGTATGAGGACGATTAGTCGTTCCAAAAAAAATGTATATAAGAAAATGATATTAAACTCTTTAAAAAGTTAATTTTTCATTTTATTCTTGAAGTCCCTAATAAAATTAGAAGATTTCGTACGACATTTACAATAGTGATGGTTGTTTGGTTCTGAAACCAGTGAAGTGCAAACTTTATATTATTTTTTAAATACGTGTTAATATGGATAAAAAAAAGTTTTATGTTTATCAAACAGTTACACAAATGGATAATTTTCATAGGAAAAATATAAATTTTCTAAAAAAAAAATTTAAGTTTCAAGGAAGTTTAATTTGATTGACTCAAAATCAGTAACAGCTCGCCCAAATATGTATCACGAAATACAAACAAGACTATCAGCATCTTCCTTTAAGTTTTAAGCCTTAGAACATATAACATATAAGAACGTATTAAATTTTTTTAAAATTTTTGCTAAAACAAAGTATTTGTTATTAAAAAAAAATTAATAAAAAAAATAGTATGAAATTTTTTAAAATAATTTCACATTTTTATCAATATCTCAGGAACTAATAAGAGCTCACTCAAATTTGGCACAACATATATTTTTTTTAATTTTAAAAACTTCATTTTTTGAGATATAGCTTCCCACACTTCAAATCATGAGATAATGACCTTTGACTTTACGAAAAAAAATCGCTTAACTTACTTTAAACTATTTTCAATACCTATTATATGAGACCAATTTCGATCTTCTACGTTTAAAACTTTTGAAGATATAAGCAATAATGGCAGAGCACTCATGTGTGTTTTTAATGAATTTTCTTCTTTTCGAAGCGCCATATTTCGGAAACCTCAAAAGCTAGACACCCAAAATTGTTGAACTTATATTAGTTTAGTACTGTAGAACATTCATGCTAATTTTTGTACAATTCAAAGAGGGTAAGGTCGAACATGGCGTTTTCTTTCGTTGATTTTAAATGGAAATTACCGAGTCGGTTATTATACCCTATACCACTATGTGGTCATGGAATAATGACCTAGACCCATCTTTTATATACCGATCGCCAGAATCACTTTCTGAATCAGAATCGTTTTCTGAGTCGATTTAGCGATGTCCGGCCCTCCATCCGTCCATCCGTCTGGCGTCAAACTGCAATAAATTTTGATGAAATTTAGTTATAAGCTTTTTTCGGCCATAGGATAAACGCTTTTGAAATTGTTGAAAATCGGTATATGTTCAGACCTAGTCTTAAATAAAAATACAAATGATCCCTGTGAGATCGACTTAAATTGCCATAATTTAGGCTTTATTTTTGGACTAACAATTAGTGGATGTAATAAACATACATAAACTCAATTTGACCGAGATTTATATGATAATTTGGATATTATGGCAATTTAAGTCGATCATGAACCGATTTAACATGAACCGATTCATCCTATGGGCGATAAAAGCTTATATACTAAATTTCATCAAATTTTATTCATATTTGCTACCTGTAGTTTGATTACAAGGTTGACATGGACACACAGACGGATGGACGGACGGACATCGCTAAATCGAGTCAGAATCACTTTCTCATAATAAAAGATGTGTCTAGGTCAAATATTTTTGGTAGTTACAAACATCAGCACCAAGTCATTAGTCACATAGTGGTATGAGGTATAAAAATATATAAGAATATGTGGAATTGATTATGTTTGACGTAAAAACGTTTTTTCTAGGGAAATTTTTGTTCTCTGGAATTTTTTTGACCCTTATCAATATATAAAAGTGTAGGTCCGCTCTTAATCAGACAACGAACATATGACAATGGCAAGATTGAAATGTATTGTATAAGAAACCGGATTATATTCACTTTATAATAATACCTATTGATATGTAACTAGCAGACTCCAGCGCTCGAAATTCGAGTGCAAATTCTAGGCAACTTTTTTTTTCAACTTAGCCAATTCACAAAACACTTTTTTGGTTTCTTATTATTGTGAATGAAGATAACAAACTTACAAACATATTAACAAATTTAATAAATACACACACAGCATTGTTTAACCTTATGTATGTATTAGTAGCAACTTTAAATGTAATTTACTCAAAATAAAGGCAAAAATTTTAAAATCTGTAAGTCTGGTGAACAGCTAAAAAGAAACACCTTTCAAAAATTATACGCTTTGTCGAAATAAAACGGTAGAACAAAACATCGGTCACAAGAAATCGCCTAGCCTATTAATATTATAGATGTCTTAAAATCAGAATAAATAAGAGCAAATATATAGGATAATATATACTCGTATGTACATTTGGGTTCTATCAAAGTAATAAATTCATCGTAGTTATAGTATCGATGGGCTAATTTTCTACAAAATTTTATCAATATGTTATTTTTAGTAAAATAACTGCTAATTCTTTCTATGTTAAGGAAATGCAAAGTTCTATGGACTTTAACATTTTATTTAAATCGTAACATATTAAAGTGATAATGTCTTATCTCGAAAATCAAAAAATTTTTTTTAAAAACACTTGGACTTAATGACGTTTTATCTTACACTTGTAAGTTATTATACCCTATACCATTATGTGGCCAGTCAGAGTATAATGAGTTTGTGCTGATGTTTGTAACTATTTGACCTAGACCCATCTTTCATTATATTGATCAACACCGAATCACTTTATGAGTCGATTTAGAGATTTTCCTCTATCCGTCCGTCTGTCCGACCGTCTATGCGTCCATATTAACCTTGTAATCAAACTACAGATCGCAAATATGAATATATTTTGTTGAAATTTTGTATGTGAACTTTTATCGGCCATAGGACGGAAGCCATAGAAATTGATGAAAATCTGTGAATAATCAGACCTGATCCCCATATAAAATAATCCCTTTGAGATTTACTTAAATATCCATAGAATCCAAATTATAAAGATTACACTCATTAATAAGTAGACCAAAAACAAACTCTGAATGGCAATTCTTAGTCATAGCCCCCATATAAAACTGATTCCCGATCATCACATAAAACTATCAAAAACAAAAATATTGAACAAAAAATAAGTGACCTTACCAAATATAGTCAGTATCGGTCTATTTTTCGACCGATATGAACTTTTTCATATCTGCAGGCAAACAAAAATAATAACAATTCCATTCAAATTTGCGTTATACTTAATTTCCATATCCATTTAGTTGGTCCCGTTCTCTAAACGTATGGTATGGGATATCGTATAGTCGGATTAGACCGTTTATAATTTTCTTGTTTTTTATTGTTGTTCTTGTTATAAAAGCTTGCATAAACCAGTATATGTACTCGCATGTTTAGTCTTTTTAGTAGTTGCTGTTTCTTTTTTTATTCATTTTCATTTCACTGAATATGCATAATTTTCCATATTATGCACACTTAAGTAAAATATTTACCACACCACCCACACTTCTTTAGGCACACTTCTCAACTACACATACAAACATATATGAATTATGTACCAAACTTAGTAAACAACCGACATTATGCAGTTTAGTAATTTAATGTTTTTTTTGGAAAATTTTGCTCCCTACACAGGATATAAGCTTAATTCATGCAGAAAAACTTATCGTGTCCATTGGCGATGGACTGTAACCAATATCAGTCATAATGTGATGTTGTTAATTAAACCATGTTAACTTAATAAATCTCTAGAATAAATAATTATTTTTGGACAAATTTTAATTCAGAACATATTATATAAGAGAAGCTTTTTGCCGATTAAGAAAGGGACGATAAATTCTCGATACCTTGGGAGCGACTTCTTTATAAAAGACATTAATAGTGTAGAGTGTTTTGAAAGACGAATGTTATTAAGAACATTATGTTACTTATAGTGCGTTTGCATCTGAGGAAAATCTAGTAGATTTTAGTTGAAATCTATTTCAAAATCTATACCGTTTACATCTAACTTTTTTTTACATTTTGTGAGATTTTGTTTTCACAACAATAAACAGCTGATTAAAATATAACATATAAACTAGAAATACCAAAAATAAACAAAACAATACGAAAATGGAAAATTCTAAAATGGATCAGATTTAATAATTATATTATGCATCAAAAATGAAAAAAGCACACTTTAGTGTGAAAAAAGTATCAGCATTTGTTAAATGTGTTGTTTGAACAGCAAAAACCAATTCATTTTCAACAATTATTATTTAGCAGATTGGAATGGGCACATGTCAGTATAAAAAGTTATAACTTTTCAATTACTAAATATTTGTTAATAATTAATATTTTATTTCCTTTTTGTACAACTTGTTTCCTTTTGTTTTTCAGTCACTGCGTGTAATTTTCTATTACAATATTAAAAAAACACAGTAGTATCATTTGGTAGTGCCCAAGTTTGACAAGATTTTGTGAGATTTTGCACAAATCTAGTAACGAGCTAAATTTTGTTTTGTATGGGAAATCTAGTAAAAATTAGTTAGATTTCGCTCGAAATCTCGTATGTAGTAAATTTTGCTTAGATGTAAAAGCACTATTATTTGGTGAATATTTTACAGATTTCCAACAACTACATGAAAATGTTCTTTTTACCCAATCAATATTAAACGCGTACAGTGTACAGTATAATCGATATGAATGGTTTTGCATACTTAAAAACATAAGCCGGACATCTAATTTGTCAGTTCTGATTTAGATTACATGAATTCAGTCGTAGTTGAAGTTAGCGGAACTATTATGGAAGAAATAAAACAAGGAATATTTCTTTAAATTAAAAATAATAGGAATGAATTATAAATTATTAATTATAAAATCTTAAATTAAAATTGGGCAGTAGATCAATAAAAATCTATATAACAATTAAGATAATTATAGCCGGTTAACACCGACTATGCCATGCGCTTAGAGAAAGTATCTTAGGCAGTGCTGCCACACAAAAAAATTATTACAACCAAAATTACCAAAAATTACCAAATCATCGTTCGTAAGTTATTGTGTTCTATATGCTTTTTTTTTTTTTTGATTAATCCATGTTTAAGTTCTAATAGTTCTTACTCCTAAAGGCGTTTTCAAACAGGAAATTTTTTTAAATAGAAAAAACCACAAACTCTAGTACTTTCCTTGGTAGGAAGGTCGCAACAATTTTATCGGTTCAGTTTTTTTTTTTAATTAGCAACTAAACTTTAGCAACTAAACTTTAACAAAAAGCATATAGAACACAATAATTTACGAACGACGAAATATGAAAAAATAACCAAATTTAAAATGCAATTGAAAAAGCATGAAAATTTATTTTAAGTTTCATTGTAATAACGGGTGATTTTTTAAGAGCTTGATAACTTTTTTTTAAAAAAAAACGCATAAAATTTGCAAAATCTCATCGGTTCTTTATTTGAAACGTTAGATTGGTCCATGACATTTACTTTTTGAAGATAATTTCATTTAAATGTTGACCGCGGCTGCGTCTTAGGTGATCCATTCGGAAAGTCCAATTTTGGGCAACTTTTTCGAGCATTTCGGCCGGAATAGCCCGAATTTCTTCGGAAATGTTGTCTTCCAAAGCTGGAATAGTTGCTGGCTTATTTCTGTAGACTTTAGACTTGACGTAGCCCCACAAAAAATAGTCTAAAGGCGTCAAATCGCATGATCTTGGTGGCCAACTTACCGGTCCATTTCTTGAGATGAATTGTTCTCCGAAGTTTTCC
The DNA here is from genome assembly GCA_963682025.1 of Cordilura impudica. Classification (NCBI taxonomy): domain Eukaryota; kingdom Metazoa; phylum Arthropoda; class Insecta; order Diptera; family Scathophagidae; genus Cordilura; species Cordilura impudica. The sequence continues at coordinate 24,285,451 of OY821521.1, read as the reverse complement.
CTCAAAATGGCCATAGAATCGCGAGCTGTGTGGCATGTAGCGCCATCTTGTTGAAACCACATGTCAACCAAGTTCAGTTCTTCCATTTTTGGCAACAAAAAGTTTGTTAGCATCGAACGATAGCGATCGCCATTCACCGTAACGTTGCGTCCAACAGCATCTTTGAAAAAATACGGTCCAATGATTCCACCAGCGTACAAACCACACCAAACAGTGCATTTTTCGGGATGCATGGGCAGTTCTTGAACGGCTTCTGGTTGCTCTTCACTCCAAATACGGCAATTTTGCTTATTTACGAAGCCATTCAACCAGAAATGAGCCTCATCGCTGAACAAAATTTGTCGATAAAAAAGCGGATTTTCTGCCAACTTTTCTAGGGCCCATTCACTGAAAATTAGACGTTGTGGCAGATCGTTCGGCTTCAGTTCTTGCACGAGCTGTATTTTATACGGTTTTACACCAAGATCTTTGCGTAAAATCTTCCATGTGGTCGAATAACACAAACCCAATTGCTGCGAACGGCGACGAATCGACATTTCACGGTCTTCAGTAACACTCTCAGAAACAGACGCAATATTCTCTTCTGTACGCACTGTACGCATTCGTGTGGTTGGTTTAATGTCCAATAAAGTAAACTGAGTGCGAAACTTGGTCACAATCGCATTAATTGTTTGCTCACTTGGTCGATTATGTAGACCATAAATCGGACGTAAAGCGCGAAACACATTTCGAACCGAACACTGATTTTGGTAATAAAATTCAATGATTTGCAAGCGTTGCTCGTTAGTAAGTCTATTCATGATGAAATGTCAAAGCATACTGAGCATATTTCTCTTTGACACCATGTCTGAAATCCCACGTGATCTGTCAAATACTAATGCATGAAAATCCTAACCTCAAAAAAATCACCCGTTATAAAGGTTATTTGGCACAGCTAATAATTATAAATCATGGAAACTATACAAGAAATGTAATTCTTTTACATATTAAAAAATTCTTACTAATGAATGAAAATAACGAGAAACTTAAAATCATTTCATTGAAGGTCTAAAAATTGGATTGTTTTTTTGAATACGGTCGTTACAATAAAAATAAATTATTTTTTTCTTTACAAAACAAAAAAGGAATAATTAAATTATTTTACATATTAATAAAATTCTTATTAATAAATGAGAAACATTACAAGAAACTTAAATTTAAGCAAACTTCAAGTTTTAATTTTTTTTAAATAAACAAAATTGCCAGTGTTGTGCAACAAAAGTAACATAAACAATTTTAAAAATTAAAAAAAAAAACGTGAGTTGAAAGTTTAACAAGTTAAATTTAAAAAATATTCATCTATAATATTAATAGGCAAGGCCATTAGTTGTGACCTCTTCTACACTTTTAGTTACCAACTGATTTTAACAAAAAATACACCATTTGAAAGGTATTTCTTTTTAGATGTGCACTATCTTTACAGATAAACACCACCTGGTACATTTTTTTAGAGGAACAATCATTTAAAATTTCTACTAACACATACATAAAACACATATTTAAGCTTCAAATAAAAACTGTACAAAGCTGTGTGTGTGTGTGTATTAAGTGTGGTGAATTGTGAATTTGCTAAAATTGATTAGCATACCTTTAGGCTTTTGTAAAATTTTTTATTGACAAACCCATTTATTTAACTTCACCAAATATTTATAATGAAATTTAATGAATTTTATTTAAAAATTCACAATTTAGTGAATTTTATTTAAATACTCATTGAATGAAAAAATAAAATTTCCTAGAATTTGCACTCGATTTTCGAGTGCTGGGCTCTGCTAGTACGTATTATTATTTTAGGAAAAAAAGTAACCAAAATTAAAAAAAAATATTCGCATCTCCGCAGTGAAATAAAAAGTTGCCAATTTTGGTTAGAAATAACCAAAAACGACAGCTCTGATCTTAGGTCCAACTTATTGGATATAGAAATTAAACATAAAACAAATTTGAGTGAAATTGTTATTAATTTTTTGGCCTGCAGGTATGAAAATGTTCATATCGGATGCGATATCTGTATGTGACCCTGGATATGAAAACCCACCTGGTGTGTTAAAACAAGTTTTTGAGTGAAACACAATTAAATTTCCCCCCTCCGTGTTGCATTTTCATAGTGCATTTCATTGCTGAATTTTTGTTTTGATTTGTTTGTTTTGATTGATTTCAATGTTTTTTTATCATTTAGTGATAGAACTCCGAGTTTGTTTAAATTGTCGTGAAAATGTCCCGTAAGTGTGATGAATTTGATCAACTGTGAAATGTACTTGATATTGAACGTTATGGTACTTTCTGATGTTTTTGAGACTTGCGAGCGATTTCATATGAAAATTGATGGTTTTTTACATACAAATCCAAAAAAAAATGAATTCATGAAATTTGACACGCTAGGTGGGTTTTCTTAAGCAGGGTCACATATGGGGAGTAAATCGAAAAATAGACAGATCATAACCATAGTTCGTAAAGTCACTTTTTCGCAAAAATATTTACAAACGAAAATTTGAGAAAAATTTGTGCCATGTTTTTTTATTTTTTCAGTAATTTAAGTGAGGATCGGGAAGCATTTCTAAATGGGTACTAGGGTGGCCCTCAATAAAAAAAGTGCTCAAACTCTCGGTCTCACCCCCCAGAAATATGCAAGTAGCAAAAAAATTAGAAATACAGAGTTTTGGGTCAATCAAAAAAAATTAGAGGTGCCTCAACGCGACTGAAAATTTCAAGTGGGGAAAATATGACTTTTTTCCGATTTTACGAAAATTTCGTTCTATAGTTTAATTTTCTCGAAAAATTGTTATATGAATCGATATCAAAACTAAGTTATCTTTCCAAAAAGCTATATAACTTCAAAACCGAATAAAAACTCGCCAAGAAATAACAAATGCCCTAGACCACTTTTGTGCAAAAAAAAACTCTTGGTAATGAAATGTGATGGAAATTTTTTCAACTCTAACAAATTACTTAAAACCATAACTTTTTTTGGTATTTATACCCATATGTACTCAGACATGAAGTATTGTTTTATTACCACGTTGTTAGCCTATTGCGAAATGAGACCAAAGATGGAAAATTTTTTTTATAAAATTTTGAAAACTCCTTTTTTAAGTTTTAAAAAATTTTCTTAAACAAAATTTAAAAAAATGGATCTATCACTTTAAAGTTTTGTTAAATATATGTTAGAGATTAACAGTGTGAATTTTGAAGTAACTTCCTCTGCCAGAATTTTTTTTACAAAGAATTTTTTTTTTGCGGATTTCGAGAAAAATGTGTTGTTTGTGAAATATTCAGTAAATGTACTCTTTCTAAATACTTTGTATCAAAAATTTATCAGTTTTTTACTTTAAATGTTATATTTTATCTTAGGGTTTTTGAAAAAAAAATAATATGAACCCATTAGCCCTCTTGGACTTGGTGTCGCATATGACTCCAAGCGAATGAAAGAGAATTTAATAAAAAAATGAAATATATTGTAAGAGTGCTGTTGAATTTTTTGATGTGACGCTTAAAATTTAATAACCAAATGTGCAAGTCCACCATGCTAAAAATTTGGAATAAATCGACAACTTTAATCCATTCCTTGAATTTGCGACGTAGCGATATACGGCCGTCGGTCTGTCCGTTTGTCTGTTGAAATCACGCTCATTCACAAAATTAACCATTTATCTGGGTGAAGTTACGATAATATTATTTCGAGCATATATAACTCAATAAATCTTACATTTCTTCGCTGTTAAAATACTAATCTGAGATGATCCATATGTTCCATTTCACTTGAACTTGCAACTAAAATGTCATCAATATATGTAAAAGCAAAATCATATCCAAAAAATATTTATAAAAATATTTAGGTATAAGTTCCTACAAGGGACTATAGTATTTGATATTATTATTGGTTTATACTTTGACATGCGTCGATTTAGATTCATTCAGTTTCAGTCGTCACGTAGCTGTTCACTCGATGATTGTCTGTACGGATTTAATTTATGATTCATTTTCGTTATCACTAAAAGCTAAGCTACATGTGTTATCAGCGAATGTGGCAATTTTACTATGATCTGATATATACAATATTCAGAATACTGCACGGAGGTACACCAGCTGGTATTTTCTAATACCTGAGAAATTTTGTTCTGTTTCACTTTAAAAAATCTATCTTACATATATATGGATAATGTTTTAATTTTTAGATGTACGCGCTGAAGAACACGTTCTGTTTTTTTTTTTTAGCAGTACACGTGCAAGAAAACGAACTTAAAATAATGCTACACTCGAATCTGTGTGGTTTTTGTGTGTTCGAAACAAAAAATACATGATAGAAAAATGTTCGTGTAGATAACGAAATATAAAAAAGAAACACAGTCGTGAGTGTGTTTGGCACCGTACAAAATTTAGAAACACACATAATTGATATGAAAACAAAAATATGTGTTTGTTGGTCTGAGCTATGTTTGTTTACATATATATAGTACGAGCTTTTTATTCAGTGTGTATTTTTTTCTGAACTCTGCTAGTAACATATTAACATTCAGAAACAGAAAATAAATATTTCATCACTTAATTTAATAAACATTAAATTGATAAAATTCACAAGATTCTGGCACATATTTACATTCCAATGTTATTAAAAAACCACATGTTTGTGATTTTTTTTTCCCCAAAAAACATATTATTTTTTACTCGTATCATCACACCCATCCAAAATCAGCGTAACTAAATAATACTTCACAGATTTGCTATCTCAGTAACATGCTTTGTCATTTATTTTCCGTAGTCGTATTTGTCTAATTTTTTTATTTTTTTTTTTTTTCTTTTCATTTTTATACACTACTGTGCAATTTAAATATTTGTCTGAGGTCTTCTTTTATTACATCTGCTCTACCATTTCTTTAGATCAAAAGAGGTCGTTCTAAAAAGTACTTACTACACACATCAACAACAACACACAAAAAAAAAGCTGAAATTTATTTATTTACTTGGGCACTTGTGTAGTTTGTAAATACGAGGAGATTGACACTAAAGTGAACACAGTCAAGCAGATTATGGGAGGCCAAACTGTGATAAATGTTACTTTAGTTTGCATTTATTATTATTCGTTTTTTTTTTAATAGTTTTCCTCAATATTTCAGCGAATAGTATGCATTTCTTTTTGCATGTTACTTGTTGAATGGTTTTAGTTTTAAGATTCTCAATATAAAATCTCATAAAAAGAACGTAACTTTAGGCCAGTGTTTTTTTAAAGTTCTAACCTCAGACCAAATACCCGAAATCTTCTCCAATATCTTTGATTTTTAAACTCTAAACTGCCATGGGTGGACCCCATTCCCCCTTATACAATTTATCTGAAACTTGGCCCATAGTCTTGTCGTGAGTACAGATTAATTTTGGGGTAGTCACGTACAGTCACGCGTGGTCACCCACAGTCACGGAGTGATCTAAATGTCATTTCCCCTCATCCGATCGATCTCAAGCTTGGTCCATACACGTGCTCCGAAAAAAAGATTAACTTTGACTTAGTCACGTGCAGTCACGCACAGTCACGGAGTGATCTAAATGTCATTTCCCCTCATCCCATCGATCTCAAACTTGGTCCATACACTTGCTGTGAAAAAAATATTAACTTTGATTTAGTCACGCACAGTCACGCATGGTCACGCACAGTCACGGAGTGATCTAAATGTCATTTTCCTCATCCGATCGATCTCAAGCTTGGTCCATACACCTGCTGTGAAAAAAAGATTAACTTTGATTTAGTCACGCACAGTCACGCATGGTCACGCACAGTCACGTAGTGATCTAAATGTCATTTCCGCTCATCCGATCGATCTCAAACTTGGTCCATACACTTACTGTGAAAAAAAGATTAACTTTGACTCAGTCACGCACAGTCACGCATGGTCACTCACAGTCACGGAGTGATCTAATTGTCATTTACCCTCATCCGACTGATCTGAAACTTGGTCGATATACTTGCTGTAAAGAAAGATCAACTTCGACATAGTCACGCGCAGTCACGCATATTCACGCACAGTCACGGAGTGATTTAAAACCCATTTTCCGTTATCCGATCGATCTAAAACTTGGTGGATAGACTTGCTGTGAAAAAAGATTAACTTTGACATAGTCACGCACAGTCACGGAGAAGTTAAGACCCCACTTCCCCTCATCCGATGGATCTGAAACTTTGTCCATAGGCTTGTTGTGGACAAAGATTAATTTAAAGATAGTCACACACAGTCACGAACAGTCAAAAAAGAGTTTTAATAAAAACTTTGTTTTTATGGGTTAGATTATTATTCTGAAACTTTTCAAACTTTCCCCAATTTGTTCATCTTTTTATACCCTATACCACTTTGTGGTCGGGGCATAATGACTTTGTGGTGATGTTTGTAACTACCAAAAATATTTGACCTAGACCCATCTCAGCATAAGTGTCTGTCGATTTAACGATGTCCGTCCGTCCGCCTGTCCGTCCGTCCATAATATCCATATTATCATATAGATCTCCGTCAAATTGGGTTTGTATATGTTTATTACATTCATTTATCAGTAGTCCAAAAAATAAACCCTATAGGACAATTCTTAGTCATAGTCCCCCATATGAAGCTGATTCCCGGTCTTCACTTAAATCTATCAAAAAACAAAAATGTTTCACAGATTTTTCTCAAATTTGGTTCATACATGTTTTTGCAAAAAATGAGTGACCTTACCAAATATGGTCAGGATCCGTTTGTTTTTCAACCTAGTCCCCATATAAATGTAGCATCCGATAAGAACTTTTTCATATCCGAGGGCAAAAAATTACCACTCAAATTTGTTTTATACTTATTTTCTATATCCAATTAGCTGGACCTAAAGATAGGGACCGATCCTAACCATAGTGAGAGAAAATTTCACAAAAACTTATGGATTTAGTGTCATTATGCTGCAATGAAGTACAGCAACGAAATTCAGGACCAAACAAGTAAGAAAATTATAGTTGCTCTTGACCGACTATACGATACCCTATACTCTATATGTGTTTAGAGACAGGGTCTGAGGTGAAAATAATATGATATAAAAAATAAGCATAAACCAAATTTAAGTTTCATTGCTATTAATTATAATTTCATATCCGAGGTCAAAAAATTACCACTCAAATTTGTTTTATGCTTATTTTCTATATCCAATTAGCTGGACCTAAAGATAGGGACCGATCCTGATATGAAAAAGTTCATATCGGTTGCTATATTTATGTGGGGACTAGGTCAAAAAATGGACCGATCCTGACCATATTTGGTAAAGACGCTTATTTCTGCAAAAAGCATAGGCAACCAAATTTAAGAAAAATCTGTACACAATTTTGATTGGGAAACAGCTTTATATGAGTAAGAAAGGTCCTACAGAGCTTTTTTTTTGTTACTAATTAATGGGTATAATAAGCACATACAAACCAAATTTGACTGAGATCTATTTGATAATTAGGGTCTTTTGGCAATTTAACTCGATCTGATAGGGATCTTTTTGTAGCGTTCGTCCCATGGCCAACGGAAACTTATACACCAAATTTTATCAAAACAAATATATATTTGCAGCCTGTAGTTTGGAATCTTTTTTCTATTTCTCAAAGACTATTTAAAAGTTAATAAATCCGTTCTTATAAACGATTTAAAAAAAAAACAAGTAAGAAAATTAAAGCCGGTCTAGACTGACCATACGATACCCTATACCATGGTTTAGAAACCCTATCTCTTCGGTCCAACTAACTGGATATAGATAATAAGCAAAAACCAAATCTGAGTGGCATTGTTATTAATTTTTTTGGCTGCAGATATGAAAAAGTTCATATCGGGTGCTATATTTATATGTGGACTAGGTCAAAAAATGGACCGATCCTGACCATATTTGGTAAAGTCACTTATATTTTGAAAAAATATATACAAACCAAATTTGAGAAAAATCTGTGCAATATTTTTGTTTTTTGATAGATTTAGATGAAGATCGGAAAGCAGCTCTATATGGGGCCTATAACTAAGAATTGTCCAATAGGGATTATTTTTGGACTACTGATTAATGGATACAATAAACACATAGAAACCCAAATTTACTACGATCTATATGATAATTTGGTTCTTATTGGCAATTTATGCCGATTTCATAGGGGTCATTTGTATGGGGACTAGGCCTGAACATGGACCGATTTTCACCAATTTCAATAGCGTTTATCCTATGGCCGATAAAAGCTTATATACCAAATTTCATCAAAATATATTCATATTTGTAGTTTGATTACAAGGTTTACATGGACACACAGCCGGACGGACCGATCGGTATAATAAAAGATGGGTCTAAGTCAAATATTTTTTGGTAGTTACAAACAGCAGCACAGTCATTATACCCAAACCACATAGTGGTATAGGGTATAAAAAACTACTTACTTCTTTATTATCCCTAAACCCAACGTTTCGTATAAAGAGAATAGCCCACTCTTCAGAGCCCACGCTTATGCAATGTATAATAAAATGGTAATAAATTTTATATTTTGGTCTTAACTTTAACTAACTTAAAATCAGACATTGTCCAACAAACTGACTGAATAACTGAATGAGAATAGCCTGATTGTGTAGTGAGAGTTGTTTTGTGTGAGCGACTCTGTAATCTATCTTAACTAAGGAATTGTTGCTGTTAATAGCTAGCTACTGCTGGCTGGCTGTCTGGCTGCCTGGTTGGGTATGATTGAATTTGAGGTTTGTTGGTTTTTTTTTTTCTGATTGTTTAAAACAACAGCAACAATATAGTACATACAGCACATGTATGAAAGAAAATTGATTTTTTTTGTTTTTTTTTCACACAGATATTTTTATTTTTTGTTAAACTTTTTTTATGGCAACAACATATTTTATGTATCAAATAAATGGCTTTTTTTATGCCGTATTTTTCATATTTATGATGTAAACTTTAAGATACAATTTTCCATTATTTTTTGTATATATTTTTTAACTTGTTGTTGTTTACTCATGTTTCACGTGTTTATGAAAAAGTTTCTTGAAAAAATAATTAAATTTATTTGAATTCATTATTACACTCACTTGTTTTTCTAAAATAAATGTGTTTTACTTTTTTAATACATAAGGTATTATTAATTCTATATTCTTTAATAAATTAAAGAATTTTTGACGACACCATGCGTTTATTATAATTTCTTTTTCAATTTAATAAGAGCTGTACACACTCTCTTAACAGACTGATTTTCGTTTGTTCACATTTTGCTCACTTTACCTAAAAGAAGAACTGAAACTGATGTACAATCGCAGAAAAAGGTGGCACTTATTAGTGCGGCGCATTGTCACATAAATGTATTCACACCCTAATTCAATTTTCTCTTCGAAACACATGTACGCCATAAACGCTTAAAATAATAAATTATAATTTTTATTAATTAAATGAGAATAAAAATAAGTAAGAATGAATTGATCTAGGCTGACGGCAAATTTTGATTAACGAATAATTCGAATAAAGTTTATGCCGATTACATAAATATTTTTTCAGAGTTCAGAAAAAACACACACTGAATAAAAAACTCGTACATATATGTAAACAAACATAACTTAGACCAACACACACATATTTTTATTTTCATACCAATTATGTTTGTTTTTAAATTTTCTTCGGTGCCCAACACAACCATGACTGTGTTCGTTTTAATATTTCGTTATTTACACGAACATTTTTGTATCACATACTTTTTGTTTCAATCACACATAAAGCACACATTTTTGAGTGTTGCTTTATTTGAAGTTCATGTTCTGGTACGTGTACTGAAAAAAAACACAGAACATGTACAATAAACAGGTTCGAGTTCAGTTATATTTTAAGTCGTGGTGTGGCTCGTGTAGTAAGAAAAAACAGAACATGTACAATAAACAGGTTCGAGTTCAGTTATATTTTAAGTCGTGTTTAAAGTCGAGTTCAGTTATATTTTAAGTCGTGTTTAAAATATAACTGAACTCGAACCTGTTTATTGTACATGTTCTGTTTTTTCTCACTACACGAGCCACAACACGACTTAAAATATAACTGAACTCGAACCTGTTTATTGTACATGTTCTGTGGTTTTTTTCAGTACACGTACCAGAACATGAATTTCAAATAAAGCAACACTCAAAAATGTGTGCTTTATGTGTGATTGAAACAAAAAGTATGTGATACAAAAATGTTCGTGTAAATAACGAAATATTAAAACGAACACAGTCATGGTTGTGTTGGGCACCGTAGAAAATTTAGAAACGCACATAATTGATATGAAAATAAAGATATGTGTTGGCTGCTTTTGAACAGAACATTGTGTGTTTCATGTGTGTATTTTCTGAACTTTGTATTTTTTGAAAATATTTTTATATACCTACAGAAATATGTATGTATATATGAATATTTTTAAAAAAATTTATTTTATAAGATCAGGATAAATATTTACAACCGATAATTTACTTTTATATACCGCCATGCACCGCCATAGCAACTTCGTTATTCTGGGTGCCCTATAGATCCATATTATTTATTTATTATTAAAAAAACTACTAATTAACAAAAACGAATTCAATTCAATGAAAAAAAAAAATCAAACTAAAAGTTATTACTCTAAACTGCAAAAGTAATAGTGGTAAATTCGGCTGTGCCGAAACTTTGATATCTTCCACATGGATTTATTGCACTATTTATAACAAATGTAAAAAAGAATATTAGAAAATGTTAACAATTTGATTAATTTTACAACGAACTTTTTAGCATTTTTAGAGGTGTCTGCATATTTTTGACATAGTTTGCACAGTGATGCCGGATAAACCCCATTTTCGATAGCGTGCTGCTCGAAACAATGGAAAACAATATTATCATAACTTTACCCAAGTAAATGGATATTTTGTGAATGAGCGTGATTTCATCGACTCGAGTTTTTATAAGGATCACCAATATATATATTTTTTATGTGGTCACAAATGCATTTTTCGATGCGCTACAAACAGAATGACAAACTGGTATATACCCGCTACAAAGAGGTGTTGAGGGTATAAAAATATATCTTCAAATATCAATTGCATTATGTTATGTCATAAAATATGTCAAAATAGAAACTGATATCTGAAGACATATTTTTATACCCTCCACACCACAGTGTAGGGGGTATATACTGTGCACATTTGGTAATTTGTGAATTAATGTTCTATAAAATTTGAGCTATGCATGCAATAACTATCATCTCTTTGTTGGACTTATATTAATATATTTTCTTTCCAAAAATAAACTTATATTACACAAAACTCCGACTAATTATAAGTGCCGTTATTAAAATCTCTTACATCGCAATATCTAGCATATTAAAGCGTTCAAATTGTATAATTAATTCCTTTATTTTTTTAACAGATTAGCAAAAATAATAAAAAATAACATCAACTTAATAAATAATTTGCAATGCCTTCTTTTGCTTTAATGCAATAAAATGTTAAATTTTTCATAGAACTTATTAATTTTTTTAATAACACCTTGATCAATTGCTTCCCACTCTTTGAAAATTGAAATTCATGACATTCATGAATTAACGATTATTAGCATAATTTCTCCTGATGAGAATTCCCGATATGATTTCTATGGGGTTAATATCAGAAGAGCAACAGGCTATTCGAGCTTAACCATTCTTTTGTGAATTTTTTGGCATGTCAGGCAGCATTGTCTTGCCAGTCATATGTAAAAATGACAAATAACTGCATGGAAGTAATTCACAATATTTATCACTATTCATTTTTGGTTAACAAGATGATTTGGAACTCCACACAACACTTTTCTGTAAACGCAGTTTTCGTAGTTCACGCCAGTAACTACAATTTTCATCAGGACCAACAAACTTACATTTTTTTCATGTGACCAAATGAAGTAGTTATTCTTAAGCAACTTACATTTCACCAATATAGACTCATATTATTTTTTTTTTAATTCCAACCGTGCATTAATATGACGTTTCAAAAGATACGGAATTTTCTTCATTTCTTGTCTTTGAATATGTTTGGAAGAGTGAAGAACATTCCAAATGATCATTTTACACACTTTGTTGGAAACGCATACAGCAAGTTGGGTACTGCTTTGTTTGCTGTATTCAAAACAAGTCGGCGCTCGCGTTCATTAAGCTTTTTTCATCACTGGTGTAATTTTTGCTATAATTTTCAATATTTTTCAAATAAATATAAACAACCTTGCAATGAAATTTTCGCTTTTTATGTCCCATTTTCTGACAGTATGCAAAATTTGTGCTTTTTCGAGTTCACTTTGTACATTTCCAGTGGCATTTTGTTTATCACTAATATTTTAAATAAAATTATATAGAATAGGTTCTCTTAGAACGGTACTTTTTGACTGCATTTGTGCTACACAATTTGAACGTTGTAATATGCTAGATATTGCGATGTAGAAGTTTTTAATAACGGTATTTTTAATTAATCGAAGTTTAATATAAGTTTATTTTTGGAAAGAAAACATATTATTATAAATTCCACAAAGAGATTATAATTATTGCATGCATAGATCAAATTTTATTGAACATTGATTCACAGATTACCAATCATTTATGAACGCACTGTATACAGTTTGTAATGTTTCAATATCTTTTAGGTTTTTGTTTGATGGATTTTGGATAAAATATTTAGATTTTGAATCTATTTTAGAATCTAAGCATCTATTTCTATATATAAATATACTCAGAATATAATATAGAATCAGTTTCTGAGTTGATTTATTGATGTCCGTCCGTAAGTTCAACTGTATGTCCATGTAAAACTTGTAATCAAACTACAAGATGCAAACATAAATTTATTTTGGTAAAATTTAGTGTATAAGCTTTCTTTGGCCATAGGACGAACGCTATCGAAATCGCTGAAAATCGTCACATTTCAGCAGAGTCCGCATACAAATGGCCATATGAGAATGCATTAAATTGCTATAAGATCTAAATTAACATATAGATCTCGGTCAAATTTGGTTTGTACGCTCATTCATAAGTGGTTTAAAAAGAAACCTTGTAGGACAATTTTTCGTCATGGTACACATATAAAGTCGCTTCCCGATTTTCACTTAAATCTATCAAAAAAAAAAAACAAAAATATTGCACAGATGTTTCTAAAATTTTGTTTGTATATGTTCTTGCAAAAAGCAAGTGTTAGGATAATTATAAATATAGCATTCGATATGAAAGATTTCATATCTGCAGTCAAAACATTTTACAGTAATACAGGTCAAATTTGATTCATGCTTGTTTTCTATATCCAATTAGTAGGACTGCATACCCTTTCTCTAGACCGACCATAATTTTCTTACTTGTTTTCTATTGAAACGCTATTCAAAATCTGTGCCACAAAATATTTTCAGCCTATGAATGTTTAAGAAATAAAATTTATGAGAGACTTTTTCAATTCAAAAATATTTTAAATCTAAGAAGGTTTTCCAAAAAATAATCTATCGAAAGGTTGAACAAACCTGAGATAGTGTATTCTATAGATATTAAAAGATTTTAAGTCCCTAAAGTTTTTCTGTAGAAAAATGATAAACTTACAGAAAAAGCTCATAGAATCTGACACTAATTTTTATACTTGTGAATCTAAGATTGTTTTTCTATAGAAAAGTCTATACACAAATTTTCAACACCTGAAACTATAGACTAACTTTTAACTCTGAGGCAATTTTTCTATACAAAAATTCTAAGCAAACCGTACATCACATATTTCAACTCTTACGAAACTGAGAATAGTGGAAATTAGAAGTATAAATGCAAAAGTATTAAAAAATTCAAAAATAACGATTGTTTATTTGAACAGAGTTGTATCTTCTGAAGTTAATATGAAGTAAAAGCTGTATGGTATGGAAACTGATTCTAACCACACTGCTCGTAGGCCTGACTAGGTGAGAGTGTTAAAGCGCTGACCAAGAAGTGCAAGTACGAGTGTATGTGAAGGTTCAGGTTCAAACCTCACGGCCGCCCCAAGTATAAAAAATTTTCATATAGAAACAATCTATTCAATTATAACATAACAATTATCACAATATTCATAAATCGCTGATGAAGGCTGTAGTTATGAATTTTTGAAATATATGCTTTTTTCTTCTCTACCACGTACGATTGAAAAAAAAATAGTACAGTTAAATCACACAACATAATATCATGTTATGAAAAAAATCAATTTAATTTAAAATTAATAAATTCTGTTAGATAAAACACATTAAATATTACTCGAAAATCAGTTTTCTGTTTTTTTTTTTTTTTTCAAAAATATATTGAGAATATCTTCTGTGCAAATGTCGTTCTTTACCACTTCATTTTTCAATGTACAAAATTTCTGTTCTGGTTCATTAATTTTTTTTTTTTTTTTTTAATAAATTGAATAAATCTTAAAAATATTTATAATTTTTAGGAGTACCAAAATTAAAAGACATTAGAAATAAAAGAAAATTTTCTGGGGGGTGCAAAATTTTATCCCAAACTGGCCTCTCCACGCTGCTATTTTCGTGTAAATGAAAACCTGGTAATCAAATTCGGTAATTTATTTTATTACCCAGGTGCAACTTAGAGAGTGCATTTATATGGGGTTTTTTTTAATTGTATTCTGGTGTTTGATACCAAGTTTACTTGGATACATAGACAAATAGAAACACAGACTACGGTAAAACCTCTCATAAAGTGATGCTGAGTCGATCGTTATAAATGAATTAACAAACATCAAGATAAACTCATTATAGCCTAATTACATCGTGCAACATTACTGGAAATTTTAAGTTTTTCATGTAATACATTGACAAAGAATCCGCCGGTAAGAAATTCAATAGTATAGTTATCAATTGATTTCATTATTTATTTATTTATTTCAAATATATTTTACAAAGTTAATTTATAAAATATAAACTGAAGTCGCCCGGTGACTAGACCAAATGCGCTCGACTAATAAAAAGATTTTAAAGTTCAATGGTTTAATAGAGTGAGATTAACAAAAAGTAAAAAGAAAAAAAATAAGAAATTGGCCTTATACATCGCGAATATTATGCTTTAGAAGACTATTTCGTATATTGGGTAAATTATAATTATGGGAACAATCAATTAACTTATCGAGTGGTTGATCAATCCTGGAGTTCGAACATTCGGATAATATATGAGTAGTTGTAAGTAAAACGTCACAATAATGACATTTTGGAGGATCTGTTTTCTGATAATAATGCTTAATATTAAAAATTCCTTCATTATTTTTATAACTAAAGTAATGTGTGATTAAATCATTAGGTTAATTTAAGAGCTTGAGGGAGTTATTAAAAAAAATATTAAATCACTGTATGAGCTTTGAGCTTTTCAAATAGTAAATTCTATAAGTTAAGTCTTCTTCGAAGGACAAAATTGAATATATTAATAAATTTTAAAAAAAATTAATGAAATCTTTATAAGAAAAATTTTTAAAAATTGTAAGTGAATGTTTTGGTGGGAAATTTAATCCTTCATTTAAATGGATTCACTGAATTCAAAACAATATATAATTTGCTTTTAAATAAATGCCACCCTAGTACTGAACTTTACACATTTTTCTTGTTGCTGCTGCTTTGTCGTTGGTTGTTATAGCTGTGCCAGCGCATAACAAAACAACAACAGAATATACTTTTATTCGATTGTTGTTGTTGTTTGTATTAGTCTTAAAGACAGCATAATTCGTGCTTATACAGTTCATACCATTTGGGGGGAAACACAGCAAACATGTTTGATATTAAAATATTAATTTAGATAGGATATTCATAAAGTTTTCAGGATATACATATGTATGTGGATATGCATAAATAAAACTGGTATACAGTCAGAGCCAAAAGAAAGTGTACACTTACATTTTTTTATATTCGAGCTTTTATTACGGGTGTTTGTAAAAAAAAGAAAATCTTACAATAAAAAAAACTGCATAACAAAAACTAAAAATACTCCAAATACGAGTCAAAAAATAACGATTTTAATATAAAATTAAGTTTTAAATTGAATTAAAAGATTTTAATATTTTGTTTGTTTTCTTTTTGCTTGAATAACAGCTGCAAATCTTCGAGACATCGATTCCACCAGATTTGCTGTAACTACCGGAGTAATTTTGTGCCATTCATACATTAAAACAGATTTAAGCTTATTTAATTTATTTATTTATGTAATAATTTCCTACTTAAGTGTACAAACATGTTTTGCCAAATTAAATTGAATGAAATCTATAATATTAATTGGCTAGGCGATTTCTTCTGACCGATGTTTTGTTTTACCGTTTTATCCCGATTTTGACCAAACCTACATTATTTGAAAGGTATTTCTTTTCAGCCGTTTTGCAGATTTACAGATTTTTAAATTTTTTCCTTTATTTTGAGTAAATTGCATTTAAAGTTGCTACTAACACTTACATAAAATTATACATATGCTATGTGTGTGTTTATTAAATTTGTTAATGTGTTTGTTTTCTTCATTCACAATAATAATAAACCAAAAAAGTATTGGTTTGTGAAATGGCTAAGTTGAAAAATGAAGTTGCGTAGAAATTGCACTCGAATTTCGAGTGCTGGAATCTGCTAGTTATTACAAATACATATATAAAAATTAAAGTAAGCAAAAATATAAGAAATTATAAAATTTTGACATAAAAAATTATAAAAGAAATGAAATTTTACCAGGATAATTGAATAAAAAATAATATAAAAATCAGAGTAGTAAAATTATAACATAAAAATTCCAAATTTTATCAAATATAAATATAATATTACAACGAAAAATTGCTAGTGGTAAAATTAAATACAAAAAAAACTAACCCATAAGAACCAATTTTTTATTATACATACTCCCTTTCGTTGTAAATTAAGTTTACCATCATGTAATTAAATAATTGCTTGACTGAAAATTAAACATGGTCCAAAATTATGCTATAATTAAATTTTTTAATGAAAATTTGTTAAATCATTTTATCGTCGATCATTTATCGTCGTCACGAGTCTGGCTGCAAAGTTTTAGCTCGATTAGATCACGGGAAAATGTTTAAAAATCGATGCAAAGATTTTTGGGCAGACAATCAGACACTACGAGTTTAAATAAAGGAAGTAAAAAGTATTTAATTATTGTTGAAA
The DNA here is from genome assembly GCA_963682025.1 of Cordilura impudica. Classification (NCBI taxonomy): domain Eukaryota; kingdom Metazoa; phylum Arthropoda; class Insecta; order Diptera; family Scathophagidae; genus Cordilura; species Cordilura impudica. The sequence goes on along the minus strand of OY821521.1, from coordinate 24,268,291 downwards.
GAGATTTTTATTAATTCATTGCACTGCTGTTTATTGGCTATGTAGAACTGCCATTGAGAAAGAAGATATCGAAATTTAGGAATTATGATATTTTTGCCTCTTGAATTTTACCTTTACATTCAATGCTTCTATAGCGGTTCGAATCCTGGAATAGCTCGTTATACGTATATTGGTGGCTCGTTCTTCAATACTAGGCAGTGCTAATTGTGTCGTGAGCAATTGCAAAAATGAATGTCGCTTATCGGTTTTTATATCCTCCACACCTCAGTGGCAGAGGGTATATATAGGTTTGTCATTCCGTTTGAAACGCATCGAAAAACTAATATCCGACCCCATAAAGTATATATTTTCTTTATCTTTTTAACACCGCTCGAGTCGATATAGCGATGTCCGTCTGTCCGTCTGTCTGTTGAAATCACGCTCATTCACAGAAAAAAAACACATATTACAGGGTAAAGTTACGATAAAATCATTTGCCATTATTCCCACCAGGTTGGTAGTTAATATGGGGTGAATCGGGCATCATTGTGCTTAGATACGAGCAAAAATATGTAGATACCTCTAAAAACCATAAAACCCAGTTTGTTTGTTGTAATATTTTAGTGGTTGAACATAATAGTTGTACAACAACATTCACAGTTCAAAAAATTCACAAAAAAATTATGCAATCATACAAACAAACACAACTACCACATATTTTTTTTATCGTTATCGCGATATAATTAAAAAAATCGCCAATAGGAAAGAAAGAATACAATCCCTAATGAAAAAGGAAATATGTAAAATAAAAAATAAAAAACGAAAAATGAAAAATGGAAAACGAAAAATGAAAACTGAAAAATGGAAAATAAAAAATGAAATTTGAAAAATTGAAAAATTAAAAATTAAAAATGGAAAAAGAAAAATGGAAACTGAAAAATGAAGCATGGAAAATGAAAAATGAAAATTGAAAAATGAAAACTGGAAAATGAAAAATGAAAAATAAAAAGTGAAAAATGGAAAGTGAAAATGAAAAATTAAATATGGAAAATGAAAAATGGAAAATGGAAACTGAAAAATGAAACATGGAAAATGAAAATTGAAAAATGAAAACTGGAAAATGAAAAATGAAAATTAAAAAATAAAAAGTGAAAAATGGAAAATGGAAAATGAAAATTAAAAAATTAAAAATGGAAAATGAAAATTGAAAAATGGAAAATGAAAATTGAAAAATGGAAAATGAAATTTGAAAAATTGAAAAAATGAAAATTCGAAAATGAAAAATGAAAACTGAAAAATGAAAATTGAAAAATTAAAAATGAAAACTGAAAAATTAAACATGGAAGATGGAAAATTGAAAAATTAAAAATGGAAAATGAAAATTGAAAAATGGAAAATGAAAATTGAAAATTAAAAACATGCAAAATTAAAAATGGAAAAAGAAATTTGAAAAAATGAAAAATGAAAACTGAAAAATGAAAATTGAAAAATGGAAAATTAAAACTGAAAATTTAAACATGGAGGATTCAAAATTGAAAATAAAAATTGAAAAATGGAAAATGAAAATTGAAAAATAAAAAACGAAACATGAAAAATTAAAAATGGAAAATGAAAATTGAAAAAATAAAAAATGAAAAATGAAAATTGAAAAATGAAAAATGAAAACTGAAAAATTAAACATGGAAGATGGAAAATTGAAAATGAAAATTGAAAAATTAAAAATGAAAAATGAAAAATAAAAAATGGAAAATGAAAATTGAAAAATGGACAATGAAAATTGAGAAATGAAAAATGGAAAATGAAAATTGAAAAATTATAGATTAAAAGTTATAAATTAAAAGCTAAAAATTAATAATTAGAAATAAGAAATTCAAAATTACAAATTATTAGCTAATTCAGATAAAAATGTTTTAATATTTGCTTTTTTTAATATTAATATCTGGAAATGTTTAGCCAAGAACCAGTTGATTTTTTTTTTTTTTTTGAGTTATTGTGAATTATCTCAACACTTTCTTATAGGGATCAAACTATAGGTGTTATAACGCTGGCTGCGATATATAATGAATTTCATTAGGGGTTTTCTACTCTAGTAAAAGAAAAATAATGCCATTTTTCAAATAGTAACGAATTCTTTCTATAGATCGATCGATCATTGTTTTTTTATAACAAGGAATTATAATAGAAACTGGCCAACAAGAAACGCAATTAACTTAAATTTAATTGGTATTTGAAATTAAAATGTCAGTACTGACAACAGTTTTAAAGTGGTAGCCGTACCCAACATTGGTTGTAATATTGTGTTTAAAGGTGCAGGTGGAGGGTATCAAAGATTCGACCCAGCCGAATTTAACTCTCGTACTTGTTTTTACTGGCTTAATTTCATTATATATGATAAGTGCAGCAAAATCTACCATATTGTAGAACATTGCAAGTGGCCAGGGGTTTGTTGATCATTTGCAATAAAATGTTCCAAGCATCTGATCTATTGTATTAACGCCGGATTTATTAGCATTGTAATTCAGAATAACCATGGGCTTCCTTTTTTTCAAAATGTCCGCTTTATTCTTCTTCGGAATATATGAGCACAGCGAAACATTGACTTCGCGAAAGCCAAACAATGAGCTGCAATCTGGACGCGCAGTACTATTTAGGAACTCACGTGCTACAAATGTTTTATTTGAGCGTACTGTTCCAACAAATGCAGTTTTCTGCCTATCAATGTACGCGCCATATCCAACGTGGAGAGAAAATTGTCAGCATAACTTGTGCGGCCTGTATTCACATATCTTTCCACTAATTGATACACAACATTCTGCCCTCTATTTACCTCACGCTCTTGATCAGGCAACTTTCCAGAGTAAATCATTCCTTTGAGGGGACAAAATCGAATCGCACAGCCAACAACCTTTATTCCGTACTTGACTGGCTTAGACGGAATGTATTGTGTAAACCGTGTGCGGCCTATATACGGAATAATTGCTCGTCCACGGTCAGCAAATCGTGTGGCCGCCAAATTGGCCTGCAAAATTTTCGAAACATCGTCATTAGCAGCAGTTTTACTGTTGATTAATTGCTTTCGTCGCGTATTTGCGTTATCAAAGCAAATGAATTATTTGATGAGCATAAATCGATCGTATGATAATGCGGCTTTGTATACTGGAGCATGGGTTAACCCTCACAGTTTCTTAGCAGGCTCATTATTCGATTTAGGCAACCCAGCATACATAACGATAACCAAAAATGCATCCAAAAAAACAATTCAACAAAGCTTATTAGTGATTTCTTCTAATAGTACAGGTACATAGGGACCTTTTCTTTAACCCACGTACTAAACGTCATTAACCCTCAATAAAATGTAAACTAGTGCTCGACTCGCTGCAAAACCAGCTTTAATTGATTTAGCACATTGTTTTCTTGGAAAATACATGTATGGGTATTCAACCCATCCATACAACATTAAAAAGTTGTGAGTTTGAAAATCGAAAAGGTCCCCAGAAACCTTCTCGCAAACAGAAGAGTAAAATATTTTGTCAAGTTACAGAGTCGCAGTGCTTATATCTACCCATAATTGGCTAAAACATGAAATTTCTACTACCTTTTCATATACAAAATAGAACTTTTCATAACTATTTTATATTTTTTTTATAGAAATGACACGTTGTCCTTATTAATTTGCATAGCCGAAAACTAGCGTTCATAGAAGAATACCGATTTGGAAATGTGTGCAATTAATTTTAAACCGGAATTCCCTCATTTTATTTATTTTCTCATTTTATGTTGATCTTGCACATCACTGTCCTTACTATTTTTCACACAACTGCACACACAATGAAAATATAGCCATCATTGTATTAAATAAAATGTACTTTTATTAAATATATGGGTATTTAAATTCATTTTAATACTAGTGAATAAATAAAATGTCAAAATCTGTGCAACATAAAAAAGCAAATAATCTTACCACAACTTATCATTGAATACTATTTCTTTGAAAATACAATCCTGTTTAGCAATGGTTACCATTGCTTTTTTCGATTGATTAGCATCCTGTACCTTTTGACGTATTTCGGCAGATTTTACATCATTACGTATGTAAAATAGACGTACAATATGATCCTCGCCCAGTGAGGGATAATTACCCAGTAGGGTATGCAGATCCAAGAGCAAAACTTCCAAGTCACACACCAGTAAATTAGAAAGCATTGATATCAATTTCAAGGGAGAATCACTTAGCGAAAGATTAGGAGCCATTTTTTCAAAGAATCGTTCTAAACGTTTAGCTTCTGAATTAATTTTAGTTTTAATAGCTTCACAATCAGTCGAGGGCCGTGATAGGCGTTTAGCCAGTAAAGCACCTACATAACGTTTGGCCAATTGTTTTTGCGCTTCATTAATGACCATTTCGAAATTGGCCGGTGTTAAATGATTATAGTCCTACAAAGTTAAAGGCACATTTTAAAAAATTAATTCTCCATTTTATATATGTATGTACGATAAAAAAAATACCTGAAAATAATCTTCCAATGTTATACATATCGTATCTACAGATATTGATGTTGTTAACCATTTTTGTGTAAATAATTCATTGAAATGTATATTCAAATCGAGGAAAGCTTCTTCCAATAAATAACCACCTGCCTGGAAACGTATGCGTTGGAATGTTTCTACTAGTTTTTCGAAATCTTCGTAATGTTCTGTTCGAGCATTAGGCCAATATTTTTGTTTAAGCTGCTGAGCTAAATCCAACATTTGCTGGCTGTTATTGACTATGGCTATAATGTGATGAGTGAAAAATTTAATTTGATCACGATTACGAAAATGATGGTCTTTCAGGTCTGCCGCATGTTTTAAATATGTTTGTCCAAATACATCCAACTGTCTGATGCTCATGACTAAAGCCTTAAATGTCAAATCATTGTGTATGGTGTCGGTAACCTGCAACAATTGATTGATCATATCGAATATAATGACAGACGCTGAACTATGGTAATACTGTTCATCTTGATCGGGTGTTTGATCCGAGAACCAATCAATTCTGTCTTTTTCAGCTGTTGCATTCATCCATTCTTGGAAGTTACGTTGCATGTTGCCCAAATATTCGTCTTCAAGTGATCTTAAATGTTCCTGTTCTAATAGAGAACCAGCAACTTGCTGTATGTTGACATTTAAATCGGGATGCCGCATTAACTCCGACCCTGGATATGTGTTAATAACCCAAGATAGTAAGGATACGTACTCATTGCCTTCTAACCCGCCTCGAGCTACGGCTTCGATCTAAAAAGTCAAGAAATATTAGTATTTTTTAGTATTTATTTATTAAATTTGATTTTCCATTACAACAAGACACAGTATCTTACAAATTACAGTTACGGAATCAGATAAGTTATGTTTTCCAAAAAAGAAAATACTTTTCAAAAATTATATTAAAAAAACATTTCATTTCAAATTTGTAACAAAAAAACATCATGTGAGTCCGATCACAGGGGAGATGTGTAAACATCTGGTAATTAAAATTTTTTATGGCACTTTTTAAAAATCAAACAGAAAGTGTCATCTATGTATCATTTATAGTAAACAACTGCAGGGGCTCTGCTAACATAAAAATATTTATTACTTATTATTTCAACTGGTTAATTTTAATTTTTCATTTTTCGTTTTTCATTTTTTATTTTTAATTTTTAATTTTTCAATTTTCAATTTTCATTTTTCATTTTTTATTTTTCATTTTTTCATTTTTAATTTTTCGTTTTCCATTTTTTATACCCTATACCACTATGTGGTTTGGGTATAATGACTTTGTGCTGCTGTTTGTAACAACCAAAAATATTTGACCTAGACCCATCTTTAATTATACCGATCGAATCAGAATCACTATCTGATTCGATTTAACGATGTCCGTCCGTCCGTCCGTCCGTCCGTCCGTCTGTGTGTCCATGTAAAGCTTGTAATCAAACTGCAGGTCGCATATATGAATATATTTTGATGAAATTTGGTATATAAGCTTTTATCGCCCATAGGATGAACGCTATTGAAATTGGTGAGAATCGGTCCATGTTCAGACCTAGCCCCCATACAAATGACCCCTATGAAATCGACTTAAATTGTCATAAGATCCAAATTATCACATAAATCTTAGTCAAATTGGGTTTGTATGTGTTCATTACATCCATTAATCAGTAGTCCAAGAATGATCCCTGTGGGACAACTCTTAGTCATAGGCCCCATATAGAGCTGCTTCCCGATCTTCACCTAAATCTATTAAAAAACAAAAATATTGCACTGATTCTTCTCAAATTTTGTTTGTATATATTTTTGCAAAATATAAGAAACCTTACCAAACATGGTCAGGATCGGTCCATTTTTGGGCCTAGTCCCCATATAGATATAGCATACGATATGATCTTTTTCATATCTGCAGACAAAAAATTTATAAAAATCCCACTCAAATTTGGTTTATGCTTATTTTCTATGTCCAGTTAGCTGCGCCTATGGGGTAGGATCTCTAAACGCATGGTATAGGGTATCCTATAGTCGGTCTAGACCGACTATAATTTTCTTACTTGTTATTTTTAATTTTTCATTTTTTAGTTTTAATTTTTTCATTTTTAATTTTTTTATTTTTCATTTTTCGTTTTTCATTTTTCAATTTTTATTTTTCATTTTTTAATTTTAATTTTTTATTTTTAATTTTTATTTTTCATATTTTATTTTTCATTTTTCATTTTTTATTTTCCTTTTTGGTTTTCATTTTTTATTTTTTATTTTTAATTTTTATTTTTCATTTTTCATTTTTTATTTTTAATTTTTAATTTTTTATTTTTTATTTTTTATTTTTACTTTTTACTTTTTAATTTTTAATTTTTAATTTTTAATTTTTAATTTTTAATTTTTAATTTTTAATTTTTAATTTTTAATTTTTAATTTTTAATTTTTAATTTTTAATTTTTAATTTTTAATTTTTAATTTTTAATTTTTAATTTTTAATTTTTAATTTTTAATTTTTAATTTTTAATTTTTAATTTTTAATTTTTAATTTTTCATTTTTAATTTTTAATTTTTAGTTTTTAATTTTTAATTTTTAATTTTTAATTTTTTATTTTCCTTTTTCGTTTATCATTTTTTATTTTTCATTTTTTTTTTGTTAAATTTTCATTTCTCATTTTTTATTTTTCATTTTTAATTTTTTATTTTTAGTTTTTAATTTTTAATTTTTAATTTTTAATGTTTAATTTTTAATTTTTAATTTTTAATTTTTAATTTTTTAATTTTTAATTTTTAATTTTTAATTTTTAATTTTTAATTTTTAATTTTTAATTTTTTAATTTTTAATTATTAATTCTTTATTATAAATTTTTATTTTTTAATTTTTAGTTTTTAGTTTTTAATTTTAAATTATTAATTTTTAATTTTTAATTTTTAATTTTCAATTTTTAATTTTCAATTTTTAATTTTTAATTTTTAATTTTTAATGTTTAATTTTTAATTCTAAATTTTTATTTTTTAATTTTTAATTTTTAGTTTTTAGTTTTAAATTTTAAATTTTTAATTTTCAATTTTTAATTTTTAATTTTTAATTTTTAATTTTTAATTTTTAATGTTTAATTTTTAATTTTAAATTTTAAATTTTAAATTTTAAATTTTAAATTTTAAATTTTAAATTTTAAATTTTAAATTTTAAATTTTAAATTTTAAATTAAATTTTTAATTTTTAATGTTTAATTTTAATTTTTAATTTTTAGTTTTAAATTTTTAATTTTAAATTTTTCGTTTTTAATTTTTTATTTTTCATTTTTTATTTTCCATTTTTATTTTTTTCTTTTTATTTTTAGTTTTTTATTTTTCACTTTTTATTTTTCATTTTATTTTTAATTTTTTATTTTTTGTTTTTAATTTTTTATTTTTCATTTATATTTTTCATTTTATATTTTTCATATTTTATTTTTTATTTTTTATTTTTATTTTTTATTTTTCAGTTTTATTTTTCATTTTTGTTGTTCATTTTTCTTTTTTTATTTTTATTTTGAATTTTTTATTTTTAATTTTTATTTTTTCATTTTTAATTTTTTATTTTTCATTTTCAAACATATCATAATTTTTTTGACCAATACAATCATATCACACCGATTTTGTCTTACGTCCGTCTCAAATGTTACGCTGTTTTTGTGATTGTATTGTGAAATAGAAATTTACCCCCCCTGCGCTCACAAAAATGTTTCCAAACAAACACTCTACTTACATAGTTCGACAAACCTTCATGATACATTTTCACATATTCCTCGAAAATATTGTAGTGCGGTGGAAAGCATGGTACGCACAATGACTTTACTACACGTAAATCGACCAAAATATTCTGCCGTAATATTTCCAAATCTCTAACCAACCACATTTTATTATCAGCCCTCTCTTCCAAGTTGGATCCCTCAATTCGTATTATCACCGCATCCTTAAGAACATTCATAGCCATTGCTCGCCACTGCCTGGGACGACCGGGTGGTAAAAACGATGTCACTTTTTGTTGTTGCAAAGCGAATTGATCATTTTTCTCCTCACGTTCTATGATCCTCAATGCAGTGACAATAAATTTTGGTTCTTTTCGTACCGTATTCAAGGTACGATTCAATATTAAACGTAATTTCTTCTCCAAAGCCTTTGATACCGAATCAATCTTTTCGAAATGTCTTTTTAGTGTGATTTTATCCGAGGCATGTTGTTTCGGTTGTTTATGCAATTCATACAATAAATCATCTCTGGCATTTTCTAAGTCGGCTAAACATTGATGGGCATTTAGCAGTTTATCTTCTTCTATAAGAGCCATGGTCTTTTGTACACTGGCCTCAACATTGAATATATGTTTGAGATTCTCTACAGCTGTCGCATATTGGGAATGTTTTGTGTTTTCTGCGCGAACATCTTCCAAAGCATCATAGATTTCGGGAACGCCCTGCATTAGTTTTTCCACCTCAGACATGCTTTGCGTGACATCACGTACATCCGCCAAACACGTTTTCAATTGTTTGAGACCCACTCGCACTCCCTCCAATTGATTTTGCATACCTGTTTTAAGAAGAGCCTCCACAGAAGCCTTTTTACGTGCCACTCTATGACAATATTGCTCCACTTTTTCCAGTTGTCCGGGACGTTGTAACATATTCTTGATATCTTTTAAGGCCGCTTGGCGAGCCTCTTCTTCTAATTGTTGTAAGTCCATGGGTTTCTCTTCGATAGTTTCCGTTGATTCACAACCAAATTATTGACGTTAGAGAAATATCTGTAGGAAATAAATTTTGTTGTGATGTTTCTTGTTGAAGTTTCAGTCAGCTGTTCAAAATTATATTTTTTTAAACATTACCAGATTGGGCATCACTTTTTCTACACTGAAAGAATTTTTCTCAAGAAATTATGAGATTAGTATTAAAAAAAAAAAATATTCCGTTACTTTTTAAAAACTATTATTTTGTTTTGAAATTAACATAATTAAAAGGTCGATAACTTATATATTTGATGGTGTCACAAATTATGTGATCTCGGTTATGGAATGTTCGCAACCAAACCTACAACATCCATTACGTCATTGGATAAGTACAATATAAAAAAAACAGTGTTATGAAAAATAATCATAATTGTCAGTTGTCAGTTAAGCGGAAATCATTTTTGAATATAATTTAGTTCATAATCGTTGTAATCTGTTCGAATATGAGGACGTTTTATATTAAATAATAATTTAGCAAACTGTCGAAGAAAGTACAATCCACTCTAATGTAATCATGCTGTTATGGGTTAATTGGTTATTTTTATTGAAAATTCCCAAAATAAATATAAGTTTAGGTAAGTAAAGGCACCTGGCAAACACATGCTTAACCCACTGACAACATATCCATTATTAGTGTTTTATATCCCTAATTTGGATGAAAATGTGTTTGCAGCTAATCTAGTTTTTTTTAAGATTATTGTATTTAGAAGTTAAGATTCGAAATTTGAAAATAAAAACAGTGTCTTCCAAACATTAAAATGAAATATTTCAAATTGAATTTAGTTCAGTTTAATTATAGTGTCTTACAAACATTCATACGAAATAGTTTTAACTATACAGTATCAAATTGATTCGAACATTGGGTCAGTCTAAGCATAGATAGGATCTTCCTTAGGAGACATACAAAAATACCCCCTATTTAACCTCATTCAAAAGAAAATATTAACAAAAAATTAAAAAAATTTCAAATACATTTTTATATATTTTCTCATTTTTATTGATTATAATCATTTACGTTTTTTTTTTTTTTTTTTTTTTTTCTTCTTTTAAATGTATGTATGACGTTACATATTAACTATAATATATAATTTTAGATATTCAATAATTAAAAACAAATATAAATATTTAAAATAGTTAAAATAATACATTGGTATAAATATCATTCATATAAATACAAGATCTTTTTCGTAATCTAAATTAAAGGTGATGATTTAAGGAAGAAGTGATTAATAAAGTTTATACATGTATTTTATTTAATTGTTTTGTTTTAATTTAGTATATGCTAAATAGTTACATAAATACATACTCCGGAACATACACATATGTATGTATGTACGTATAGAATAAAGTGTATAAACTGATATATTAATTGTTTAGAAACTTGAAAAGTATTTAGAGTAAAAATTAAAAATAATAAAGCAAAAATTATTACGTAGAACAAAATATTATAAGCGAGCATAAGAGTTTTGATGTTGCAAATAAATAAATACAAATTAAGTAAAAAAATACATAATAATAATTTAAATATTTAATTTATTATTATTTAATAATCAATACTGAATATGATAATTTGATATGACATGCAATTTTAATGATAATTCAATAAATATGTTTTAACATTATGTGCAATCAAAATGATTTGAACTTACGCTGGAATCTTAAGGATGGTATGAGAAAGTTTCAACTTTAATTTATTTTAATTCTACCCATTATGTTTACCTAATTAACCATTTCTTAACCATATTTAAATATTTGATTTTTATCAAATTCAATGGAGATCAATAGGGATCCTTAAGTCGATCATTTCATTTACCTTTTTGTCAACAGAACCTACCCAGAATGTGATTTTGAGTACATCCTAAATATGGAATAATTTTTTAATATACAGAAAATACATTTTCATTGAGTAAAAAAAGATTTTCAAAACAATTTAAGTTTTTCTAAGATTTTTATGCATACCATCCTTTTAGTAAAATCAAAAAAAAAAAAAAAAAAAAAAAAAAAGATTAAAATAAAATTTACAATTTTTGTTTACAAATTTTCCATAGATTCTCTTTTGTAGCAAAATACATATAACTATAATTGTTAATGATTTGTTGTAACAAGTGTAAAAAGAGGTGTAAAATGATAAATCTTAAAAAAGTTCTTCATTAATTAAATAAACATGTGAGCCATTTTACATCAACTGTCCAACTATATTAGTCGGTTAATTAGGTCACGAGTATGTTGAAACTTTTTCGTTCATGGTAGTCTAAAATTAACCAATGGCCACTCTCTGACCGTTAGAATACATTTTTGACGTCAATTAAAATCTGAAAAGAATTATCGTACTTAAATAAAAGACAATCGATAATTTGTCTAAACTTTAAAATTGGTTTTCTTTCAGTTGTGATTAGAATTTCGCACTGATTGCCATGGATAAAAGTAAATCTTGTGACGTCAGTACTCAGAATATTTTAAAACAGATGGATGGAAGTACAAAACGCAGAAGCCTTAAGTTTAAAAAACCATGGTCAGCAACACGGTGCTGCATTTCAATGACAAGTGGACTACAAAAAAGGTAGACCGAAAGCAAAGAAGTCCGGGAGACGAAAAAAATTCAAATGAAAAAGGTTTGGCTGGCAAAGCAACTTTTGCATGAAGCAGGACCTTTTTGGAGGCATTTTCCGTAAAAAACGATGACTGTCTGAGCGGATCGTAAGTGAAAACAAAGGTTAGAGTTAGTACAGAGTGTAAAACCATTGCTCCGCTGTGGAATGGAATAGATTTTTATTGTCGGATGAAACAAAAATACAGTCTCCGATGGAAGAAAAATATGTTCGAAGCCCGAAGTCGAAATAATTCAATTAAAAGTACGCCCGAGGCCATTGAAGATTCGAGGAGTTAGGACACTGCATAAAATTGAAGGTTTTATAGACAGGTTTCAATATTCAGGCATTCTAAACAATAAAATGCTTCTCTATGCTGATAATAATTTGAATGTAAAAAAGAAGTTTCAGCTAGATAATCAGGTCTATTATCGTTGGCGTTGTCGTTTTATTTATAGTTTCTATGTCGTTGTCGTTTTTATCGTCACTTCGTTCCTAAATTGGTTTTCTTCAAATATATTGAAACGAATAAGAGAAGTTATCGAAAACAAAAATAAAATTATTAAAGGTTGGTTGCACTGCATTATTTTACGTTGTTACTTTTGAGATTATTACAATTTCTTTTTTTTTAAGTTTTTTGTATTTTAAACAAAAAGTCAAACTATGGCAAATACAGAAAAATATTTTTCAAGTTCAAGTGAAGATGATGAAATAATGAAGGTAAACATACATCGGAAGATGTTACGACAGAACGTCAATATCTTTACCATCCCAGATTCAATGTACGTTACGTTATTTTTATAAAATCATTTTTAAGTTTGTGAACATATTTAGACTCAATAAAATTTCTTTTCGATACGTCCTGGAACAAATCCGTCCAAAACTTAAATACAGCATGCGAAAGTCAACAATTACGCCAACAATTAAACTGGTAACTGCTCTGCGATTTTTGCGCAAGGATCATATCAACTAAGCGTTTGAAATGACTTTAATTTGTCGTTGGCACAACCCACGGTTAGTAAAATTTTATCTGAAGTTTTGGGCGCGATGAATACGACAATTTGCAATAATTGGATTAAATTTGAAATGTCTCAATATGAAACAATAGAATGCAAACGATTTTTTTATGATCGAACTGGTTTTCCTGGAATCGTAGGATGTGTAGACGGAACACATATTAAAATAATTGATCCCTGCAAATGTTCTCAACATTTGTATTACAACAGAAAAGGATTCTTTAGCATTAATGCAACGATTGTAAATACTACGAATGAATGTAATACTAACAATGAGTTGAGTTGCTAACTTTTAATTATTTATTATATTTAGATTTGTGATCATAAGATGCGTATAAGATATGCAGATGCCCGACATGATTAACTCTTTTTCACCTTGAATTTCAAGTCCTTCCATACCTTTAATTAGAAGTATATATTTGTATATATTTATTTTAGGTAATATTTACTGCAAATTTGGCTATACTTTGTGCCAACCGTCTCCGTCACGTACTGTAGGCCCAAACAAATTTAATTCTTTTGAAACGTCGTTCCAAAAACCATCGATATTTAGGGGTTTTATGCCCTTTCGAAAACCCTTAGCAAATTCGGGACTTTTTTCCATTTCGGACACCAATTTTACAAATTGCTGCACTGTCGTTATTTTCAGTTTAAATTTAATTTTTTGTAGTCGTTTCAACTTCGATACTAACAATGGCGACGACAGAAAAAAACGTTCCTTAGTCGTTATTATCTTCGTTTCAAAATGGAGAATACCAATATATTTTCGATACATGTCGATAACGCCAACAGTGATGACAAACTGTCGTTTTTATTTTGTTTGCAAACGACAACGCCAAAGGGAATAGGCCCGAATGATTAGAAGCACAACGCCCGATACTTAAAGTAATGTTTTATGCCGAGCCCCGTTAAACTGTTAAATATTTGAATATTTTAATACGAGTACAATGGTTTATAAATATAATATTACACTTATTATTGCAACTTTAAAGCATTCAGCATTATTTTTTCTTTGTTTTATTATTTTTAAATAAGAAAAAAAAAATCTACTACAGTCAAAAATAAAGGAGATTAACAGCAAATTACAAACAAAAGTGCTAAAAATTACTAAACTTCAAAACCAAGGTTCAGAAAATACACACATCAAACACACAATTTTCTGTTCTAAAGCAGCCAACACATATTTTTATTTTCATATCAATTATGTGTGTTTCTAAATTTTGTACGGTGCCAAACACAATCATGACTGTGTTTCGTTTTAATATTTCGTTATCTACACGAACATTTTTCTATCACGTATTGTTTGTTTCGAACAGACATAAACCACACAGATTCAAGTGTAGCTTTAATTTAAGTTCATGTTCTTGTACGTGTACTGTTAAAAAAACAGTAAATGATCTTGAACGCGTCCATCTAAAAATTAAAACATTATCCATTCGCGATCGGAAAAGTCTGAAATAACCCTATAATAACGACAACAATTGTTTCAACCAAATTTATTACAAAAATCTAAAATAATAAATTAGCGGTTATAAAAAAAAATGAAAAGATAATAAAAATAAAAAATAAATAAAAATAAAAAGATAGTAATAAAATAGAAAACAGAGAAATTTTATATGTTATTTATGAATAATTTTGTTTTTTCTCCGATCGCGAGTGGATAATGTTTTAATTTCTAGATGTACGCGTTCAAGAACATGTTCCGTTTTATTAGCAGTACACGTGCAAGAACACGAACTTAAAATAAAGCAACACTCGAATCTGTGTGGTTTATGTCTGTTCGAAACAAAAAATACGTGATAGAAACATGTTCGTGTACATAAAGAAATATTAAAACGAAACACAGTCATGATTGTGTTCGGCACCGTACAAAATTTAGAAACACACATAATAGATATCAAAATTTAAATATGTGTTTGTTGGTCTGAGCTATGTTTGTTCATATATGTACGAGTTTTTTATTCAGTGTTTTTTCTGAACTCTGTGCAAAACATAATGAAGAAAAGGGAGAAAGGGAAAGATACTCATAATATAATGAATGAAATAATTGAAAAAATTGACAATTAACATATTATAAAGTTGCCCTTTTTGTATCCAACTGAGTACAGTGTGATCGAATGGTTTAATTGTGAGCTGATGCTTGCAACTAGCTAAAATACTTGACTTAAATTGATTTTATTAGAACCAGAAAAGTTTTCATTTAGAAAAAAATTTATTTTTAAGGTTTTTGCTCTGCAGTAGTCAATATTGTCATTGCCTTAATTTATTAAAGCAATTCGTCAAAACCATCATCATCTTTTTGTTAATTTTTACCATGCCCAAATCGAATATTTTTACGAAAATCTTTTATAGCTATTTTAAATTTTTTAGTGTTTTGTTTTTTGGAAATATTTTCAAAAGTAAGGAATATTTAAAAAATTTTCTTTATTGAAATACCCACCAGTCAATTCGTTAATCTTTATGTTTCAACCCACCTTAATACATATAGAAAACTAATATTTATAGGGACAGTTGTTGTGGAATGACTCTTATGTTGGATATTAATAGTTTTACATACTTTTTTGTTTGTATTACTTTGTAATATTATATTTGTTTTTATATATTGAGGTACTTAGCAAAGGGGATAATATGTTTTTATTTAATGATTTAGTTTAACACACTTTTTTTAACTTATTAAAGTAATAATTTCTACCAATATTTAAAAGCGTTTGGTTTTTGTTTTTTTTTTCATATTTTTTTTTCTTTTTGTAATAAATTGATGCAGGTATAACAATTAATTAGCTAAAAATCAATTTTATATTATCGTATTTTGTTAGAAATTATCGATTTAACATATCATTTAATATAAACACCTGACCAAGTCATGCTTAAAAATATTATATATGGCAGCTCTAAATATGTTCATATAGTTATGTTTTATATTGTATGTATTTATTAGTATTTTCAAGTTTTAACAAATCTCTTTCTACAGACTTTTAGTGACATACAGTACAGCTCTAAAGAAGTTAATTAAATTAAGTTTGATTAAAATTGAATAGTTAAAGAAAAATACCAGAATGTTTTTTTTTTTAGATTTAGTTGTATGTTATATATGTAATGGTTAACTGAAATACAAAACTACGTAACTAATAAAAATTTCAACATCAGTTTTTTTATTGTTTATGATGTATTTTATCAAAAGCCATGTCCTCCTAAAAATGTTTAGACTCATAGATAAAATAAAGATTTTATTAAAGCATGCTTTTGACTTTAAGCTAACAATATATTACATTATCAATGATAGAAGTTTTGAAAATAAATTTTGCATCGTGTAGGAGAATCAATTCTATAAAGTTAGAAAATCAAATGGCAAAACAAAACTGATTATTTTTTATTTTTATATTTTCAGCAAAAATAAAATGTATATTTATATACAGTAAAATGTATATTAATTACAAAAGTTATAACTTTTATTTTTGCTTCAAAAAATTTTAAAATAAAATAATATTAATATAATATAATATTAAAATTAATTTATTTTTTATATTTGTATGAAAATTTAAAAGTAAAAAAATAAATTTTTTTTTTACAAAAATAAAACATAAAAAATAAGAAAAATAATAAAAATCAAAAAATAAACCACTTTGAAATCAGAAATCGCATAATTCTCTTCTCAGAGTTCAGAAAAAAACACACACTGAATAAAAAACTCGTACATATATGTAAACAAACACAGCTCAGATCAACAAACACATATTTTTATTTTCATATCAATTATGTGTGTGTTTCTAAATTTTGTCCTGTGACGAACACAATCATGAATGTGTTTTGTTTTAATATTTGGTTGTGTTCACGAGCATGTTTCTATCACGTATTTTTTGTTTCGAACACACATAAACCACACAGATTCGAGTGTAGCTTTATTTTAAGTTCGTGTTCTTGCACGTGTACTGCTAAAAAAACAGAACATGAACAATAAACAGGTTCAAGTACAGCTTTATTTTCAGTTCGTGTTCTTGAACGTGTATAGCTAAAAATTAAAACATTATCCACTCGCGATCGGAAAAATCTGGGGGGTTATTATGAAATTCGTTCACTTTCCAACACGATAATGACCCGAAGCATTCGGCTAATGTTGTGCTCATGTGGCTTGCACACAATGTTTCGCAATTTCTACGACATCCACCACAATCGCCAGATCTCAATCCGATAGAGCATTTATGGAAAAAGTTGGATAGGCTAGTGAAAAAATTAACAACTACGAAAAAGAATGAACTGAAGAGGGCACTGGTCGAAGAATTGCATATTATTGGGACAGAGATCACGAAAAATTTGGTGCATTCTATGCCAAAACGACTGGTTATAAAACAAAAAGGATTAGCAACTAAATATTATTTTTCGGAAATAACCAATATTTTGTAGTTTTTAATGAAGTGTGCCAATAATTTTGTTCAGCGAAATTGGGTACTTTTTTGGTGCTATTGAAAACTTATCATGTAAAAATTTTGTTTATTAAAAATCGTTATAAAAAACATTTTGATTTTAAATAAAATAATTCTTGCTCAATCATTAATTTGAAAAAAAAAAAAATGTTTGCTTTTACATTAAAAAATTAATTATAATAAATTAGTATAGCCCAGTACTCGAAACTCGAGTGCAAATTCTAGGATAATTTTTTTTTTCATTAAATTTGTGTCTTCCAATGTTTTTTTAATCTATATATATATGTATATAAAATTTATGATTATTTAAATGAGCCTAAGGGTATGTTAATCAATTTTAGCAATTCACAATTCAACACAGAGCGTCTGATTATAATTTAAGTCATTCGCATAAACAGGGTGTAACGATTTATTATAAATATTTTATTTTATTTAATTTAATATATTTTTAAGACAGATTAAACAAAAATTTTATCATTCTCAGCTTCTCCTCCATACGAACTATAACTATGCGAATTTTCACACTCCTCCTTGCCCACATATCGCTTAAAAAGGGAACTTAAAATTTACCTTCACGTATTAATATATAGATATTAATAGGTAAGGCGATTTCTTGTGACCGATGATTTGTTATACACTTTTCTCCCGATTTTGGCCAAACGTATTTTATTTAAAAGGTATTTCTTTTTAGCTGTCCACCAGAATTACAGATTTTAAAATTTTTAAAATTTTTTGGAATAAAATGCATTTAAAGTTGCTACTAACACATACATAAAATTATACAATGCTATGTTTCTGTTTATTAAATTTGTTAATGTGTTTGCAAACAAAAAATGAGTTTGTTTTCTTCATTCACAATAATATTTGTGTTGGATTGAAAAATTATTTTAGACATAAACCAAAAAAGTGTTGACCCTTTAGGGTCAAAAATTTATTAAATGAAAAAAGAAAATTTCCTAGAATTTGCACTCGAATTTCGAGAATCTGCTAGTTATAATAAAATCGTTTGAATACACTGTTCAACAAATGAATTATTTTGGCAACAAGCAGATACCGGACAAGTGTGCTTAGGGTAATGGGGTGTCGCTGAGTCTAAGTCCGTGATCCGGTTTGCTGTGCTAGGTTATGACACATGACAAAAAAATAAAAAAAATTATAAATTAAAAACAAAATTAAGAATGCAGTTCATATTTTCTTTTCAAGAAACCATCCAATTTTACAATTAAAAAAAAAAAAAACAAACAAAAAATCAATAAGAAAATTATAGTCGGTCTAGACCGACTATACGATACCATATGCCATACGTTTAGAGACCCTATCTCTTAGCTCCAACTAATTAGATATAGACAATGAGCCTAAACCAAATTTGAGTGGCATTGTTACTTTTTTGCCTTCAGATATGAAAAATTTCATATCGGATGCTATATATGGTCGAAAAATGGACCGAGCCTGACCATATTTGGTAAGGTGACTTATTTTTTTTTTTTTCCAAAAACATATACAAACTAAAATTGAGAAGAAACTATGCAATATTTTTGTTTTTTGATAGACTTAAGTGAAGATCGGGAATCAGCTTCATCTGGGGGCTGTGACTAAGAATTATCCTATAGGGTTTATTTTTCGACTACTGATAAATGAATGTATAAACATTCACAAACCCAATTTGACCGAGATCTATGTGGTAATTTGGATATTATGGCAATATAAATCGATCTAATAGGGGTCATTTGTATGGGGAGTAGGTCTGAACATGAACCGATTTTCACCAATTTCAATAGCGTTCATCCTATGACCGATAGAAGTTTACACCCTAAATTTCATCAACATATTTTATATTTGCGACATGTAGTTTGATTACAAGGTTTACATGGAAACACGGACGGACGGACGGACATCGCTAAATCGACTCAGAAAATGATGGATCCAGGTCAAATATTTTTGGTGCAGACATCAACATAAAGTCATTATACCCTGACCATGGTAATTAATAAGAAATAATTAAAATTTTGGTGTCTTTTAGTTTTGGGGGGAGAAGGGAGAAGATGAAATATAATAAATCTGGTGATTTTTTAGATTACCTATGAAAATTATATTTGGGTACATAATCAGCCCAATGCTAAACAAAAATTCCACATGAAATATCTCACTTCTCCCTTTTCCGCTATTATGAATAAAAATTCCTTCGCAAAAAAAATTCGATGGGAAAAAGTAGTTATTCTCAATGCACTTGAATTTGGTTTTTCCCCTCAAAAAATTTCTCTTGCAAAACAGATGGGAGTTTACATAAAAATGTAAGAAGTATTTTGATAAAACAAAATTTAAATAATAATAATTTAAAAAAATAATATGTTATTGTTCTTGTAGGTTGAAGACCACAAATAAAGCCCAACTTCAACTTTTGTTAACTTTAATGAAAGACAATTCAGGCATTGATTGCGTTTTCCATAGATTCAGCCAGCAATGTACTTCTAGCAATCCTTTAACTATTTCGTTGTTGTTATTCTACAATACCAATTTTCTCCACTAATGCTCGCATCATAGCTATACTATTAATTATTTTTTATTTAATTTTTCTTTAAAATAAATTTATTTTCGTTGCACATACAAAAAAGAAGAGAATATTAATTGTCAATAAGCAAAACAACTGGCTTCGAAATTCGCGGAATTTATAATTGGAGGATTTTTTCTCGAGAAAAGTATTTTCCGTGAGGAAGAAATTCCTTGAGAATATTCGTAATTGTTCTGAATAAAAATTGTACTTTAATTAGTGTGTTCTTGAACAATGAAAAAATAGAGAAAAAGAAATAAAAAATAGGAAAGCTTGAAGAATGTAGCTGTCACCGCTTTTATTTTTGCCATCGTCGATTTATTTTAATATTTTGCAAAAATTATATTTCAAAATTGGTTTTTGCGAATCGTGAAGTATGCAAACGAATCTAACGTTTTTTGTTATAATAAGTGTATTATTCATATACCTCTGGCTAAAAGATAATTGTCTCCAAGCTTTCTTATTAAAAATTTGTAATTGTACACGAACACATTAATTAAAAATTAATTCTCAAAAAATTGATGGTTTGATGAAAAAATATAAACTGCATTAAATTTTTTTTTTTGCACATTTTTTGTCAATAAAAAATCATGACGTATCAGAGCACTTTCCCCATCTGTTCCAATTTTTGGCTATTAAACAGTGATATGAATTGATACAAAAAAATTAACTCAAACTCAACTCATTATACTGTACAACAATCTTTGGACTGTTGCACAGTGTAATTAACCTTTAAATTCTAATACCATTTAATATAAATGGCTTTTCCTTTTTGACCAGTATTTATTATAATTTCTTATTCATTGTGTTTTTATAAAAAAAAATGATGGGTTTTTTTATAGCAAGAAAAAAAAATTAATTTGAACTGAAATATCTTTGGTAGCTACAAACATCAGCATTATACATCATTATAACCTGGTATAGCGTATAAAAATTTTAGCCTGATTCGATTTTATTACACCGAGCTTGAATGGAAAATATTATGTTTACTTTAACATAATTAACTTTTACTATCTCTCTCAAAATTGCATTTAAAAGAACACGCCAAAATAAAAATAACAATAAATTAATTAATTTAATATTTTTTTAAGGGGAGTTAATTTTTTGGGATAAATATCTTCCGTTCTCAAACTTAAAAAATACATTTAAATGGTAAGGGCCGTATGCAAAAAAAAATTAAAGTGTACTTCAAGTAGACTTTATTGTATGTTTTTCATACAAAATTGTTGATAGTCTACTTGAAGGACACTTTAATTTTTTTGCATAAGGCCTTAAGAAATTTAATTTAAAATATTTTACTCCATTATTTCTCTTTTTACTTGATAATTTTGTTGCCGTTAAAGCAGTAACACTGATATTATACTTTAAATGAACGAAATTAAATACAATATATTGATAATTAACGTTAATGGCTTGTATTTCGCTTAATATTTCAACTGATAAAGTCTAAATAAATAAAATAAATAAATAATATTTTGCAATCACTTTTGCAAGAATTTTTTAAAACGTCTTTATACCATCCTTAAAATTTTTTCTATTTTTTTTTTTTTAATTGTTTTTAATTGTTATTAGAGTTTTGCTCGAAAAATGTTTATATTTTCAGAAACTTCTATCATCTTTTATATGAAAAAAAAATATATATAAGTTTTCATCAATTCTATACAGCAAATCCAATAGTATTACGCGTTAATTATGTAAATTTAAAAATAATAATTATAACACTTTGTATGTAGGAGTTTTCTTTTAATGAATTAAAAATTACACAAACAAATATTTTACAATTATAAAACATTTTGTTAAAAAAAACATGATAAAAGAGCAATAATATTAATTAAAATAAATAATTATAAAATGAATACTATACAGAAGAAAGGAAAATTTTAATATTTGTTATGTACAACATATAACTTTTAAGGATTTTTTTTAAGGGATCGGTTGAATATATTATGTATGAATCCAAATGTTTGATTTCCACAATTAAGAGTATTAAGTTTAATTTTTGTTTTTTTTTTTTAATCAATGTAATATATTATTACATCATTTATGTATGTGTGTTTGTATATTGTTTTATAAAACATTATTATATTAATATATAAATATGTACGTACAATATTTACTGAGTAAAATTTTGGAGCGGAACAAAATTTGTTTGATGTATGAATGTATTAATTTCATATTAAAATGTTAGAATAAATCTACGTGTTGTTTTATTTTGTCTTTAAATACAACTATAAGTTTGTCATTATATTTGTGGTTGTGGTTGCGTTTGTTGTGTTTCACTTTCTTTGTTTTTTTTTTTTTTGTAACGATTGTTTATTGTGTTTATGTTGTTGGTTTATTGTTTACGATCTGTGTTATTACATTAATCGGGTAACATATGGACGAAACTTACTGGAAACATGCCTCTGCGTGAAGGACTTCCCTCGATTACACCTTCCATCCAATTTTCATCGTCTGTCCGTTCATTAAGAACAATTAATACTTCGCCTTCTTTAAACTCTAATTCATCATCATTATCGGCTGAACAATCGTATAAAGCTCGACAACGTCGATGGCCGCCAGTCTGTAAAATAAGAATGCAACAGCGTAATTAAATAATATGCAAAATGTTGTTTTTTTTTTTTTTTTTTTTTTTTTTTTTTTTTTTTTTTTGTTCTTTTGACTTACAAAATTGAACTTATTAATCGCCGTACTTGTACTTGAGCCTTTTAAAAAATTGTCCGGCGATGAATTGATACGATCGTTATCACTAGAAGATATATTCGAATCGACTGAATGATCTAAGCCTCCGCCTGATGAATCCATATCCGTGTTCCATGACTCATATTCTGTATAATTTGTTGACTGATTCATTAACTGAAATTATGCGAAAATTGTATTAACAGAATAGAAATGTTTTTTTTTTCGCATAGATTAATGAAAACATTTTTGCCATAACTATGTATTAAGAAAATGTCATGAAAATAATTGGACACAGAAACGATTTCACAAATTAAATATATTGAAACTGGATTTGTTTGTGGACTATTGAAAATCGTATTACCAAAGTTTTTTTTAAATATAAATTATTACAATATTTCTTATATTTTTTTATGTCCTTTATATATTTAGCACAGCCTTCGTCGAGAGCTGAAATTTGGCTAAATTTAATGTATAAAAATTTGAGCCGGAAAATTTCGTAGAAAACTATGAAAAAATATCCAACCAACCTCTGTGGCTGGATTTTAAGTGTAAAAGATATTATTTTTTACTTCTCGTGCCTGTGTTTTGTTCGAAAACTTGTTCTGTTCATCTGTTCTGTCCATCTGTTCTGTTGAAATCACGCTCATTTACCAAATTGACCATTCAGCTGTGTAAATTTAAGACAATACTGCTGGTCATTCTTTCGGGCAACTTTGTACCAAAAAATGGCCTAAATTGTGAACACACCTCTAAATGATAAGTATGTTGTAAAAAAGTAACTTTTCTTCAACAAGGACTATTTCTTAAAATAGTAAAGCACCTTTTTTTAAAAAAGCATATTTTCTTAAAAAACTAAATTTTGTTAAAAAACTACATTTTCTTAAAAAACAGCTAATTTTCTTAAAAAATAACCTTTTCCTAAAAAAGTATCGTTTCTTAAAAAAGGACCATTACTTTAAAAAGTACATTTTTTGTAAGTACCTTTCGTTAAAAAATTACCTTTAAATACTAAAGTATCTTTTCTTAAAAAAGTACATTTTGTTAAAAAAGTAACTTTTCTTAAAAAAGTACATTTTCTTAAAAAAAATTACCCTTTTTTCTTTAAAATAGTACATTCTTATACAAAAGTAAATTTTCATAAAAAAATACATTTTAATATAAAGAAAAATCATGTGAGTCCGATCGCATGGGAGATGTGTAAGCATGTAGTAATTAAAAATTTTTGTATGGCACTTTTTTAAAATCATACAAAAAGCGTCATCTATGTATCACTTATAGCAATCAACTGCAGGGGCTCTGCTAATATAAAAATATTTATTGTTATTTATTATTTCAACTGGTTAATTTTTAATTTTTAATTTTTCGTTTTTCATTTTTCATTTTTATTTTTCTTTTTCGTTTTTAATTTTTCATTTTTATTTTTAATTATTAATTTTTAATTTTTAATTTTTAATTTTTAATTTTTAATTTTTAATTTTTAATTTTTAATTTTTAATTTTTAATTTTTAATTTTTAATTTTTAATTCTTAATTTTTAATTTTTAATTTTTAATTTTTAATTTTTAATTTTTAATTTTTAATTTTTAATTTTTAATTTTTAATTTTTAATTTTTAATTTTTAATTTTTAATTTTTAATTTTTAATTTTTAATTTTTAATTTTTAATTTTTAATTTTTAATTTTTAATTTTTAATTTTTAATTTTTAATTTTTAATTTTTAATTTTTAATTTTTAATTTTTAATTTTTAATTTTTAATTTTTAATTTTTAATTTTTAATTTTTAATTTTTAATTTTTAATTTTTAATTTTTAATTTTTAATTTTTAATTTTTAATTTTTAATTTTTAATTTTTAATTTTTAATTTTTAATTTTTAATTTTTAATTTTTAATTTTTAATTTTTAATTTTTAATTTTTAATTTTTAATTTTTAATTTTTAATTTTTAATTTTTAATTTTTAATTTTTAATTTTTAATTTTTAATTTTTAATTTTTAATTTTTAATTTTTAATTTTTAATTTTTAATTTTTAATTTTTAATTTTTAATTTTTAATTTTTAATTGTTAATTTTTAATTTTTAATTTTTAATTTTTAATTTTTAATTTTTAATTTTTCATTTTTAATTTTTAATTTTTAATTTTTAATTTTTAATTTTTAATTTTTCATTGTTCAGTTTTTAGTTTTCATTTTTCGTTTTTCGTTTCTTATTTTTCATTTTTTATTTTTAATTTTTTATTTTTCATTTTCAATTTTCTATTTTTCATTTCTCATGCTTCATTTTTTTATTTCTCATTTTTAATTTTTCAATTTTAATTTTTAATTTTTCATTTTTTATTTTTCATTTTTTATTTTTCATTTTTTATTTATCATTTTTCATTTTTTATCTTTAATTTTTTTAAATTTTATTTTTTATTTTTCAATTTTCATTTTTTATTTAACATTTTTAATTTTTCGTTTTTAATTTTTTATTTTTCATTTTTTTAGTTTTCATTTTTTATTTTTAATTTTTTATTTTTCAATATTCATTTTTCATTTTTTTATTTTTTATTTTTCACTTTTCGTTTTTCATTTCTCATTTTTTATTTTCCATTTTTTATTTTTCATTTTTCATTTTTTATTTTTTATTTTTTATTTTTTATTTTTTATTTTTCATTTTTCATCTTTCATTTTTCATTTCTTATTTTTCATTTTACATTTTTTATTTTTCGTTTTTCATTTTTCATTTTTTATTTTTCATTTTTAATTTTTTATTTTTTATTTTTAATTTTTAATTTTTTATTTTTAATTTTTTATTTTAAATTTTTTATTTTTAATTTTTCATTTTCAAACAGGTTAATACATATATATCATAATTTTTTCACCAATACAATCATAAGTCACACCGATTTCGTCTTACGCTTATGGTTACGCTGTTTTTGTGATTGTATTGTGAAATAGATTTTTACCCTCATGTGCGTATAGATGTTTACACATCAAAAACTACCTTTTCAAAAAAAATTCATTTTCATAAAAACTATCTTTTCTAAAAAGAACCTTTTTTAAAAAGTTCCTCTTCTCCAAAAAGTATCTTTTCTTAAAAAAGCACCTTTACAATTTAATGAATACATAGTCGAGATCGAGGTCTTTGTTGAATTTATTTATTATTTTAAATTATCTTGTTCTCCAATATTTCGACCAGCTTCGCTGATCATCCTCAGGGATGAACTGAACTGATTTTAGCGATATTTCATCATCATAGTCATGATTGCGAACCGTAATTTGATTACAAATCGCTAAATTAACTTAAAAAGTGATTGTGATCCGATGGGTACAGTACCTTCACCACAGAGTGATATAGGATACAAAAAGACTTTGTTGGTAAAAGTTCTTCACTCGAAACGATTTCCGATTAGTGAAGAGTAACTTGTTCGCACAGTAAATCTGAACGGTTAATGAGTAACAGTTTTATATCTATACAAATTACTAGAGAAATATCTAGACAAATTCATTTGTTCATGCTATTAATACATTTATAGTCAATAATTTTCGATGCAAAAATATATTTCAATTTGTTTGTGAGATTTTCACAATTTCAATACCTTTTTGGTTAATACTAAATATGTGTGAGTCAACAATAAAAAAAAGAAATGATAACAAAAAATAGCTTAGAGGTTAGAAAACTGATTGAGCTGAAGAAACTATCAAGACAGTCAATAGATGGTATTAAGATTGCGTAGAAAAAGTGATAGAACAACGATTAGAAAACCAAGAGCAAAATATTTTATAGCGAAATTCACAAGCAAGCTAATTTAATTGTCGTTTAAGTTGGATTGTTTGTAAAACTCGCTTTGAGAAATATTAATTTGTTAAGTAAAGAAGAAGATACAACAACGAAAAATATATAAAACAAATAACACAGCAATTGCAAACAAAACAGCCAAGTTTACCGTTTCTTCACTGGGTTGTGATAATTTCATTAATCTGTTATGTTTGCGCTGAAAAAATTTAAAAATGATTTTGTTTTAAAAAGAAAAGATTATACAAAAAAAAAGAGCAATACTAAGCGATATATTTAAGTTGTAAGCAAATTCTGTAATATTTTATACAATTTATATTGATTTTGATGTATTTTGTAATTTATTCTTACCTTACGGGGCGGCGCAATAGGACCTTCATCCATAGAACTAATACTTTCATTTGATTGACCATTTGATATTTCACGTTCTATAAAGGAATTGCAAAAAATTTATCAAAAGGGTTAAGTTAATAAACAAAAATTATGATATCGTTAACTAAGCTCAAAATTTCAGGAAATATTAATTGAAACTCAGCTGATGTTCATAAAGATCCTAGACTTGTCTGGTTAAAAAAAAATTGCTATTAAAGTGATATTTTCTAATAAATGGAAAGGAAAGGCGTTTTGAAACATTCGTTTTGGAAAATTTACTTGTTGATAGCCAAAAATAACCTTGTCGCATTTCGCTGCATTGTCGTGTTGGGATCAAGAAATTTGTACATTAGCAATATCAGGCAATTTTTGTTCTTTACCTAGTGTTTGCTTCCACAACTTGGCTAAACGATGCATACTAATTCTGTTATTTAACTGAAAATAGTAAACTTTTTGCCCAAAGTCTCATCATCTATACTATACATACGAGGGTTGCTCGATAAGTGCGTGATAAATAAATTAAAACTAGGCATACCAAACGGGATATCCTGAATTTTTTCAGGATTCACAAATCCCGAATCTTAGATTTTTTACTATACTTAACACTGTATATTTTATTTTTTACAATTCCAAATATTGAATCTGATTTTTGTGATAAAAAACAGAATTTTAAACATTTATATCACGTTATAAAATATATTCAGCCCAAATTTAAAAAAATCCGCATGAAATATCTCACTTCTCCCTTTTCCCTATATAAAAATGTAACCACTTTTGTTAACATAAATGAAAGCCAATTCAGGCATTGATTGCGTTTTCCATACATTCAGCCCGCAATTCACTTCTAGCAATCATTTAGCTATTTTGCTGTTGTTATTCTACAATACCAATTTCCTCCACAAGTGCTCGCATCATGGGTCTGTAGTCTGGGATCCGCAATATCATATACATTCGAATAAAATTGAATCAGTTCAAAAACAATTTTTGTTATTTTGTCTTCGTGGTTTGGGCTGGGATCCTAATATGAGGTTGCCATCTTATGAAAATCGTCTGGCTCTAATTGAGCTTCATACATTGAAAAGTCGCAGACATATGCTAAATGTTACTTTCCTGTTAAAACTGTTAAATGGTAGTCTTAAATCTGAATTTCTTATCAACAAAATAAATATAATATTCCTTTTCGATCATCAAGAAATTATAACTTTCTAACTATCAAATATTATTGTACAAACTATGCTAATTCTAATCCACTACGTAGAATTTGTGATGAGTTTAATATGCAGTATCAGTTTATTGATTTTAATAAAAGTTTGGATATTGTGAGAAGAGATATTATATTACACTTAAATGCATTAAATCAACTGAATTAAATAAATGTTTTATATCAATTTTGTTAAATGTTTAATTATATATATAAATTATAATATAAATGTACATATACTTTAAGTAGTCTGTAAGGATGATTCCATAGACCGAATAAATAAATAAATAAATAAATAAATAAAAAATCATAGCTATGCTATTCTTTTTTTTTATTTAATTTTTCTATAAAATAAATTTATTTTCGTTTGCACATACAACTAAAGAATGAAACTAAAATTTTTAATTTTTAAATTTTAATTTTTAAATTTTAATTTTTAATTTTTTATTTTTTATTTTTTATTTTTAATTTTTAATTTTTAAGTTATAATTTTTAATTTTTAATATTTAATTTTTAATTTTTAATTTTTAATTTTTAATTTTTTAATTTTAATTTTTAATTTTTAATTTTTAATTTTTAATTTTTAATTTTTAATTTTTAATTTTTAATTTTTAATTTTTAATTTTTAATTTTTAATTTTTAATTTTTAATTTTTAATTTTTAATTTTTAATTTTTAATTTTTAATTTTTAATTTTTAATTTTTAATTTTTAATTTTTAATTTTTAATTTTTAATTTTTAATTTTTAATTCTTAATTTTTAATATTTAATTTTTAATTTTTAATTTTTAATTTTTAATTTTTAATTTTTAATTTTTAATTTTTAATTTTTAATTTTTAATTTTTAATTTTTAATTTTTAATTTTTAATTTTTAATTTTTAATTTTTAATTTTTAATTTTTAATTTTTAATTTTTAATTTTTAATTTTTAATTTTTAATTTTTAATTTTTAATTTTTAATTTTTAATTTTTAATTTTTAATTTTTAATTCTTAATTTTTAATTTTTATTTTTAATTTTTAATTTTTAATTTCTAATTTTTAATTTTTAATTTTTAATTTTTAATTTTTTATTTTTAATTTTTAATTTTTAATTTTCAATTTTTTTTTAAATTTTAATGTTTAATTTTTAATTTTTATTATTTAGTTTGTATTTTTATTTATTTTTAATTTTACTATTTAATTTTTTATTTTAACGATAAAAAATATGTGGTAATACTTGCTTAGGTCAATGTGACGCGTGCAGTATTAATAAACACACAACATATCATAAGAAAAACAACAAGCACACTGAAAAATTTTATTTTTTCAAGAGTTTTGTCAAAGTTTCATTCGTATCTCGTGACCCCTTTAAGCGCTTTTAACGATTTTAAATACCAACTTCTTTGGGATGTTAATAAACGATTTTATACAAAAACGAAAGGTCTAGCTTAGATATTGACGGCGTGTTCGTGATTTCCACAGACAGACGGATAGACGGTCATCGCAATCAACTTCCCTTGTTATAATGACCAAGAATATATATGGTTTTGGGGGTCTCCGAAATTTATTTCGATGCGTTACAAACGAAATGACAAACCTATATATACCCTCTGCACAGTGGTGTGGTGATTTTGAATCAGTCGGTATAATTACTGGACCAGATGCACCAGTATTGTTGGTGGTTACAAACATCAGCACAAACTTATAACAACCTGACCACAAAATAAATTCTTATAATTGGAATTCTCTTTTTTTACTGACCTGATGATGGCGGTCCTGGTGGTGGAATTTTTGGACGTGTTAACGCAGACTTATCAACATGTTTTAATGTTGGTATTTCACCAGCCGGCGGTAATACTAATTTCGCTCCGGCCAAGTGTAAATTTCGATTTAGAGATTCTCCACTCGGCGAACGTTTGTGACCAAATGTTGTCATGGCTGGCATTATATGATGGCTAGTAGGACCACCATTCGGATCCTGCGAAACTATTTTATCTAAACGTTCATAGAAACCACCATGTGATGCTGTACTATTGTGACCCATAATACGCGGACTGCTGTCGACCGAACGCAAATGCGGCAGTGTACCATATGTGGCAGCATCCATAGATTGATTTTTCTGATTGTGCGTTCGTATATCATTTGTATCGAAATTCTGTGAATGTCTGGGAGCATGCGGTAGCGTTCCATAGAATGTCGATGTTGTAGAATTTGTGCCTGGCGGAGGTGCTGGAGCTGTACGTTTTTTCAAAGAATTCATATTAGCTGGAAATTAAAATAAAATATTTTATTACTTCTTTATTCAAAAAAGTAATAAAATTTCCAATAAAAAAAAAGAAAAAAAAATTATTTACCTGTTGAGGTTGATTTTCTTGCTCCGCCCACAAATTCACTATTGTTTCTGGGTCCCAAGCGACCACTTTGACTCGATGCGGAACTAGGACTGGAACCACCACCACCTGCAGCACTATTAGTTCCACCAGTGTTGATGTTACCAGCACTTCCCAAATATTGGCCAAGTGACATTTGTTGCTTAGGAGATGTACCGGCCGACTGCTGATACATGGGCAATGTAAACTGTCGGCTAGGACAATTAGCTATAGGACTAGAACTACTCTGTATAGAATCACATGTTGAGGAACGTGAACGTAGAACGGGTGAATCACCACCAGCAAAACTAGGAGGACGAGAACGTTTCTATAGAGAGGAGAAAAAGAAAAACTTTATTATAATTTTCCCTTGCACTTGTTTAAGGCCAAAAAAATATAAAGCTGCTTTGGCTATATTCGAACTAAAATGTCAAGCATTCCTGGAAAGGTAAAAGTTTTTATATTCTTTAAAAAAAAAAGAATGAGTATAATCGAGAAATATTAAATGTTTCATTAAAGTTGAAAACTTTTCTGTTGGAATCATGTTTTTTATAGGAAAACCCAATGGATTTATAATAATTAATATTCTGAATATTTGTTTCCTTTTCAATCTCATAATTTGAGCTCTCAGAGTCATTTTAACCATATGATTTTTGTATGTTTTCCATTGCAAACGTTATAAATATTATAGCATGCTTTACTTACACGTTCATCGATAACAGTATCATCATCTGAGAAATCAGTAGAGCCATCTTCGTTCGTTAGATTCCAATCAGTATTAATATGATCGAAAGCACTTTTCTCCCGTCTCATGGCACATTCAATCTACGAAAAATAAATAATAAAACAATTTTGTAATAAAACACTAGCCCACAGCCGAAAAAAAGTTCATACCAATTCTTTGCACACTGTATGGCCCATTTCTTTAGATATATCCAAAGGTGTTTTATTTTGAGAATTTCGCAACTCATAGTCTGCTCCCGAGCGCAATAACAATTTAATACATTCACGCTTATCATGCAGAGCACACAAATGCAGGGCGGTATTTTTACCCATAACACTTAATATACTGGGTGGATTTGTGGCTTTATTAAGACCTTTGGGTGGCATATTTTGTATGAGAAAATCTACAATATGCAGCGTCGAACCCTGCTCCCTAAGTACGGCCAAATGTAAGGCAGATTCACCATCATCCCAAGAGGGTAAACAGCAAGTGAGATCAGCACCCTCAGCCCAAACTTGTAAAAGTTGACTCATGTCGGCATTTACCACAGCCTGTTCCAGGTCACAGCGTAAATCGTTCTCATCCGCGCAAGTACGCATAACATAACGTTTTGCAACATATTTGGCTCGAATGAAATCATACCGTTGTTCCCTGAAATTAAATGAAAAAATTTTGAAATATTCGAAATCCTCAATAAGTGGTCGCAACTTACATTGTACTTTCGGGTGTTAGTTTGCCTTTACCCAATGTTGCTTCCATAATCTCATTTAGCGTGTGGTTACCCATGGCACGAGCTATTAACAGATTGGCTGTTGTTAAATTATCCAACGTTAAACTTTGTATACGCGAGTGATGCACACCGAGATCTCGATGTACGCCTGAGCATTGTATGCACACAAGAATGCCAAAATTTAGACTTATCCAAGTAACATCGTTGCGTGAGCCGCAATCACAACATTGATCATTGCCCGGCAACGTTTGGACGTACCTAGAAAAATAATGTGAACATTAATGAAAGCTTTTTCGCTCATACACAAATTCAGATATATGAAAATAAATTTAAAATTAAAAAAAAAAATGCATCTTGCTCATTGTCACTTAAGGATTGCGCACATAAAAATTGTAACATAAATAAATCGAAATAACTTTTAAACGATATAACCTATTTTAATAAAAACAAGAGTCTTAAATTCGGCTGTGTAGAATCTTTGGTGTCCTCCATATATTATAAAATTATAGTTAATTGGTCTTCTTTTTGGTCTTCTTCTTTTAAGGTGCTATTACATGATGTGTTTTTTACATATGTACTGTCAAATTTTCCCACAACAAAAGTTGTACACATCGTGTGATACATATGAAACATTGTTTATGTACAATACATGAGGAAAGTCACAACTACATTTTTCAATTAGAACAGGTTCTATTTTTGCATGACAAACAAATGAAAATACAACACTGCTTGTGGCGAAAGAAAAACAGAGTAAATTTTAAAGATTAATATTGAAAGAAAAGTAAACTGTTTAGTATTAATTAACAATTATAAAATATATAACCTTTTTTTAACAATAAATTTTTGTAAATTCACAAATTAAATCAGCTGTTGTTTAAATTTAGAGGTTATGTCATACGGAAATACACACGCACGTGTGATAGCAAAAATTATGAATCGTATGTAAAAGACAATTTTGACAGACATGAAGAATTTCATATGGATAAGAAAAGTGACAGTACATATGTAAAAAACACTTCGTGTAATAGCACCTTTATAAAAACAATGAAGGTTATTTTCATAGAAATAATTTACTTCTATTTGAAAAATTTAATTATTTTTCTATTATTGGAGTAGGCTTTCCATTTCTGCGTATGCGTTAACAAAAAAAGAAATCGGCTAAACTCTACAATTAAAGAACATTTTCTCTTTTCTAACCATATTCTGTGCAGTGATATTTGTTGACATTTGTTTAAGGTGCTATTACATGATGTGTTTTTTACATATGTACTGTCAAATTTCGTCACAACAAAAGTTGTACACATCGTGTGATACATATGAAACATTGTTTATGTACAATACATGAGGAAAGTCACAAGTACATTTTTCAATTAGAACAGGTTCTATTTTTGCATGACAAACATATGAAAATACAACACTGCTTGTGGCGAAAGAAAAACAGAGTAAATTATAAAGATTAATATTGAAAGAAAAATAAATTGTTTAATATTAATTAACAATTAAAATATATATAACTTTTTTTAACAATAAATTTTTGAAAATTCACAAATTAAATCAGCTGTTGTTTACATTTAGAGGTTATGTCATACGGAAATACATATGCACGTGTGATAGCAAAAATTATGAATCGTATGTAAAAGACAATTTTGACAGACATAAGTAATTTCATATGGATAAAAAAAGTGACAGTACATATGTAAAAAACACATCGTGTAATAGCACCTTAAGTATCCAAGCAGTTCCTCAATGAAAGTATTAACTTAAATGTACATAACTTGGTTTAATAAATAATAATTTTACAGATAATAAGGAAGCAAGTCACTGTCAAGGAACTCAAAGAACTTTGCGAAGAAAGATTTATAGAGATTTAAAGAGGTCATGTCAATCAGTGTCTGGAAAGAAATAAATATGGATTGTATCCACAGCAAAAGACGAATAAGAGAAATCAGTTTTCTTTGAAGCTTTAACAGTAAGCTATATATTAAGACAGGGCTGTGGAGTCGTGGTCGGAGTTGTGGAGTCGGAGTCTCGGTGTTTTTACCGGAGGCAGAGTCGCTAAAAAATTGGGACTCCGACTCCAAAATTTTTCGTTATTGCACGTGCATGAAAAATTCAAATAATTTCTTGAATATTTACAACAATAAAATTCTTCAAAATTGGCGACGTAATATTTTAAAGATCACAATGAATAAGATTTTAATTTATTTTATGAGAGTAAGTTCATTCCAGTACATAAATTAAATAATATAAAAGTGTTTCATAATTTAAATTATTTTGGAATTTTGTTTA
Organism: Cordilura impudica; assembly: GCA_963682025.1. NCBI lineage: Eukaryota > Metazoa > Arthropoda > Insecta > Diptera > Scathophagidae > Cordilura > Cordilura impudica. The sequence continues at coordinate 24,234,374 of OY821521.1, read as the reverse complement.
TTAGTGCGGGCAAGAGTCTAAATTTCATTAGCAAGTTAAACACAAACTTTTAATTTAATTTGAACAATATTCAGCACAAAATTGAAATTGATTTGTTTGTGTAATTATCAGAGTTCAGAAAAAAACACACACTGAATAAAAAACTCGTACATATATGTAAACAAACATAACTTAGACCAACACACACATATTTTTATTTTCATATCAATTATGTTTGTTTTTAAATTTTCTTCGGTGCCCAACACAACCATGACTGTGTTCGTTTTAATATTTCGTTATTTACACGAACATTTTTAAACACGACTTAAAATATAACTGAACTCGAACCTGTTTATTGTACATGTTCTGTTTTTTCTTACTACACGAGCCACAACACGACTTAAAATATAACTGAACTCGAACCTGTTTATTGTACATGTTCTGTGGTTTTTTTCAGTACACGTACCAGAACATGAACTTCAAATAAAGCAACACTCAGAAATGTGTGCTTTATGTGTGATTGAAACAAAAAGTATGTGATACAAAAATGTTCGTGTAAATAACGAAATATTAAAACGAACACAGTCATGGTTGTGTTGGGCACCGTAGAAAATTTAGAAACGCACATAATTGATATGAAAATAAAGATATGTGTTGGCTGCTTTTGAACAGAACATTGTGTGTTTCATGTGTGTATTTTCTGAACCTTGGTAATAATATTATTTATTTATTATAAGTCTGGTATTTTAAAAAACTGAAAGTCAAAATGGAGTTTAAGTTTCATGTCAGTAGCTAATAGCATACAAATAATTAATTTGTACTTCAAATATTTAATATAATTTTATTTATTTTTAATAAAAATTTAAAAAAAAAAAAACTATATACACATGATGATTTTGAAAAAAATTTTGACGAGCACGAACAGTCCAAAAGTCTTCGCTTAAATTTAGTAAAAAGTAGCGGAGACATAGAAACTCCCACAGTCTTAGCTACATTTAAAATAGACTTTTTCCAGGCACTAAAAGAGGTAGAGAAATTTGACCGTTCTTCAAATTTAGCAAAAAAGATGCAATTCTAAAGTACTCTGAGAATATCCAGGGTACTGCACTGATCACCGCGGCATTGCCACCGAAACAAGTGTTCGCAGATATATTATCTTCTGCACTCACAATCATCAGATTCGATTTGGGAGCATCAATGAAGCCAGATATTATTGAGGTTATCCAATTTCTAAAGACAAACTCGCCTCTATAATGTCCAAGCGACGCTGGAGAACCACATATTGTAAAAATAAAATATTGCAATAATAATAAAAATAATAAATAACAAAATGCAGATTTATTTTTTTAAGTTTTATTTTATTTGAAAATAAATAAATAAAAAATTTCAATTGCCCACAGCATAATTATCACTGTTTTTATAAATATGTTCATACACATACATTTAGCATCGGAGTCAGATTTGAAGTAGGAGTCAGAGTCGGACCTTTAAAAATTTTAGTAGATGGAGTCGGAGTCGGAGTTGGAACTTTTTTTGACGACTCCACAAATATAATACATAATATATAAAATATAATTAGTTTATAGCTAACTATAAAATAGATAACTGCAAGTTAGTTGAAAAGTCATGCAGAGTCGAACAATTGACTACCACCTAGGACATCCCAATGTTAAAATAGTCAATTTGCTTCATTAAAAATAATTCAAGTATCAACCACCACTAGTTTCTTAATATTTTGTACCAGCGTCGACCATATCGGCACCAGCGGGCCGAACTCTAATCGGATCCTTATATGTATACAACCGAACGAAAACAAAAATACTCACCAAAGAGTAAACGTAAAAAATTTCATTCAGTCTTATGAAAGCTTTTGAACAAAGCAGGTCTATGTCGCCTTTTGAAATTCTTACATTGTTTTTTTAATTGGTACTCGGAGAATATTTACAGAAACGCACAATTTTTTTGTTTTATTAAAGCTTATATTTTATAAATAGATTTTTAATAAAAATAAAGCAATCATGGGAAAGTAGTTTTTCTTTTGTTTAAACGCGCTAAATGAAGCGGAGTGCCTGATGTGTAACCATGTATTAAAAATACTAAAGACATTTAACATTAATTTTTGGTAAAATATCACTCACTAACCTTTGAAATTTCATATCTTTTTAAGTTTTGATGTTTTTTGTTTTTTAAAGAAATGTATTACTTACTTATTTGATTTAATAAACTTCATTTTGTTTTACATTTTCAGAATGTAAGAGTTAAAATTTTAGAACAACAAAATATATTTAAAATTTTTCCATATTCATTGTGAACTCAACTATTTTCCCTTTTAGTCATTCATATAAACATTCATACAAAACCTACAAAAAAAAATTCAATATCGACAGTGTCTCTTAGGTCCATTTAATAATATATAGAAAATAAGCATAAACCAAATTTGAGTAGTATTGTTATTAATTTTTTTTTTTACTTCGGATATGGAAAAGTTCATATCGGATGCTTTATTTATATGGGGACTAGGTCAAAAATGGACCGATCCTGATCACTTATTTTTTATGAAAAACATATACAAACCAAGTTTGAGAAAAATCTGTACAATATTTTTGTTTTTTTTTTTTTTTTTTTTTTTTTTGATAGATTTAAGTGCAGAACGGGAATCAGCTTCATATGGGGACTATGATTAAGAATTGTCCTATAGGGTTTGTTTTTGGAATACAGATAAATGGATTTAATAAACATGTACACACCCAATTTGACCGAGATCTATATGATAATTTGGATATTATGGCAATTTAAATCGATCTCATAAGAGTCATTTGTATACTACATTTCATCAAAATATATTCATATTTGTTACCTGTAGTTTGATTACAAGGTTTGTATGGACACATAGACGGACGGACGGACAGGCGGATATCGCTAAATCGACTCAGAAAGTGATTGTGAGACGATCGATATAATAAGTATTTTTGTTAGTTAAAAATACCAGCACAAAGTCAGTATACGCTGACCACATAGTGGTATAGGGTATAAAAATAATTACAGCTTTCACACACAAGAAAACAGATTATTTTCTTTTTTAGCTTTTTTTTACATTTTCATTGAAATCTCGGGATGTCAATGAATCATTTTCACTAAATATAACCAATCCAGCAGACCTATTTTTTTTTCTTCTAATTATTATAAACGTCATGACACATCCTCTGCACAGTGGTGTGGAGGGTATAATTACAACTAATAACCCGGGAAACCGATTGTTAAGAAACTTTTGACTCTTAAGCGATTGTTTAAAAGCCTGTTTGGATTTTGATTAAAATTCTCATAATTTCTTTGCGTAATTTCCTTTCACTATGCATTTTAAATAAAAGTAGTCACTAAAGATTTCTAATATATGGAAAACATCTTTCGTCATATTTTGCAAGGCTATGATTAAAAAAATTTTATAATTTTAATGGTAATGGACCTTAAAAATAAACACAACAAATTGGAGATTGTTCTGTATTTTTGGCCAATCAACTCAATTTTTTTTTTTTAACTTTCAAACTCAATTATATTCGTAGTTACCTTATAACAGTCTTTTGAAGCTCAACTAAACTAGGACTCATTTGTGGATTTGCATGTTGGAATGCTTTAGCTAAAGCTTTTTCTTTACAATTGACCAATACAGCCATCCAGGCTTTTTGATTAATTTCATCTTCGGCTTGAAAATGATATGGACGATTGTCTGCAAACAAACAAACAAAAATAAACACGCACACATTTAATATTATGAGCAATTTATTCTTGAAAAAATTGGTGTCTAATACTTACAACTGATCAAATCAAAACCTCTTTTATCATCTGGCACTGGTTTTATTTGACATGTTAATAAATTAACTCTTGTTGGTGGCTTTGCTTCATCCGCATGATATATATCGAGAAAACCATCGCTGGTAACACAACATCGACGTTTCTGCCATACTCTGCGTACCTTACCTTCACTTTTCTTTAGTAAATGTCCCGAGCGTGTTACGCCATGGTGCTTATCGCCCTGCAGTTGATGCAGTGAATAACCTGTACCTATACCTCCTTTATCGGTGGCTACATTTTCCACTCGATCAAAATCTGGTGTACTGCGTAACAATGTTCGAAGTTCCAATAAACTGCGACGATCTTCATCTTGCCTTTGTTTGATCTTGTGCAACTTATCACTTAAATCACTAATATATGTTCCAAAATGTTCAATTGTTTGTAGGCCATCTTTGAAATAACTGGAAAAAAATATGTTAATTTTAAACTATTGTATTAAAAAAAGCGCCTCCGGAAAAGTGGATCTCTTGCAAGACCACTACCATTTAGGTAGACTAAAAACTAGCAGCAGCTATTGCAAATTTGATTAACAACAATATGTGATAGCTTACATCTTAAGTTTCGTGAAAAGGTCATGTGTCAAAAATGGTCACATAGTAAACGTATTGGGTACAAATAGAAAATATATAATAGAAAATAAGCATAAACCAAATGTGACATGACATTGTCATGAATGTGTTTTCTGCTTCTCATAAGTTAGAAGTAGCTGCCAATACACTTTCTGCCGTATTCATAACCAAAATTTAAAAACTGCATATCCATTGAATAAGCATTTCTTACTCATAGCATTTCTTATTACAAACTATGTTTATCTTATGTACATATATATACTAAACACTTGAAAATATTATTGTAGTGAAGAAATCTATACATTAATATATGCAGGTAAATTTTTGGTTCCCTTTTTAAGCAATATGCGGGCACGGAGGAGTGTGAAAATTGGCATAGTTATAGTTCATATGGAAGAGAAGCTGAGAATGATAAAATTTATGTTTAATCTGTCTTAAAAATATATTAAATTAAATAAAATAAAATATTTATAATTCGTTACACCCTGTTAATGCGAATTGTGAATTGCTAAAATTGATTAGCATACTTTTAGGCTCATTTAAGTATTCATAAATTTTATATATATATATATATAGATTAAAAAAACATTGGAAGACAAAAATTTAATGAAAAAATATTTCCTAGAATTTGCACTCGAATTTCGAGTGCTGGGCTATACTAGAAAATTATAAATCTCTATGAAACAAAAAATATTTTTTAATAGTAAACATAATTATTTTTTTTTTTTAATATCTTTTCTCTTTTTACTTTTTCTTATATTTAAATTGAAATACAAATGTCAAAGTCAGACGTGATTTAAGAAAAAAAAAAACGATTGATAATAAAAAATCAGATTAGTTGATTTTAACAATGATGTTAATTTTTTATAGTCAGAAGAAAAATCAAAACAAATTTATGAGTAGGCTCACAAATATCCTGTGAGTAAGTCTAAAAAAACATTCTAATTGTGAATACGCTCATCGAATGTGTAACCTAAACTTATGAATACGGCTGTTAGACTCTGGTGTTCGATGTGGTATTCCAGCATCTGAGAGATCGAACGGCAGTCAAGATCCCAATGCTTTAAATCAATAGCAGAGATACTGTTCGATATTATCCACCCTACATCCATACAGCTACAACAGAAGCCACTTGACGAAACCCTAAGTTGTTCAGCGTGTTTCTATAAGGCAGGGTCTTCACTATAACCACGAGAGAGTTCCAGCAAAGCATATGAGCACATTCAAATCAAAGTTAGCCAGATTTGAATTTTAAGGAATGTTTAAATTTAAATAAAACTAATATCAATTATATTTTCGTGTCCAGCTGTTTCTGAATGTTCTCTTCATCAAGCTTTTGACAGAGTTATTTGTTATGGCTTCAGATGAATTTATGCATTTTCTTTTAAAATCTTTAATGTCATTGACAGTCTGTTTACTATTCTTCAAATTGGTTTCTATTAGAGTTTTATTGGCCGTCATTGTGGGGACGTTTATTGGCTTGAGGTCTTTTTTAACATTATACAATATTTATTTATTTTTTTCAGAGCAAATTTAAAGTTGTGGCAGGCCAAAATTGAATGGATTGCATAAAACGAATCAATCTCTTTTTTTATTCTCTGTACACTTGTGTAACAGTTCTTGTCGTTATAAATGAATATGAGACTTTGCTTTATTGATAAATAGCCTACCAGAAAAGATATTGCGTACCAAACTTTTTAACCTCAATATAAGTTTCCTAATTTGGAAGTTTATCTCCCTTATATTAAATTAATAATAATAATAATACAGTATATTATTGAGGAACAGGAAGCATGTTGAAATCTCCTTTAATGTACGATTCATCATCCATAACAAACGCATGCTGTTTCTCGATCTAGTTTTAAAGACTTTCCTTTGCTTTTCTGAAAATTTTGGTATCTTTGATTTCTTTCGGTGTTTTTAAAACGATTTGGCATCCCTGAACCAAACCCTGTATTTGTTAATAACATGAGCAATTTTATTTTCTAAATTCTTACTTCGCCGTTGTTAATAAATAATTTAATAAGAGCCTTAAGGCCAATTCACAATTCAACACAAACTTAATAAACACACACACAGTATTGTATAGATTTTTATTTGCAGCAAAAATTTCGGTTCTATGTATGTGTTAGCAGCAACTTTAAACGAATTTTACTACCAAAAAATTTACCAGATGGTGCACATCTGTAAATATGAACATATGCAAAGAAATACCTTTCAAATGGTATATTTTTTGTCAAAATCGGTTGGTAACTGAAGGTATAGATTGTGCCACAAAAAATCGATAGATTCCAACTATGTAGATACCAACTAGATACCAACACAATCAAATTTCGCAGGCATTTGTAAAGAACTAGTCATGCCAACTCGTAATTTTCTACAGAAATTATCAATTGTGTTTCATTAAACATCAATTTATTTTCAGAAATACATAATCAAATGTATTTCAGAAATTTTTTATTTCGAAATTTCCTGTACAACAAGATAAAATCTTATAATTACAGTACGGGAAAGCATTATTGTTAGATGTATAAGTTTGACAAAATTTTTAAACTTAAAACTAATTATACTAATTTAATATTAAATTAATTTGAAATCAGGCAAAAAATATTCCAAAGACGTATTGCACTAGTATAAAACTGCCATTCTGACACAAGATATTTATGCCTAGGAATAATGATCTTCCTACCTCTTTGTGATCTTGCGAAACGAATTTTTGTGTAAAGATATGATGGATTTTGAGTATAAATAATTTTGTGAAAAAATATTAGTACTCGAATCTTTAGCAAGTTTTCAAAGACATATCTAACGATATTATTATACAGCACATTCATCTTACGTTTACTACTGGCATCAAAATTTGCAAAGAGCTCACATCCATAGATTAGACCAGGAATAAAATATGCTTTTGCCTTCAATATCCGTACTCTTAAGGATGTAGAATACTGCGTTGACCAGAAGGAATTGAATTTCGAAAAATATGAAATAAATTTCAGAATCAAAAAGCAATTTACTCTATAATACCGAAAAATTGTTATCAGTGATTTGTAGTCAAAGAAAATGTTTTCCAACATTTGGACTTTTAATGCACTGAAAAATAAAACAAAGTTCAGAAAAAAAACACACTGAATAACAAACTCGTACATATATATGTAAATAAACATAGCTCAGACCAACAAACAAATATTTTTATTTTCATATCAATTATGAGTGTTTCTAAATTTTGTACGGTGCCCAACACAATCATGACTGTTTCGTTTTAATATTTCGTTATCTACACGAACGTTTGTCTATCACGTATTTTTTGTTTCGAACCCACATAAACAACACAGATTCGAGTGTAGCTTTATTTTAAGTTCGTTTTCTTGCATTTGTACTGCTAAAAAAAAAACGGAACATGTTCTTCAACGCGTACAACTAAAAATTGAAACATTATCCACCGGCGATCGGAAAAATCTGAAACACCCAACAATTTTTTCAACCAAATTTATTACAAAAATCTAAAACAATTCATTAGCAGTTATAAAAAAATAAAAATAAAAAGATAATAATAAAAATAAAAAAAATAAAAATAAAAAGATAGTAATAATTCGATCGCGAGTGGATAATGTTTTAATTTTTAGATGTACGCGTTGAAGAACAGGTTCTGTTTTTTTTTTTTTTTAGCAGTACTCATGCAAGAAAACGAACTTAAAATAAAGAATCTGTGTGGTTTATGTGTGTTCGAAACCAAAAATATGTGATAGAAAAATGTTCGTGTAGATAACGAAATATTAAAACGAAACACAGTCATGATTGTGTTGGGCGCCGTACAAAATTTAGAAACATACATAATTGATATGAAAATAAAAATATGTGTTGGCTGCTTTAGAATAGAACATTGTGTGTTTCGTTTGTGTATTTTCTAAACTTTGCAAGGGTGGACTCTCTATCGGAAAAAGAAGAGAGAACTTCATTATTGATTCAACTACAATATAAAAACCCGGACATGAATCGGGAATGAAGTTTTGGCTGCATCGTGATACAGGATTTTGAAGACAAGATTTCGAAGAAACACGTTTATAGTTTACAAGAAATGTTACAACTGCAGTGTAATACTTAAAAAATATCGTTTTGTATAGCGTTCAGACTACTTCTCTGAAATTCAATTGATATTATTTGAAACATATTTGATTATATCAGAAATACATTTGATAACTTTTGAAATACATTTGATAATTTCTGAAATGCATTTGATGTTTTCTAAAATACGTTTGATAATTTCTGAAAGCAATTTACTTTCTGAAAATCGATTGAAAATCGCAATCGAAGTTCAGTTCAGAGATGACATTAATATTTTGGGGCTATTTCTTAACATGTATCGTTTCTTCGGGTGTATAAAATGCCACACAGCTAAACAAACGAATGGAACGGACATCCTTAATCGATTCAAAAAGTTACTCAAAGCCGATCGGTATAAACAGTGGTAGCACGTTTAATTGTATAACGAATTCCAGTTCATAACATCATACAACTTAGGAAGATTATGATAACAGAACAAATATGGTAACTGTTTAAATTATAATAAAAACTACGATCGCACAGAATATTTCTGACTGCTATACAAACAAAAATAAATTATTAAGATTTTGAATACAAATCAAATACGGGTATTTAAAATCCTACAGAAAATGCAACATTATTCATCATATAAAATTTGAATTGTAATCTTCTTGGAACATACTTAAAAATCGACAAAAATTGTATTAATGTTTGTTTGCAAAATGACCAAATTATTATTCAAAACATGAATTGAAATATATATGAACGTACATACCATGCAAGTACATACATATAGTATATGGTAGTATACAATTTTACTATATATGGTTGGTTATTGTTCAAGTGTGGCAGTTTTGTCGCATTTGTTTATCTTATTATAACGAGTACTTACAGCAGTAGAGTATTAGAGTGTACTTACTTATTCAAAGCATGATAGTATTCGATGAAGTGCTGCAACAGTTCGATGCCAGTTTTTGTTTTGATTTCCTTATATTTCAGCAAATACTAAAAAATAAATAAATAAAAACAAACAAATTGAAAATAAAGTATCAACAAATGTGTGACCATTTAGAGAAATGATTTAACAAACAATGCAAAAAAAAAAAAGATTTCCAAAAATGTATGGCTTTCAGAGAAAGAAAAAATAGTTATTATCAATTTTCTGAAGTTTGCACCAACCGATGACTAAGTATGGTTCAATGTCTATTTAACTATTTAACAATGAAGGTCTGCTCCTTGGTGGCCCTCTCAGATAACGCTATAATTTGTTTATGTGCTAGAAAAGACAAAGCTAGCGACCCAATCTCACCATTAAGTGGGTTGAGAAAAAGATTGAAAAACGACGAGTTTTCATATTTTCTTTGTATACAATTTATTAATTTTTAAAGAAAGTTTTAAAGAAAATTCGAAAATACAAGCATGAAATAGCTTTTAATTGATTGAAAAAACACCGTGAATTTTGCGGTCTCAAAATATGTAATAAAACTAGACTTTTTTATGGCCATTCCCAAAAAATTTCGGTACTAGCGATAGCCGTTAGTAAGGTGGATCGTTTTGAAAAACCTTTTATTTAGTTATTAAAAATTTTGTACATATCATCTAAAGAAACCAACAAATGTCTAACATGTAAAAACTTTTTGAAGGGGTTATGTTGAGCATGTCCAAGTGTATCCGCGTATTCGAAATATTCAAAAAAAAGTTTTTAATTTTTAGGAAGGTGTTCTGATATTTATACCCAATACCACTATGTGGTTTGGGTATAATGGCTTTGTGCTGCTGTTTGTAACAACCAAAAATATTTGACCTACACCCATCTTTAATTATACCGATCGAATCAGAATCACCATCTGATTCGATTTAACGATGTCCGTCCGTCCGTCCGTCCGTCCGTCCGTCTGTGTGTCCATGTAAAGCTTGTAATCAAACTGCAGGTCGCAAATATGAATATATTTTGATGAAATTTGGTATTTAATCTTTTATCGGCCATGGGATGAACGCTATTGAAATTGGTGAGAATCGGTCCATGTTCAGACCTAGCCCCCATACAAATGACCCCTATGAAATCGACATAAATTGCCATAAGATCCAAGTTGTCATATAGATCTTACTCGAATTGGGTTTGTATGCGTTTATTACACCCATTAGTGAGTAGTCCAAAAATGATCCCTATTGGACAACTCTTAGTCATAGGCCCCATATAGAGCTGCTTCCCGATCTTCACTTATATCTATCAAAAAACAAAAATATTGCACTGATTCTTCTCAAATTTTGTTTGTATATATTTTTGCAAAATACAAGAGACTTTACCAAACATGGTCAGGATCGGTCCATTTTTGGGCCTAGTCCCCATATAGATATAGCATCCGATATGAACTTTTTCATATCTGCAGCCGAAAAAATTAATAAAAATCCCACTCAAATTTCGTTTATGCTTATTTTCTATATCCAGTTAGTTGGGCCTGAGAGATAGGGTCTCTAAACGCATGGTATAGGGTATCGTATAGTCGGTCTTGACCGACTATAATTTTCTTACTTGTTTAGATTAAAATATTAATATATTTTAATATTTATTCGCCTTAAGAGGTACATATTTCATCACTTTTCGATAATCGCTTTTGTTTGGACTTTAACCAGAGTTAGGAAAATAACACACACTGAATAAAAAACTCGTACATATATGTTAACAAACATAGCTCAGACCAACAAATACATATTTTTATTTTGATATCAATTATGTGTGTTTCTAAATTTTGTACGATGCCGAACACAATTATGACTGTTTTTCATTTTAATATTTCGTTATGTATACGAACATGTTTCTATCACGTATTTTTTGTTTCGAACATACATAAACGATACAGATTCGAGTGTAGCTTTATTTTGAGTTCGTGTTCTTGCACGTGTACTGCTGAAAAAACAGAACATGTTCTTGAACGCGTACATCTAAAAATTAAAACAATAATCTGATACGCTATATAATAATAACGGCAACAATTGTTTCAACCAAATTTATTTTAAAAAAATCTAAAATAATTCATTAGCAGTTATAAAAAAATAATAATCTAACCCATAAAAACAAAGTTTTTATTAAAAATATTTCTTTCCTTATACATATGAGTTTTGAATATCTCCGTGACTGTGCGTAACTGTGTGTGACTATCTTAAAATTAATCTTTGCCCACAGCAAGTCTATGGACAAAGTTTCAGATCGATCGGATGAGGGGAAGTGAGGTTTTAATTTCACCGTGACTGTGCGTGACTATGCGTGACTGTGCGTGATTAAGTCGAAGTTAATCTTTTTTCACAGCAAGTGAAATGAGGGTAAATGACATTTAGATCACTCCGTGACTGTGCGTGACTACGCGTGACTGTGCGTGACTATATCAAAGTTAATCTTTTTTTCACAGCAAGTGTATGTACCAAGTTTCAGATCGATTGGATGAGGGTAAATGACATTTAGATCACTCCGTGACTGTGCGTGACTATGCGTGACTGTGCGGGACTAAGTCAAAGTTAATCTTTTTTTCACAGCAAGTGTATGTACCAAGTTTCAGATCGGTTGGATGAGGGGAAATGACATTTAGATCACTCCGTGTCTGTGAGTGATCACGCGTGACTGTGCGTGACTACCCCAAAATTAATCTGTAGTCACAACAACACTATGGGCCAAGTTGCAGATCAATTGTATAAGGGGGAATGGGGTTGACCCACGACAGACAGACAGACAGACAGACAGAGTATGAAATAATAGTAAAAATAAAAAATAAAAATTAAAAGGTAGTAATAAAATAGAAAACAGATAAATTTTATATGTTGTTTATGATTTAATTTCTTTTTTTTTTTTATTATTTTTTTAATTTTTATTTTTTATTTTATTTTTATAATTATCTTTATTAATTTTTTTTTATTTTTTTATAACTGCTAATGAATTATTTCAGATTTTTTTAAATTAATTTTGTTGACAATTATTGTCGTTATTATAGAGGTGTATCAGATTTTTCCGATCGCGAGTGGATGTTTTAATTTTTTTATGTACGCGTTCAAGAACATGTTGTGTTTTTTTTTTACAGTACACGTGCAAGAATACGAACTTAGTATAAAGCCACACTAGAATCTGTGTGGTTTATGTGTGTTCGAAACAAAAAATAAGTGATAGAAACATGTTCTTGTATATTATGAAATATTAAAACGAAACACAGTCATGATTGTGTTCGGCACCGTACATAATTTAGAAACATACATAATTGATATCAAAATAAAAATATGTGTTTGTTGGTCTGAGCTATGTTTGTTAGCATATACGTACGAGTTTTTTATTCAGTGTGTGCTTTTTTTTCTTAACTCTGAAATTTATAGCAAGTTGTAAAAACAAAAGTTATGATGTGTTCTTAATTATGTGCACGACTGACATCTCACGTATTGAAAAATATGGGTCACAACTTTCACAATATAAATTCATTTGATACAATTAGCACTTTTTTGCAGAAGTTAAATTAATTAACCTAGGACAAATTGTAACAAAATCATAGCACATTTTGTCTTATTTGTTTGAAGTTCACATACTAGCATTGTTTTCCTAATTATTTGCACGGAGCTGTGTATAACATAACATAAACTGCTTAAGGCCAGTTTACACTATCACACTTTGTAATACGATCTGTCAGAAATTCGAGTATTATGAAAAAGTCGTATGATGTAAAAAGCTTTTGTTATGAAATTGACAGTCTGTAGGATTTCATTTTCGAAGTCCGATGGTTTTTGAAACATTTCTAAAAACTTGCCATTTTCATCGGACCAGAGTTGTTTTTTTTTGGTAATATTAAAAAAATGGTAAACAAAAACAAAGAAAGTGAAAATAAAATATAAATTTCAAATTAAATTTGCTTATTATTCTAAACAGTTGTTTTCATAAGACTTGAGTGTTATGGTGTAAATGGCCTAAGTATGCAGAAATAATGTCGGTACGACTTTATGACAGTCCGATGAATTTCATCGGATTTTTATTTCGAAAAATCATACGACTGAGTGGTATCATGTAAATGGGCCTTTAATAACTACAATATTTCTCATATAAAAAATAAAAACAATAGTTTTATATATTTAGAAGTGCTTTGCCAGTACTTGTTTGCAAAATTTAACTGTTTTAAAACATATATATATATATTTAAAGCACTGACAAAGCACTTATTTATAACGCATGGAAAACTATCACTGGAAGTGCTTCGCCATAACTTGTTTTTCAAAATTTAAAACTTTTTTTTGAAATAAATTATACAAAAGTAGTTGTCAAGATTTGGCCAAACACTTGTTTGTCGTTTTCAAACCACTTTAATAGATGTTTTGCAACTAATAAAATATAATAGACTTTTAGATTAAGTTTTATTTGATACTAAATTTGCTATTGGTTACTTCAAAGCAAATGTTTTAAAAACGACTGAGGATTAAATACCCTTTCCCCAACTAAATTTGAGACTGATTTGAGATTTGTTTCTTCTATCTATCCAATTCTTAGCACAATCCGAGAGGACCATTCAGGAGACTTTCTTTGTAAGTTAAACTCTACAACAGTTTAAAGCTTAACCGCAATAAAAACAATAAAGCTAGAGTTTTTACAATTGAGGGATTCGTCAAGAGTTTTGAACAATTTATCTCATGAGTTTATTTTGGGGGATCTTTTGTCCATCTCAAAAAATTAATAAGATTCAACAAATGATTCAAGTATATTAACACAGCCATATAACAAAGGCCATTTTCTCAACAAATATAGGTGTAATCTCGATGGTGTGGGTTGAATTTAAATTTTTTTAAGTAGTTAATATTTAATATTGATCACATTTTTTTGACAAGTACATTATCATGAATTGTTTACTTTATTTTGACTTCCACAGTAATTTGATATTTTTGTTATAAACAATAATTGCAATTTTTTAATTAAAGGAACATTTTTGAACAATGATAACAACAAGAAATTTCAAAATGCATTAAAAAATACTAAATGAAATGTTGTACATTAGGGTGGCCCTTAATAAAAAAAGTGTTCAAAATGTCGGTCTCACCCCCTAGAAATATGCGAATAGCAAAAAAAACTGAGAAATACAAAGTTTTGGGCCAATCAGAAAACGTTTAGTCGTGGCGCAAAGCGATTGAAAATTTCAAGTTTGTTTATATGGGGAAAATATGACTTTTTTCAGATTCTACAAAAATTTCGTTCTATAGTTTAATTTTTCCGACAAGCTGTTATATAATTCAGGATCAGTATTAACTTATCCCTTCAAAGGGCTATAAAACTTCAAAATTTAATAAAACCTCGCCAAGAAATAGCAAATGCCCCAGACCACTTTTGTGCCAAAAAAAAAAACTAGGTCATGAAATTTGATGGCATTTTTTTCAACTTTGAGAAATTAATTAAAGCCATCATTCTTTTTTGGTCCCTATACTTATAAGTACTCAGATATTAGGTATTGTTTTATTACCACGTTGTTAACCTATTGCGCATTGAGGCCGAAAATTGGAAATTTTTTGATAAAATTTTTAAAACTCCTTTTTCAAGTTTGAAAAAATTTTCTTAAACAAAATTTAAAAAAATTAATCTATCACTCTAAGGTTTTATGAAATACATGTTGCAGATTAACTGTGTGAATTTTTAAGTAAATCCCTCTTCCAAAATTTTTTTGACAAGGATTTTATTTTCGCGGATTTCGAGAAAAATTGGATTTTTGTGAAATATTCTGTAAATGTACTCTTTCTAAATACTTTATATCAAAAATTCATCATTTTTCTACTTTTAAATGTTATATTTTATCTTAATAGCCTAGGGTTTCGGAAAAAAATAATGTGACTCCATTAACCCTTTTGGAATTGGGGTCACATATGACCCCAAACTAATAAAAGACAATTTATGCAAAAAATTCAAATATTTTGTAAGCGCTGTCCCATTTTTTTAAATGCGACGCTTAAAACATAATAATCAAATGTGTAGAAGTTTCGTCCCAAAAATTTGGGATAACTCCGAGAACGTTAACCCATTATTTGCCAAGGCCAGCTCTGGATTTTAAGATAGTTTAAAATAAAAATGACCTAAATCGAGTTTTTCTATTAAACTCGTTGATACCACTATTTGGTATTTAAGGAAAATAATTCGGTTAATTTTTATTTATTTAACCCTTCAGTGCTCCTGAGATCAAAATTATCCATTGTGATATATCTCTGGTGCAATTATCTGGTTATTGCTCGCGAATATAAATTAAAACAACTTAAGTCATATGTCTAAAAAATAAGACGTTTTTTGAAATTCACTTTGATTTAATTTTGTAATTTATTCCATTAAGAGTAGTATTAATTTAATATTACCTTTTATATATATTATTATATTTGAAATTTACTTTTATTTAATAAACTATTTAAAACTGGGAAATAAAATGGTAGAAGTTTCAAAACATGTAGGTGACATTGAAGATAATATAAAGCGACCGATTATAAAAAATCAAAAAATGTCAACCATTATAAGTAATGGCATCTTCACCGATTGACCTGATTTTTTTTTTTTGCGTTTTTTATCAATATCCACCAAAGTGGTGGGTGAGACAGCAATAAATTCAACTATTACTTTATTACATAAAGTAATTTTATAACAAAATTGGGTAAAAGTTAATTTAATTTATATTCGCGAGCAATAAGTAGATAATTGCACCAAAGATATATCACAATGGATTATTTTGATCCCACGAGCACCGAATGGTTAAATAAATAAAAATTAACCGAATTATTTTTCTTAAATTCTAAATTGTGGTATCAACGAGTTTAATTGAAAAACTCTTTTAGGTCATTTTTATTTCAAAATATCTTAAAATCCAAAGCTGCCCTTGGCAAAAAATGGGTTAACGTTCTCGGATTTATCCCAAATTTTTGGAACGAAACTTCTACATATTTGGTTATTATATTTTAAGTGTCGCATCTAAAAATTGGACAGCACTTACAAAATATTTGAATTTTTTGAATAAATTGTATTTTATTAGTTTGGGGTCATATGTGACCCCAATTCCAAAAGGGTTAATGGAGTCATATTATTTTTTTCCGAAACCCTAGGCTATTAAGATAAAATATAATATTTAAAAGTAGAAAAATGATGAATTTTTGATATAAAGTATTTAGAAAGAGTACATTTACAGAATATTTCACAAAAATCCAATTTTTCTCGAAATCCGCGAAAATAAAATCCTTGTCAAAAAAATTTTGGAAGAGGGATTTACTTAAAAATTCACACAGTTAATCTGCAACATGTATTTCATCAAACCTTAAAGTGATAGATTCATATTTTTAAATTTTTTTAAGAAAATTTTTTCAAACTTGAAAAAGGAGTTTTAAAAATTTTATCAAAAAAATTTCCAATTTTCGGTCTCAATGCGCAATAGGTTAACAACGTGGTAATAAAACAATACTTTATATCTGAGTACTTATGAGTATAGGGACCAAAAAAGAATGATGGCTTTAATCAATTTCTCAAAGTTGAAAAAAATGCTATCAAATTTCATGACCTAGTTTTTTTTTGGCACAGAAGTGGACTGGGGCATTTTCTATTTCTTGGCGAGGTTTCATACGATTTAGAAGTTTTATAGCCTTTTGAAAGGATAATTTAATACTGATCCCGAATTTTGTAACAGCTTGTCGGAAAAATTAATTTATAGAACAAAATTTTCGTAAAATCTGAAAAAAAAAAGTCATATTTTCCCCATATAAACACACTTGAAATTTTCAATCGCTTTGCGCCACGACTAAACGTTTTTTGATTGGCCCAAAACTTTGTATTTCTCAGTTTTTTTGCTATTCGCATATTTCTAGGGGGTGAGACCGACAGTTTGAACACTTTTTTTTCCCTCCATATAACGAAGGGCCACCCTATTGTACATATTATGATAACATTACCTCACACGTTTGCAATTGATATAGACGTCGTTCTTTCTCCATTTCATCAGCCACAACTGCAGCATCAATCTCCGTTCGTACCATACCAGCTTCTTTGGCTTGAGCCTTTTTTTCTTTTTCAATTTTTATAAATTTTGCTTCATAGTCTTTCGCTGCCTTATCGAACGGTCGTTTCATCTCACCCTTAACACCTCTTAGCTCACTTTTAAGCGTTGTATCTACCGGAAACATAACAATGTTGTTGATATTTTGCATCTATAACAGAAAAAATAAAAGAAGAAAAAAACAAATGGAATTTCCATTTTTTTCTCTATATCGTGTCCTTCTCTGCCATACATACCAATGTCTTCATTAAAGCACTCAACTCTTTCGTTACAACAGAAAATTTAAGGAATGCAGCACCAATATCTGGTTCATCTTGATCTATAACTTTACCGCCCAAGCGTTCCATGGCTCTAACTAAAAACATTTCATTGTCAACATGTGCTGTAAAAGAAATCATAAAGAAAGGACATGACCAAGTGCATGTAAATCAAAATCAATTAAAACGAAATGTCATGCAAAAGTTATTATCAAGTATGGGCTTGATGAGAGCATAGAGCAAAGAGATGATTGATTGTAGGTTAGTTTTTAATGTAATTATATGTTGTTGCATTTTATTGCTAACCCTCACAAGCAAGCACACATGTTACATGTGTGTTCTTTGTTGGAAAACTTACTATTTCCTGAATTGTGTATGGCCTTGACTGCCTTTTTCAATTTGGTTAGTCCTTCACGGTCGAATTCCAAACGCTGCAAATATAAAAAAAAAGAAACACACGAAAAATTAGAAACTTTTTTATGAACTCTTGTTAAAGAATATTTTAGAAAACATATATTTTTCCGTTTCAATAAACAATATACAAGTAATGTTGGTGGAAATCTGGATTTTTGTATTGTAAACTATTTTTTCTAGAAACATTACCTACCAACAATAAACAAATTATGTTTAAACCCTTCGCACCACTGATCAGAGGATATACTTATATAAGTTTATAATTTCGATTGTAACAACAAATCTAGACCGAATAAAATATATATATTCTGGATCCTTATAACAAGCGAAGTGGATTTAGGAAGAACACTTTGTCTGTCTGTGGAAATCTTGACCACGACATCAATACGAAAGCTAGGGTGCTCGGTTTTGAAAAAAAATGGCTTATTAACATTCTGAGCAGGTTGATATTTAACATCATTATCAGAGAATATAATTAATTTTCTTCATTTTCCTTTTAATTTTCCTTTGCTTAAAAAAGTAAATTTTGTTTAAATAAATTCCTTTTCTTAAAAAAGTACTTTTTTAAAAAGGTATTCTTTCTTAAAAGAAATACTTGTTCTATAAAATTTAACATTTTGTACAAAAAATTAACGTAAAAAAATTTAAATTTCTTCAAAAAGTACCTTTACTAAAAAGTAAATTTTTTTAAGCAGTATCAAAAAGTATTTTTTCTTAAAAAGTACCCTTTTTTACAAAGTATCTTTTCTTAAAAAAGTAAATATTCTTAAAAAAATACGTTTTCTTAAAAAGTACACTTTCTTAAAAAAGTATATTTTCTTAAAAATTTATCTTTCTTAAAAAAGTATATTTTCTTAAAAATTTATCTTTCTTAAAAAAGTATATTTTCTCAAAAAGTATTTTCTTCTTCAAAAGTACCTTTTCTTAAAAAAATACATTTTCTTAAAAAAGTATCATTTCTTAAAAAGTACTTTTTGTTAAAATGTACTTTTTGTTAAAAAGTACTTTTTCTTAAAAGTACCTTTTTCTAAAAAAAAATATATTTTCTTGAAAATAATATTTTCTTAAAGATTTAATTTTCTTAATAAGAGCATTTTCTAAAAACGTACATATTCTTTAAAAAAACATACCTTTTCTTAACAAAGTAAAATTTTTTAAAAAGTATATTTTCTTAAAAAAAATTTACTTTCTTAAAAATGAACTTTTTCTAAAAGAAGTACCTTTTCTTAAAAAGTACCTTTTTTTTTAAAAATACTTTTTCTTTAAAAGGATTTTTCTGTAAAAAGAATACCTTTTTTTAAAAAATATCTATCTCAAAAAGTACCTTTCCTTAAAAAGTATCTTTTCTTAAAAAAGTATCTTTTCTTAAAAAATTATCTTTTCTTAAAAAGTACTTTTTTAAAAAGTACCATTTTGTAAAAAAAAAAAATACCTTTTCTTGAAAAGTAAATTTTCTTAAAAGATTAATTTTCTTAATCAGTCCAATTACGAATATTGTCAAGGAATTTCTTTCTCACGGAAAATACTTTTTTCGAGAAAAAAAAATCCTCCTATTATAAATTCCGCGTGAACAAAAAAATGAATAAGTGGCATCATCGAATTTCGAAGCCAGTTGTTTTGCTTATTGACAATTAATTTTCTATTTTTTTTGTGTGTGCAGACGAAAATAAATTTATTTTAAAGAAAAATTAAATAAAAAAATGAATAGCATAGCTATGATGCGAACACTTGTGGAGGAAATTGGTGTAGAATAACAACAACGAAATAGCTAAAGAATTGCTAGAAGCCAATTGCGGGCTGAATCTATGGAAAACGCAATCAATGCCTGAATTGGCTTTCATTAAAGTTAACAAAAGTTGAAGTTGGACTTTATTTGTGATCTTCAACCTACAAGAACAATAAAATATCAATTTTTTTATTTAACTTTTGTTTTATCAAAATATTTCTTACATTTTTATATAAACTCCCGTCTGTTTTGCAAGGGAAATTTTCGGAAGGAAAAAACTAAATTCAAGTGCATTGAGAATAACTACTTTTTTCCGATCGAATTTTTTTTCCGAAGGAATTTTTATTGATAATAGGGGAAAAGGGAGAAGTGAGATATTTCATGCGGAATTTTTGTTTAGAATTGGGCTGAATAAGTGCATTTTCTAAAAACGTACATTTTCTTTTTAAAAAATATACCTTTTCTTAACAAAGTAAAATTTTTAAAAAGTATATTTTCTTAAAAAAATGTACTTTCTTATAAAAGTACTTTTTCTTGAAAAAGTACCTTTTCTTAAAAAGTACCTTTTCCAAAAATTATTTTTTTTATAAAAGTACTTTTCCGTAAAGAATACCTTTTTTTAAAAAGTATCTATCTCAAAAAAGTACCTTTCTTTAAAAAGTACCTTTTCTTAAAAAAAACGTATCTTTTCTTAAAAAATATCTTTTCTTAAAAAGTACCTTTTTTGTAAAAAAAAAAATACCTTTTCTTAAAAAGTAAATTTTCTCAAAAGATTGTTTTCCTTAAATAAATTTTTCCTTAAAAAAGTATGTTTTCTTAAAGAAGTAAAATTTCTTAGAAAGTACATCTTCTTTTAAAAAAATTTTTTCCTAAAAAATACGTTTTCTTAAAAAAAGAAAGAAAGTACATTTAGAAAGTACATTTTCTTTAAAAAAAAATTCTTAAAAAATTATCTTTTCTTAAAAAATACTTTTTCTTTTAAAGCACTTTTTCTTTAAAAGTAATTTTTTGTAAAAAAAAAAAAATACCTTTTTTTAAAGTACCTATCTTAAAATAGCATATTTTCTTTAAAAAAGTACCTATTTGTTAAAAAGTACTTTTTCTTTAAATGTACCTTTTGTGTAAAAAATATCTTTTCTTAAAAAGTATCTATCTCAAAAAAAAAAAACTTTTCTTAAAAAAGTACCTTTCCTTAAAACATAACCTTTTCTTTAAAAAGTACCTTATCTTCAATCAGTACCTTTCTTAAAAAAGTACATTTTCATAAAACTACCTTTTGTTGAATAAAGATAGATTTTAGTTATAATGGCTTCATGATATAATGTAAAACCACTTTAGAGGATTATTTTTCAGAACAGAATAGTGGTAACCGCACCAATCATGGGTTATGAATTTAAGACAAATGTGAAGGGTTGGTTTTAAAGATTCATCACATCCGAATTTAACACTTTTGACTTGTTAAACTTAGTTGTTTTATCTTGTTTTTTTTTTTATGCTAGGAACATTTCTGGTTATTCCATATCGTTAGCTTAGTGTGCAAACGTGCTAAGTCCATATTTTAAAAATTTGAGGATGGACAAAAAATTTCTAGCTAATATGATTTTAAATATTATTTTAATCTGCAGACGCGTTTTCTTCTTTTAATTGTAAATTTTAAAATATAATTGTTCTGTTAATGTGGACTTAGCACAATTTCTTGCACCCTGTATTTCCTTCACTTAAAATAAAAAAAATGGTAAATAAATAATAAAAAAATAAAACCTATTTTCTTTGCGGTTAAGAAAAATAACAAAATGCGAGGAACTAAAAGTTGAAAAAAATCATCATACAATTTATGGTGGTCTTTGGATTAAGTTGATTTTAAAAATTTTAAGTCTTCGGATTTTCGAGCAATTATTTTTCTTCTTTTCAAAGCGTCCATAGTTTTATTTATTTTTTGACGAAAAGTTTTCAATTCCTCAGAAAATCGGAGTTTTAAATATATTTCATTATATGCTGTGTATTTAATATTAAATCTTTTACCACTCCCAGTTCAAATACTTTCACAAAATTGAACGTTATTAAGTGACATCATAGGTTTAAGGCTTGTTTAAACTTTACATCAATATTTCTATTTTATGTAGCTTGTTCGTTCTATGGTGGAGTGCACGCTGTCTGCCTCCATTTGCGTGTGGCAAATTTTAAGTATTTTTTGTTCAATAGTAAAATTATGTTATACTGCTGAATTAAGCGAGATATTACTCATCATCCAGAAAGAAAAAACGAATGCTGCTGCATTAACGTTTCCACAAAAAAAATTTTTTTTTTCAAAAAAGTGAATTCAAATACTTGCAAACTCTTCAGCACCTAATCCGCCTTCTACTTCATTCTATAAAAAAAAAACAGTATTTTTTTTTGTTTTTAAGGTTGTAAAAAAACAAATACATAATAAAAACATCGTTATTAATAATTTATAATTAGAAATTTAACAACTTATTCACAAAAACAAGATACCGTAGTTACCTTCTGTGTCTAAAGTAAAATTAGCCAAATAACACTGTACCATAATTTTCGGACTGTTGCACAATGTAATTAACCTTTAAATTCTAATACCATTTAAATTTAAAGTTAATTGCTTTTCTCTTTTGATCCGTATTTATTCTACAATAATTTATAGCGTTTTTATAGAAATAATTAATTTCTATCTGCCAAATGCCTCATAGTGCGTTTACATCTGAGGTAACTCTAGTAGATTTTAGTTGAAATCTATTTCAAAATCTATACCGTTTACATCTAACTTTTTTGACATTTTGTGAGATTTTGTTTCCACAGCAATAAGCAGCTGATTAAAATAAAACTTATAAACTAGAAATACCAAAAATAAACAAAACAATAGGAAAATGGATAATTCTAAAAAAGGAATAGATTTTATAATTATATTATGCATCAAAAATGAAAAAAGCACAAACTGAAATAGAAATTTTGCGAAAAAATAATCAGCATTTCTTAAATGTATTGTTTGAACAGCAAAAACAAATTCATTTTCCACAACTATTATTACTAAATTTTTTTTATTATAGATTCGTCATTTTTTTGTTAATAATTAATATTTTATTTCCTTTTATTCAACTTATTTGCTTTTGTTTTTAAATGTCAATTTTTCAGTCACTGCGTTGTAATTTTCTACTACAATATTAAAAAAACATAGTAGTATCATTTGGAAGTGCCCAAGTTTGACAAGATTTTATGAGATTTTGCGCAATCTCGCATATACTAGATTTTGCTAAGATGTAAACGCACTATAACACTGTACAATACTATTCGCATTGTTATACGGTGTAATTATTTAGCTAACTTTTTAATTAACAAAAAATTTAAAACGACTTCACTCCCATTGAACAAGTTGATTGGAAAGAATAGTTTTTAATTTAGCACACGTTTTCGTTTTTATTTTTGCTGATTTTCAAAAAAATTGTGCACAATTTTTTTACAACACTCTTTTTCCATTGCGTCTATTTTTTTTTTTTCAAACTTAAACCAAAATACTTGAAACTTTAGTCAAATAACGGAAAAACTATTGTCAAAAATTTATGTTAAAATAAGTTTGTTTTGTCCACTAGAGGCGCTGCAAACATAGCTGCATAACCATAGCGGCAATTTTAACTGAACTACACTTTATATATACTTTGTGGGGTCGCAAATTCATTTTTCGATGCATTACAAACGGAATGACAAACTGATATATACCCACTGCAAGTGGTGTGGAGTGTATGAGAATCACATTATCCTTTTAGTTCTTATAAATTGATTTGAAATATTCGTTATTCGCAATTTGCTATTTTTAGATTACTCCAATAAGTTTTCGTAAAAAATTCTTCGATTAATCAAAGGAAGACTATTGGAGTGAATTCCTTAGTTCTGACCATTTTTAGATCAGACACCCCTTCCTGCTATGTAGGGTATCGTATAGTTGGCTATGACAGACTATAATTGACACAACTGTTTTATATTAAATAAGAATATAACTTAATTCCAAGATCTACACACAGAAAACATATTCATTGTGGCTACCGAACTTATTGCCAATGAAGTCTATAAACGAATTTCGGGTTTATTACGATAACAATTCTGTTGTCTTAACGGTTAATTGCTCTTAAATTTCTTTTGGTACAGTCGAAAATACAGTTGTTAAAACTTTGGAACAATTTGGTTGATGATTTTTTTTTTTTATGTGTGTGTATGTTTTTTAAAATAAAATCTTTACTATTAACATATAGGGTATTTCTATATATAGTTTGACCCACAATATAATAATTTTAATTCTTCAAATTTAATTAATCATTTTAAGTAGCAAACATTCATAAAGCAACTTTAATATTGCAAAATAATTTTTTTTAAAGCAAAATTATGATCGATTGTTTAGTCTATTATTAATTAAGTTTTCGATAAGAATTAATGAATGAAACAAAGACGAAGGAAACGCATTTCAAGACTGAAACAGTACGAGTACATATGTAAGATAAGAAAACCCCGAATAAAACACACACACAAACTATCAAACTGTGCAATATGTCAAAAAAAAATATATATTTTTTATCGTGTTGAAAGACTGCGTTCATGTACTTTATGATTTTGAAATGAAATCAGCAAATTAACGAAATCCACAAAATAAAACTAACAATTATTTACATCCGGCTTACAAATGTATTTTTTTTTATTATATAGTTACACCACTGCCCTGTTTGACCAACTGTAAAGACTTTGATTTTTATTTTTAATGAAGCATCTGTATTTTGTGCGTGGTAGCGCCAGCTCTTCTAGATAGCCCAACATTTCATTGTGTTTATGCTGGTATTCAAACTTCGAAAGTCTTTCACATTTTCTTCAAAATGTTCAATCGTATTATCGAAATAAAAATTTAGTCCACACGCCGATGGTTGTAATTGTTGTACAATTCGAGTATTGTAAGAAATGGTTTAATGTGAATTTAGGGCTGCTGGCTTTAGGATCAATAATTAGGACTCAAATAAAATTAGACTTTCTTCTTATATTAGTCGGAAATATCATTTATACATCGCTCCATAATTTTAAGTTACTAAAAACGTAAAACGAGGTTCTGTGGTTTCCATATACATAATTTTGTGCAATCTTCAATCATACTACACTGAACAAAAATGTATTTCTTTATGTTTTTATTTATTTTTAGAATAACAGAAAAACTATCTATGTACATAAAAGTGAAAGTATGTCCTGAGATCGTCCTGAAATTTTTAGAGTTTACTGTGTATATGGAAGGAGCTCTATGCTATAATTTTTTTATATTTTTAGTGGGCGTGGCACGTTCCATACAAAGTGAATTTTAATATTATATACATATATTAACTCATATGGCAGTAAGAGCTTTGCAAATTTGTGTGAGGTCAGCTATTATTAATGCCGAAAATGGGCGGGATCGGATAAGTGGGCGTGGCACATCCACACAAAGTAATTGTGCAACATCATATATCTCGAGTACTATGATAGAGACAGCTTTGCAAATATTTGGGCGGGATCGAACAAATGGGCGTGTCACCCCCCATAGAAAGTAAATATAAAATGGCATATATCTGGAGTAATGTAATAGTGAGAGCCTTGAGGCTTTGCGTAAGCTCACAAAATATTTATGTGATTAGTCGAAGAAGAAACAAGTAAGAAAATTATAGTCGGTCTAGACCGACTATACGATACCCTGTACCATGCGTTTAGAGACCCTATCTCATAGACCCAACTAACTGGACATAGAAAATAAGCATAAACCAAATTTGAGTGGGATTTTTACTAATTTTTTTGGCTGCTGATACGAAAAAGTTCATATCGGATGCTATATCTATATGGGGACTAGGCCCAAAAATGGACCGATCCCGGTAAAGTCTCTTGTATTTTGGAAAAATATATACAAACAAAATTTGAGAAGAATCAGTGCAATATTTTTGTTTTTTGATAGATTTAAGTGAAGATCGGGAAGCAGCTCTATATGGGGCCTATGACTAAGAGTTGTCCCATAGGGATCATTTTGGGACTACTCATTAATGGATGTAATAAACGCATACAAATCCAATTTGAGTAAGATCTATATGACAATTTGGATCTTATGGCAATTTATGTCGAACATGGACCGATTCCCACCAATTTCAATAGCGTTCATCTTATGGCCCATAAAAGCTTATATGACCAAATTTCATCAAAATATATTCATATTTGCGACCTGCAGTTTTATTACAAGGTTTACATGGACACACAGACGGACGGACGGACTTCGTTAAATCGAATCAGTTAGTGATTCTGATTCGATCGGTATAACAAAAGATGGGTCTAGGTCAAATAGTTTTTGTAGTTACAAACAGCAGCACAAAGTCATTATACCCAAACCACATAGTGGTATAGGGTATAAAAATGGGCGCGATTGGAGCAGTGGGTGTTGCATCGCCCAAACAAAGTAAATATATAGTATCGTATAACTGGAGTGCTATAAAAGAGAAAATCTCGACACTCTATGAGTCCATCAGACATTAATGAGAGTAGTCGGATAAAAACTGGGCGTGTTAGGATTAGTGGGCGTAGCATCTCTTATAAAAAAAATATGAAGTACTATGAAAGCGACAGTCTTGAAACTTTTGACAAGTAAATTAATTACAAATGGAAGTAGTCGTGGAAAATATGGGCGCAATTGCCAAATTCAAAAAACTTAAAATTCAAAAATCGCCAAAAAACAAAAATCTTCAAAATCAAAATCAAAGCTCGCCAATCAAAAATTGCTAAAAAAAAAAAAATAAAAAAAATGCCAAATGGTATTCTAAATCCAAGGCCAATCGTTAAGTGTTGCCGGACTTAATTTTGAAAATCCATATTTTCTCATGGGTAGCTATATGTGTATAGCCGAAAATTTTTGATATTTTTTACTCCGAATGAAAAAACAAAAAAATATTGTATATCAACAAGCATTGAAATAAAAATAATCTATATATTAATATGTGAAGGTAAATTTTTAGTTCCCTTTTTAAGCAATATGCGGGCACGGAAGAGTGTGAAAATTGGCATAGTTATAGTTCATATGGAGGAGAAGCTCAGAATGATAAAATTTATGTTTAATCTGTCTTAAAAATATATTAAATTAAATAAAATAAAATAAAATATTTCTAATAATTCGTTACACCCTGTTAATGAGAATGATTTAAATGGTATATGACACGCCCTGTGTTGAATTGTGAATTGCTTAAATTGATTAGCATACCTTTAGGCTCGTTTAAATATTCATAAATTTTTAAATTGAATGAAAAAATAATATTTTCTAGAATTTTCCACTTGAATTTAGAGTGCTAGTATAAAATAAAATCGTTTATTTGTACAATACAAACTTAGTAGGAAAGGTTGATTATGAGAACATAGATGTCAATAAGTCGCGGTATGTCGTAGCGAAGCACGACAGGGCATACTAGTATTCTAAAATTTACAAAATAGTTTTGGACTGCTAAGCCAATTTTAAGTATTAAACTATGTACCATTTTTATATATAAATAGTAGTATATAATTCAATCTTAATATACATAAGTAATAATATCTGAAGCAATCTCAACGATAATTAAATAAGTCCCTAAATCTGTAACTGACAATATCGCATATCAAATATGATTATATCTAACGGGTGTTTTTATTAGAGTTACAGAACTTAAAATTAAAATAAAGAAAAATATTTTGTTTCAATGGTACGTGGTAGAGAAGAAGAAGAAAGCATATATTTCAAAAATTCATAACTACACTGTATTCTTAATCGGACCGGTTTCTGGCATTTCGGCCTTCATCAGCGATTTATTGAACATTGTGATAATTGTTGTTATAATTGAATAGATTGTTTCTATATGAAATTTTTCTACTAAGGGTGGCCGTGAGATTTGAACCTGCGTCTATCTCACATACACTCGTGCTTGCACTTTTTGGTCAGCGCTTTAACACACTCACCTAAAGTCAGGCCTACGAGCAGTGTGGTTAAGAATCAATTTTCATATCATACAGCTTTTACTTCCTATTAATTTCAGAAGATACAACGCTGTTTTTAATATCAATTAAAAGTGCTTTATTGGATAGATAATTTTATGTCATTAATGTTCAAATATGACTTAGGTAATGTGACCGCCACGGCTGGCGCGCACATGGCGTAATCGGGAAGTCTAATTTTCACACACTTTTGGCAGCATTCGTCGAATGTTGATTTCCAGGTGTTCGTTTGTCTCTAGTTTATCGGTGTAGACAAGTGACTTTACATAACCCTATAGAAAATAATCTAATGGGCTTAAATCACACGATCTTGGTGGCGAATTAACCGGACCATTACGTGAAATTATTCGTTTCTTTCAGTAAATTAATTGTAGCAGGCGCAGCGAGGCATGTGGCTCCGTCCTGTTCGAACCAAATGTCGGCAAGATAAATGCCAGCTAATTGAGGTACGAATTAGGACCAATGACTTCGCCGGCCCATAAAGCGCACCAGAGAGTAATTTTTTTTGGATGTAATGGTGTTTGGACAAAAGCTTTTGGATTATCTTCACTCTAAATGCAAAAATTTTGCTTATTTACGTACCTATTCAACCAAAGATGTGGTTCAAGCCCTTGGCCATATTGACAGCACATACAATGGTCATTTGGCTTTAATTCTTGCACAAGTTGAATCTTAAAAGCTTGCAAACCAAGATCTTTTCGCAAAATCTTTGATAAAATGGATGGAAACACCACCACTTGCTGAGAACTGCGCCTGCTTGGCGTCTTACGCGATGTGCATTATCATTAAAAGTAAACGTGGTGCGAAAACGGTCCATAGTTATTCGAATAATGACTACCGCAAAATGGACGAAGTGCACGATAAGTTTCACGAACAGAGCCATTATTTTGATAGAAAATTTCAAAAATTTTCAAGCTTTGCTCTCGTGTATGTCTATCCATGATGAAATGGCAAATCAAACTAAACAAAAAGCATCTATCAGCTGTTAAATCGGTTGTCAAATGAAGCGGTGTTACCAACTCAAAGTTGTAAACCTCTAAAAAAAAAAATACAACCTTTAGTAAGGAGTGAGATCGTTTTTCCTCTGAACTTTTTTCGCAAGCATTATTTTTTAAAACATTTTTTTTTACCAAGTTATCTTTGATCAGTTATTAAGCTTAATGACAACCCCGTTTATTTGTTGTTAGTTTGATTAAAATCAGTGATGAAATAAATGTAAGTGCTAAAATTTCAACAAAATCCAACTTGTTCCTACAAAAAGTTGGTCAAAAAATCAATGGTCTGCCATCAAACTAACACGAGAAATTGACAATTGATAAGAAACATGTTTCGGGAAGAAGGCCAAGAAAATAGAAAGCACATTGAAAAGAGCTTCCAACACATCTGGTAGAAAAGCAGTCCGGTTAGCTCAGTGATCAGTAATCAGACAGAGTTCATAAAATTTAGAGGGTAAAAACAGAACACGGAAATTTAATACATGAATACATTGAATACATGATACATGATCATAAAAAAATGCTACTGCTGCATAATGCAGGACGAATCATATGTACTGACTGACGCAGCGGCGGCAAAAGAAGCAAGTCATTTGCAAAAAACCCTCGTTCATTTAATTAGCCAACACCATGTGTTCACATATGTTTTGATTTGACGTCCTGCCACTACGGTGAGAATACTCTTGAGTGGTACAGGAACAATAAAATGGTTTTTTTACAAAGGTTGCAAATCTACCAAACTGTCCGAAGCCAGTGGAGAATTATTGCGGTCTTGTGAAAAGGGAGTTGAAGAGCACAAAGACGATGTCTCGAAATTTAGAAGATTTTAAACAGAGATGGACTGCCTGTTCCAAAAAAGTGACAGAAACCACTATTCTCTAATAGAGGGGTTTCCGGAAATGGTCCAGATGTTCATAAATAGTGATTAAAACTGTAAAAATTATCTTTTATTTTTGTAAGCTTTAATATAATTTCAATTAAAGGAAATAAATACAAACTCTATGTTCAATGGTTTCCTTATTATTACATTTTAAGATCTCACTCCTTACTATCAAAGCAAAAATATAGAAAGGGTTTGAGACTTTATTACTTATAAACTTGGGTAGTCGAGTCAAAAATGGTCGGGATCGCCTCATTGGGTGTGGCAATTCCCGTAATAAGGAAATACTTCTTTATTATCTTTCTGAAGACATATATATTACTAATATCATAGCGAATATTTTAAAACCACGTAAAAAACAATATATTAACTAATGTAGCCTAGGGCGAAACAACGTTCGATGGGATCCGCTAGTACATGGTGGGCCAAAAGTCACCATGAGGTTAAAAAAATTTAATAACTTTATCGTTTATATATTTTTTAATTATATAAATAACACCTGGAGATTATGGAGAGATTCACAACTGAACAAAGTACCCAAATAAGAGAATCTTATTATTTAAATCAGCAATCAATTATTTTAACGCAAAGAGCATATCGTCGCCAGAATTGCGACTTCTGAAGCAATGATTCGTTGCTAAGTTGATTGTCAGCACTTACATGGCACCGTAAGAGATTTGCCTAGAACGGTAGACCAATTTTAATTCGCACTGCGGAAAAAATTGAACGTGTAGAGCAAAGTGTTAACGAAACACCAGAAACATTCACCAGAAGGCGTTCCGCTCAGCTAGGAATGCCTCGTACGTCACTACGGCGCATTAAAAAAAAAGATTTACTGTTATTCCCAAAAAGGAGCAATTGGTACAAGAATTAAAACGAGTAGATCATCGGCAACGTCTAAATTTTGCAGTTGGCCAGAAATAAAATCAACGTTATTGAAAATCTGATTATGAGCAGAGTTCAGAAAAAATACACACTGAATAAAAAACTCGTACATATATGTAAACAAACATAGCTCAGACCAACAAATACATATTTTTATTTTGATATCAATTATGTGTGTTTCTAAATTTTGTACAGTGCCGAACACAATCATGGCTGTGTTTCGTTTTAATATTTCGTTATGTACACGAACATGGTGCTATCACGTATTTTTTGTTTCGAAGACATATAAACCATACAGATTCGAGTGTAGCTTTATTTTAAGTTAATTTTCTTGCACGTGTACCGCTAAAAAACAACATATTATTGAACGCGTACATCTAAAAATTAAAACATTATCCTCGCGATCGGAAAAAACGAAATTAAGTCAAAAACAACATATAAAATTTCTCTGTTTTCTATTTTATTACCATCTTTTTATTTTTATTTATTTTTTATTATCTTTTTATATTTATTTTTTTTTAATATTATCTTTTTATTTTTATTTTTTTAATATTATCTTTTTATTTTTATTTTTTAATATTATCTTTTTATTTTTATTATTTTTTTTTTTTAATTTATCTTTTTATTTTTATTTTTTTATAACTACTAATGAATTATTTTAGATTTTTTCAATAAATTTAGTTGAAACAATTGTTGTCGTTATTATAGGGGTGTTTCAGATTTTTCCGATCGCGAGTGGATATTGTTTTAATTTTTAGATGTACGCGTTCAAGAACATGTGTGTGTTCGAAACAAAAAATACGTGATAGAAACATGTTCGTGTACATAACGAAATGTTAAAACGAAACACAATCATGATTGTGTTCGGCACCGTACACAATTTAGAAACACACATAATTGATATGGCATTACATCTGAAAATATCATTGGGCCTTACTTCTTCGAAAATGAAGATGGAAGTGCTGTAACCGTATCGGTATCGATTTATGATAGAACATTTTTTACGTCCTGCTCTTGAAATCCGACCTGAGATATGGTTTCAACAGGGTGGAGCTGTCCGAGACACAATGGCAATTTTTTTAGAGCAAGGCAAATTTTTTTAGAGCGAATAATTTCCAGAAATTTGGAGGGAGTATATGTGAACAAGCCCAAGACAATCATTGAGCTCAAGGCCAATATTGTTGCAGAAATTCAAACGCTACAGCCGCAAATTTTGAAAAATGTTATGGAAAATGCTCTAAAATGAGCCCATCATTACCAAGATGAAAACGGGGTCATTTAAGTGACATTATTTTCCATACTTAGTGTAAAAAATTTCGATTTTGTATATATTATAATCTAGAGGATATTATTAAAAATCGAATACAAATCAATTGAAATGTAAGTATTCAATTAGACATTAATCGTATCAAATAAATATGTTCGTAAGTATAATTCATTGGATTTAATTGAATTTCGCTCAGTGTGCTCATAGACATAAATTTCATATACACTTCATCCATAATACTTTTGTTTGTATCGCAAACAACGGCAAATGCTCGAATATGTAGTTTAAGTGCAACAAGCACTTAAAGCTAAAATAAAAACAAAAAAAAATAACATGCAAGAAACGATACTAGATTTTGATTTAAAATTAAATATGTTATGAATTTAAGCGATAATAACCTCATTTAACACAGAATTGAAGAGTTTGGTATTAATGGCGCTCAAGTGGAAACAAGCACAAAAAAGTTTAACCAACAAAGTTTTAAATATAGAAATAATATAAGAAATTATTTGATTTCTAAAGTTTGTTTTCTTTATATTTTATAGAAGAAATCACTTTAATAAAATTGAATGCTAAAACCTAAATATTGATGTTTTTAATTGATGTAGAGTTTTACAAAGGTTTTCTATTTGAGTACGAAAGGAGTGTTACGAAAAGAGAATGCATGTATTATCTATAATATTAATAGGCTAGGCGATTTCTTGTGACTGATGTTTTGTTCTACCGTTTTATCCCGATTTTGACCAAACGTATATTATTTGAAAGGTATTTCTTTTTAGCCGTTTTGCAGATTTACAGATTTTTAAATTTTTCCTTTATTTTGAATAAATTGCATTTAAAGTTGCTACTAACACATACATAATATTACACAATGCTATGTGTGTGTTTATTAAATTTGTTAATGTGTTTGTAATAAAAATGAGTTTTTTGTATTGATTTGTGAATTGGCTATAGTTGATTAGCATACTTTTAGGGTCTTTATTTAATGAAAAAATAAAATTTCCTAGAATTTGCGCTCGAATTTCTAGGGCTGGAATCTGCTAGTTTTAATAAAAAGTCCAAAACTTAACGGAAAAACAAATAAAAAAAATGATGCATTTTATTGAAAATAAGAAATTCTAAATAAGAAATTTCTAAAATTATATTATGAGCAGTTTTAGGTTAGCAACCACTTTTATTTAGTTTTTGAAACCCCTTATAGTGCATACTGTTAATTTGTTTACACTTGTCATTATTGTCAAAAACTTCGTGCTAAATCTTAACTTCATTGCAATATTATTTTTTCAACAATCTACAATCAACAAAAAGTAAGCGAACGTATTATTAAAATATTTAACGAATACTAATATCGTGCGTATAAAAAAATTGCTAGACAAACAGGGGTATTCCGGAATACTGTTTCCCGGGTGATAAAAAATTATAAGGACTGTTAAAAGAAAAGATGGCTGTGGTAGAAAAAATGGATTTTAAGACCGTACAAAAGCTAGGAAAGTAATAAGCATTTTCTCCAAGAAACCGAATATTTCTGGAAGAAAAGTAGCCAAATTGGCAAATTGTACGGAGACTTCCGTAAGAAAAATTAAAAAGGAGGCTGGCCTGAAGACGTACAAAGTCTAAAAAGTGCTGGATAGTAATTCAAAAACAAACAAAAAAATTCAAGGGATAATGTTCCAGAAGACTGTCGAGTTAAAAAAAAAATCAAAATTGCTAAAAAAAAAAGAAAAGTATTTGGTCTGGCAAGCCATTTGAACGTGTGGTCAAAGAAGCCGTTCATTCATAACCACTAGGGTGACAACGGTTTGTATGAAAACAAAATTTTGGTCGAATTTTGAGTTGAGCGGATCGGATTATTGTGACACTGGATCTAAAACTTTAGTGCGCAAAATTTGAGCCAAATCGGACAATGCTTTCTGGACGCGCATTGGGTTCAAAGTTCAAATATGCATTTATATGTAAAAATTATAAAAAAAAAAAAAAAAAATCACAAAAATTTTGATATTTTGATCAATTAAATTAATCAGTAGACCATCCTTCTAATAAAACAAGAAAATCTATTATCGGTTGAAAAAAAGCCAAGTTATATCAAAATCCCCAGGCAATAAATGCGTCGCAGATTAAGAAAATCGAGCTCACATTTTTAAATACATTAAAATAATTTACAACAACATTTTTGCATTCTACTGATCCCAAAATGATCTTATGTAAAGTATTTAGCATCTCGTCTATTGTTATGCCGTTCTAAATTAATGTCAAAGTGGTACGTATTTTTTAGCACTATTTCAAAATCTCCAATTTTACTTTTTCAAAAATTTTGTGCAAGAAATTTTCCGAAATCAACGATTGGGGTGCAAGGCCTTATTAAGAAAATATATGTGATTAAAAATGCCAAATATTGTAGGTATCCTGTTCTTAATTTGGCGAGGGCAGCGTTTTTATTTCAGCGGATTTGAAGAAAATTTTGATTTTTCATACTTTTTCAACTGTTAGGCTACATCTTTTTGGTGTTTTCATATTTCAAATATCTTTTGTCAAAATATTATACCACTTGATATAAGTTCTCAATCTTGTCAATTAAGGTTAAATTGAAACTCTATAAACTGTCCCTCTTTGGGGTCAAAGGACAAATTTTTTTTTTTTTTTTTTTTTAAAGAAAATATTGAAATAATATTTATGGAAGGATTTCGATAAAACTTGTTGATAATATTTTTATAATTCTAAAAAATAATATTCTGAACTTATTGTCTGAAATTAAAACGTGGGGTACTCAAAATGTGTCCTAGTTTTAACTTTTTTTTTTCAGAAATATTATATTCATATCAAGGTTTATCGAGGGCTTATATTCAAAAAAAGCTATCTACATTTGACAGCAATATTAACTTTTGATTTCAAACTGTTCTCTGATATAACTGTCAAATATAATATTAATTTTGATATCATACATGCTTAGTACCACTTTTTTTTTAATAGATATTGTAGCAAATCGAACGACAAATACTTTTAGATCTTATTAATAAATTGGTTTTACACGCTCTCTTTAAAATAATTATTAATGTAGATAACACTTTTTGAATATAAGCCCTCGAAATACAAATTTGTTTATATTTTTTTAAATAAAAAAACTAATTAATCTACATATTTTCATAAAATAACGAATAAATTTGAGGAATTCTATGAATATGTACATTAAATTTGTTTTATTTACAAAAAATCATGAAGAAAATATTTATAGATTTTCATAAAGAGGCAATTTGACATCAAGAGTTAATTTCAGAAAATAAGTCTAGAAAATTAATTTATAGAATTATTAAAATATTATCAACAAGTTTTATCGAAATTCTTCCACAAATATATATTATTTCGATATTTTGTTTAAAAAAAATTTTATCTCCTTAAATTTGACCTTTGGCCTTAAAGGGGGACAGTTCATAATGTTTCAATTTGACCTTAATTTACAAGATTGAGAACTTATATCAAGTAGTATAATATTTTGAAAAAAAAAAAATATTTGAAATATTAAAACACCAAAAAAATGTGGAAGATTTCAAACTCTATCGGGCTAAAAAAACACCCTTTATTTATTTCTTCACACCCTTTTAAAATTGTTTATTTCTTTGATTCTTCGATCATTGCCAGATTTGTTGACAAAGTTCGATTGAAATTTCGGTTTTCTTAATACCTTACCGGACACATTAAGAAATTACCAAAAACATCATAACTTTTGGAAAACATATAATAGCAAACACCATTTCGGTATACCAATTGCTCATAATTTATTGTCGAACACGCAGCATATTGAAAACAGCAACAAATTCTAATATTTTGTTTATATGCCTTAGTCATATGGACTAATTGTCATTCAGCATTTTCGTATGAAAAAAAAATATCTTTAAAAACTGACCTAAAAACTTGATGGCAAATGTGCTTTTTGTTATAGTTTTTATTTGCTGCTTCTGTTCAATATTCGATCAACCAACTTTTAAAAAACTGATCAATAAAGCTTTGTTTTTTTATTAATAAACACGATCGCTAAATATCAATATCTTTTTTAAATATATTTTTTTAATAATTACTGCCCTGCATCTTATTAACGAAAAATAGCAACAATTTTAGTTATGACGGACCTTTTTTCTTCGTATTTATAAAATTCGTTTAAATTCGCTTTATTCTCTTATTCCATCAACTCTTTTGTTTTGCGCTTTGTTTTTATTATCACGTTAAGATAAGAAAAACAAATTTTACTTAAAATGCGAAAACATTTTAGGTTATAATGGAAGCAAAATAAGAAAAAAAAAATCATTGTAATTCTAGACCGACTATATGACATATCTGTGGTTTTCTGGAATAACCGCGTATGTCCATTTCTGTCAGTTTTGAGTTAACGATGCCAAATATATTAATTTTTAACGCTCTTTACATGTGTTTAACTTAAAAAAAAAAAAAAAAATATTGACCATTTCTGAGTTTTTTCTTTAAATAACGACGTAACTTAAATGTTTATTAAATTAATTTGCACCACTAACGACGTATGTCAACCGACGTTTGATCGCTGACAAATTATTTTCTCAGAAAACGACACATAGCGACAGACGTTGTTATTAATGAAAAAAATTCAAAATAATTTTGGATTAGTTTTCAGTTTCTAACCACTTGTAAAAACTAGTGTGTATATTTCTGTTATTTTTTGTCACTATTATTCTTGAAACGTTGTTATATTCTCATCCTAAGTCCCGTTAACTTTTTGTTGACGAACAAAAAAATCCATTTTTCAAGCAACAAAAACTTATGTCTACATGGGGAGTTGCATTGGTAGTTTTCTTTTTCAAAGAAAACGACGTTTGTCGACATACATAAAATTTTTTATCTGCACACACTTTAAGTGTAATTTACATATTGTTTTTTCGTCCTTCTCTAGTTTTTATTCCTCTGAAGATTTTTGACTCAAAATTTTATATAAAGTATTTATTGCCCATATCTACAGGGCTGTTAAATAAAAAGCTCTAAAATCTTTATGTCGAGCCCATAATTTCAAATGTAACGTTTTTTGACTCTTCTGAACATTTTGATTTTATGACATACGCGGTTAATCTAGAAAACCACAGATATATTGTATTTGTTATAGTATGTATAATAGATTGGCATTGAAATTACAACTTTAGAACTTCACACAGGCAGGTGGGAGGGTGGGGACAAAATGACCTATTTTTTATATAATATTTAATCAGCTTTTAAAAGCTTTTAAAATATAATACTCACCTCAAACCACATAAGAACATATTTTGAAAATAAAGATCCTTGACATTTCTGCAAGTTTTGGGTCATTTCGACCCATTTTCTTAAATAGATATCAAATCCAATATCGACTAATATTTCTGTAATAAAATACACTTTTTTTTAACAAAATTTACTTTTTTAAGAAAACGTAGTTTTTTAAAAAAACGTAGTCTTTACGAAAAAGTACTTTTTAGAAAAACGTTTTTTTTTTTAAGAAAGTGTGCATTTAAAAAAGTACTTTTTTAATATATCTTTTTTGATATATCTTTAAGAAAAAGTACGTTAAAAAAATACTTTTTTAAGTAAAGGTATTTTTAAGAAAAGATACTTTTATGAAAAACTACTTTAATGGTACTTTTATCAAAAAGTACTTTTTTAAAGTACTTTTTTATGAAAAAGTACGTTTTTAAAGTACTTTTTTATGAAAAAGTACGTTTTTAAGAAACGATACCTTTTTTGAAACAACGGTATGAAAAGTTAAGAAAAAGTACTTTTTAAAGAAAACGTATTTTATAAGAAAAATTACTTTTTTATAAGAAAAGTTCTTTTAAAATGTACTTTTTTAAGAAATGGTACTTTGTTTGTGATAAGATTCTTTTTAAGAAAAAGTACTTTTAAACGAAATTTACTTTTTTGGAAAAGGTATTTTTAGAAAGGGTACCTTTTTCTGAAAAAGTATTTTTTTTAACATATTTTTTTTGAAAAAGTACTTTTTAAGAAAGTTTAATTTTCTGAAGAAAATGTACTTTTTCAAGAAAAGTAGCTTTTTTAAGAATATTTTTTAAGAAAAGATACACATTTTTAGGAAAAATTATTCTTTTAAAAAAGTAATTTTTTAAGAGTATGTACTGTTAAAGGAAATGTACTTTTAACAAAAGTTACTATTCTAAGAAAATTTAATTTTAAGAAATGGTACTGTTACAAAGGAAGATACTATAGGTATAGGAAATAAGTACATCTTAAATAAAGGGTAATTTTTTGAAGAAAAGATAATTATTTACGAAAAATTACTTTTTTAAGTAATTTTTTAAGAAAATGTACTTTTTTAAGAAAAGGTACTTTTTTAAGAAAAGGTACTTTTTTAAGAAAAGGTACTTTTCAAAGAAAACTGTTTTTTAAAGAAAAGGTACTTTTTAAGATAAGGTACTTATTTAGGAAAATTTAATTTTTTAAGATAAGGTATTTCTTTTTTAAGACAATGTATTTCTTTTTTAAGAACATGTACTTTTTTAATAAATGGTACTCTTTAAAAAAAGTATTTTTTAAAGAAAATCTACTTTTTTTAAGAAAAGGTGCTTTTTAAGAAAATTTACTTTTTTAAGAAAATATACTTTTTTAAGAAAGTTTACTTTTTAAGAAAATTAAGAAAATTTACGAAAAGATACACACTTTTTAGGAAAAGATACACACTTTTTAGGAAAATGTACTTTTTGAGGAAAAATTATTCTTTT
Source organism: Cordilura impudica (assembly GCA_963682025.1). Lineage (NCBI taxonomy): Eukaryota > Metazoa > Arthropoda > Insecta > Diptera > Scathophagidae > Cordilura > Cordilura impudica. The sequence goes on along the minus strand of OY821521.1, from coordinate 24,195,754 downwards.
AAGAAAAGGTACTTTTTAAGAAAAGTTTTTTTTTTTAGAGTAAGTACTTGTAAAGAAAATGTACTTTTAACAAAAGGTACTATTATAAGAAAATGTAATTATATGAAATGGTACTGTTATAAAAGAAGATACTATAAGAATAAGTACATTTTTGAGAAAGGGTAATTTTTTAAGAAAAGATAATTATTTATAAAAACAACTAGTTTTTTAAGTACTTTTTAAAGAAAACGTACTTTTTTATGAAAAGGTACTTTTTTTAACGGAAGGTACTTTTTTAAGAAAATTTAATTTTTAAATAAGGTATTTTTTAAGAATATATACTTTTTTAATAAATGGTACTCTTTAAAAAAAAGTATTTTTTGAAGAAAATTTACTTCAAAAACAGGGCGCAAAACATCGAGTGTAGCTTCCGCTGTGTGGCACCTAGCGCCGTCCTGTTGAAACCAAATGTTGCCAATATCCTCCTCTTCAATTTTTGTGAACAAAAATTCGTTCAACATGGCCCGATAACGATCGCCATTGACTGTAACGGCCACTCCTTGCTCATTTTCGAAGAAAAATGGCCCAATTATACCTCTGGATCAAAATCCGCACCAAACAGTGACTCGGTTTGGGTGTATCGGCTTTTCAATGTATGCGTGCGGGTTTTCTGTGCCCCAAGTGCGACAATTTTGTTTGTTTACATACCCGCCAAGATCAAAATGAGCTTCATTTGAAAAGATGATTTTTTTTTGGCAAAATCGGCATCTTCTGTAAGTCGATCGCAGGCCCACTTAGCGAAGCGAAAACGCATTGGATGGTCAGTTGGCTTCAACTCCTGAACCAATTGGACTTTGTATGGCATCATACCAAGGTCTTTATGCAAAATTCGTCACAATGATGCCTCCGAAATGTTCAATTCTTAAGAACGACGGTGAATTGATGTTGATGGCGCTTCAGGCACACTTTCTGCCACAGCAGCAATATTCTCGGGTGTACGCACTGTTTTTGGCTTTTCACGCTTTGGTTTATCGATGAGGATGCCAGTTTCTTTCACTTTTTTTCACAAGATAACGAACATACCGAGCTGACGGTGTTTCTATTCTTCCAAAATCTGTACGCAATTTTCGCACTCATTCTGCAACATTACCATGATTTTCAAAGTAATGTTGCAATATTTCCCAGCGTTGTTCAAGCGTATACACAACCATATTCGTTCAGCGGAAGGATAAAACTAATTATCTGTCAAATCAGACATGAGCTAAGTGTTACCATTCACGAAATAAGCACTAGTTGAAAAAAAACGTTAGATGGCGGACCCTTTACTTTTTTTATAAAAAAAAGTTATTTTTTATGAAAACGTACTTATTTAAAAATATAGTGTTTTAGGTAAAGTCATTTTATTAAAAAATGTACATTTCATTTGTCAAGTTCCTGGATCCAAGATAATAAAAACAAGTAAGAAAATTATAGTCGGTCTAGACCGACTATACGATACCCTATACTATGCGTTTAGAGACCCTATCTATCAAAATTTGAGTGGGATTTTTATTAATTTTTTTGGCTGCAGATATGAAAAACTTCATATCGGATGCTATATCTATATGGGGACTAGGCCCAAAAATGGACCGATCCTGACCATGTTTGGTAAAGTCTCTTGTATTTTGCAAAAAACATACAAACAAAATTTTAAAAGAATCCGTGCAATATTTTTGTTTTTTGATAGATTTAAGTGAAGATCGGGAAGCAGCTCTATATGGGGCATATGACTAAGAGTTTTCCCATAGGGATCATTTTTGGACTACTGATTAATGGATGTAATACAAACTAAGATTTATATGATTATTTGGATCTTGTGGCAATTTATGTTGAATTCATAGGGGTCATTTGTATGGGGGCTAGGTCTGAACATGGACCGATTCTCACCAATTTCAATAGCGTTCATCCCATGGCCGATAAAAGCTTATATACCAAATTTCATCAAAATATATTCATATTTGCGACCTGCAGTTTGATTACAAGCTTTACATGGACACACAGGCGGACGGACGGACGGACGGACGGACATAGTTAAATCGAATCAGATAGTGATTCTGATTCGATCGGTATAATAAAAGATGGGTCTAGGTCAAATATTTTTGGTAGTTACAAACAGCAGCACAAAGTCATTATAACCAAACCACATAGTGGTATAGGGTATAAATACTTAGACGTAAGAGTAATAATTTTAAGAAATTAAATATTATTCATGCATCGTTACATATCATTGATTGAGTCATTTAGTGAGTCAGTGATGAGTTTTACTCTATAAGTATAATTTTAATAATATTGTTAAAATTTATCCACATTAAATTTCCTAATCTCCTTTACAAAGTAAACACAAATTTTTATAAGGTTTAACTTTTTAAAGATGTTAAAATGTTTAAACAGCAAAAATGGAGGGAAATCACTTGATGTAAAATAGACGAACATGTATTAACTTAACACATGCAATACATGTACACCGTCTGTCCCACACCTGCTAGAACTAACTTTCCATTTTAAAGCTAAGTAAATCATTTAATGACTTAAATTATGCAGATTATAAAATATTTTCGCACATTCTGTTTGGGAAAACAGTTTTAACGGTTTTGTGGGCCGAAACAAGTGTGTGTACTTGTGCATGTTTTTTTTTTTTTTTTTTTTTTTTTGTTAGTTTGTTTATCTATCACAATTATTTATATCAGCATAAAATGATTTTACAATAAAAACTTTAGTTAGAACTTATGGTGTGCCTATCTAGATTATATTTGCAAATAAAATGTGACACAAGGTCGTTTCAGTTATTAAACTTAACAACCTAGTTCAATAAAAAAAACGAAAAATTGAAAATTCTTGTTGTTAGATTTGTGTATGTATTTTATTTTCTATAAATATTCTTTAAAACAATCAGCGATAATATAATTATCATAATTGTTATCGGTTTTATATACAAATATTATGAAAATTCGAATTTACGTTAAGGTTGAATGAATAATTGAATATACATACATATGGTTAAATCCTGTATATATATTTTTTTTTTTTGTTAAGTTTAATCCCGTTTTCATTCTGAATGAGATATTTCCGTATAACCTTCAGCAAAAAAAAGTTCTTCAGGAGTACTTTGAAATGACTTTTTATTATTTGCTTAACTGTTTTTGAGGAAAAAAAAACTATTCGTGCCGAAAGTGTCGTTGCTGTCGTTACCAAAAAATGAAGCCGGTTGGAGATAAACAACAATAATTCCGCATTTAATGGTCACAAAGAAAAAATTTCATAAAAGAGAATTTGCACCATTTTTAGCAAATTTTGCATAATCAAAAAGTCCAAATACGTAAAAGAAAAAGGAATATTTCATCCAAAAATTTTAAATTCGTCTGATGCGGACGTGACGTTGCAAACGTTACAATTTTCCCTACTACCTTATTTATGTAAATAAAACAAAAATATTCTTTTAGTTCAATATTTTTTTCAAAATTTTATTTAATTTTGTATTTCATATTTAATAGATCCTGCTGTACGTGCCATTATAATGGTGGGATCATTAGACAGCAAAATGATTTGATTTCACACTAAGAATATTTATTACATTTAATCAGGGGCCGAGTTACGGCATTCGTGATCGAGTGAGCTTTCGTATCGTGTTAAATTTTCGGAATGTATCGAATGGACATATTAGATATAGCATTGGATAAGTTTCGTATCGAATTTAATATAAAAAAAGTACAAGCTTTTTTCTGCTGTAATAGAATAAAAACATATCTTTCGAATAAAAAAGAACAAGAAAAAAGAATAAAAGTTATGGCGGTAATAATAATTTTTTGACATTTTACAATAAATATGTATATTAATTTAATAAGTTAAGAAATACCCATTTAAACACAATTTCGTTTTATTCAATATTTTTTTTACATTTATAAAGCGTTTTTATACTATGTTCCGACGGATAGCAAAATTCGAGGTTCGCTCTCTCATGCACGGTTCGCGCCCCAACCATGATTGAATCAACATGTTTCGACATACAATATTTTGAAAGCGAACCAACTTGGTTCATTTTGAACCTTGCTGCGAACCACGAAAAATTTACTGTCATCTCCAATTTTGATAAAAAAAATTATCGCTAGTTTATCTGAACTAGCTGTCAAAAATATATAAACAAAGAAAAAAAAAACAAAAAAATAATGTGTGCAATAAAGTAAATAGAAACATTTAACAAATGGTAAATATATATTTAGATATATACACACAGAAAACAGATTCATTGTGGCTACCGAATTTATTACCAACCGAATTACGATAATGCTAATAAACGATTTTCGGGTTCACGATGATGACAATTCTATTGCCTTAACAGTAAATATTTTATCATAATAGAAAATTTGCAGATGTTATGAAATTTCTATTGATACAATCGAAAATACAGTTGTTCCACTTAAGACCAATTCGGTTGGCAAATATTTTTTCTGTGTGTATATATATTTCAATAAAAATGGAAAAAATTAAACAGTGAAACGTAAAGTGTAGAACGATGTCTTCAAATATTTCCACAAAAAATATAAACGTCAAAATGAAACAAGAACAATAGTCTGAACACCAAGGTTCGCAATCGTGATTCAGAGAACGAACCAAGTGGTTCATTTCGCCGTCTGAACATGCTATTACACTTTCTAAAGAAGCATTTAATTATATGTTGACCAATATAAATTTTGAGGGACACATTTAAACAGCATCGGCACCAAAGCTGCAGTTAGCTGCCACGCTATCGCTTTTAGACAGTGGAGGATTTCAACATACGGTAGAAAATGATTATTTGGTGGGATTGTGCTAAAGTGCTGTAAGCAATACGGTGAATAAGATTGTGAGTGAAATGGAATTAACGGTGTGCCCTCAATTCATAAAATTTTTACCCGACCAATCAACTGAGTGCATGGAATCGTTTCTACAAAAATTAATGATTTGCTCTTCTGCAGAGGTTGAAGTCATTTCTTAGTGGACAATTTCACGAGAAGGTGGTCAAAAATCCATAACTTTTGAATGGATTGGAATTTTGATATGCGGTTTTTTTGTTTGGTAGGTGGGAATTTAGCCTTTAACGTAAATATCCACCGATAATAAAAAAAAATTATGGAGGGTTTAAAATACATTTTCATTTTTAGTTGAATTTTGGTACAAAAGTGAAGTGTTAAATGGTTAAAAAAAAGTTTTTTTTTTATATAATGTCTTATTTTTTCAGTTAATTTTACAACTAATACTTTTTAAAAATTTTGTAAGTTAAATTTTGTCAGAGAATGTCAAACTTTGGCCCCCGTAAACTTTTTTGTCCTAATGTTAACAAGGCCAAAGGTTGGCTTTTATTTTTTAAAAAGAGCCCAAGTTAAAATATAATATTCAAGATAGAGAAAAAATTTTTTATTTTTGTCTTTTTAGATACTTCTATATCAATTATTATTGTAAATTTATAAAATACATAAATTTTTAAATCAAGAAATATTGTTAACTATATAAAAAAAGAGTATAACTTATTGTTAGTGTACTTTAAATCAAAAAAAATTAGTAAATATTTCTTCTAAATAGCCTTAATTTTCATCTTCTAGAAGTTGCTCCTTCTTCCCATTTTGTCATGTATTTAAATTATATAACTCAAGTTCCGACTATTAATGTTTTTGAAAAATACCTATGTAAAAATACCTGTCAAAATAAAAAACATTTTGCCCAATGAAATAACTTAACAATTAAGCGCATTTTGCCTCAACCCTTTTCATAAGTATATATATAACAACTCGTGTGAACTCTACCGTTTCCTTTTTCTGTCAGTATAAGAAACAAATAAGCTCATGCAAAAAAAGCTCACGCATAACACACAGACGGACGGACGGACATCGTTAAATCAGAAAGTGATTTTGAGTCGATCCGTATAATAAACGATGGGTATAGGTCCAATATTTTTGGTAGTTACAAACTCAGGGCCAGCTCATTATACCCTAACCACATAGTGGAACACTTTTGTATTCATAAATTTTGCACAAAATATCTGACCTTAGGTCAGGAAAATTGTTCTGGTGCACACGGGCGAAAACTGGTGTGTATACAATGGGATATTGGAGTGTAGGGGAGGGTTCGGACTACAGAAGAGTGAAAGATTTTTTTTTGATGGCTTTTGATGGGCAGGAGTTATGCTCTATTAAGTAGGAGATTTTCGGGAAATTTGGACCTTATTAATTTCTACAGTGACTATATTTCTAACACTAATAGCTTAGAAGTTACAAAATTATAAAAAATTTATTTTACTTTAAAATCTTTTAAAGAAAAAATACAGTCAGTTAAAAATTAAAATTTACAAAGAAACATTTTAATTTTAGCAAAATACTGAGAAAGTCCACTTTCGAAAACCCTATTCGCCATGAATCATGTATATTCACTCATGGTTGGGGCGCGAACCGTGATTGAGAGAACCTCTAATCTTGCTGTCCGTCTGAACATAGCATGAGTGTGATATTGAGTCGATTTTTATAAAACTTCGTTCGGGAAATATGCATATCTCTGAAATTTTCCACACGTTGTCTATTATAAACTTTAAGTTTATTAGCAAGCGATTTGTTGTTTTTTAACTTTCTTTAATTTTATTCCGATAAGTTCGCCTCTTTACTTTATGTTCATTATTTTTTTATATCATTACGAACTTTTTTTGACCTTTCTGCAGTTGAAGTCGTTTTTTTGTTTATGAAACAATATCAGTAATAATGACGTACAAACAAAATTCACCGAGGCTTGGCAAAGTTGGCAAAGCTTCAGTGATCACAGCAATGCAAAGTTGATTATGGTTTTAATTCATAATTGTTTAATTTCAAACGGTATGTGCAATGTGCAAGCATTTAAAATGAGATTGATATTGCTTGAGGAATAAGATGGCAGCCTGGGTGTGAATCCTGCATTCTCCATTCCACAAACACTTTATATGCGTTCACAATTGTTGTATTCAATATACAGTGATTATTCGCTAATAGGAATCCCGCTAATCCGAATATTCGCTAATCCGAACATAATTTTTACCTCTATAATCCGAATTGATTGCAATTCGATAATCCGAATTGCAACTTTTTTATAAAACAATTGCTATTCTCATAAAAATTAACAGTTATTTTGGAAATCTTTTTTTTTCTTGTTTTTTTTTTTTTTTTTTGCATTTTAGTGCATTTTAGTCCATATAGTTGTGTTTGCTGCGCGTAAGTACTGTTTGTTGCAGAATTATGTGGTATATATTTAAATTTTCCATGGCTACTCAATAATCCGAATTGATATATATATATATGTTCCCGAAATTCCTATAAGGAGCATAGGGCCCCAATTGATTGCAATTATAGAACTCTATAATCCGAATTGAATGCAAAAATTTTGTTGTACAATTTTTTCAAAGGAATTTTGGGTTCATCAAAAATTAACAGTTATTTTAGAATTGTTTCTTTTACGCATCAACATTAGTTATATTCAGTTGGCATTTGTTGCGCGTGGGTGCAGATTGAAAAAAACTGTGTAACATTAATTATGCGTTCAAAACCGAAAGGAGCCCACAAAACTTTATCTATTTTAGATAAAGTTAATAGAGGTATAAGTAGATCAGAACTTTCCCGGAAATATGGCATTGGTGCGTCAACTATTTGTGGTACAAAAAAGAAAAAGGAGCAAATAATGGGGTAAGAACACTTTTATATGTAATTTTCTCTATTTAACTTTAAATTTATGGTTCAGATTTGCTAAAAATTCAAACCGTGTTCTCATGAAGAAACGCAAAACATTAAAGACAGCAGAATTTGAAGAATTTGAAAAGAATCTATATTCATGGTTTAAAATTCAACGGGCTCGTCATAATCCTATATCCAGAGAAATTTTATGTGAGAAGGCCAGATCTATGTTTGAAAAAACTTATGGAGCTGAGAAACAATTTCAAGCAAGTCTTGGATGGTTCCAAAAGATTTTCAATTCGTGGTCTTAAAATTAGTGGCGAGAGGTTATCAAGCTGTCAAGACTCTGTACCACAGTTTCAAAACGAGCTTAAAATTATAATACAAACTGAAAATCTATTGGATTGCCAACTTTACAATGCAGATGAGTCTGCGTTATTCGGGAAAATGCTTCCTGATAAAACATTGGTTCATTCAAAGGAAAAATCTGCAGCGGGCAGAAAAATATGCAAGGAAAGAATTACTTTTCTTTGTTGTGCAAATAAATCTGGGTCCCATAAACTGGATATGGTAGTTATGGTAGTTATTGGTAAATCTCGAAATCCACGTGCATTTAAAAATCAGGCGCCAGTGGAATATTATTCATCCAAAAATGGGTGGATGACAACCAATATTTTCAATGAATGGTTTCACAAATCTTTTGTTCATCAGGTGAAATTTTTCCAGAAGGAGAACAATTTACCACAAAAAGCTGTTTTGATTCTAGACAATGCTCAATGCCATTCAAAAGAAGATTTAGTTCCTGAATGCCAAAACTATAGAGCAGTTTTCTTGCCTCCTAATACCACTAGCATAATACAGCCTATGGATCAAAATGGCATCAGACACACAAAAAAATGTTTTACAAGAAAGCCCTTTTATCTGAAATTATTAACTCTAGTTATGATCCTGTAATTTTTTTAAAACAGTTTAACATAAAAGCATGTTGTGTTCTGTTAAAAAAATCTTGGAGAAAGAACAGCGGAAGAGTTCTTAAGTCATGTTGGAACAAAATTCTGCCAGAGAGATGGGATTCGGATGACAATTTACCATTATATGTCTTTATAACCGAATTTTCCGACATTCTCAATAACGCTTTTGGAGCTGATATATCCAATGATGAAATCAGTGCTTGGATTGAGGAACAAGTTGATGAGGAAGAAATAACATTGTCTGAAAGTGAAGCTGAGTATGAAGATATTCTCGAATCTCCATGTAACACCATTAAACCAAAAGATGCTATTCAAAGCATCAATATATGTTTACAGTTTGCTGAACAGAATAATTTAAATTCTGAACTAATGGCAGCTTTCCATCAGGTTCGAGATTTGGCATTAGAAAAAAGTTGCTCGAACTTACGTCAATCTTCTGTTTATGATTATTTTAAGAAGCAAACCTAATATAGTTTTTATGTTTTTCATGATATTTTTATTGCACTATTGTTTGAGACTGAATTATTCACAATAGGAATGAATTTTGTTTTTTTTTATACAAAATGTATTTATATAAATTTTTTTTAATTCACAATAAATATTTTTACAAATAATATACCTACTTTCATTTTAAAAACATAAAAAAATATCAGAAAATGTTGCTTGGAAAAAAGTATCCACTAATCCGAATTATTCGATAGTCCGAATCGGGGTCTGTAATCAATTATTCGGATTAGCGAATAATCACTGTATATCATTTTAGAATAAATTCATGTCATTGCGAACGTTACAAACTTTGTCATTCATATTTATCTGTAAACTGTTATACAAATACATATATATATATATTTTTTTGTATGTAAAGTGCAGTATTAGCTCTCTTTACGAACCTAGTTCGATTGAAGGAAAAAAAATAAATCCAAGTGAATAAATTTAAAAAACTTTGCTTTTCGTTGTGGACGTTACAAACCGTGTGCCTATCTTTACTTAATATTATTTATGTCTTTTGAATGACTTGAAGGTGTTTCTAATAGAATGGAACACATAATATGTGGTTTTCTAGAATAACCGCGTATGTCATAAAATCGAAATGTTCAGTAGAGCCAAAAAACGTTATATTTGAAATTATGGGCTCGATATAAAGTTTTTAGGACTTTTTATTTAACAGTCCTGTAAATATGGGCAATAAATATAAAAAATTATAAAAAATTTTGAGTCAAAAATTTTAAGAGGAATAGATCCTAGAGAAGGACGAAAAAAACAATATGTAAATTACACTTAAAGTGTATGCAGATAAAACAACTTATGTCGACAAACGTCGTTTTCTTTAAAAAAGAAAACTACCAGTGCAACTACACATTAAGACATAAGTTGTTGTTGCTTGAAAAATTGATTTTTTTTTTTTCGTCAACAGAAAGTTAACGGGACTTAGGGTGAGAATATAACAACATATCAAGAATAATAGTGACAACAAATAACATAAATAAACACAACAGTTTTTATAAGTGGTTATAAACTGAAAAAAAATCGAAAATTATTTTGCTTTTTTTTTCATTAATAACAACGTCGCTATGTGTCGTTTTCTGAGAAAATAATTTGTCAGCGATCAAAGGTAGGGTGACATAAGTCGTTAGTGCTGCATATTAATTTAATAAACATTTAAGTTAAGTCGTTATTTAAAGAAATGGTCAATATTTTTTTGAAAAAAATTAAATACATGTAAAGAGCGTTAAAAATTATTATATTTGGCATCGTTAACTCAAAACTGACAAAAATACGCGGTTATTCCAGAAAACCAAAAACATATCTATTACAGAAATAAATAAAAAATACGAGGTAATTGCAGGTGTAGCCCTGGTATTCATAAAGGGATCAAAGAAAAACCTTATCCTTTATCTATAATATTAATATGCTATGCGATTTCTTGTGACTGATGTTTTCTACTACCGTTTTATACTGATTTTGACCAAACCTATATTATTTGAAAGGTATTTCTTTTTAGCTGTTTTCAAGATTTACAGATTTTTAAAATTTTTCCTTTATTTTGAGTAAATTGTATTTAAAGTTGCTACTAGCACATACATAAAATTATACATATGCTATGTGTTTTTTATTAAATTTGTTAATGTGTTTGTTAATGAGTTTGTTATCTTCATTCACAATAATAATAAACCATAAAAGTGTTGGTTTGTGAATTGGCTAAGTTGAAAAATAAAGCTGCCTAGAAATTGCACTCGAATTTCTGCTAGTAATCCATTAATACATCCATCAACAAATATATTTAGTTTTGACATCTCTGAAATTCTGCCCTTGGTATATATTTTTTCGGATTTAACAATATGTACACTTGTACAAGTTTACATACATACATTAAAACAAATGAAATTTTATTTTAATAAACGGACTACTAACTTTTCATACAAATCAAAAGTATTTATTTTAAAAAAAATATTTAAACAGCTGACAAAAGTTTTAAAAACTCAAAATAAAATATTTTGCAGTAAATTTGGTAGAGAATAATACATGATGTTGCTTTTTGTCGAAAGTAGATACTTCTAATCAAGCATATCAATAGCGCCACATAAGTTATTTTTCGTTTATGTTAATATAAAAAATCATTTTTTTTTTTTTTGTTTCAACATTTATATATCATGTCAAGACGTCTAAAAATCATAAGTTTATATTAAACTGTTTGTGCATACAAACCATTTTATTTGATTAAATTTTTGTAAAATACATAAATATATTTACAAATACATATTTTTTTTCAAATGACAAATTTGTGTAGAATCTTAAAAAGGCATAGAATCCTAATACATAATATAATAATCATCTTTGATGATTAAATGCCGTAAATGAACAATTTCTATTGTTCACATCAACTAAACCAGCAACCAAACAATCAACATCAATACAGCATACACAAACATACAAACATACTTATAAGGTAAAAAGCTATTGATTATACAATTTGTATTGGCGAAATTGAATGTGTTTACGTCAATATAAATCAACATACGAAATACATGAATATATCTTATTTTATTTAATGTTTCTGAAAAAAAAAACTTTGAGGAATGATTTCATTTTGTAATAATTTAAATTATTAAGTACATGAAGAAATTCTTGAAAAATGAATTTTGAAGATTGGCAAAAATAATAGGTCTGACTCTTTTGTGGGCATTAAAAAGGTTTCCACACCGATCACGTTGACGTTCAGTAGTTTTTATTAAATAGACAATAAAATGCAAATTTACTGCAAAAATTTTCTTGCAACAAATAAAAATTGTACCACGAAAGCTGCATGCACGGAGGAAAAAAAGTAGGGCCACAGTGGTTCAAAATCCATATCTAGCTGAACCACATTTACATTTACTGGCATTTTTATTATTTTTTATTAGTTTAAAGTTTTTAAAGTTTACATTTATTGAGTCTATTTTCTACAATTTTATTGTACAGCCAATTAAAAACAAGTAAGAAAATTATAGTCGGTCGATACCGACTATATGATACCCTATACCATGCGTTTAAAAACCCTATCTCATAGGCCCAACTAACTGGACATAGAGAATAAGCATAAACCAAATTTGAGTGGGATTTTTATTAATTTGTTTGGCTGCAGATATGAAAAAGTTCATATCGGATGCTATATCTATATGACTATGTTTGGTAAAGTCTCTTATATTTTGCAAAAATATATACAAACAAAATTAGAGAAGAATCAGTGCAATATTTTTGTTTTTTGATAGATTTAAGTGAAGATCGGGAAGCAGCTCTATATGGGGCCTATGACTAAGAGTTGTCCTATAGGGATCATTTTTAGGCTACTCATTAGTGGGTGTAATAAACGCATACAACCCCAATTTGAGTAAGATCTATATGACAATTTGGATCTTATGGCAATTTATGTCGATTTCATAGGGTCATTTGTATGGGGGCTAGGTCTGAACATGGACCGATTCTCACCAATTTCAATAGCGTTCATCCTATGGCCAACAAAAGCTTATATACCAAACTTCATCAAAATATATTCATATTTGCAACCTGCAGTTTGCTTACAAGGTTTACATGGACACACAGACGGACGGACGGACACACGGACGGACATCGTTAAATCGAATCAGTTAGTGCTTCTGATTCGATCGGTATAATAAAAGATGGGTCTAGGTCAAATATTTTTGGTAGTTACAAACAGCAGCACAAAGTCATTATACCCAAGCCACATAGTGGTATAAGGTAACGGGTGATTTTTTTGAGGTTAGGATTTTCATGCATTAGTATTTGACAGATCACGTGGGATTTCAGACATGGTGTCAAAGAGAAAGATGCTCAGTATGCTTTGACATTTCATCATGAATAGACTTACTAACGAGCAACGCTTGCAAATCATTGAATTTTATTACCAAAATCAGTGTTCGGTTCGAAATGTGTTTCGCGCTTTACGTCCGATTTATGGTCTACATAATCGACCAAGTGAGCAAACAATTAATGCGATTGTGACCAAGTTTCGCACTCAGTTTACTTTATTGGACATTAAACCAACCACACGAATGCGTACAGTGCGTACAGAAGAGAATATTGCGTCTGTTTCTGAGAGTGTTACTGAAGACCGTGAAATGTCGATTCGTCGCCGTTCGCAGCAATTGGGTTTGTGTTATTCGACCACATGGAAGATTTTACGCAAAGATCTTGGTGTAAAACCGTATAAAATACAGCTCGTGCAAGAACTGAAGCCGAACGATCTGCCACAACGTCTAATTTTCAGTGAATGGGCCCTAGAAAAGTTGGCAGAAAATCCGCTTTTTTATCGACAAATTTTGTTCAGCGATGAGGCTCATTTCTGGTTGAATGGCTTCGTAAATAAGCAAAATTGCCGTATTTGGAGTGAAGAGCAACCAGAAGCCGTTCAAGAACTGCCCATGCATCCCGAAAAATGCACTGTTTGGTGTGGTTTGTACGCTGGTGGAATCATTGGACCGTATTTTTTCAAAGATGCTGTTGGACGCAACGTTACGGTGAATGGCGATCGCTATCGTTCGATGCTAACAAACTTTTTGTTGCCAAAAATGGAAGAACTGAAATTGGTTGACATGTGGTTTCAACAAGATGGCGCTACATGCCACACAGCTCGCGATTCTATGGCCATTTTGAGGGAAAACTTCGGAGAACAATTCATCTCAAGAAATGGACCGGTAAGTTGGCCACCAAGATCATGCGATTTGACGCCTTTAGACTATTTTTTGTGGGGCTACGTCAAGTCTAAAGTCTACAGAAATAAGCCAGCAACTATTCCAGCTTTGGAAGACAACATTTCCGAAGAAATTCGGGCTATTCCGGCCGAAATGCTCGAAAAAGTTGCCCAAAATTGGACTTTCCGAATGGACCACCTAAGACGCAGCCGCGGTCAACATTTAAATGAAATTATCTTCAAAAAGTAAATGTCATGGACCAATCTAACGTTTCAAATAAAGAACCGATGAGATTTTGCAAATTTTATGCGTTTTTTTTTAAAAAAAAGTTATCAAGCTCTTAAAAAATCACCCGTTATAATGATAACTTTAGACTATAGTGCAGGGATGGCCAGCTATACTAACTTCGGGTGCTACGTTTACGAGTTAATACTTTATAGAGCCATTTATTTATTTCTGAAAACAATACATACATATTATATAGGATTAATCTAATTTTAAAGTGAATCAGTTTAAAGTTAAATTCTTTTGCTGATATAGATTAGTAGGCAGCCGTGTGTGACTCAATGATTTTTTAAAATTCCTCTAGTTGGAGTTGCGGTCAAATTTGTGAAAATTATAATTTATAAAAAAATAAAAAGTAATTATGAAATTAGGAAATTTAAGGCGGATTGAGAAGAGGATTTTGTTTTCGTAGAGAGAAATGAAAAACCTATGTGTCTGAAACTGTGGAAAGACGAATTTCTGATATTATTATTCGCATTGTATCCTAATTTTATCCCAGTGCATTGCATTATTCATCGGGAACACCAGGGGTCTAATTGTAGCATTCGTTATCGTAATTTTTCAATCGAAATTATTTTTTTATTTTCCAAAATAAAATACATACTAGGAGCAAAAAGCGTTGAGCTAGTTGATAAAAAAAAAACTATGTGAGTCTGATCACGGGTTAGATATGTAAACATTTATTTACACATCAGTTAAATTCAAACAGAAAGCGTCATCTATATATCACTTATAGCAAACAACTGCAGGGGCTCAGCTAATATAAAAATTATTTATTATTATTTATTATTTCAACTGGTTGTTATAGTTGTGGGATTGTTGAATTATATGTTATACATTTATATTGTGAAATTGTTAACGTTATTATAGTTATATTATTATATAAAGTTATTATAGTTATATTATAGGTTGTTGAATTAGCTTAAATAATTTTATATCATAATCTTTGCACCAATATACTCATACTTCACACCTTCTTCTTACTTCTTCTTACGCTGTTTTTGTGATTGTATTGTGAAATAGATTTTTACCCCCCCTCCCTCCCCCACCCTGAGCGTATAGATGTTTACACATCAAAAAATGAATTATCATGGTATTTCACTACAGGCGGACATTGTTGCGCTGACAATGGATATCGAATTAAGATTATCAAGGATATCAGGTACATGGCATACAACTAGCAGTTCTAAGCATGTTATATCGGCAGAATATTTCTGATGAAGGAGAATTATTCCTTGCACATATAACGAAGAAGAAACTAATAACGAAGATGATGAGCTTAAATTAGATTAGATTTATTGATTTTTGGTATATAAAATACTTAAAATTACAGTAACAAAAAAAAATTTTTTTTCAATGATTAAATCATAGGAAGACATTACATTAAATGTTGTATGTCTGATTGGCATAATAAAATATTTGAAATCAGAATTAGAATAATCGTTACAAAATTATTATTATATAGTACTGAGATTTCGTTAGCCATCGAAATTCAGAAATAATAAATGTTCCATATTTTAAACAATTTGATATAAATTTGTATAAGAGCATGTAATTTTCACTTTTCAATGTATTCAAAACTTCATCATACGTAAGAAATCATTTTCCAAAAAAGGAGAAATGGTACCACGAAAAATTGGTCATCGGCCTATTAGATGATTTGAGTTTTCCTGTTCATTATAATAACACAAGGTAAATAAATTTGACGCACTTCGACAAAAAGTACTTGCATTTAAATTTAATAGGCCACTCCTAACTTTCATAATTATGCTGACGAGATAAGCTGTTTCCGTCACGGAAATACGGTGGGCTGGCACTAGGTATAAACTTATATTCATAAGATTTCAATTATCAACTATAAGACCGTGATAATACCTCATGTATTAACCCAAATCTCCATGTCTAATAGTATCCCAAATTCAGTACATAGGGTTCGCAATGCGAAAACCAGTAAGTGTACTGCAGAATGGTTTCCTTGGCCAATAAACGGGGCAGTCTATTCAAGAAAAAAGTCAAAACTTTCCTTATATAACTAAAATGTAAATTTAAAGTTTCCTAATATGTATAATGAAGACAAACCAGTTTCAATATGTAGCATATAATTGGGAGTATTCATAGAAATGTGTAATATTTTCTTTAAGAAATATCTTATTTAGATATTTTTATTCCATAAATACTGGTAACGAGATTTCCTCAATACCGGAATGCCGTAATACCGTAATACCGAAAGGTTTTCGGTATTGGAATCGCTAGTTCGTATCTTCCACAGCTACAAATATTGTTAAACACATAAATGTTTACAATTTAAATTCATTTATATTTATAAAACACATAATAAGTATGAAAATAATTTTCCATTTTTTCATCAGTTGCTGATAAATATCCTCAACGATATATACATATTTTTTTTTCTTTTTCTACAATTTGGAAAATAAATATATTCATTCAGAAAAATAATTTATTTTCAACACAAGTTATTGTTTTTATACCCTATACGGTTTGGGTATAATGACTTTGTGCTGCTGTTTGGAACTACCAAAAAAAATTTGACATAGACCCATCTTTTATTATACGATCGATTCAGAATAACTTTCTGGGTCGATTTAGCGATGTCCGTCCGTCCGTCTGTGTGTCCATGTAAACCTTGTAATCAAACTACAGGTCGAAATTATGAATATAACTGATGAAATTTGGTATATAAGCTTTTATCAGCCATAGGATGAACGCTATTGAAATTGGTGAAATTCGGTCCTTGTTCAGACCTAGTCCCCATGTAAATTACCCCTATGAAATCGACATAAATTGCCATAAAATCCAAATTATCATATAGATCTCAGTCAAATTGGGTTTGTATGTGTTTATTATATCCATTAATCAGTAGTCCAAAAATAATCCCTATAGGACAATTCTTAGTTATAGGCCACATAAAGAGCTGCTTCCCGATGTTCACTTAAATCTATCAAAAAACAAAAATATTGCACAGATTTTTTTCAAATTTGGTTTGATATATTTTTTCAAAATATAAGTGACTTTACCAAATATGGTCAGGATCGGTCCATTTTTCGACCTAGTCCCCATATAAATAAAGCACCCGATATGAATTTTTCATATCTGCAGCCAAAAAAATTAATAACAATGCCACTCAAATTTGGTTTATGCTTATTTTCTATATTCAATTAGGTGGACCGAAAAGATAGGGTCTCTAAGCCATGGTATAGGGTATCGTATAGTCGGTCCAGACCGACTATAATTTTCTTACTTGTGTTTTTTTTTTTTTTTTTTTTTTTGAGAAAAATAAATATTGTTGATTTTTAAAGTTTTAATCTCCGCTGTCTGTTCTCAACACAAATAGATTTACTAATTACAAATATTATAGTTTAAATTGACCAAATTTAAGATTTGTTTTGTTATTTCCTTTTCATGCTATAAATTAAATTAACTTATTGTATTACAACTGTTAAAAATAAACTGTAAAAACAGCGATTCCGGTTTTTTGTTTAATGAAAAAATTTATTTTCAAAAAACGCTTAATATATTGTGTACTTATTTTTTTTTTTGGTGGAAATAAAAGCAGTGTTTTGCAAAAAAATTGATATGTATTATCTCGTTTCTTAGAATATTAAATTTAAAAAAAAAAGTTAAACAGGTATCAGACGACGCACAGTGTTGTACGTTCATATAAAGAGCGGCCAAAAGTACTAAACGTTGTCATATCGGGTTGTTGTTTGGCATGAATGCTTTTTTTGATGTAAACAAGAAAAAATGTATAACGTGAAAATTACCCCATGAAATCTGCTAGCTCCCCTATACTGCTAAATTAAACAACCTTATAAAATGGTATGAGCACTTCTTAGCATGACCCAAACGCACCTAGCAAGTTCTAAATCGGACCAAAAATAACCCTAGCTACCCTATACTGTTATATAAAACAAAAACTTATAAACTCAAAAAACATTTTCAGTAGCATACTTTATCATTTTGGTCGCTTTCCATGTTCTTTATATCGAAATAAGCTTCCAGATTAAGTTTTTTTTTCATCTTTATACCCTCCACATCGAAATAAATTCAGGAGAATCCAAAAACCATATATTTTCTTGATCATTATAACAAGGGAAGTTGATTTAGCGATGCCCGTCTGTCCGTGGAAATCACGATTACGTCAATATCTACGCTAGACCGTTCGTTTTTGTATAAAATCGTTTATTAGCATCCCAAAGCAGTTGCTATTTAAAATTGTCAAAATCGGTTAAAGGGGTCACGAGATATGAATGAAACTTTGAAAAACTCTTGAAAATATAAAATTTTTCAGTGTGTTTGTTGTTTTTCTTAAGATATGTTGTATATGTTGTAATTCTTCTTATTGTTGAAGTCATTGCATTAAATATTTTAAATTAAAACTTATTAAAAATTAAAAATTAAAAATTAAAAACTAAAAATTAAAAATTAAAAATTAAAAATTAAAAATTAAAAAATAAAAATTAAAAATTAAAAATTTTAAATTAAAAATTAACAATTAAAAATTAAAAATTAAAAATTAAAAATTAAAAATTAGAAATTAAAAATTAAAAATTAAAAATTAAAAATTAAAAATTAAAAATTAAAAATTAAAAATTAAAAATTTAAAAATTAAAAATTAAAAATTAAAAATTAAAAATTAAAAATTAAAAATTAAAAATTAAAAATTAAAAATTAAAAATTAAAAATTAAAAATTTAAAATTAAAAATTAAAAATTAAAAATTAAAAATTAAAAATTAAAAATTAAAAATTAAAAATTAAAAATTAAAAATTAAAAATTAAAAATTAAAAATTAAAAATTAAAAATTAAAAATTAAAAATTAAAAATTAAAAATTAAAAACTAAAAATTAAAAATTAAAAATTAAAAATTAAAAATTAAAAATTAAAAATTAAAAATTAAAAATTAAAAATCCAAAATTCAAAATTCAAAATTCAAAATTCAAAATTCAAAATTCAAAATTCAAAAAATTTAAAAATTAAAAATTAAAAATTAAAAATTAAAAATTAAAAATTAAAAATTAAAAATTAAAAATTAAAAATTAAAAATTAAAAATTAAAAATTAAAAATTAAAAATTAAAAATTAAAAATTAAAAATTAAAAATTAAAAATTAAAAATTAAAAATTAAAAATTAAAAATTAAAAATTAAAAATTAAAAATTAAAAACAAAAAATTAAAAATTAAAAATTAAAAATTAAAAATTAAAAATTAAAAATCCAAAATTCAAAATTCAAAATTCAAAATTCAAAATTCAAAATTCAAAATTCAAAATTCAAAATTCAAAATTCAAAATTCAAAATTCAAAATTCAAAATTCAAAATTAAAAATTAAAAATTAAAAATAAAAATGAAAAATGACAAATAAAAATGAAAAATGAAAAATGAAAAATGAAAAATGAAAAATGAAAAATGGAAAATGAAAAATGAAAAACGAAAAATGAAAAATTAAAAACGAAAAATAATAATAAAAGAGAAGTAAAAAGTGAAAAATTAAAAATGGATAATGAAAAATGAAAAATGTATTAAATGAAATTATTTTAAAATTTCTTTTTTTAATATTAATAATTTGTAGCCAAGAATCATTCGACTTTTTTGAATTATCGTATGACTTCTAAGGTCTCAAAACAGGCTTATAGGATTAAACTTTGGGTATTATTATGATGACGGCTGCGTTAAATACTGAATTTCCTTGGTGTTCTATGAGGTACTTAGGGGTTTTCTACTCTAGTATAAAAAAAATAATGATATTTTTCAAATAGTAACTAATTCTTTTTAATGATCATTGTTTTTTATAATAGAAATTGGCCAACAAGAAAACCAATTATCTTTAAATTTAATTGATGGTCAGATTTAATATTTCAGTAACGGCAATAGTTTCAAAGTGGTAGCTGTACCCAATATTGGGTGGAGGGTATCAAAAATTCGGCACAGCCAGAATTTAACACTCTTACTTGTTTTTATCTCCTTTGCATGCCATGATTTCGTACGTAGCTGCCTTCTTATTTTCTGCAGCCATCCAATCATCAAAAATTTCACTCATTTTAATAACCACAGCCACTTAAAAAATCAAAAAAAATGCAAGGGTCACTCTTGATCACTTCACACGATTTTTTTTTAACTTAAACTTACTTTTATCAATTTAAATTGAAATTAGGAAACCCAAATTTTATTAATTTTTATACCCTATACCACTATGTGGTTTGGGTATAATGACTTTGTGCTGCTGTTTGTAACAACCAAAAATATTTGACCTACACCCATCTTTAATTATACCGATCGAATCAGAATCACTATCTGATTCGATTTAACGATGTCCGTCAGTCCGTCCGTCTGTGTGTCCATGTAAAGCTTGTAATCAAACTGCAGGTCGCAATTATGTATGAATATATTTTGATGAAATTTGGTATTTGATCTTCTATCGGCCATGGGATGAACGCTATTGAAATTGGTGAGAATCGGTCCATGTTCAGACCTAGCCCCCATACAAATGACCCCTATGAAATCAACATATATTGCCATAAGATCCAAATTATCATACAAATCTTAGTCAAATTGGGTTTGTATGTATACATTACATCCATTAATCAGTAGTCCAAAAATAATCCCTATTGGACAACTCTTAGTCATAGTCCCCATATAGAGCTGCTTCCCGATCTTCACTTAAATCTATCAAAAAAGAAAAATATTGCACTGATTCTTCTCAAATTTTGTTTGTATATATTTTTGCAAAATACAAGAGACCTTACCAAACATGGTCAGGATCGGTCCATTTTTGGGCCTAGTCCCTATATAGATATAGCATCCGATATGAAATTTTTCATATCTGCAGCCAAAAAAGTTAAGAAAAATCCCACTCAAATTTGGTTTATGCTTATTTCCTATATCCAGTTAGTTGGGTCTGAGAGATAGGGTCTCTAAACGCATGGTATAGGGTATCATATAGTCGGTCTACACCGACTATAATTTTCTTACTTGTTTTTGCTGTCAAAGTTGTGCTTTGCTTTACAAAGGAAGCCAAAAACATGTGTTTACTTAAATAACGGTACACAGAATATTGATAAAAGAGAAGGGCTAAAAACAGTGTATATCATGCCAACACCTCACGATAAAAGGGGTTTTATTTTTCATGCGAAATCCAGGCTGAGGCAACTGTAATTTGTATTGAAAAAAAAAAATAAAGCTTAAAAGGCTCCTGTAACCTATTCAATACTTTTTGAAAATTTTTTCGAGTTTCTTCTAGGTAGAGAATACCGGATCAAATGTCTTTCCAGTTTTTTTAAGAATTTACAAGAAATTTTAACACTTTTGGGCCGCTCGCACAACACTGTGCGACGTGTTTTTGTTATGGTTTTTACATTGCAAAATGCAAAGTGCATTTGTAAAATACTTGTAAAAAGTCATATGTCACTGTTTTTGGTAAAACAGTTGTTGTTGGGACATTGAAAATTCTGCTGTTGTAAACATTCAGAGATTATGTCAGACCCAATTACTTGTACATACATATGTACGTGCAAACGTAAAAATTATGAATAATTTGTAAAATGACATTCATTACAAGTGACAAATACATATCGTCTGATAGTTACTACCTTTAGTTTAAGATATTATGTGCAGTGGACAACAAAACTAAAAAAATATTGCACTTCTATTACTTTTAAGGAATGGCAATATTCCTTGATTTATTGTGCAATTTTAAAACACAACACTTTGTAATTAGGCATGCATTCCAGGAATTTCCCTAAAACTCAACATTTTCTAAGTCTCGCTTTCCTGGTAATTTTTGTTCCGGGATTTCATTGAAAAAATAATAATATTGTTATTGCAATATACATACATATATAAAAACAATCGTTTTTAAGATAAACTTTCCAAATTTTGATATTAAGTGCTTATAACCTTTAAACTCTTGCTAAATAGCATTTTAAAATGCTGTTATTTAACTGAGACTTTAGTCAAAATTTTGAGTTAACAATTTTTGAAGATACACACAATTATGCAAGACCACTTTAGTGATTTTTTTCCGACTTATCGATTTTAACCCTTTCTTTTATAAAGGCTTCTTTTTTATTTACAATTTAGTTGAGAATAAACAAGAAGTTTAGATATTCCGAATTCACATATATTTTTAATATCTTATTGTGAAAGAATTGCATACCATGGTAGAAAGTGTTTTAAATATTTAAAATAAAACTTTATCTCAAAAAGTCAATTTGATTACCATTGCCCAGAATTTTTGGGAAAGAATGTGTTTTCAAAAATCTTTTTATTTTAGTTACAAAAATTCCTCACTAAATATGGTCATGATCAAATCATTTTGAGGTCAAGTTCCCATTAGGATCATCTAAATCGGCTTTCGACTTACCAATTTTTTTTTTTTTCAACTTTTTGAGAGTCGGCTTTCATTTGATGAAAAAGTCGATTTTAGCTTTCGACTTTAAGACTTTTTTAACGATGAAAATTAATTTTTCTTTTAAATTGTGAAAAGTTTCACTGCATTTAAATGGTAAAAAGAATCTAAAGAGGCGGGTATGCAATATTGTGGAAACAGCTTCCAATGATAGTTGTTACTTTTTGGACAGCTCTGTGGGCAACAAT
Organism: Cordilura impudica; assembly: GCA_963682025.1. Taxonomy (NCBI): domain Eukaryota; kingdom Metazoa; phylum Arthropoda; class Insecta; order Diptera; family Scathophagidae; genus Cordilura; species Cordilura impudica. Next base: position 24,173,020 of record OY821521.1, on the reverse strand, counting down.
AATATAAAAAAATTAGTCGATGAAGATGGTGGAATTCCTAATGAAGTGTGCCATATTATAACAAGCCCAATTATAAATCGTAAGTCAAACCCTAACGCATTTTTGGCGTGGCGATATATGAAATCAGAATAAACAATTATTTTTGCACGTAGGGTTGATAGCGTACCAATTGCGAAATCGGCTATCGCCAAGGCACTTGAATATGGTTGTATTCTTGCGCTCAATAGATGAGAAACTAAGTAGTTCAAGTGAAATTAAAAAATATCAATTTTAAAATATCTATAAAATTAAAAATATAACAAGGCTTTTAAACCGCAACAATAATTTTATATAAAATCGAAATAAATATAAAATTTAATTTGATCCGTAATCTTCAATGATTACTCAAAATTTACAAATTTTCAGTAGAGACAAAAAACGTTTTTTTTAATATTTACTATAAAATTAAAAAACAGTTGTTTCATTGTAAAGAATTGCGAATAATAAGTATACAACAATAGTAGTAGTAGCGATTTTTTCACTGATCATCAAAAATAGCAAGTTTTTTGGGTGCAACACAAAATATGTCTTTTTAGTGGACTCTAAAGAAGCTACTCTTATAACACAAAGAGGGTTACAACTGTATTTTTTTGTACGAAAGACTAGAAAAACCGACGTAAGATTTTAACAGTGGATAGATATGACCACTGTGTATCGTTTTCTTACAAAAAGTGAAAATTGAAAAATTTTGAGTTGACTCACTTTAGAGGTACAGGTGCGATATGTAAATTTTTTCTCAAATTATATTATGGAATTAAATTATTATTAAATAAAATTATCAAAACACATAAAAATTTTACGTAATTTTTATTTTAACATATATTTTTTAATAGTTTTTAACATCGTTACCAGGGATGCGAATTACATCTATAATATTAATAGGCAAGGCGATTTCTTGTGACCGATATACAAATTTTAGTTACCCACCGATTTTTACCAAAAATGCCCCATTTGAATGGTATTTCTTTTTAGCTGTCCACCATATTTACAAATTTGTACCGTCTGGTACATTTTTTCGAGTAAAATGCATTTAAAGTTGCTACTAACACATACATAAAACACATATTTAAGCTTCAAAAAAAAACTATACAATGCTGTGTGTGTGTTTATTTAATTTGTGTTGAATTGTGAATTGGCTAAAATTGATTAGCATACCTTTAGGCTCTTTGGCCACTTGAAAATAATACTTATAAGAAAAATCAGTTTTTTTTTAGCCTTTGTATCTCTGTTCCTGAGAAACAACTGAATCTAAACGGTATGCCATTAGAATCTACTCCCATAGGGATTTCAACTGATATATGACAACCCGGTTCAGGTCGGCTAGAAAAAACCGTTTTGACCACTTGAACATTACATGATGTTATATGCGAATTTACATTATTTTTTTTTTATATGAAATTAAAAAATAATAATAAAACAAATTTATTATTTGTCAGATATATGTTTATAGTCTAAATTTAATTATTAAAATATTTATTTTTATTTGCTAATGTTAAGTACTAAACAGAAAATGCTAACGTTAACATTCTCTGTTAAAAATCTGAACAGATACTTATTTCCAAAAATCTCCGAGAATATGCATTCCCGATATGTACTAAAAGAATTTGCATATTTTGTTGCTTTTGTTTCACACGCTCTTTTTTAATTTGGTTGAATAAAGTGTGAAAACATACATATACATATTAACAGTTACCTCTAAAATTCATTAATCGTGTTTATATTAATTAAAAACATGATATGCAATTGATTTACATTTGACTTGGACAATACCTATATACTAGCAAATTCCAGCGCTCGATATTCGAGTGCAATTTCTAGACAGCTTTATTTTTCAACTTAGCCAATTCACAAACCAACACTTTTATGGTATATAATTATTGTGAATGAAGATAACAAACTCATTAACAAATTTAATAAAACACACATAGCATATGTATAATTTTATGTATGTGTTAGTAGCAACAAAAAGAAATACCTTTCAAATAATATACGTTTGGTCAATATCGGGATAAAACGGTAGAAAAAAACAACGGTCACAAGAAATCGCCTAGCCTATTAATATAAATACTAATTTGTTTTTTGGTATGATCTTAAGACGAGTATTTGAAATATTTATTTTGCTCAAAATTACGAGATTTTGTTTGACAGATCTGATATAAACAGCTGCTTTATATAAATAAAGGAAACACAAATTTTAAAAATTTTTAAATAACAAAAAATTTTGATATTTTTTCAATAAAACAAAGTTATATTGATATATTAGCTATCTCGAGTTTGAAGACGAAAAAGCACTAGAATTCATTTCTTATTTTTTTTATATATTCTATATATTAATACGTGAAGGTAAATTTTTTAGTTCCCTTTTTAAGCAATATGCGGGCACGGAGAAGTGTGAAAATTGGCATAGTTATAGTTCATATGGAGGAGAAGCTGAGAATGATAAAATTTATGTTTAATCTGTCTTAAAAATATATCAAATAAAATAAAATAAAATATTTATAATAATTCGTTACACCCTGTTAATGGGAATGATTTAAATTATATATCAGACGCTCTGATTAAATATTCATAAATTTTATATATATATATATAGATTAAAAAAACATTGAAAGAATAAAATTGAATGAAAAAATATTTCCTAAAATTTGCACTCAAATTTCGAGTGCTGGGCTATACTAGTCTATACTATAATAATAAAGAGGTAATGTGTGTTTGTTTGTAGGAGGAAATCTCCGTAACTACTGATATGATATTCTTGAAATTTTCAGAGTCTTACTGCGGATATGGGAAGTGCTATAAGCTATAATTTTTTAAATATTTTTAGTGGGCGTAGCACCTCCCATACAAAGTAAATTTTTAATATCATATATATTGAGTACTATGGTAGGGAGAGCTTTACAAATATGTGTGATGTCACCTTTTATTAATGTTAGTAGCTATGCCGGAAATGGGCAGAATCGGAAAAAGGGACGTGGCACCTTTAAACAAAGCAAATATTCAATGCCATATATCTGGAGTACTGTATTAATGAGAGCCTTGGGACTTTGCGCCCTTTCCGATGCGGTGGTGGAGGGAGGGGTAGCGAAGCGCACCGGGTTACATCTAATTTATTATAAAATGACAAAAATGAAAGTACAGAATATTACTAAGTAGTTGTTTTATTCATATTTTTTATAAATTATTCCAGTTATTTCATTATGCTTTAAATTCTTCACAAATTATATTTCTTCTTCTTTAATTTTTTTCATTGATTACATGTTTTTATAAAATTTACTTATTTTTAAAGAAAATACCTTGGTTTTCTTAGGAATCATTTAATATTCGTATAGACTTTTACAAAAGATTCAACATGAAATTGTATTACGTCACCCCTAAGGTGCTGAGGACTTTCAACTGTGAACTGATTTGAAAATATTTTTTCAAAACTATAAAGTGAAAAAATCTGCATCTCAAAAAAAAAATGTTCTTAATAATTCATATTTTAAACACATAAGTTTTTAATTTTCATAAATATCAACTTGAACGCTACACACAATTCTAGAAATAGAAATTGGAACAGAACATAAAACTATTCACTCGCGTTTATTTTATTTTTTTTTTTTTTCAAATAATAAGTGATTTCTATTTATCACAACTAAAATGCTCCAATTAATTAAGAATTCTTTTCTTAAGAGAAGCCTAGGGGAAGAACACAAATAAATATTGAGTAGAGATGAGATGAGTAAATGTATTCCACATTTGAAAATAATTTAACGAAAAAAAAAATAAATAAAAAATTTATATATATCGTTTTTTTTATTTTTGATTTACGTAAAACCACCTTGCTTTTGCTGTGGATGTTGGTGTGGGTGTAGCCACTAAACATCATCAGAAGAATTTTTGTTTTATCATTATGGCTGAAAAATTACTGCTGCTACTGATTCTTTTGCTAGGATAAATAGTGACGTGAGTTTTGTGTTCTGTAGCTATTCATGAGATGCGATGAATTTGTGCCAGACAGACGTAAAAACGTTAAAAGTTGTAGCAGACAGACAGACTGATATATAATAAAAAGTAAAATAGCTTAATATTTATTAGAGGCTTCCAAATACAGACAACCACTTCATTTGGCTAAATGCCAAATAATGACATGGAACACACATAGAACAACTACACAATTTTGTTGAGCAACACAAACACTCATAATATAAATACTAAATACTCGTACATGTACCAATACTATCAACAACAAAATAAACTGATTATCACTCGAATCGCATATAACCGCAAACAAACGTCATCGTATGCATTTGTAAGAACATTCATTAAAGCTATTGGTGTTTAAATATGAAAATATTTCAGATTTTTTTATGTTTATTCAGAAAATTCGAATAATTTGTTTTTTTTTATACCCTCCACTCCAGTGTGCAGAGGGTATATATAAGTTTGTCATTCCGTTTGTAATAATTAGAAAAAAAAATTTGGACCCCATAAAATATATATATTTGTGATCGTTATAACAACCGGAGTTGATATAGCGATGTCCGTCTGTCCGTCTGTCCGTCTGTCCGTCTGTCCGTCTGTCCGTCTGTCCGTCTGTGGAAATCACGATGACGGCATCAATCGGGCAGCTAGGATGCTCGTTGGCATAAAAAATGATTCATCAACATCCTGAAAAGTTTGCTATTTAAAATCGTCCAAATCGGTCGGTTAGGGCCCGAGATTTGAATGAAGAACTAAAAAAAGTCTTGAAAAAATATAATTTTCTATGTTGTTCTTGTCACGATCACGCCCTCAATAGGATAGCTAGGGTGATAATTTTTAGTGAGAATGATTCACCAAATTCATGGGAAGATTTCTACTTCAAAAATCATTAAAATCGGTGGAACAGGTCCAGGTAAATCTATGAAAAATTAAAAAAAAAAAATGAAAAACATGATGTTTCCATATTGTTCCTGTTGTTATTCTAAATGTTGCATTGTTGTCATAGCTGGACTTGTTGTTTTTGTGGTCGTTGTGGTAATAATATAATAAAAACAAACCCTTTGTACATTTTTTTGTGAACTCTGGTAGAAAATTTTAAAAGTTTCCATTGTTTTGGCATCACTAAAAAAATTTGTTAGATCATTTCTGTCATTGCCACGAGCCTGCATGCAAAATTTCAGATCGATTGGCTCACGGGAAAGGGGCTAAAAATCGATCCAAAATTTTGTCGACAAGCAGACACTACCAGTTAATATAAAGGCAGTAAATAAAGGGAGTAAAAGTTCACCAATAATTTAAAAAACAAATTTTTATGTATTAATTTATTTAAAGAAAAAAATAATTAAATGAAATAGTAATAATAATAAAAAAAAATAATATACAATACAAAAAAAAAAGAATATATAAATAAAATAAAATAAAAATAAATGCATTCATAGCATTATAATACATATAAAAGGTCAATGTTTTCTAACCGTAACCGTAACGAGTCAGTTGTTTTTTTTTACATGAAAATCATTTAAAACAGTTACCGAACGTAACCGGAACGTCCCAATACTTTTCATGTGAAAAAAAGGCTGACACGTTACGTAACAGTTACATGTCGCTAACTTGTTCTTTACACAGGCTACTGCTTTTGGAGCCAACTTCAAGTCTATTTATATAGTTTCGTAAGCATAACTGATAAAATTGTTTCTATTATTTTTTGCTGTAAGTAATAAATTATAAATATACTGAATTTGCAAACTAAAATGGATACATATATTGGAGGTGCTTTAATACAAAAGAGTTAACGAAACAAAATCAAAAAAAAAAAACAACTCTACAACATCAACAATGGCAGTCATATGTTCTTCAAATAAAAAAAAAACTGCAAGTGTGTTTTGTTGGCTACAAAACAAAAATAGTGTTGACAATATAACAAAATATGTAAAAGAAGTTAGTGCTATGAAATATTTTATTTTGTTTAAAAAAAAAATCGCAAAATGAAAGGCTATAATTCCATTAATAATCAAAAGGCGTTAAACTAATTTATTTATTTTTACGTTGTACTAATGCATTTTAAATAAGTAAAAGTAATTGTATATTTAAATAGAAATGCATTTGTATTATATGTTGCTGTCGTATTCAGAAAAATCAAGTAGCTGACTATACGACTACAAATGCTGTTGCCAGCAGTCGTCTATGTGTTTCATTCATGATGTTGCATTTTTTTGCGAGCAATACTTACATATATTCTAAATAAAGAAATAATAGTTCTTTTCATACTGCGAAATCTATACAAATATATGTACAAATACTATATGTCAAATTTCAAATTTGCAATAATTGATACATTTTTGAAAGAAAATTGTATAATATGAAATGTCTTTAATTTATTTCATAGAAAACAATTTTTTGAGGTGCGTGGATTTTCCATATTTACTGTTTTACTATTTTCGTAATGAGGTTAAATGAGTTAAAAAGAATTTAAAATATTTGAAAATATTAGGTGAGGATCCTCAAGATGTAATATACGATCGGTCTAAAACTTTTCACTTAGAGCCACAGTTAAATTCGAAACAACAAAAACCCATATATTTTGTGCATAAAGTTTAACATTAAATGTGCTTTTCTAAAATGTCTATATATTTTTTTCTCATTCATTTCTGACCATCTTCAATGTAAATTTACCAAAGTTTTTTTTATTGCAATATGTATATAAAACTTAAAAATTTAATATTTTTTATTGTGTATTAACTTATTATTCTGCGATTTTCATTACATCACAAAATGTTACAAATTGGCACTACTGTTTCAAAAACAGAAAACTTCTAAATCAGTTGAAAACAGTTGATCTGTAAAACTGTGTGTGAAATTGTGTCAAATAAAATTACAAATATTAATAAATATAATAATACATATATATATATATTTTATTAATTTTGTTAAGAATTAGCACAAAATTGATTTTCCATTTTGCATTTCATTTATAAAGAATTCTGCCATATTTTGTTAAAGGGAAAATCCATTTTTGTTATATTAAAAAAAACAGACTTGCATTTAATTTTTCCGTGACTGCCTCAATAATTGCGTAGATGCCACCACAATATTTTTTCTAATTAAAACAGTTGATCTGTAAAACTGTGTGTGAAATTATGTCAAATAAAATTACAAATATTAATAAATATAATAATACATATATATATGTATATTATTAATTTTGTTAAGAATTAGCACAAAATTGATTTTCCATTTTGCAGAATTCTTTATACTGCCATATTTTGTTAAAGGGAAAATCCATTTTTGTTATATTAAAAAAAACAGACTTGCATTTAATTTTTCCGTGACTGCCTCAATAATTGCGTAGATGCCACCACAATATTTTTTCTAATTAAATATTAACCAATATCTAACTAGAATTATGATTTATTCTGACTAAAAAGTTCCAATTAAAAGTTATTCATCCCAATTATGAATATTCTCAAGGAATTTCTTTCTCACGGAAAATACATTTCTCGAGAAAAAAATTCCTCCAATTATAAATTCCGCGTGAACAAAAAATGATTAACTGGCATCATCGAATTTCGAAGCCACTTGCTTTGCTTATTGACAATTTATTTTCTATTTTTTGTGTGTGTGCAAACGACCCTACAATAAATGTCCCAATAAACATTTTTGTTTGCTATCAACTTGAGGTGCATTTGAGATCAAATACATTTCTCAAATCTCCAGCGTTAATTCTCAAATGCCCTCAACAGTTCGAATATAGTCTTCTCAACTTAAAAGGCACATTTTTATATGGCGATTTTCATAGTTATCAAATTGAGAAATTTGTGATTCTCAACTTGATAGCAAAGAAATATTTCCAATCGGTATCAAATGGAAGGTACGGAATTGCCATATTAAAAAATATTATACTAATTTTAGAAATGAAAACAATGTACTTTTTTTAATGTTTCAATTTAATTTCATTATATATTTAACATTACTATGTACATATTTAACATTAAATGTACATATTATGTACATTTTTTAAAATCTAGAATTAAAAATAAATGAATTAATTAGTTGTACATTTTTTGAAAAATTCGACAAAAAGCAGAAATAATTAAAAATATATCAATGATTTATTTGTACTTTTTTGGCATTTTTTAATTTAATTTATTATTTATGACATATTTAAATAATATCTCAGACTTAACACAAATCGTATTCAAGTTGAAAAAATGTTTGGTCTCAAGTGGAGAAAAGTGTTGGATATCCAATTGAGAGTAAAAATGTTTCTCAAAGATTGGAAAAAATGTTAAGTCTCAACTTGATGTCAAGTTGAAAGCAAACAAGGAGAAAAATTGTTCAACCCAAGTTGAGAATTACATTTGACATCAATTTAAGAACTTAACTTTTCTCCAACATTGGAGAAATAATATTTCAATGCATACTGGGGAATGACCGAAACTAACACATAAACAGTTTTTTCCTATTTGAAAAACATATGACTGTCATTGTTGCTGTTGTAGAGTTGTTATACCCTCCACTCCAGTTTGTTATTCCGTTTGTAATAATTAGAAAAAAAATTTTGGACCCCATAAAATTTATATATTTGTGATCCTTATAACAACCGGAGTTGATATAGCGATGTCCGTCTGTCCGTCTGTGGAAATCACGATGACGGCATCAATCCGGCAGCTAGGGTACTCGTTGACATAAAAATGATTCACTAACATCATGAGAAGTTTGCTATTTAAAAGCGTCCAAATCGGTCGATTAGGGCCCGAGATTTGAATGAAGAACTAAAAAAGTCTTGAAAAAAAAAAAATAATTTTCTATGTTGTTCTTGTCACGATCACGCCCTCAATAGTGCAGCTACAGTGATCATTTTTAGTGAGAATGATTCACCAAATTCATGGAAAGATTTCTACTTCAAAAATCATTAAAATCGGTGGAACAGGTCCAGGGAAATCTCTGAAAAAGTAAAAAAAAAATGAAAAACATGATATTTCTATATTTTTCTTGTTGTTATTCTAAATGTTGCATTGTTTTCATAGCTGGACTTGTTGTTTTCGTGGTCGTTATGGTAATAATATAACAAAACCAAACCCTTTGTACATTTTTTTATCAACTCTGGTAGAAAAATTTAAAAGTTTCCATTGTTTTGGCATCACTAAAAAAATATGTTAGATCATTTCTGTCATTGGGTCACGGGAAAGTGGTTAAAATCGATCCAAAATTTTTTCGACAAGCAGACACTACGAGTTAATACAAAGGGAGTAAAAATTCACCAACATCTAAAGCAAATAATGCTAAAATACCTAGTTGTTAATAAAAAAAACAATTGGGCAATTCACAATGGGTAATGTATCGTTGTATCTCTTGTATCGTGTATCACTTTACAATAGTGTAAAATTGTTGTTGGTAATTTTCACTGAAAAATCTGATACACGATCCAACTTCATTTGCTATGTTTTGTAAATGTTGTATATTGTATCATAACATATCAGTTCCAAGTGAATGCCAGTTTTTATGAAAAAGAAAAAACAAATACATAGAATATTATCAGCATAAATAATTATAAAATAAAATATGGCAAATAATGCAAATAACGCAAATACATCGATAAGTTTATTTATATAAAAATTAATGTTTATATTTTTAGTATGTATTTTCTCTTTCAGTACCAACCAAAACATTTAACATTTTTTTTTTTTTCATTATAAATTAAAATGCAAGAGGTACGTAACTAAAACTCCAGGGTGTATCTCACGACCAAAAAGCAAACACTGACAAGTGTTTTCTCTTATACAAAATAGCAGAAGCGACGAAGCGATCTTTCCTCGTTGGATCGAAAATTACTAAAGAAAGCGTTTTACAATATGAAAATACAACTGAGTGTTCACAACAAATGATTGTATTGTGTATTTCAATACAACATACAATATACAACACCTGTTGTGAATTGCCCAAATGTAAATTTAGCAAAAAAATTTATGTATTAATTTATTTAAAGAGAAAAACACAAAAATAACGTTTGATGTTGTATTTTTTGTGTGTAATATTTAAATATACATACATACACATATTAAATAATACAAATAATGTACATATATTATATATATGTATGTATGTATATTGATAGTAACTGCATGTTAGAAATAAATCGGTTATTTTATTTACATAAAATTCTGCAGTATTTTGTTGTGGGGAAAATACATTTCTTTTGTATTAACAGAGTGTCACTTCATTTTGCTCAGCGTGACTATGCCACAGTAGATGCCGCCATAATTTTTGTTTGTTCTAATTAGCTTTGCAATAGTTATTTCTATTTTAACATGAATGTTAATATTTTCAACTAGATATCATACAGAACAATGTTAAGAGTATACACGGGTTGGTCTTTTATTTCATACGTTTTTTCATTATTCTTTTACAAATATGAACATAAGTTTGGCATATTACCCACCAATCTCACATCACACTGCAAGTTCGAAAAACTCAATACACTCACATTTTTTTTTACTAATACACACACATTTTCCGCAGTGGTCACACTAATGGCACCAAATTTTTCGTGCGAATAGTGGCAGACACTAACGATGATTAATGTTACCCTGTTATAAATTTAATGCAAATTTACTGGATCCTGTAAAATTGTAATTAAAGTTTTAACTTGTTAAATCTATTATAATGATTTATTTTTTGAAATGCGCATACAAAAACGTTTGTTAATTATAGAGCATAAATATTATTAACTATTATTAAAATAATACTAATAATAATAAATGTAAACATTTTCCCTCAAACATGTGCCTGTATAATAAACTTAGTAACTCTACTTAAAATAAAATAAGAGAGAGAAGTATACAAATTTTTTCAAGTTTACGCTTCGACAACATTTTAAAAATGAGATTGCAGTCAGATGTTTGAGCATAAAATTTAATGGCGATGGATTCGACTAATTCGAACAATTTTTCGTTGATAATACGTACACAACGATTTTAGAATTTCAGTGTGATGCGAGATTGGGGGGTTAACTTTTTGTTGTCTTTACAAAATAGAGTTACCGAGTTCGTCAATGAGTTTTTTGCTTACAAAACAGTTCTACATAGTTATATAGAATTATTATTCTGCTTTACCTATAAAATATCTGATTGCGATTACATCTAATTTTTAAAAATTGTTTATAATTAATAAAGCATTATTATTCACATAAATACAAAATTTCACTTTTTAAATTTTCCATTCAAATTTAAGAAAATATCAATTATAATAAAAACTGAAAATAAAATTTCCAATTATAAATTAGAAAATATTAATTGAGTTTCAGAAAATCATATCAAAACGTCGGAAATAATAATTTTAAATTTAGAAATATCTTTACATTTAAAAATGTTTACATTTAAAAAAAATATTGCCATTCAGGAGATATTAATAACTTTTCAGTACCGCGATTCAGTAACTTCTTTTAACGATAGTCGAATTGTAAAAAAAAAGAAAATTGCAAAATTATCAGTAAAATTTTGAAACGATATTCGCTATTGTTAAAGTCAGCTGTTGTTGTTATCTAAACGACAACCATATTTGTGTGTTTTATCCAATCGATAAAAACTTAAATTTTTAGGTTGAAATGTCGTCATACATAAATAAAAATCATGAAATAGTGAAAATATTTTGCTTTAATTAAAAAACTTTTTTATATAAATAAAAAAATTAAATATTCAATTCAATATTTCATTTTCAAATAAATAAACAGAAATATTAGTAAAAAAAATAAAGATATTAAACATAAACATAAAATCATCCTGTCAAACACGAAGTAATTTGTTTTTTTCTATTCTTTGTGTTTTTCGCTTATTTTGACAGAGATGCCACTCCTTTACAATTTAAATAAATAGAAAAACAGATTTGTCGATATTAATTTAAATTCAATGAATTTAAGAAAACCTCAAATGATATTTAAGAATTGCTAACATAAAAATTGTTACATAAGTAAACGTAATTTTATGAGAATGTTATTTTTTATATATAAATTTTCACAATTTTTTTTTGGATGAAAATTTGAAGTTTTTCAGAAAATAAAGATAACATTAAATTATTTTATTTAAAATGTTTGGGACTTTTCGTTTTTTGCGTTTTTCATCCCTAATTTGATTATTTATTATTATAAATTTATTCTCTATGTTTTCAAAATATGGCAATATTTTAAAAAAAAGTTGAGAGAGCTTTTTTTTTGGTTATTATTTTGTTACTCCATCCGACCTATATGGCCACAATGAAGAAATATTTGGCCAGTTAAAAGAAACTATACAGCCATCTCCAATTAGCACGATTTAATGCATATAGCCACTCTACACAACCATTACCTTTGCAATGGAGGTTAGGGCGAGCTCTTTAATTAGCAAAAACTAAATTAAACGAGAAGTTATGTCATATAACCGGAAACGCATGCATATAGGTATATAACCAAAATGCATGCCGATCAGCAACCACGATGACCAAAAAGCAAACACCGAAATATATCCGAAATAATAGAAAAGAAGAAAACCAACCCAAAGAATTTGCTGAAATAATTTGGTATTAAATTTAACAAATTGTTTACTTTTTCATTTACATTTATTATCAAGACTCAAACCGAGGTGGAGGGTATCAAAGATTCGGCACAGCCGAATTTAACGCTCTTACTTGTTTTTTTTTTTTTTTGTTAACGAAAATTAAAAATATATTTACGCTCATCACTGACTGATTCTGTAATGGAGCTATGAAATGTAGGTTCTTTCAACGGTGTTAAGATCCATGAAGAACCGTTTTTGGGATTTGTAATATTAAGTGGATACAAAAGAATAAATGAGAACAAATTGATGTTTTTTTTCTTAGGAAATAAATATTGGAATATGAAATTGGGAAACAAGCACCGTCTAAACCGGAATTTTTTCGGAGATAAATCGAGGAATATGAAATTAGTATATAAGAAACGCAAAATTTAGTCAAAAAGGGAATTTTTTCGAAGTTCGAAAGAAATGGGGCTAAAACCGACTAATAACTTGTATAGCCCAGCACTCGAAATTCGAGTGCAAATTCTAGGAAATATTTTTTTTATTAAATTTTTGGCTTCCAATGTTTTTTTATCTATATGTATAGTATATATAAAAAAATTATGAATATTTAAATTTAGCAATTCACGATTCAACACAGAGCGTCTGATATATAATTTAAATCATTCGCATTAACAGGGTGTAACGAATTATTATAAATATTTTATTTTATTAAATTTAATATATTTTTAAGAAAGATTAAACATAAATTTTATCATTCTCAGCTTTTCCTCCATATGAACTATAACTATGCCAATTTTCACACTTCTCCGTGCCCGCATATTGCTTAAAAAGGGAACTAAAAATTAACATGCACATATTAATATATAGATAATAATAATAATAATCTAGAAATATTAATTTTAATATATAGATTCCATCAGATACATAAAGGTACCTTTACTTAAAACAGTACTTTTTAGTACAAAAAAAGTACTTTTAGTAAAAAATTACTCTTTATTAAAAAATGTACTTTTCTTAAAAGCTTACTTTTTCTTCAAAAAGTAGCCTATCTTAAAAAATTACCTGCTTCAAAAAGTACAATTTCTTAAAAATTTCTTTTATAAAACTTAGCATTTCTTAAAGTACCTTTTCTTAAAAAGTACATTTACTTAAAATGGTAACTGTTCTTAAAGAAGTGCCTTTCTTAAAAAAGTACCCTTTCTTTAAAAGTGCCTATAAAAAAACTATCGGCAAAGTATATTTCTTAAAAAGTGATATTCCTAAAAAGGTTAATTTTTCCATAAAAGTGACATTTCTCAGAGAAGCACATTTCCTTAAAGAAGCACATTTTCTTTAACTTGTGCCTAACTTAAAAAAGTACATTTTCTTAAAAAAGTGTCTTTTCGTAAAGTGTTTTTTCTTAAAAATATCTTTCTAAAAAAGTAAAAATTCTTAAGAAAGTTCTTTTTCTTTAAACATATGAAAAAGGACTTATTCTTAAAAAAAATGTGAATTTTCTTAAAAAAGTGATTTTTTTAAAAAGTGTCTTTTATTAAAGAAGTAATTTTCTTAAAAAAAATACATTTCTTAAACAAGTAACTTTTCTTTAAAATGTTTATTCATAAAGACGTATTTATTCTAAAATAAGTACTTATTTTTAAGAAAGTACTTTTTCTTAAAGAAGTGTATTTTTAAAAAAGTATACTTTCTTTAAAAAAAAAAAAAAACTATCGCAAAGGTACTTTCCTTCTCTTAAAAAGTATATTTCATAAAAAAGTGATTTTCCTAAAGAGGTTAATTTTCCCATAAAAGTGACATTTCTCAAAGAAGCACATTTCCATAAAGAAGCATATTTTCTTTAAATTCTACCTTTCTTTAAAAAGTAAATTTTCTTAAAAAAATGCCTTTTCGTAAAAAGTGTTTTTTCTTAAAAATAACTTTCTAAAAAAAGTAAAAATTCTTAAGAAAGTACTTTTTCTTTAAAAATATGAAAAAGGACTTATTCTTAAAAAAATGTGAATTTTCTTAAAAAGTGCATTTTCTTAAAGAAGTAATTTTCTTACAAAAATACATTTCTTAAACAAGTAACTTTTCTTTAACTTGTTTATTCATAAAACCGTATTTATTCTAAAAGTACCTTTTCTCAAGAAAGCCAATTTTCTTAAAAAAGTACGTTTTCTTTAAAAAGTACGTTTTCTTGAAAAAGTACCTTTTAAAAAAAAAAAAAACATTTTCTTGCCTCTTTCTAAAAAGGTACCTTTTCCTATAAAATTTTATTTTCTTAAAATAGTACCTTCATTAAAAAAAAGTACTTATTGTTTAAAAAATGTTTTTTTTTCGTAATAAAGTTCTTATTCAAAAAAACGTAGTTATTCTTCCTTTTTTTAAGTAACTTTACTTAAAAAATTACCTTTTGCTAAAAAAGTAGTATGTATTTTTTAAAAAAGTAAATTTTCTTAAAATTTACCCTTTCGTGAAAAGTACTTTTTCTTAAAAAGTATATTTACTTAAAAAAGTAACTTTTGTTAAAGATGTGCCTTTTCTTAAAAAATGACCTTTTCTTAAAAATGTGAATTACAAAAAGACCTATAGTAAAAAAATTTAATTCTCTTAAAAAAAATAAATGTTCTTAAAAAGGTGCCTTTTCTTAAAAGTTACTTATAGTTAATTAGTTTTATTTATTATATATTTGGTCACAAGCATTAATCGTCGAAGTCGAAATCATGCTTCCGAGAAAAATAACTTTTTCTATAAATGTAATGGGGCTTCATTACGACTTAGGTCAGTATGTTTTCATTAATAAATATAATGCGTTGTTACATAACTCAAATTATTATTATAGTGCGTTTACATCTAAGGAAAATCTAGTAGATTTTAGTTGAAATCTATTTCAAAATCTATACCGTTTACATCTAACTTTTTTGACATTTTGTGAGATTTTGTTTCCACAACAGCTGATTAAAATAAATCATATGAACTAGGAATACCAAAAATATTCAAAACATTAAGAAAATGGAAATATGGATTTTATTATTATATTATGCATCAAGAATGAAAAAGGCACAAGCTGAAATAGAAATTTTACGAAAAAAACACATCAGCATTTGTTAAATATATTGTTTGAACAACAAAAACAAATGCATTTTGCAGATGAGAATGAGCACATATGTATAAGTATACAAAATTATAACTTTTCAATTACTAAATATATTCTTTATTATAGAATCGTCATTTTTATTAATAATTAATATTTTATTTCCTTTTTATTCAACTTGTTTGTTTTTGTTTTTGTTTTTAAATGTCAATTTTCCAGTCACTGCGTTGTAATTTTCTACTACAATATTAAAAAAACACAGTAAAGAGCTAGATTTTGTTTTGTATGGGAAATCTTGTAAAAATGAACTAGATTGTGCTCGAAATCTCGTATGTACTAGATTTTGCTTATATATAAACGCACTATTAAGTCGACTTAGGCGGTTATCGCTTGTGACCTGTGGTATAAATCCTGTTAAATAAACGCTTCATTTTCTAAGACAAAATATGTGCAAAATATAGAAATATAATTGTAATTGTGCGAATTTTATTTTTTAACCCTTAAATGCCCCATGACACAACCAATCAAAAATTCCTCTTGTTTTGCTTAATTTTTTTTTCAAGTATCTTATTTAGAATACTTCTATCTGAAAAATTTAATCACAAAACTAAAAAATCATATTTTATTCTAAAATTTAAAAATATATTTTGCAGTGTAATTTTTAAAAAAATGTAAATATTTTTTAATAAAAAAAATACCTGCTGGCTTCTATAGGCATTATTTATAGGTTGTATCTTTAAAATACAGTGTACTCTCCCTATATGCTTCAGATTTTCGTTACGCATAATAATTGTACAAATACGTGAAATGATTTCCCATCGCAATTCAGTATAATGTAGAAATTAAATTAATTTTAAGTCTTCTGAGCTTGAGAAAGTTATTTGGAAGAAAGGTAATATACAGTTTGATGACCAGCAAGTCAGATTTAGAGCTGATAATAGTTTCCCACAAAATATATAACGTATTTTAACGTACCGCATAACGTAAATAAAAAAATTATTATGCAGCGCCGGAAACACCTTCGGCCAATATAGTGGTCCGACCGAAATTTTAAAATCACATAATATATTTTGACAATTATTATACTACCGTGCCATTAGTAGTACAGTTGCGCACACTAAGCATACTTTCAGTTGGTACTATTCGAAGTAGTAGAATTAAAAACTGTAAGCTTCCCGACGAAAAAGTAATGCAAACGTTCGAGCGTGGAATAGATGTAGCTTTACTTTCTTGGGAACACAATAAAATTGTAAATTTAGATTCCACCTATGTGGAAATAAAACCAATATCAGTAACGAGACGGTACAACTATAACCATTTGGAGATTTCACAAAGAGGACAAAATTGTCAAAATTATTCGTTGTCCTCAACAATGGCAGGATGGATGTATGAAGAAAAAAAATTAATGAATGAAGAATCAATTTTGTGATTAAATATTTTTTGCTATCAAATTTCGACATTTAATTCTATCTGCGCTTTGATAAAAACTTCTCACAGCTTTGACTGCTCTTCCTACTTATTTAATAAACAGCCGAAGATTTTCTTAGTTTAAAGATTTTAATATAGGTGGATCAGTAGCTTCGCAATTCATAAGGTCATAATATGCCATAATTTATTCGATGTTGCTGATCTACTTTTTGAAATTCGATGGACAGCTAATTCTCGAATGTGTTACTGGGAATCTATCACCATTGCTAGCAATAAGTTTTCTGGATGTGCAAAATTACTATTTCTTTGAATTACAGACATCAGCACAAAGTCATTATTATACCATAATCACATAGTGGTATAGGGTATAAAAACATTTCTTCATAATTATTTGTTTTTTAAAAATAAGCTACATTTGTAATTTAAAAAACAAAAAATTGATACTTTTATTTATTAATTTCAACAAAATAGGCACTTTATATCACAAACTTTTTTTTTTTTGCACAAAAAAAAACAGTACGAAAGGGTAAAATTTACCACCACCACAGTTAAAGGTTAAATAAAAGATGCAACCGCTATTGTCAAATAACATCTTAAAAAATAATTTTTTTTAACTAAAACACAGTCGTTTTTTCACCAATATTTTTTTCGCATAAATCGGAGTCCTCGGGCATTAAATATCATTAAATTATTTTCGATATATATAACTGATTTACTTTTTAATTTCGTTAAAATGTTTTCTAACAATTAAATACGAGTATATAATACCGAACTCACATAAAGTTAAAACAATAAGTATAAATCAAAAAAATTTTGCAAATTATTTTTTATATGATTTCAGATTAACCGTGAGAAATTATTAACAGATCATAGAGAAATTGATTAAATAATATGTCGTCATCAATTTAACGTCAATGTTGATGAAAGTCTCAAAGCTCTAGCTAGTAGGGAATTTAGTGAAAATTTAATTTAAGTCCGCTTTCAGGTTAACCGGAAGAAATAATGATCAGATTGTGGTAAATATTATATAAAAATTTGTGTTGTCATCCACTTTAAGTAAATGGTAAAAGTTGGTGAAAATTTAGTTACAAGGTTCCACCTCAAACAAATAAAAACATAAAAAATCATTCAAAATTTGTATGAACAAAAGTATGTTTTATTTTTTAAACAAGTCTGAAAAGTATTTTATACAATCAGTGTAGTAAAAATTTGACTAAAAAATAAATAAAAGATACCGTTGATTCAAATGAAGAACTACAAATTAGCTATCATTCAATTCTTGAAATTTTATTTTTTTAAACTAGAGTGTTAAATTCGGCTATGCTGAATTTTTGATACCCTCCATCCAATATTGGGCTATCACTTTGAACCTGTTGCCGATACTGCAACATTAAATCGTAGTACCAATTAAATTTAAAGTTAATTGGTTCTCTTGAATTAATTAAGAATTAATTTTTAATTATAAATTTTAAATTTTTGATTTTTAATTTTTAATTTTTAATTTTTTATTTTTAATTTTTAATTTTTAATTTTTAATTTTTAATTTTTAATTTTTAATTTTTAATTTTTAATTTTTAATTTTTAATTTTTAATTTTTAATTTTTAATTTTTAATTTTTAATTTTTAATTTTTAATTTTTAATTTTTAATTTTTAATTTTTAATTTTTAATTTTTAATTTTTAATTTTTAATTTTTAATTTTTAATTTTTAATTTTTAATTTTTAATTTTTAATTTTTAATTTTTAATTTTTAATTTTTAATTTTTAATTTTTAATTTTTAATTTTTAATTTTTAACTTTTAATTTTTAATTTTTAATTTTTAATTTTTAATTTTTAATTTTTAATTTTTAATTTTTAATGTTTAATTTTTAATTTTTAATTCTTAATTTTTAATTTTTAATTTTTAATTTTTAATTTTTAATTTATAATTTTTAATTTTTAATTCTTAATTTTTAATTTTGAATTTTGAATTTTGAATTTTTAATTTTGAATTTTGAATTTTAAAATTTTGAATTTTGAATTTTTAGTTTTGAATTTTGAATTTTTAATTTTGGATTTTGAATTTTGAATTTTGAATTTTGAATTTTGAATTTTAAATTTTGAATTTTGAATTTTGAATTTTGAATTTTGAATTTTGAATTTTGAATTTTGAATTTTGAATTTTGAATTTTGAATTTTGAATTTTGAATTTTGAATTTTGAATTTTGAATTTTGAATTTTGAAATTTGAATTTTGAATTTTGAATTTTGAATTTTGAATTTTGAATTTTTAATTTTGGATTTTGAATTTTGAATTTTGAATTTTGAATTTTTAGTTTTGAATTTTGAATTTTGAATTTTAAAACTTGAATTTTTAATTATTAATTTTAAATTTTAAATTTTAAATTTTAAATTTTAAATTTTAAATTTAAAATTTTAAATTTTAAATTTTAAATTTTAAATTTTTATTTCTTAATTCTTAATTTTTAATTTTTTATTTTTAATTTTTAATTTTTAATTATTAATTTTTAAATTTTAACTTTTAATTTTTAATTTTTAATTTTTAATTTTTAATTTTTAATTTTTAATTTTTAATTTTTAATTTTTAATTTTTAATTTTTAATTTTTAATTTTTAATTTTTAATTTTCAATTTTTAATTTTTAATTTTTAATTTTTAATTTTTAATTTTTAATTTTTAATTTTTAATTTTTAATTTTTAATTTTTAATTTTTATTTTTTATTTTTTAATTTTTAATTTTTAATTTTTAATTTTTAATTTTTATTTTTTAATTTTTAATTTTAAATTTTAAATTTTTAATTTTAAATTTTTAATTATTAATTATTAATTTTTAATTTTTAATTTTTAATTTATAGTTTTTAATTTTTAATTTTTATTTTTGAATTTTTAATTTTTAATTTTAAATTTTAAATTTTTAATTTTCAGTTTTTAATTAATTTTAATTTTTAGTTTTTAATTTTTAATTTGTTAGTTTTTATTTTTAATATTTAACTTTTATTTTTAATTTATATTAATTTTTAATTTTGATTAAATATTTTTAATTTTAACGATAAATAATATGTGGTAGTACTTGCTTAGGCCAATGTGACACAACTGCAATGACTTCAACAATAAGAAGAATTACATCATATACAATATATCTTAAGAAAAACAACAAACACACTGAAAAATTTTATATTTTCAAGAGTTTTTCAAAGTTTCATTCATCTCGTGACCCCTTTAACCGATTTTGACGATTTTAAGTAGCAACAGCTTTGGGATTTTAATAAACGATTTTTATAAAACGAACTGTTTAGATATTGACGGCGTGATCGTGATTTCCACAGACAGACGGACGGACGGACAGACGCTCATCGCTTAATCAACTTCCATTGTTATAATGATCAAGAAAATATATGGTTTTTTGGTCTCCGGGATTTATTTCGATGCGTTACAAACGGAATGACAAACCTTTACATACCCTCTGCCACTGAGCTGTGGAGGGTATAAAAAGAAACTAAGAAAATAATTAAAGAATACTTTTAAGGGATTTCAAAGAAACGTAAAAGATAAAAAAAACGGCGAACCTCAAATTATATGCCAACATGCCAGAATTAAAAAAAAAATAATAAATACATCCAGATGTCTACTTATTAAAAAAGAAGACATATAAATATTGTTCTAAATTTATTAAATCAGAAAAGTCAATTTGTTAATTGACCCTAACATGTAACGCAAAGTGTATGATCATTATTTGTTTGAGATATACAATTTCTTCCTTTACACGAAGATACATACATATAGTTGTGATGAGTATAGTTAATAACACCTGTTTTAAAGTATTTGATAATTGTAAGAAAATTTGTAACAACAGGTGATATTTTTAATTGTTTATCCAACATAAACACAATGGTTTCCAAGAAATACTATTTTTATTTATAATTCTTTTTTTCTTATATACCTATTTGTTATTATTTATTATAGAATTTTATTTAATATTTGTTAAAATGCAATCAATTGTACATACCTCTTCTAATATAGCTATTGTTTGCCGACAATCTGGCATTCGAGATGCAAATGTTGAAGTTGTTGGTGAATTATAATCATCTCGAGTTTCTTCAACAAACTCAGCAATACCAATGAGAGCAGGCGGCATTTTATTAAAACAAACACGGGACACTACGAATAGTGCCACGGCAGGGTGTCCGAAATAATACAAAAAAGTCAAATGTTCAATTGATTGACTAGATCGACAAAAACAAAAGAAAATTTCTTAACAACCAACAGCTGTTCAACACAAGGGCCTAAACCCCAACTCACACACATACACGCGCGCGAAAAATCAAGACAACTAGAACATCATATTTCAAAAAAAAAATGTGTATATTGTAAATAGAGTTCTTCTAGCAACTACACAACTTAAATGTCATAGAAAACAACAATGATTTATTTGCTGTGATTGAAGCAACAACACAGATCAAATTGTATCTCAGTATATAATGGATAAAAAGATGTTTTTGTATTTGTTTTTTCTTTTTATTGTTTATCTGAAATTTACAAATGCAAAAATTTGAGTATATGTATTATATAAACCAGTGTTGCCAGACAAGGAAATTTGGTATTTCTACTTAAGCAATTTTGCAAAGTTCTTTAATTTCATATTTTATATCCGAAAAAGATTTTTTTTATTAAATATAACTTAGAATCTGAATGTGTATCTTCAAATTTCATGCATTACCAATAATAGAAAAGGTAATTGTCGAATCTGAATATTTTTATATAGTTACAAATTCCGTAGGTTTTCTGTCGAATAATGTCCCTTTAAACTAAAATTATTTATATAGAAAATCTAATATAGTTATAATAAATTTAAAAAAACTCTGATTTTAGTAAAGATTAAGTAGATTACTTTAAAAATAAATCGTATGGGGTTTCTTAACAAAAATTCATAAGAATCTAAAGATTTTAATGAAATAAAACGCTGCTAGAAACTGAAATTTTTAACTATTGAGTTAAAATTTAAATTTAAATTTATGAAAATGTATTTATTTGACAGATTTTCTCTAATGTATTTAAATTCGGGTAAAGTTTAAAAAATATCTGGCAACTCTGGTATCAACAACAAAATAATTAAAGTTATAGGCTGTCAAAAGGAAAGCATATCTAGGTTTTTCGCATGCCCCTGCCAGAACCTTTGATAGATATTTTAATGCTGTCGGAATATATTTTGAATTGAAATTAATAATTGGATAGAAATAATTAAAATTGCATTATCAGATTATCAAAGTTCGAAAATTTATTTATATACATATATATTTTGTCCGGAGTACATGCTGGGTGACAATACATTGGAAACTTTAACAAACTTCTGAATTTTCCAATTTTGTTGTTTAATAATTTCGTGTTCCAAAATTTATTTATTGTATGTATATAACTTTTGTCCGGAATATACTGCGGATGACAAATTCTGAACTTGCCAATTTTGTTTGCGACATAAGTCTGGTGTGTTCTCTAGCAAAATATAACGAATGTGTTACAAAAACTATAATAAAAAAATATATAAACGAAAAGAAAGAATTTTTTCAGTGATGCCAAAACAATGGAAACCTTTAAACATCTGTACCAGAGTTGATTGAAACAATAAAGATGGTATGAAAGAAAATGTATCCAATCTTAACCGTTATTTAAATAGATGTGACCTTCTCCGAGAAAAGGGACCTAGTGTGTGAAAATTAAGTTTTGAGAAAAAAAAACGCATTTAAAGTTTCTACACCCTTTTAGGTACCAGTATCCACCGTTTTTGACACAACCCGTTTTTTGAGAGAAGGCCACATATGTATATAGTTTCTGGCGTTTTCTATCAACTGTTTCTCAAACACAACTTTATTTTTCAATGTTTCAATCTTATAATTAAATATAAAATAATTGCAAGAATAAAGTTTTCTTAAGAGTT
Organism: Cordilura impudica; assembly: GCA_963682025.1. NCBI lineage: Eukaryota > Metazoa > Arthropoda > Insecta > Diptera > Scathophagidae > Cordilura > Cordilura impudica. Next base: position 24,150,056 of record OY821521.1, on the reverse strand, counting down.
GATTAAGAACCAGAGTAATAGATGATTTTACTGCTGGTCTTAAGTAAAAGAAATTTTGTGAGAAATATTATATGAATAAATCCATAATTTAAAAAATTAAAATCGTGAAGGAGGTACGGTAACGTCTCAACATTTAGGCGGCTGTTCCCGTAAAACGAGTCAAAGATAGGATAATATTATAGCAAGAGAGATTAAAAAATGAGGTCATCAAATTTACCATGGCCGGTAAATGATCAAATACCAAATTTCATCAAAATATATTCATATTTGCGACCTGCAGTTTGATTACAAGCTTTACATGGACACACAGACGGACGGACGGACGGACAGACGGACATCGTTAAATCGCCCTGTGAAGAAACTACTGCCATTAAAGATAAATAAATTTTGCTAAAGAACACATAAATTTTGATTAAGAACACATGAACTGGCATACACGGAATAAAAAATTACACTTCACTTTTCTGATGAGTTCCAGTTAAATTTAAGAGCCCATGGGAAGAGCGTTTGTCCCTAGTATGGAAGTTTCAAGAATGAAACATCCATCTCCAAACATCTCCAAAGTTGTAACCTAATGCCTACAATCAAGTGCAGTTACTATTTTGGAATGGCTAGATCTCAATCCCATAGAAAATCTATGGGAAATTGAGACAGTTAATTCACAGTGGCAAACAATTTCAATAGATATCATCAACAATTTAATTGACTCCATGCCTGGCTCAAGATCAAATATTTTTTTTTTTTTTAATATTTAATTTGATGTTCGTTCAGTGTTTAATCTACAGTTTTTGTTGATATTCAGGCTAATGGTCAATACAAACGCTCATTATTTTGAGTTTTCCAGTATATATTTATTTTATCTTAATATTTATATTCCTGATGATGATCCTCAAAGAGGGTCGGAAATATTGAAAACGTCAGTAATATAAATAAATGTATACATATAGAAAACTCAAATCAATGATCTTTTGTATTTACCATTAATTAACCTGCATATCAACGAAAACAATAGTAAAAAATATATTTTGTTAAAAGCTTCCAGTGAATTGTCACTCCCTGTATAGATATTAAAATCAAAAATTAAAAATCTTTGCTAGTAATGGCTTGTTCGATACCAAAAATCTATAATAAATGCAATTTAAAAAGTTTGCAATGTTTTTTGTATCGAAATTACAAATGACGCATATTTTCAAATATAAATTTCCGTACTTTGAGTGCCTTCATTCAGACACTAGGTCGGCCGACAACAATTATTTTGAGATCATTAATAAAATCTCTACTCCAAACAGGTGCTAAGTCCTTTAAGTAGGCATGTTCTATAGATTGAATTTTTATTTTTTTTTTTAACAATTAAACAGTTACATATTTTTGTTATTTTGTTTGTTTTTATAAATATTTTTTTACCGACCGTGGGTAATAAAACACGGCTTTTATTCGTTCACTATAAAATAAAATTACTTTTGACTTATTCACTTGAGTATTTTTGTATACTTAAACAATTGTGATGTTAGGATATTTTTAACACGTTTTATACTTGAAAAACAGATCCTTTTTATTTAGAACGCATTTTAAAGGCAAATCAAATAGTAGCAGAGAGACGAGAATGTATTTTTACATTTGATGACTATTGCTGCCGTTGCTGCTGCTACTACAGTTTCTTGTAAAATTGTTTCTATTGCTGTTGCTATTGTAGTGGTTGTAGCAACACCCATTTTTTCCTTCATTTGTACCCTCTTTTACATAAAAAGGGGGCTTAATTTGTTTAAATTCTATTATTAAAATTTCTATTTCTTTTTTATCAATTTTATTTAGTTGTTAAATATTTTTTTCTTTTTATCTTCACAATTTTTTTTTGCACTTTTTCCTCACTTTTCAACCTTCAACTAGGTTTTAATTTCTTTATTTTTCATTTGATTCTCAATTTTTTTTTATATTTGTTATTGCTCTTTATCTATTTGATTAAATTTTGTGTTTCTTTGTTTTTAATTTTCATTTTTTCAATATTTATATTTGCTTTTTTTATTTATTATATTTAATAATTTCCTTCACTGCTTAAGATGTTTTCACACAAATATTTTTTTGTGCTGGTGCGCACAAAGGCAATAAAATATAGATGTCAATATTAGTTTGATTACAGACCTATAGTTGGCGTTTGTTAGCTTGTTCGAAACCAGTGTTGTTACTTACTGCAGAACCCATGCAAAAATATGATTGCATTAAAAAACGCTTATATATTGCGAAAAAAAAAACAATCAATTTGACTTTTGTCAAAAGGAACAATTTGAGAGACATCTGCTAACAATCTTTAACCATTAACGTTAATAATACGTTTAGTTTCTTCCGACGAATTAATATAATTGTGTTTTTTTTTTTTTTTGTTTCTCATATACGGGGTTTAATCCACTACATAAAAAATGCAATTATATTTTTCAGAAAAGTTCAAGAATTTTGCATTCAAAAAAAATGGTCGTATATATAGCGGGAAAAACATAGGTTAATTAGTTATATTTTCAAAACTTAAAAAAAAACTTAACATGAGCTTCGAATGAATATATTATAATATATTTACTTTATATAATATAAATATATATTTAAAAAAAAACGCACAATACCACTATGTACTACATACACAGCGCAGCGCAAAGCGTAAAAAGAAAACCGTGACAGGATGATTTCTTTATAATTTATACCCTTTGTTTCCCTACTTAAAATATGATCTGATACAAATTTTGGAAACCAGTTTAAATAAAAATCTCCAAAATCATATTTTTTTCTTTTATATTCCAAAATGTTGTGCAAAAAAGCATGTCGTTTTTATTCGAAACAAGACAGACTTGCAAATATAAGAAGGAGTTTTTTATTTGACAAACAAAACAATGTTGTAAATAAAGGTAACAGGGAAAAAATTTCATTGGAAAATGTACTTGATTTGATGTAGTTGAATTTTGAGCTGAACACTGGCAACACTGTGCTAGTTGCACGCGTCTGCAATAATTGCGCAACTTTTTTTTTTTTTTGTGAAAAAGCAAATGATTTTTTCATCGCTCTTCAACATATGCAAGAAAGAGATAACATAGATGTACTCTTGCAGCTCTAAGAGTCACTGTAATTTGGGGGGTCGCCGCGTGCAAGTCTCCAAGAGACAAAGAAGAAGAAGAAAATTTGTAGATATTCTACATATTATGTAGAATAATAATTCGGTCAATAATTCGGATAATGGAATATTTTTAATTCTGCAGCCCAATGGGCTGCCAAAATATATTAGAGTGTACTACATGGCCATCAAACATTTAAAAGTGCCACAAATGGACCAATTGTGCCAAATTTTGCATCACTGTTGTATGATTTTATAAGCGGCGGCGCGTGCAGCCATTTTTTATTATTCCATGACATTCGTTTAAAGCAAGTGTCAAAACGACAAATTAAAAAATAAAACTTATTGCAATAACTAACAGTTTCTTATATATGAAAAGCAAAAATTTCATAAAAATAAAGCTGTAGCAAATTTCAAGCAATAAATACAAAATAAAACAAATGAAAAATTGCTTTATATAAAATTGAATATTTTACTTACCCCCGAGGAAAAAAAATATTTACAGCATCCCCTTGTCTGGAACAGACTTGTATGTAAAGTAATTTACTATAAACAATACAGATAATAAAAAAAAAATATATATATAAATATGAGCGGCAAGAGACAAGCAACCTCTGATTTAAATCATGATAATTGGGATCGTGAAGAAGAACCGGAAGAACGTGGCATGTTCCGTACTGCTACGGATGATGAGCTAAAGAATCGTGTCATTAAAAAGGCCAGACGTAAAATAGCGCCCGGCTCGGGAAGCAGTGATGCAATTGATGGCGGCACCGCCACTAAAAGTGTATTCAGTGGTTTTTCAGGTTTCGGAAAATCAACTGCCACAACAGCAGCATCACCCTTTTCATTTTTAAGCAAAATACCGGCAGCGGCTACAACTAGTACTGTCAGCAGCAGTACGACCAAACCAACATTTTCATTTGGCAGTGGATCAACTACCACAGCTGCTAAAACAACAGTGTCAGAGTCGTCTGCAGCATCGACATCATTTTCTTTTGGCAAGGCTGCTGCCTCTTCATCGTCTGTGGCCCCAACAGCAAAAACTACATTCTCATTTAATTCTTCCGCAGACTTTTCGACAAAACCTCTAGACAATAATGAAGAACAGAAAGACGCTGGTGTTTCGAAGTCTTCTGAATATTTTGGAAAACTCAAGGGACTAAATCTAGCTGTTAGTGATTGGATAAAAACGCATGTGGATAAGAATCCCTTGTGTATTCTTACACCGATTTTCAACGATTATGAAAAATATCTAAAAGAACTTGATGGGGAGAAAAACAAAGCAGAATCAAAAGCTACAACAGTTACAGAAAAATCACCAGCAGCTTCTAGTGCTGGTGGTATTGGAAGTTTTAAATTTTCCGGAACAAGTCCCGCAGCTGCAACAACCATATTTGGTGCCGCCTCATCAGGTACTGAATCGTCGGCCAAAACAAATGGTTTCAGTTATAGTTTAAACAAAACCGAAGAAAACACTGCCAAACCAACTGCAACTACAAATTTTAGCTTTGGTCTTAAATCATCGACTGATTCTTCCGCTTCACAACTAACATCTACACCTAGTTCGGGTTTTACTTTTGGTAAGCCATCAACCGCTGATAATACCACCGGAGAACCAAAGCCTTTCTCGTTTACGCCCGGCGGAGTACCATTTTCATTTGGTAATATTAAACCACCAGCCGCTGCATCCACTACTACTTCAGCCGACAATGAAGACGAAGAAGAGGAACCGCCCAAAAATGAATTCAAACAAGTAGTGGAGGAAGATGCCGTCTATTCGAAAAAATGCAAAGTATTTGTTAAAAAAGATGGAAATTTCGTCGAAAAGGGGGTGGGCACTTTGTATCTAAAGCCCATAGAATCTTCGGCTAAAACTCAACTTATCGTACGTGCTGATACTAATCTTGGCAATATTTTGGTAAATCTTATTCTAAGTTCTGCGATACCCGCACAACGCATGGGCAAAACCAATGTCATGATGGTTTGCCTGCCCACGCCGGATGTAGAAAAACCTACTTCCATGTTGCTGCGTGTTAAGACTAGTGAAGAAGCTGATGAACTCTTGGAAAATATCGATAAATATAAGAAGTAAGATCCAGTTTCCCTACATAATAGAACAAAATGTTCGTTTTTATATTGGATATATTTTTTTTGTTATTGTGTAATTGTTAATAAAAAAAAAGTATGATACTTTTACTTGGATAAGAATCTTAGTAGTATTAACTTTATTCTACTCATTTTTGCTCAATGTGTAATTTTGTAGTGATAGCTACAAAAATTCAAATTCAAATCTACTGGTTGAGATTTAACAATTCGATGTTCTGCGACTTTCATGAAGGTGTGAATTACAGATCTCTAAGGTGGTAAATTCAGATTTTGGTATACAGTTGAATTAAAACAATTTGCAAAATTAATGAAAAATGTAATTTATTTTTATCTCGTGTATTAACATCTATTTTATAATATAACAAAAATTATAAACAAAACAAAAAATATATAATTCAGAGTTCATGACAAGTCCGTATTTTTGCAGAGCAAAAGTCTTGGTACCATTTAAAACATATTGGAAAAAGTTGGCAACCCCATTGTTTTTCAAAAAGCTATTCTGTAATTTTAATGGTAAATTTTAAAAGGAATAAATACAATTCTGTTTGATAAATAGTTCAAAAAAGTAGTGTTTTATTATTAGTGAAAATGAGATAGAGTGATTTAAAATGTCTTCAAAGGAATTAACAATTGAGGAATGAAAAATAAATATTAATGTGAAATCTTAGACTGAGATTTCTAACATAATAAAAAAGTTAAAATCAAATAGTCAAAAACCGCTTTAAAAAAGAGAAAAGAATTGAAAATAAACTACGAACAAGACGTCCCCCAAAGTTAAGTTATAGAGGAGAAAGAAATATAGAAGCTATTAAGAAAGTTCCATTTGCGAGTACACCAAAGATAGCTGCAGAGTTGAAGGCATCTTTTGAGAATAATATTTCTGAAGGCACTGCGTAGATCGAACAAAAGGGCCCGGGTACACTTCTGGATAAGTCTTTCGTAAACGAAATTAACAGAAAGAAGGGCATAGACTTTGCCAACGAATACAGAACAAATGATAAATTTATTTTCTCGGACAGACGGGCGGACGGATATTGCTAAATCGACTCAGAAACGGATTCTAAGTTGAACTAGGTCATATATTTTTGGTAGTTACAAACATCAGCTCAAAGTCATTATACCCTGACCACATAGTGGTATAGGGTATAATTAACTCAAAGATGTGCATTTCTGACAGAATGGCAGCAAAATTCTGAAGAGTACACAAAAAGCTTTTTTACTCAATGTCAAATCGTTTGCCCGAAGTTCTACGACTTAAGGGATATATTACAAAGTATTAAAGAAAGTAATATGAAACTACATATATCAATCTATTTTTTATATATTTTCTAATTTCTCTCAGGAGTACCAAGACTTTTGCTGCGCATAAATATGCAGTTGTCCATTATTCAATGGAATATTGATGTGTAAACATCTATGCGCTCAGGGTGGTAAATTTCTATTTCACAATACAATCACAAAAACAGCGCAACATGTGAGTTTACATGTTACACTGTGAGCCGTAAGACAAATCGATGTGACTTATGATTGTATTGGTGAAAAAATTATGACATAAAATTGTTTCAGCTAATTCAACAACCCTTTATTGTAAAATGTTAAAAATTTCACAATATAAACGTATATACATAATGCAACAACCCCACAAATTTGCTATAAGTGATACATAGATGACGCTTTCTGTTTGATTTTAAAAAAGTGCCATAAAAAATCTTTAATTACTAGATGTTTACACATCTCCCCTGTGATCGAACTCACATGAATTTTTTGTTTTTTTTTAATAAAATAATTTTTTATTATGTTAGAGAATATAATCTATTCTGATGTAATACATCAGATAAAAATAAATTTTGCCAAATTCCTCATATATTTTTGGATTCAATTAACAAACTGTTTTATTAAATTGGGGTACTATGAGTTTTGCTGCACACTGTATATACATATGTATCTGGAAACCAACGCCATCTATCCCCTTGCATGCTTTTTTGTATATATCTGTGGTCATTGTGTTCCGATACTCGAATGCTTTTCAGCAAAGAATTTTTCAAATTCGTACAAATTACTCATACTCGAACAAAACTATTCTGCATACACTGTACCACAAAAGTCTTCGAACGGTTACAAATTTCCATTTAAATTTCATATTTATTTACTAGCAGAACCAGGCACTCCAAATTCGAGTGCAAATTCTAGGAAATTTTTTTTCATTCAATTTTTTTCTTTCAATGTTTTTTATTCTATATACATACATACATACATATATATAAAAAATTTATGAATATTTAAGTAAAATTCATTAAATTGTGGATTTTTAAATAAAATTCATTAAATTTCATTATAAATATTTGTTGAACACAGATATATAAATGGGTTCGTTAATGGGTTCGTTAATAAATAATTTTATAAGAGCCTAAAGATATGCTAATAAATTTTAACCAATTCACAATTCAATACATGGCTATTGATATACAATTTTTGCAAACACATTAACAAATTTAATAAACACAGACACAGTATTGTATAGTTTTATGTGTTTTTTGTATGTTTTAGTAGTAAGATGGTGCACATCTGCAAAGAAATACCTTTCAAATGGTATATTTGTATAAATCGGTTGAACTAAAAGCGTAGAAGAGGTCATTAGAAATCGCCATGCCTATTAATATTATAGATTATTTTATTAGAAACATAAAACCGTTTTAAGTCTGCTAAATATCAAAGGAGTTATTTAAGAAAAGCTAAATTTGTACATTTTTAAATTCCACACAAGTCTACGGGCGACTTGTTATACCCTATACTACTATGTGGCTTGGGTATAATGACTTTGTGCTGCTGTTTGTAACTACCAAAAATATTTGACCTAGACCCATCTTTTATTATACCGATCGAATCAGAATCACTAACTGATTCGATTTAACGATGTCCGTCCGTCCGTCCGTCCGTCTGTGTGTCCATGTAAACCTTGTAATCAAACTGCAGGTCGCAAATATGAATATATAAGATAAAATTCGGCAAATAAGCTTCTATCGGCCATAGGATGAACGCTATTGAAATTGGTGATAATCGGTCCATGTTCAGACCTAGCCCCCATACAAATGACCCCTATGAAATCGACATAAATTGCCATAAGATCCAAATTGTCATATAGATCTTACTCAAATTGGGTTTGTATGAGTTTATTACATCCATTAATGAGTAGTCTAAAAATGATCCCTATGGGACAACTCTTAGTCATAGGCCCCATATAAAGCTGCTTCCCGATCTTCACTTAAATCTATCAAAAAACAAAAATATTGCACTGATTTTTCTCAAATTTTGTTTGTGTATATTTTTGCAAAACACAAGAGACTTTACCAGACATAGTCAGGATCGGTCCATTTTTGGGCCTAGTCCAAATATAGATATAGCATCAGATATGAACTTTTTCATATCTGCAGCCAAAAAAAATTAATAAAAATCCCACTCAAATTTGGTTTATGCTTATTTTCTATATCCACTTAGTGGGACCGAAGAGATAGGGTTTCTAAACGCATGGTATAGGGTATCGTATAGTCGGTCTAGACCGACTATAATTTTCTTACTTGTTTTTATTAAAGTTATATTATTTAATTTGAATTTAAGTATTTATTTAGTTAAGTTCTATATTCTATAATCTAGAATTATTGCCCAAGGTGGATCATGTATCTTAATTAAAAATTCTTTAAAATATGAAATATTATCTCCAGTCCAAGAACAATATTTACAAGCAACAATTATCAAAATAAAGTCCAATGATGGTGACTGTGTTGTGTCTTCTATATATTTTCCCCCGAGGCACACATTAGAACTTAGGCACTACGAACAGTTTTTTAAGTCTCTAGGTCATAAATTTATTGTGGGTGGCGATTACAACGCTAAACATCCGTGGTGGGGATCTAGGCTACCGAATCCAAAAGGAAACGAACTCTACAAGTGTGTAAGAAAAAATAATTATACAACATTATCTACTGGCATACCAACGTATTGGCCAACTGACCCCAGAAGGCTTCCTGACGTATTGGATTTCGCTGTCTACTTTGGGATATCAAATCACTGCTTAAAAATACAAAACTGTAACGAACTGAGTTCCGATCACACACCGCTTATAATAAATCTTCAAACTACTGCTATTTTTAAAACTCCTAATCAACATATACTTACACCACAATCGGATATAAATCGTTTCCAATCGTGGCTCGACCAAAATATAAACCTAAATATAAGATTGAAAAACGAAAATGAGATTGATGAAGCAGTCGAAAATTTTACTCAACTTATACATCAAGCAGGGTATATGTCAACACCTATCACCCACAACAATAAAACCAACCAATTAAAAATATCGACGGAAATTAGAGAGCTTATCAGAGAGAAAAGAAGACTGAGAAAAAGGTGGCAGCAAAATAGAACTCCATATAACAAGAGATTATTTAACAAGGCTTGCAAAGACCTCAAAAACTTGCTTTACGATCAAAAAAATCAAGCAACAGCTCAGTTCATCAATGAAATAAACAACTCCAAGTACGACGAGCATCTTTTATGGAAAGCAACTAAATTTTTAAAAAGCCCAACTAAGCGCAATGTAATCCTCAGAAACACGGATGGTTCGTGGTGTCGAACGGATAAAGCATTATCGGAAGCGTTTGCTAAACATTTAGAAAATATATTTCAACCATTTCAACTTAACACAACTGCGGATCAGGAAGAAATACACAACTTTTTAGAATCACCTTGTCAAATGGACTTTCCTGTAAGACACATTTCACCTAATGAAGTTAAAATTGAAATTAAACAGTTAAACAAGAAAAAGTCACCTGGTTTTGACTCAATAAGTGGTTTTGTGGTGAGAAATCTTACGAGGAAAAGTGTATTATTTTTAACTCTAATATACAACTCAATATTAAGACTCAATCATTTCCCAACACAATGGAAATGCGCCGAAATCATAATGATCGCAAAACCAAATAAACCAGAAAAGCTATTAACGTCATATAGGCCAATAAGTCTACTGGCAACATTTTCTAAAATATTTGAAAAAATATTTTTAAAAAGACTACAACCAGTGCTAGAAAAATATAATATCATTCCTGAACATCAATTTGGTTTCAGACACAAACATGGAACCCCAGAGCAGTGTCATCGTATCGTTAATGTAATATCTGAATGTCTTGAGAAAAAACAATATTGTTCAGCTGTTTTTCTTGATGTGCAACAGGCCTTTGATAGAGTATGGCACCAAGGTCTGCTCTACAAAATCAAGAAAACATTACCCGCACCATACTTCTTATTTTTTAAAAACTACCTTACTGATCGATGTTTTTACATCAAAAGCAAAGATGAAAGGTCAAATATCTTCCAAATATATGCTGGTATTCCACAAGGTAGCGTACTTGGCCCGATTTTATACACAATATATACGGCTGATATGCCAACAACACCAAATATTACGGTAGCCACTTATGCAGATGATACTGCTATTGTTGCTACCAGCGACTCAGAAGCCGAAGCATCTTTATTTGTTCAAAATGCACTTAATTTACTTGAAATATGGCTTCTAAAATGGAATATTAAAGTCAATTCTGAAAAGTCAACTCATATTACATTTTCATTAAGGCGCAAAGATTGCCCTGCGATTACCATATATCAAGAAGAAATACCTAAAAGCGAAACAGTAAAATATTTGGGAATGACAATGGACAGACGTCTCACATGGAAACAACACATAAAAGCTAAACACTATCATCTAAAAATAAAATCTAAAAAACTTTATTGGCTTTTAGGACCAAAATCCCAACTTAGTTTAGACAACAAACTCCGCATCTACAAAGCAATACTTAAACCAGTTTGGACCTATGGTATACAAATCTGGGGCACTGCCAGCAAATCAAACACAGACATTTTTGAAAGGTTTCAGTCAAAAATGCTTAGGTTAATTACAAATGCACCCTGGTTTATAACTAATCATCACATTCGACTTGACTTAAATATGCCTACTGTCAAAAAAGATTCAAAAATTTAGTGAGAAATATTTACAAAGATTGAGTGATCATAATAATCCATTAGCTATTTCGCTCCTTGATGATACCAATGAAATAAGGCGATTAAAACGTGCCCATATCCTAGACTTGCCATTCAGAAGCTAATTTTTATTTCTTTTTTTTTTATATGGAATATCATTAATATCATTATTGCACATATTTAATACTTCACACATTTCATTATTATTATACTTAATCATTATTGTATATATTTAATGTTGCATACATTTTATTATTTATACTTAGTAAATTCATTTTATGACTAATAGTTAATTGTTAAAAGTTATGTAGTTTAATGAAATTACATAACACATGTTAATGTATATATTGTCAACTAATTTGCTTATTGTCCTAGGACAGATTGTAAATAAAGAACCATTTATACAAAAAAAAAAAAAAAAGTTAAGAAGTGAATAAAAATCCTTATCTGAAGACAGAAAACTATTAAATTCGGCTTAGTCTACAGGGGATAGCAGAAGAAATTATAATGTCACTGGTACAGAGCTCGTACAAATATTTTTTTTACTCCATTTATTTTAACTCGTAGTGCCTGTTTGTCTGCCGAAAAAACTTTGGATCAATTTTTAACCCTTTTCTCGTAATCCTGAAACTTTGCAGGCAGACTCGTTAAACAAATTTATTTATAGTACAATTTTTGATTTTTCGAAATTTTAAAATTTTATATTTTCCGTCAATCAATTATTTAATTACATGATGGTAAACTTAATTTACAAAGAAGGGAGTATAATAACTTTTTTTTTTAAATAAATAAAACATACAAATTTTTAAATTAATAAAAGAGTTTTTAATATTATGATCCAATTTTTTGGTATTATCCGTTCAAGTCGTCACTCATTGTATATGCATGCATGTATATGTATTTACTTTCATACATTTTGTTCCCCATAAATTGACTCGAAAAAGTATTATTTCGAGTAAAAATTTTCGTCACTTTTTAGTTGCGAACAGTTGTTGTATTTTTATTTTTGGCTAACAACATTTGTTAAAATATTGTCCTCAATCTACGTTTGAAATTGGAGTCGTTCACATAGCGAAAATCGCTCTTAAATAATAGGGTGTAATGAATTTTCTGGGGTTTTTATACAAACTATTGTTAATTAATATTAGTTGAAGAAATATTGTAGGTTTGCCAATTTTGGGCCAAAGAGCTTGCGGTAGTTTTTTGAAATAAATAAATAAAATAAATTAAAATATCCAATTTTTTTTTTCGCAGGTTTTAAAGTTGAATTTGAGTCTGGTACAGAATTTTTCTAGCACGTCAGGAATTTGAGATAGTCTAACCTAAAAGTACAAGCTGGAAAATTTCTCTTTATTTGCAGGTTTTTCACCTGCTTCGAAACGCGGCGATATTCGTCAGTTTGGTCAACAAATTCGTATTCAGCGCAAATTTATTAAAACTATAGTTTAATTTATTAAAAACAATTTATATCTTAAGCTATTTGTTTTGTGTTTGCTGTCATGTATTGTTGTCTTTATCAAATGTTTTTTATTAACGAATTTTTATTTAAATTATACACAAATTAAAAAGTAAGAAAAATGAAGGCTAAAGTTAATTAAAGAGAGTAACAATTCTACTGGGGTAATCGTCAAAACAATTAAGAGTTAACGGTCAACACCAATGGAAATGAATTAAGTTATGGGTGGAAAAATAGCACTATTGGTGACAAAAAATAAACTGTACGCACAGTAGGGTTTTATTTTTTTTATTTTGATGCACTTTATTTTTTGTCTCTATATTGAAATTGGCTTTACATATATGTGAAAGGCAGAAACTAAATTGTTTTCTATGAACCCCAGCACTATAGGCACTGCCAAACATTAAATTAAACAACAAACTAATATTTTAGACCGGGCGTTACAGTGCACAACTTCCCTTTTTTAGAATTTATAGAAGACATAAAATTTATGTGCATATGAATTTATCCCCATTAGTTTCATGGCAATTTCGTATCTCAAATTAAAGTTAAATTAATAATTTACAACATTCGATTAGAAGTGTTTATAATGTGACTTAATCCAGATTGATAAGATTAGTCCATTTCGCACTTTGCTAAGTTCTTTAAATATGATTTTATTAATTGTTCATTAGTGTAATTTGGTTTGTTGACCATTCAGTCTATATTGTTTAACAAAAAAATAATGAGTCCCCGATTTTTCTCGATTTTAACCATAACACTTTTAGTGAGTTTGGTTGTAGCTAATGAACGTGGTAAGTAAATAAATTAAACGATGCTAATTTGGGAAACATGCATTAAAGTGGAATATACATATGCACCAGAGATCATTTGAAAGAAGTAGTTATACGAAAAATAAATATTATATATAATTTTACAAAGTTAAGTTTATGGCTACCTAAAATTATTTGTCGCTTAAAATGTCAGAATGAAATTTCAAAAGGTACTAAAGTTACAGGTTATGAAATCCACCAACTTTGTTAGCCGAAAACTAGATTGTCTTTCCTTAATTGCTAATGACTTGTGAATGGTATTATTTTTTTAAAGAGAATTATAAAGGATTTCACTGACATAAGATAACTGGCAGAGCCATATTAACTAACTATCTGATCCTTATACCTTATGCCTGTGTATATATTTCGATTTATTACACATTATATTTCATGCAGCAGAAGAGTAACAACATAAGACTCAGTCCAACGGAAAATAATTTCTTAATAGCTTTTAAATTATACTCTGTCTCTAAAACACGTTTCATCCTGGACGAACGAAAATTTGTGTATATTTTGTTTTTATACATCATACGAATTTTCGTACGTCTGGGAAGAAATGTTTTATCGAAACAGTCAGAACAAAATATAAACACATGTCTTCGTTCGACAAAAAAAATTGTAATATGGAAATAGATTCACTTTTCGTTCTGCCGAACGAAACAGAATCATTTTCTTTTTCAAATAAAATAAAGTTTGTGAGCTCGATCTCTTGAACTGGTGAGAAGCATGCGTTCCTCTGAGATGGATTTCAATTGCTCAAAGACCCAGATTATCAAATTGTTGAAATATCCTTGGGTAATTATCCATATATCTGGCAATATTTTTATCTTGTATCCATTTATCAAACTCTTAGCTTGGGTACTATATAATCCCACTTGACCTACGCTAGTATTCCAAAATCTCTTACAATTAATAATTCCAAAAGATATTTCCTACCATTTTTGGCATCTTATCATTATCTCGGATTTCATATGTGAAGCAAAATAAAAAAAAATATGATATAGGTACATGTAGTACGAAAGTAATCAAAAATGTGAAATCTTTATGGCGCCAGCCCCTAATAAAATAAAAATGTAATCAATATACGCAAGAAAAATATTGTTATTTAAGTAAACCTATTATTTAAAATTATTTTCATATGTATGTACATATATTTTTAGATCATCCAAAAAAATTTTCAACACAAAAACACATATTAAAAAATGAAGCTGAACGTCAAACTGATTATTGGACCAAAAAGGCTCAAGATACGTTGGCCCAAAAGTTACAGGCAAATAAAACACCAAACACCAACACGGCCAAAAATGTGATCATGTTTTTGGGTGATGGTATGTCAGTTCATACAATAACCGCTACTAGAAATTTAATGGGTGATAGTTCGGAACAAGTGTATTTTGAGAAATTCCCGTATTTTGGTCTATCAAAAACGTATTGTGTTAATCGTCAAGTAGCCGATTCTGCATGTACTTCAACAGCTTACTTGGGTGGAGTTAAGGGCAACTACGGTACTATAGGTGTCAATGCTCAAGTTCCACGTTACGATTGTAATGCAGGTCAAAACCCAGCCAACTGGGTCGACAGCATTGGTAAATGGGCTCAAGATGCTGGAAAAGATGCTGGTATTGTTACAACTTCCCGTGTAACACATGCTTCTCCAGCTGGCTTGTATGCTCACATCGCCCAACGTGATTGGGAAAATGATGCTAAAATCACTGGAGCTGGTTGCAGTTCTAATGATAATGTTGACATTGCCCGCCAATTAGTTGAATGGGATGTAGGTCGCAAACTTAAGGTTATCATGGGTGGCGGTCGTCGCAACTTCCGTGATGCTAATGTTAATGATGAAGAAGGCATAGCCGGCAAACGTGCCGATGGACGTGATTTAATCAAAGAATGGATCCAAGATAAACAACTGCAAAATGTTAATGCCAGTTATGTTTGGTCTCGCAAAGGTCTTAGTTTGGTGGATCTTGACAATACCGAATACCTATTGGGTCTCTTCTCATCATCGCATTGTCCCTATCACGGTGATTTAAAACGCAGTCATATTGCTTTGGCCAATCCTTCTTTAAGTGAAATGACAAAGGCTGCTTTGAATGTATTGAAGAAGAATGATAATGGTTTCTTCTTGTTCGTCGAGGGAGCTCGTATTGATATGGCTCATCACGATACTAGAGCACGTAAAGCATTGGAAGATACTGAAGAATTTGCAAATGCTGTACGAGTGGCACGTGAAATGTTCTCAGAAGAGGATACTTTAATTGTTGTTACATCGGATCACTCTCACACCATGACTATTAACGGCTATCCGGTAAGATATTACTTTTTTCACGGAAATATCTACTAAATTGGATATGTATTTAAATAAATCCTTTTTTGAAATTCTATGTTGAATTGAAGGATTCATTTATTATTGTCTCTTAATGAACTTTCAGTTTATACGAATTTATTTTCGTTTCCTCAGAATTTGAGAATAATTTGAGAATTTTTAGACCTTAATTTCTTCTGAATACCTTATAGACTTTGGAATAATTTATTCAGAACATTTCAAGATGAAATTTCGAAATACTGTTGACAGAATTTTAGAAATGTTAGAATCTGTAAATCAGGAGCTTTTTAAACTTTTGATGCTTAACACCCGGGAGCACAGTGGCACATTTGACGAGATGGCTGTCAAAAATCTGAAACTTTTAAATGATGTAACATATTTAAGTGCGGTTATTTTTGGTGAATAGCCTGAATATTGGGCTTTAAGTCAAGATATGATCATGAAAATTAACAATGGCCACAAGAGATATTAAGTGGTAAACTTGTTTTTGTAGCATTCTAGTAAAAATAAATATTATTAACATATGTTATAATAAATTCAGTTTCGTCGAAATTTGAAGATTTAAGCCTTTTTTAGGTTGCTAAGTCCATTATGGAGATAACTAATTTTAAAATCAGAATTTCTGTTTATTAAATACCGTTTCCAAACTTTTATAATATGTATGTACCTTTTATTTACAGTACCGTGATCAAGATATTACTGGTTTGACAAATGATATAGCCGACGACAATTTACCATACACCATCCTATCATATGCCAATGGCCCTGGTTACTATAATACATACGGCGATAATGGGCGTAAACTTATCAAAGCTGATGACACTACCAACGCTAAGTTTGAATATTTGGCTACTGTTCCCTTGGATTCAGAAACTCATGGTGGTGATGATGTTGGAGTTTTTGCTTCCGGTCCCTATGCTCAATATTTCAGTGGTAGTTATGAGCAATCCAATATCCCAGCTATGATGGCTAAGGCTGCTAATATTGGACCTTTCGCATCAGTGGGAGTTTAAATTACTATGAAATTTTGTTGTAACACTTTTTTACAGTATTTTAATAAAGATAAAACGTTTCTTTAATCATTTATAATGACTAGCAGATTCCAGCGCTCGAAATTCGAGTACAATTTCTAGGCAGCTTTATTTTTCAACTTAGCCAATTCACAAACCAACACTTTTATGGTTTATTATTATTGTGAATGAAGATAACAAAGTCATTAATAAAAACATTAACAAATTTAATAAAACACACATAGCATATCGCACCTATACCTCTAAAGTGAGTCAACTCAAAATTTTTAAATTTTCACTTTTTACAAGAAAACGATACACAGTGGTCATATCTATCCACTGTAAAAATCTTACGTCGATTTTTCTAGTTTTTCGAAAAAAAAATTCAGTTAGATCCACTAAAAAGATATATTTTGAGTTCCACCCAAAAAACTTGTTATTTTTGATGATCACTGAAAAAATCGCAAAAACAACTACTGTTGTATACTTATAATTCGCAATTCTTTACAACGAAACAACTGTTTTTAAGTTTTATAGTAAATATTTAAAAAAAAAGTTTTTTGCCTCTACTGAAAATTTGTAAATTTTGAGTTGTGGGAGATAAAAATTAATGTTAATAAAACCCAAGCTATTATATTCCCATATAATATGTCGCGGAAACGCATTGACATAAAACAGTTGTATTCTAGGGGAATTGTTGCAAGATAGTATCAAATATCTGGGAATTATGTTAGATAAAAAATTATCATTTAAACAGCACATTGAATATATTTGTAATAAGGCAATTAATTGCGGTCGTGCTCTTTACCCCTTACTTAACAGAAGATCTAAACTTAATCTAAAAAACAAGGTTCTTATTTACAAAATGTGTATTCGGCCTATTATGACCTATGGTTGCCCAGTCTGGTTCTACAAAGCTGCTAAAACTCATACAAGAAAATTACAGATAATTCAAAATAAAAATCTAAAAATAATTCACAACCTATACCCCAGATATTCTACTAACGAACTGCATAGTAACTTTAACCACACAATGTTTAATTCATTTGCTAGAAAACTGACTCTGCCATTTAAAGAAAAATGCAGAACGTCCACTTATGACATAATAAGAAATATGCTAAATAACCACTAATATACTCTTTTGTTCTTAAAGAGGATAAATTGGTGTTTGTTTTTAAAATTTCTTATAACGCCAAGTAGATACAAGGTTTTTCTTAACAACTTTTCCTTATTTAATTTATAAGGTGTTAATTGTTGTAATACTTTTAAGTAAATTCTCATAACATGTAAATAACTATTTTATAAGGTTTCAATAAAAATAAAAATAATAATAATAATAAAAATTTTGAGCTGACTCACTTTAGAGGTACAAGTGCGATATGTATAATTTTATGTATGTGTCAGTAGCAACTTTAAATGCAATTTACTCAAAATACAGGAAAAAATTTAAAAATCTGTAAATCTGCAAAACGGCTAAAAAGAAATACCTTTCAAATAATATACGTTTGGTCAAAATCGGGATAAAACGGTAGAACAAAACATCGGTCACAAGAAATCGCCTAGTCTATTAATATTATGAACTAGCAGATTCCAGCTCTCGAAATTCGAGTGCAAATTCTAAGAAATTTTATTTTTTCATTAAATAAAGACCCTAAAGGTATGGTAATCAATTATAGCCAATTCACAAATCAACACAAAAAACAAACTCATTTTTATTACAAACACATTAACAAATTTAATAAACACACATCCCAATAAACATTTTTGTTTGTTATCAACTTGAGGTGCATTTGAGATCAAATAGAATTCTCAAATCTCCAACGTTAATTCTCAAATGCACCTTAATAGTCCGATTACAGTCTTCTCAACTTAAAAGGTACATTTTTTATATGGTGATTTTCTCAAGTTTATAGCAAAGAAATTTCCCCAATCGGTATCAAATGGAAGGTACGGAATTGCCATATTAAAAAAATTATACTAATTTTAGAAATGAAAAAAATGTACTTTTTTTTGACTGTTTCAATTTTATTTCATTACTTATTTAATATTCAGGTATGTGATGGAAATCGATCGATTTCAAAAGTGAAAACGATTTTAAAATCGACAACGGTGTGCTGAATTTCGATCGATTTCATTTTCGACTTTTGAATCATTCCGTATCATTTCTTTTGAAAAGTACAACAATGTATTGACAAGTTATAGTGAAAACTGTAAAATAACAATCAAACATTTATGAAATTTATAAGTAAATATTTACAAAATTATAAAATGTCGATTATTTTGGCAGCATCCTATTTGTTATTAGAAGAGGATAATAAAAAAGAAAACATAAAGAGGAAACATTTACGTGACAACTCGGATCCACAAAACAAAATGGAATTTGAAATCGACACTAAATGAAAAATATTAACGCATCACAACTTTAATTGAATTTAAATCGTTTTAGTGTCTAAATCGATTTCCATCAGATACCTGATTATTCAGGTATGTGATGGAAATCGATCGATTTCAAAAGTGAAAACGATTTTAAAATCGACAACAGTGTGATGAATTTCGATCGATTTCATTTTCCACTTTTGTATCATTCCGTATCATTTCTTTTGAAAAATACAACAATGTATTGACAAGTTGTAGTGAAAATTGTAAAATAACAATCAAATATTTATGAAATTTATAAGTAAATATTAACAAAATCATAAAATGTCGATTATTTTTGCAGCATCCTATTTGTTATTAGAAAAGGATAATAAAAAAGAAAACATAAAGAGGAAACATTTACGTGACAACTCGGATCCACAGAACAAAATGGAATTTGAAATCGACACAATAAAATGAAAAAATATAAACGCATCACAACTTTAATTGAATTTAAATCGTTTTAGTGTCTAAATCGATTTCCATCACATACCTGATTATATACATGTGAATTTCTTTTTAAATTTAGAATTAAAAATAAATGAATTTATTATTTGTACATTTTATGAATATTAATATTAAATATGTCATAAATAAGAATTTAAATTAAAAAATGCGAAAAAAAACAGAAATAATTTAAAATTTATCAATTAATTATTTGTACTTTTTTTTTTTGCAATTTTTAATTTAATTTATTATTTATAACATATTTACATAATATCTCAAAATTAACACAAATCGTATTCAAGTTGAAAAAATGTTTGGTCTGAAGTGGAGAAAAGTGTTGGATATCCAGTTGAGAGTTAAAATATTTCTCAAAGATTGGAAAAAATGTTAAATCTCAATTTGATGTCAAGTTGAAAGCAAACAAGGAGAAAAATTGTTCAACTCAAGTTGAGAATTGCATTGGACATCAACTTGAGAACTTAACTTTTCTCCAACATTGGAGAAATAATTTTTCAATGCATACTGGGATAGCATTGTATAATTTTATGTATCAACTTTAAATGCAATTTACTCAAAATAAAGGAAAAAATTAAAAAATCTGTAAATCTGCAAAAGGTCTTAAAAGAAATACCTTTCAAATAATATACGTTTGGTCAATATCGGGATAAAACGGTAGAACAAAACAACGGTCACAAGAAATCGCCTAGCCTCTTAATATTATAGATTATTATCAGTAATAATCATCAGATACTTATCATTATAATCGTATCGTACTGAATGTAAAAAATATGTACATTTTTGACTGATATCCTTTTCATTCAACAATGATTTGGAGAAGTTGGTAAGAAATGAAATGCTGTGATGTTTTGTTTAGATTTTTTTATCACCTGTTTGTAACTCGAGATTAACTCCCCAATCTTACTCGATTA
This sequence comes from Cordilura impudica, assembly GCA_963682025.1. Taxonomy (NCBI): domain Eukaryota; kingdom Metazoa; phylum Arthropoda; class Insecta; order Diptera; family Scathophagidae; genus Cordilura; species Cordilura impudica. Next base: position 24,129,425 of record OY821521.1, on the reverse strand, counting down.
AACTCGAGTAATACCACATCCTATTAACAGAATTCCATAAACAGTATAACCCGTTTAATTACCCCACGCTTCATTACCTTTCACGCTTATTTATCTCGAATTCTTAATCCCCGCTTTTTTCGCTCACTTTTTCTAACAAAACCCCACGGTTAATTAACTTTCGCTTAGTTACCCAATTCGGGTAATTACTTCAAATATTTTATCCAGAAAATAAATTTTCCATTAAATTTCCTTGGATATGGTTTAACCAGATGCGCCTGAATAATGCTATCATGTCTAGGAAGTTCGTAATGAATAAAGCAAAGGAGTTTGCTATAAAAATTAATTCAGATTTTGAACCGAAGAGAGGTTGGTTGTGGAGGTGGCAGAGGAGAGAAAACATAAAATTCACAAAGATAAATGGAGAAAGTAATGAAAATGATCGTGAATGTGCCCGAAATTTTCTGGAAAGTAGCAATTTTTCCTCAATTCTTCAAAATTATACTCCTGAAAATATATTTAATGCTGTTGAGAGTGGCCTTTCTTATAAAGTTGTTCCAAGTGGAACATTAGCTCAGTTAAAAACAACGTCTAACATTATTATTTTTGTGTAACTCTGTGGGAACATACCAAAAAGTGTTTGCAATTTACTTCTTTATGTGATACATATGAATTATTTTTATTTAATAAAATGTTTAAATTATTTTAATAACCCTATTTTACATACATATGTTCGGATAATTGCTTTATATTCGTCTAATTGCTTCTTATGAGATAATTAAACGTGTTCGTTAAAATGCTTCCCCCGCATAATTAATCAAAAATCTTATAAATTTTAACGAGGTCATTAACCGAGGATTACTGTATATTACAAAGAAGATTTTGCAAAGAAAATTTCAAAAGACACTAGAAGAACTTGGATTTTTTTCTACTTTGTCATTCATAAATAAACAATAAAGTAAATATGAAGGATAAAGGAATGACAGTAAAGTTTCAAATAAGAATTTTACAAATCAGCTGTTCATAAAAAATGTGATTTCCAATTAAAAATACTAATAATTTACAATTGATTTATTTAAAATATTATTATTCTTTTAAAAGTTTGCATGAATTATATAAAATTTTAAAGTAAATATGTTCTTACCAAAAAAAATTTGGATAATTTGCCGGGTATGTTTAGAACAACGCGAGACATTACACGATATATTTGAGAAGATATCCTCTTTCAATATTTGGCTGTCCTTAAGGGATTGTGGTGGAGTACCAGTATGTTAGTAATGCATATAAATACAATGGCCAATAATATAGATTGTACAAATATTTTAGGTACGCAAAAATGATAATTTACCTGACAAAATATGTAAACAGTGTTTAGCAAAACTGACGGAGTCTTACAAATTTCGTTTGGAGTGTCAGCGTGGTCATCGTGAAATAACACATAAGTTATCAGATAGAAATTATAATATATATAAACAAGAATTGGAAGAGGAAAGGAAAGCCAGTTCAGACTTTTCACAGGTAAACTGCAGTTGCATTTGACCACGCGTCGGTTAGCCACTCATTCTTTTCTCACTACCGTGTATTTGTCTAATGTAAAGTTTCGTGTTTTGGTATTACATTCAATTTGCCATAACTTTTTTGGTTTTTGGTTAATTTGACGATGGACGCTTTTAACTTGGTGTTTAATTTAAAGTCGAGTTGATAAACTGGCGGAGTACCATTAAAAACTCATGACGTTTATGTTGCAGCTATTTAGTCTCCATTGTAGTGACAATAATTGAATAAAGGACACTTTTACACCCCAATAGGAAATTCTAAACAAATGTTATAAGTATCTAAAGAATACAATAAAAGTGACAATTTATTACTATTTGCCAAATGATTTTCTCAAGTTATCGCATTTTCGAAATTTTATACTCGAACCACAGAATGACATGACTAAAGAAGTCAGCAGAATTTGAAAACAATAATAGGTATTTACGTGAAAATATGTTTCTAAGTTTTTATTGTTATTACCTATACTAGTTATATATGACCATCGTAAAAATAAGTCGTATCCAAGAAAAACTGATTCAACAATGGGATTTCTGATTGGCCACCTTGGGCAATAATTCTAGATTATAGAATATAGAACTTAAATAAATACTTAAATTCAAATTAAATAATATAACTTTAATAAAAAAAATAATAAAAAACAAGTAAGAAAATTATAGTCGGTCTAGACCGACTATACGATACCCTATACCATGCGTTCAGAGACCCTATCTCTTAGGCCCAACTAACTGGACATAGAAAATAGGAAAAAACCAAATTTGAGTGGGTTTTTATTAATTTTTTTGGCTGCAGATATGAAAAAGTTCATATCGGATGCTATATCTGTATGGGGACTAGGTCCAAAAATGGACCGATCCTGATAATGTTTGGTAAAGTCTCTTGTATTTTGCGAAAATAAATACAAACAAAATCTGAGAAGAATCAGTGCAATATTTTTGTTTTTTAATAGATTTAAGTGAAGAGCGGGAAGCAGATCTATATGGGGCCAAAGGTATCATTTTTGGACTACTCATTAATGAACGTAATAAATGCATACAAAACCCAATTTGAGTAAGATCTCTATGACAATTTGGATCTCATGGCAATTTATGTCGATTTCATAGGGGTAATTTGTATGGGGGCTAGGTCTGAACATGGACCGATTCTCACCAATTTCAATAGCGTTCATCCCATGGCCGATAAAAGCTTATATACCAAATTTCATCAAAATATATTCATATTTGCGACCTGCAGTTTGATTACAAGCTTTACATGGACACACAGACGGACGGACGGACGGACGGACATTGTTAAATCAACTCAGAAAGTGATTCTGATTCGATCGGTATAATTAAAGATGGGTCTAGGTCAAATATTTTTGGTTGTTACAAACAGCAGCACAAAGTCATTATACCCAAACCACCTAGTGGTATAGGGTATAATAATCCTTATTGGCACCCGAGCCGTAATTAAGAGTACAAGAAATGACTAAAAATAACAACTCAGAAACTGACTATTAAAACTTTAGCAAAAATAATAAAAACAAAGTAAATATGTATGTACATATTAAGGTAGAAACTATCACATAATAATATGTGGTAAATTGGCATCATAGAATTTCTTATAATTTTTTCCTTTATAATTATTTTTTTCTTAGTCACTTAAATATGAACCCGAGGCAAAAGGAAACAGTAGTCCATTGCTTGATAAAAATCAACAAACGAAACTAAGAACTCCTAATAATACTGAATTTCCAGATAAAGAAGACATGACAATTAAAATGGATACAGAAAAAAGTCTTAAGCCAGAGGAAATTAAAACTATCGAAATTGCAGATGATCCTATTAAACATTATTGTATAGTTAAGAAAAAACATTTGATGAATGATGAGGGCAAAGAAAAAATTGAATCTTTTGAAAACGATGAACAGAAACGTATTTTATTATTATTGAAGATGAAAAATGCAGCAAACACAAAAAATAAACTAAACACAGAATCAAAAAGAAAATCTGTAGCCGAACCAAAGAATCAATCTGGAGTAATACCAAAAACTAAAGAAAAAAATATATCAAAAACTATCAAGAGGAAACTATGTAAAACACAAAAAAATTTCACTTGTAAACTTTGCAAGAAAACTTATAACACTTATGAACTTTTACACCATCACAATTTTACACACCACAAACCCCATCAATGCAAGTAAGTTTGTAATTAATTTAAAAAATATTTTAAATAAATTTATAACAATGCGATTAATAGATTAACTAAAGTTAATAATCAAAGTTGGTTTTTTTGAAAATAGTCCTGTAAACTAATCCCACGAAAGGCATCTTTAACATAATTGCTTGAGAAGAAGCATTAAAAAAAAATAAAGATTAATTGATGTTGTCGTCACTGGATCATTGTGACCATTTACCGGCGAAGAAGTTGGCAATATCTACTGGATCATATAAAGTTTGGTTGTTATGGACAAAATATGAGTTTCTTTTAGCTGCTTTCCTTTTTAGTTAGCTTTTTTATAGATGACTAGCTGTAACCCGATGCGCTTCGCTACACCCATCATAACGAAATAAAAAACTGGGAATACATTTTGTAGAAAACTATTTATTTTTAGCGATTTTAGATTGTCGATTTTTGTTTTTTGCGATTTTAGATTTTGGCGATTTTTGCCCTTGGCGATTATAGTTTTTTCGATTTTTGACTTTTTGGCGTTTTTTGATTTTGGCAGTTTTTGTTATTCGCGATTTTCGGTTCTGGCAATTTTTGACTTTGACTATTTTTGTTTTTTTGTGTTTGTTGATTTAGGCGATTTTTGATTTAGGCATTGTATAAGAGGTTATATTTTGTATAGGAGGTACCACGCCCATTGGTACAATCCCGCCCATTTTTTTTATCGGACTACTCACATTAATAACTCATGAACCCAGACAAAGTTCCAAGGCTTTCACTGCTACAGTATTCCAGATATATGACATTAAATATTTACTTTGTATGGTGTGCGGCGCGCCCATTGGACCGATACCGATCATTTTTTCCGCAACTCTTCAAATTAGTTTAATGTGTACACGGTTTTAAAACTCTGAGTGAACTTTGTTTCTTTTTTGTCTAAGTTTGTTATATTTTGTAAATTATTTGAACTAGCGGTTTTTACCCGGTCTTGCCCGGGATCCAAAGGCCTTTGACTTAAAAACTGGTTCACTATGCTTACCAGGTGCTGAGTACTTAGTCCCCAATGAACAAATTCCCCAAAAAATGAACTGCATCCCCGGAAATTTTTACGTTTTTTGGGGAGTAAATTAATTTTTTATTTTAATTTTAAATTTTTTGATTTTTTAAATCAGATTTTTTTTTATAAGGCGGTACAGCAAAAATGCTTCAAAAATAAGCTGCGAAACCGCTTTAAGTTTTTTTAAGCTTATTTATTTTGTTAACATCAAACATAACTGAATCATTTGCAAATTAGAGAAATCAGAACTTTTAAAAATTGAATTACTTCATTCAATAAGTGATCATCATTGAGCAGAAACGTCAAATTTATAGAAGTTTCAAAAATGGAAAATGGATGCGACGTTTAAAATTGTGCCGCAAGGTTGCTTTAAGCAACTGCTTATAGTGTATGTTGGGCCTATTTGGATCAACAGGTAATTATTGCACATACGTAGATAAAATTTATCAAAAGACTTTTCACTGAGTTTGGTTCCGTTAGCGTGTCGCGCGTTTAACAGCTGCATCCGTGCTTCCGCGCAGTTGCCGTCAACTTATTTTAATCGCCAAAATATATTTTTCAGATCATTGCGATATTTTAGCTGAGTTGTGTTCTGCGAGCGCGTCGTGTCCGCGTTCGAGCGCCGCTTCCGCGCGCTTTTGGCAGCCACACCCGTGCTGACGCGCAGTTGTCAACTGTGTGAACTGTGTTCCGCGATCGCGTCGCGTCCGTGCGCTGCTTCCGCATACCGAAATGAAAAGATTACAGATTTTATATGCGTTTTTGTTGGATAAATATTGAGAGCAGTATGCAAATTTGCACTTAAATAAATATTTAACAAAATTCATTAAATAAAAATAGGTAAACATTTAAGAATGAATTCTTTTTTTTATTTAGTTTTTAGAAAAATTGGGGAATTTTTTCATTTCTTTTGGGGACCTTTTTTTAAATTGGGGGAATTTGTTCATCGTGAAGTTATTTCTGTGTGTACCCAATTTCAGAGAAATCCGTTGGAAAATTAAAAATTTGTGTAGCGAACAAATATACTAAATAACTAAAAATGAAATTTATATGAAAAGTGGGCGTAAAAGTAGGCGTGGCCGGTAAAAACCATATGGCGACCTTCCCTGGAGTATTACTAAATTTCGGAGAAAGCCGTTGAAAAATAAAAATTTCTATAGCGAACAAATATACCAAAAGACAGAAAATGAATTATATAGATAAAGTGGGCGTAAAAGTAGGCGTGACCGGTAAGAAGCATACGGTGACCTTCGCTGGAGTACAGAGATCGTGCGTACCAAGTTTCAGAGAAATTCGTTGAAAAATAAAAATTTGTATAGCGAACAAATATACCAAAAACAGAAAAAGAATTATATAGAAAAAGTGGGCGTAAAAGTAGGCGTGGCCCATAGGAGGCATATGGTGATTTTGCCTGGAGTACAGAGATTGTGAGTACCAAATTTCAGAGAAATCCGTTGAAAAATAAAAATTGGTATAGCGAACAAATATACCAAAAAACAGAAAATGAACTGTATACAAAAAGTGGGCGTAAAAGTAGGCATGGCCCGTAAGAATCATACGGCGACCTTTCACGGAGTACAGAGATCGTGCAAATTTTAGAGAAATCCGTTGAAAAATAAAATTTTTTATAGCAAACAAATATACCAAAAAACAGAAAATGTATTTTGTATAAAAAGTGGGCGTAAAAGTAGGCGTGGCCGCAAGAATCAAGGTGATCTTGCCTGGGTTACAGAGATTGCTCGTAACAAATTTCAGAGAAATCCTTTGAAAAATTAAAATTTTTATAGCAAACAATTATACCAAAAACGAATTATATAGAAAAAGTGATCCTGGAGTACAAAGATCGTGTGTACCAAATTTCAGAGGAATCCGTTGAAAAATAAAATTTGTATAGCGGTCAAAGAAACAAACAAATGAATTATATATTCATATATATAGATTAGTATTATTTTCAGTTGAGGTATTGTTTGTTGTTGTTTTGTGTAATTTCTTTTTCATTTCTTCCATGACGGCTGTTGTTACACAATTCTTCAGCTGGAATCAAGGTTCAGAAAATACACACATCAAACACACAATAGCACTGTTCGTTTACTTTCCCAATAAAAACCTGTAAAAACCGAAATTTCAAGGAGTAAAAAAATTTGTTCTCAAAAATATAAATATCCAAAATAGTAAACGAACAGCAATTTGTGCGAATTTGCAAGTTCATTGCAACAGCTGATTATAAACACATTTGAAAGTGAAGAAGTGAAACTCTAAATTAAATTAAATATACCTACCTAACTAATATAAGGTAATGTGATATCCTTTTGAAAATAAACATTTATTTAGAAAGAAATTGGCAGATACGCATATTTTTTTTGCAGAAACCGGTTTTAAAAGATTAAAATTAATGAAACCTGGTTATGTGAATATTTACTTAGTTCTTCCATCGTTAATTTCCTCAGAATTATTATTTAAAATTTTTGCTCAAAAATAGAATTGTAGTATTTTTGCTTTATTTACCACACAACTCAATCATATGTTTTTTCTTGCTTGCTAATTCTTACTGGCAAAAATATAGCAAAAGTCAGCAAGTTTTCATAAAATGAACTGTCACTTTACCCTCTCATTTGCTCTCTTTTACTGGGTTTTTGAAGTAAACGAACAGAATCCAGTAAACAAATCCAGTGTACACATTTTTACAAATTATCGCGTAAACTAACAAAGCTAATGTTCTGTTCTAAAGCAGCCAACACATATTTTTATTTTCATATCAATTATGTGTGTTTCTAAATTTTGTACGGTGCCGAACACAATCATGACTGTGTTTCGTTTTAATATTTCGTTATGTACACGAACATGTTTCTATCACATATTTTTTGTTTCGAACACACATAAAACACACAGATTCGAGTGTAGCTTTATTTTAAGTTAGTGTTCTTGCACGTGTACTGCTAAAAAACCAGAACATGTCCTTGAACGTGTACATCTAAAAGTTAAAACATTATCCACTCGCGATTGGAAAAATCTGATACACCCCTATAAAAACGACAACAATTGTTTCAACCAAATTTATTAAAAAAATCTAAAATAATTCATTAGCAGTTATAAAAAAATAAAAACCTTTAAAGATTATTATTTTATTAGCCGCAATTAAATCGAGCACACTGTTTCAATAATCGATTTAAACATTAAATAATTTTTTTATATATTTTCCGTAGAATATGTGGCAGTTTTTTTAGTCAGTCACAAGCTCTCCAAAGTCATTTAAACTCCCATTCAGGCGAAAAACCATTTAATTGCAGAATTTGTGATACAAATTTTAGTGATATATCAAATCGCAATAGACATGAAAGGTACACCGTCATAGAGTTTTCAAATATACACATACACATAAATATTCTGATAAGTTTAATGTATATTTTCATGTAACAGAACCGTACACATAGAGGATAGTAAAAAATATAAATGTCATATCTGTGATAAACATTTTCGATTTCTTTGGATGTTAAAAAAACACTCGAATCGTCATAAATCAACAAAGTAAGTATGTTCATAAGAATTAACATCCTGAAGCAGATTGACCAGGTTTCCATAAACTATGTAGTTACTCGATTTTAGTCTGAACAATTTTCTTTCCTTTTTTTTTGTAAGTGCTTTTCTACACAATAATAAAGAATTTCCGCAACTAATTATTGAAAAAAGGAAAGTATTTAGCTTTAAAGACCATTAACATTTTTTTCTTTCAGATGTTTGATTTGTGGCAAAGTTTTGGCTACAATTAAAATTTTAATAGACCATCAACAACGCAAACATTTAAACAAAGAAAAACCTAATGAATCTGTAACTAGTTCCTAACTTCCTAAATGAATTATATTTGGAATTAAGATATAAGTGTTATGAATTGTTTATCTTTTTATTATACATATATACAATTTTTTTTAAATAATCGAATTCAATGAATTTTTTATAAGTATTGAATGCAATAAATGAATTATTACAAGATTTTGAATATACATACATATGTTTTATATTTTGTTTTATTTTTTATACTTTTTGTAGGATTTTACATTCTTTAGAAATCTACAAACGAAGGAAATTTTCTTATAAAAAAACCCAATTCATAGTAAGTTTAAAAATGTGATTAGTAAAGTTCAAAGTAGAATGACAAACATTCGATATGAGAATTGTAAATTGTTCAATATGAGAATTGATGGCAGCAAGATGCACCACAATTGCAGGTGGTACAAATGGTCCGAATTTTCATAAGGACGTTCGGATTTGTTGTTTATAATAAAATGAGAAGAAAGATAATGCAAGGCACAACTTTCAATTTACGACCTCATAAAGTATATACAGTGAGTGACAATACAATGGAAACTTTTAACAAAATCAGACCAATTACGAATATTCTCAAGGAAAATACTTTTCTCGAGAAAATATCACAATAAGTAAAAAAATTGGTGTTGTAATATAGAAGACAATTGCGGGACGAATCTATCGAAATCAATTTCTCCAAGACTGCTTTTAAGTTGATTTATTCTTACCTTTTTGACCGGTTGCAGTTTGTTTCTCTCCGTGGGTTAAATTCTACCATTGGTGCAGTAACCTCAGGTGTTCCTCAGGGTTCTTTACTTGGTCCTATTCTGTTTCTTTTTTACCTAAATGATTGTGTCTCTCTTATGAACAACAATTTCTGCAAGTCATTTGTTTTTGCTGATGATATTTTCCTTCTCTATACTGCTGACTCTCAACTTTTTGACTGTTTTGATACCTGTTTAAGCAACCATCTGAATTCTTTATCTAATTGGATGTCTCTTAACTGTCTTGAGATTAATTCTACTAAGACTAAGGCGATCACTTTTCATTCTCGGAACCAAAATTTGTTTCTTCCTACGATATTTTTAAACGGACAGTTGATTGACTATGTGGACTCTCTTAGATGCCTCGGGGTTATTTTGTATTCGAAGCTTAATTTTGATAACCATATAAATTCTCTTTCAAATAAAATTTGTTTCACGTTAAGGAGATTGTACTCTCTAAGACCATACACTCCTAGGATTGTAAGATTCCGCTTAGCTCATTCCCTGATTATGTCCCAGTTCAATTATGGCCTGGAGGTTTTCTCTGGTTCTTGGCAGTATAATTTGGATATTCTTAATAGAATTATCAGAAAAGTGGTTCGCTATGTGTTCAGTGTAAGCATCCATGATCATGATCGTGTCAGAGATCTTGTTCCCTTATTTTTGAAATGTAGCTTTGATGATTATTTGAAATTACGTACTTTACTTCATTTTTATAAAATTATGAAATTCCAGCAACCTGAGCTACTGGTTGACGACTTTTCTTTTATAAATTCAACGTTCAGATTAATGTGCCTATTAGAAATCTTTCAATATATGATCGCTCTTTCGTTGTACGTGTCTATCAAATCTGGAATTATCTGCCAAACTGTCTTAAACTATTTTCATATTCCTCATTAACATATAAACGTAAACTACTTGATTACTTCAACTGTATTTTTTAATTTTTTCTCCTTCTTTGTGTCTCTTGCCATAGGTTCTTTTTATGAACGTTTTTTTTTCTTCCTTTTTTACTCCAATATTCATATGGCTGGGGAGCCACTTACAAACTGGAACTGTAACATTTTGTTTCTTTATTGTATATGTAAATTGTAAGTTATTTTTAAGTATAAATTTACTGTACATAGTAGGTTATCTTCAATACATAAATAATTGGCCATGAAGGCTTTCTTTGTATTGATATTAATAAATAAATAAATAAAATCGCAATCAATGCCTGAATTGGCTTCCATTAAAGTTAACAATAGTTTTAGTTGGGCTATATTTGTGGTCTTCGACCTACAAAAACAATAAAATATTTATTTTTTTTTATTAAAATTTTATTTTATCTAAATACTACTTATATTTTTATGCTCTTATTTACAAGTGAAATTTTTTAGGGAAAAGCGAAGGAATTTTTGTTCATAAAAGGAGAAAAGGAAAAAGTGAGAAGTGTCATGCGGAATTTTTGTTTAGAATTGAGCCAATACCAAAATATTGGATCATAAACGTAAAAACTCTTTTATTAATTTAAAAATTGGTATGTTTTATTTATTAACATAAAATAGCCTAACTTCAGAAACAAATAACAAAACTTAAAAGTATTAATTTTATGTTGTTGGCAAAACATTGAAAACTTTAATCTACAACAAAAATTGAAAACTTTCCCCCTATTTATGATTTCAATATTTTGTTGTGTATCGATTATTTTTGAGTACTGCTTAACAACGCCGAGGGCATAGAGCCAATTAAATTGTTTATGATATTCATTGATATTTTTTGCCACTCTGAATTAACTATTTCTATGAGATCCGTCTTGTTTGTGTAATTTCCTGTTCGTATTTTTCGATCTACAATTTCCCATAGATTTTCTATGGGATTGAGATCTGGTGATTGGGCTGACCATTCCAAAACACTAACTCAATTATTTGTATTTATTAAATTTGATTTTCTATTACAACAAGACACAGTCAGCCCAATTACGAATATTCTCAAGGAATTTCTTTCTCACGGAAAATACTTATCTCGAGAAAAAAATCCTCCAATTATAAATTCCGCGTGAACAAAAAAATTACTAAGTGGCATTATCGAATTTCGAAGCCAGTCGTTTTGCTTATTGACAATTAATTTTCTATTTTTTTTTTGTGTGTGCAAACGAAAATAAATTTATTTTAAAGAAAAATTAAATAAAAAATGAATAGCATAGCTATGATGCGAGCACTCGTGGAGGAAATTGGTGTTTTAGAACAACAATAACGAAATGGCTAAAGGATTGCTAGAAGTAAATTGCGGGCTGAATCTATGGAAAACACAATCAATGCCTGAATTGGCTCTCATTAAAGTTAACAAAAGTTGAAGTTTGGCTTTATTTGTGGTCTTCGGCCTACAAGATTAATAAAATATTAATTTTTTTATTTAAATTTTGTTATATCAAAATACTTCTTACATTACATTTTTATATAAACTCCCGTCTGTTTTGCAAGGGAAATTTTTTTGAGGGAAAACAAAATTCAAGTGCATTGAGAATAACTACTTTTTTCCCATCGAACTTTTTTCCGAAGCAATTTTTATTCATAATAGGGGAAAAGGGAGAAGTAAGAAATTTCATGCGGAATTTTTGTTTAGAATTGGGCTGAGTATCTTAAAAATTACAGTAATTGAATCGGATAAGTTATTCATTATATTTAACATCAGTAACTCACTTTTATCTAAATTTAAAATATTATAAATTACAATTTAAAAACATTAAAAAAATCAAATAAAATCAATTAATGTATTGGTATAGTAATTTTCTAAACCCTATTGCGTTGCTTGTATTTTGCATAACATTAGAAATTTGGTTCCAGAGACGAATAGTTAGAATAAAAAATTTACATTCGGAAGCATGGTCCCGGTATTTAAATTGAATTATTCGATTTCCTCTCGAAGATCTTGCGAACCTTAATCGTTCAAAAAGATATTTTTGAGACTTTGCTATAACAATTTTATGGTAGATGTTTTTGAATTTAATATTTGTGGTCAAAGAAAAACATCAATAAAATCACCATATCCTTAAACAATTGCTTTAGAACCGCTTCTGGTCTGATCTGCTTAGAACAACTCCGCTGGACAAGTTTTAAGTGAGGCAAAATTTACAGATTTTCAAAAATTGTTGGAAAAAACTGTTAATATGTTAATATGGCATCCAGATCTGTTACTATCTCGTCTGATGGTCTACATGAAGCATTTTGGAAAAATCTAAATTCTACATCTGTTCAGCCGTCGTCTGTTATTAGCAATATAGTCTCAATACTGAGGAAATCTAATATCCCTATACCACAAAAACCAACCATTCCAATATGATGTAATACGTTTGTTAAGGCAGACTATAGTTTGAGTTGCCTAGCCAAAAACATCACAGATCCTAAATGTTTTAAAAGATTGTTCTACCAAAAGATTTCTGATTTCTCCCCTGATGCAATATACTATACAGATGGATCGTACCAAAACGGATTGACGTTTTATTCTATAGCCAAACAACTTTCAAGTACACAATTTGAAATCATACGAGAAGCTAGCCTTCCCGACCACTAAGGCATTTTTACGGCAGAAATTGCTGCTATTAGATCAAAAATATGTCTTGCCGTCGAGCAAAATTTAAAAAGGTTAATCTGTACTGATAGCCTGAGTGCAACTCGAGCTTTAATTAAAAATCACAACGGTGTCTATGATAATATGCTACGACTAAAGATGAAACACAAAGAATTTTGTTACTATGGATTCCATCCCATATTGGAATCCTAGGAAACGAAAGTGCAGACCGCGGTGCAAAAAGGGCCTTAGAGCTATATCAAGTTACGGAAGTTCCATGTTTCCCAAAGGCTATAAGCAATCCATTTAAAATTAGTCAAAGACAACCGAATCCAGTTACCAGCAGATTAAAATATATTACAAGCTTAACACGATCTCAGTGTATTATGCTGGTCCGCCTAAGAGTGGGGAAATGCATTTTTAACTCCAAGCACTACTTTGATAAAACTGATCCGCCGAAATGTAGCAACTGTGATGAAATGCTTACAATAGCTCATATTCTAACCATTGCCCCATTTCAAAAATGGATGACCCACTAGAGGATATACTTGACTGTAGAAGATCTGACAACATACAGAGAATAATTAGATGTATGCAGCAACACAATATTCAGGAAGTTTAAGTTTCTCATCATAAAAATCTATTTTTTTGTAAATGTTAATTTTTTTTTTTTTAACTATTATTGTTACCTTTATTAATATTTCATTTTTGTAATTAATAAGAAGACGAGCGCATATAACCAGACCATATGCGCTCTTCTTCTTATTACAAACGATTAGAGCCGCCCCCTAGGATGATTCTATGGACAATTCTAAGCAACTTCGGTGAAGGAACCATTGGTCTATCTCGATTTTCGAGTCTCCCACTTTTCAAAAAATGATTTTTTCCCTTTAACATCATTTTGATTCAAAATTCGAAATTTTATTCATCGTTATATTATCTTTTTTATGTGTATATGGGGGGATTTAGGGGTGGAGAAATTCATTTCTGATCTTTATTTCTACCTAGATTGTTGCGGTTGTATGTGTCAACTAAAAATCCATCAATGAATTTGAAAATTCTGGCAACATACATAATGAAAGTGTATGTGCCGATGCACTTCAACATCAAGTACTATAATTCGGTGGTCTTCGGTAGTGTATTATTTTACAAATTCATTCGTTGGACACAATATTTGGATACAAATCTGCGCGGAGTTGTGAATAATGTCATTAAAGACAATTCATATTACGCACATTCCGAAAATATTTTGTTAGCGATGTTATTTGATGATAAACAAGTAAGAGTGTTAAATTCGGCTGTGCCGAATCTTTGATACCCTCCACCTCGGTTTGAGTCTTGATAATAAATGTAAATGAAAAAGTAAACAATTTGTTAAACTTAATACCAAATTATTTCAGCAAATTCTTTGGGTTGGTTTTCTTCTTTTCTATTATTTCGGATATATTTCGGTGTTTGCTTTTTGGTCATCGTGGTTGCTGATCGGCATGCATTTTGGTTATATACCTATATGCATGCGTTTCCGGTTATATGACATAACTTCTCGTTTAATTTAGTTTTTGCTAATTAAATAGCTCGCCCTAACCTCCATTGCAAAGGTAATGGTTGTGTAGAGTGGCTATATGCATTAAATCGTGCTAATTGGAGATGGCTGTATAGTTTCTTTTAACTGGTCAAATATTTCTTCATTGTGGCCATATAGGTCGGATGGAGTAACAAAATAATAACCAAAAAAAAAAGCTCTCTCAACTTTTTTTTAAAATATTGCCATATTTTGAAAACATAGAGAATAAATTTATAATAATAAATAATCAAATTAGGGATGAAAAACGCAAAAAACGAAAAGTCCCAAACATTTTAAATAAAATAATTTAATGTTATCTTTATTTTCTGAAAAACTTCAAATTTTCATCCAAAAAAAATTGTGAAAATTTATATATAAAAAATAACATTCTCATAAAATTACGTTTACTTAAGGTGTGTTTACACTATGTGTATTTTCCATGTGTAAATTCAGTTTTACGATCCATACGTCATTCCGTGTGTGTGTCAAAATTGCCGTTTTACATACAATTCATAATTTTTGCGTTCAAACGTACATATGTATTTCCGTATGACATAACCTCTAAATGTAAACAACAGCTGATTTAATTTGTGAATTTACAAAAAATTATTGTTAAAAAGAAAGATATATATTTTATATATTTTTTAATTGTTAATTAATATTAAACTATTTATTTTTCTCTCAATATTAATCTATATAATTTACTCTGTTTTTCTTTCGCCACAAGCAGTGTTGTATTTTCATATGTTTATCTTGCCAAAATAGAACCTGCTCTAATTGAAAATTTTACATATGTCTTGCAAAATGTGTTGTACATAAACAATGTTTGAAAGGGTTCACACTATGTGTACAAATTACACATGCTAAAAAAATAAGAAAAACACGAGCAAAACACGTAGTGTGAACGCAACTTTATGTAACAATTTTTATGTTAACAATTCTTAAATATCATTTGAGGTTTTCTTAAATTCATTGAATTTAAATTAATATCGACAAATCTGTTTTTCTATTTATTTAAATTGTAAAGGAGTGGCATCTCTGTCAAAATAAGCGAAAAACACAAAGAATAGAAAAAAACAAATTACTTCGTGTTGACAGGATGATTTTATGTTTATGTTTAATATCTTTATTTTTTTTACTAATATTTCTGTTTATTTATTTGAAAATGAAATAATGAATTGAAATGCTATTTAATTTTTTAATTTATATAAAAAAGTTTTTTAATTAAAGCAAAATATTTTCACTATTTCATGATTTTTATTTATGTATGACGACATTTCAACCTAAAAATTTAAGTTTTTATCGATTGGATAAACAACACAAAAATGGTTGTCGTTTAGATAACAACAACAGCTGACTTTAACAATAGCGAATATCGTTTCAAAATTTTACTGATAATTTTGCAATTTTCTTTTTTTTTACAATTCGACTATCGTTAAGTTACTGAATCGCGGTACTGAAAAGTTATTAATATCTCCTGAATGGCAATATTTTTTTTAAATGTAAACATTTTTAAATGTAAAGATATTTCTAAATTTAAAATTATTATTTCCGACGTTTTGATATGATTTTCTGAAACTCAATTAATATTTTCTAATTTATAATTGGAAATTTTATTTTCAGTTTTTATTATAATTGATATTTTCTTAAATTTGAATGGAAAATTTAAAAAGTGAAATTTTGTATTTATGTGAATAATAATGCTTTATTAATTATAAACAATTTTTAAAAATTAGATGTAATCGCAATCAGATATTTTATAGGTAAAGGCCTGTACGCAGCTTGCTAAGGAATCAAAAACTTCATATAAAAAAACGCTTCAGAAATGCTTAAGGAATTTTTCTGTCAAAAAATTTCTGTTGATAGTCCTCAGCTTTTTAAAAAAGTAGTATTGTTTTTACTACTTTTTTTTGACGTAAATGAACTTAGGCAACCCAGGCTATGAGCAGGAATATCAAATTTTTCGTTCTTTCTGAAAGGAATTTTGACAGGAGAGGTAAGCATAAACAAAATGTAATATGCTAAAAAATAAAAGTTATTTTTCAGTTGCAAACCTGGGAAAAAACGAACAAAATTCGGCAAAAAAAAACAAGCGGATGGGTAATTTTGATAATGAGCTTAAAAAGCGTTTAGCAGGCCAAATAAAGCAGAACCGAAGAATTGATTTGTTTTCAATTTCACAATTCTTAATAATTGACAGAAAACAGCTGATTTCTAGCGTTGCACTGAAAGGTACTTTTGTCCATTTTTTTTCTTTAAGAAATATATGAAAATTTTCTGTTAAGATTCCTTAACAAGCTGCGTACAGCTCTTAAAGCAGAATAATAATTCTATATAACTATGTAGAACTGTTTTGTAAGCAAAAAACTCATTGACGAACTCGGTAACTCTATTTTGTAAAGACAACAAAAAGTTAACCCCCCAATCTCACATCACACTGAAATTCTAAAATCGTTGTGTACGTATTATCAACGAAAAATTGTTCGAATTAGTCGAATCCATCGCCATTAAATTTTATGCTCAAACATCTGACTGCAATCTCATTTTTAAAATGTTGTCGAAGCGTAAACTTGAAAAAATTTGTATACTTCTCTCTCTTATTTTATTTTAAGTAGAGTTACTAAGTTTATTATACAGGCACATGTTTGAGGGAAAATGTTTACATTTATTATTATTAGTATTATTTTAATAATAGTTAATAATATTTATGCTCTATAATTAACAAACTTGCGTTTTTGTATGCGCATTTCAAAAAATAAATCATTATAATAGATTTAACAAGTTAAAACTTTAATTACAATTTTACAGGATCCAGTAAATTTGCATTAAATTTATAACAGGGTAACATTAATCATCGTTAGTGTCTGCCACTATTCGCACGAAAAATTTGGTGCCATTAGTGTGACCACTGCGGAAAATGTGTGTGTATTAGTAAAAAAAATGTGAGTGTATTGAGTTTTTCGAACTTGCAGTGTGATGTGAGATTGGTGGGTAATATGCCAAACTTATGTTCATATTTGTAAAAGAATAATGAAAAAACGTATGAAATAAAAGACCAACCCGTGTATACTCTTAACATTGTTCTGTATGATATCTAGTTGAAAATATTAACATTCATGTTAAAATAGAAATAACTATTGCAAAGCTAATTAGAACAAACAAAAATTATGGCGGCATTTACTGTGGCATAGTCACGCTGAGCAAAATGAAGTGACACTCTGTTATACAAAAGAAATGTATTTTCCCCACAACAAAATACTGCAGAATTTTATGTAAATAAAATAACCGATTTATTTCTAACATGCAGTTACTATGAATATACATACATATATATAATATATGTACATTATTTGTATTATTTAATATGTGTATGTATGTATATTTAAATATTACACACAAAAAATACAACATGAAACGTTATTTTTGTGTTTTTCTCTTTAAATAAATTAATACATAAATTTTTTTGCTAAATTTACATTTGGGCAATTCACAACAGGTGTTGTATATTGTATGTTGTATTGAAATACACAATACAATCATTTGTTGTGAACACTCAGTTGTATTTTCATATTGTAAAACGCTTTCTTTAGTAATTTTCGATCCAACGAGGAAAGATCGCTTCGTCGCTTCTGCTATTTTGTATAAGAGAAAACACTTGTCAGTGTTTGCTTTTTGGTCGTGAGATGTACCCTGGACTTTTAGTTACGTACCTCTTGCATTTTAATTTATAATGAAAAAAAAATGTTAAATGTTTTGGTTGGTACTGAAAGAGAAAATACATACTAAAAATATAAACATTAATTTTTATATAAATAAACTTATCGATGTATTTGCGTTATTTGCCATATTTTATTTTATAATTATTTATGCTGATAATATTCTATGTATTTGTTTTTTCTTTTTCATAAAAACTGGCATTCACTTGGAACTGATATGTTATGATACAATATACAACATTTACTAAACATAGCAAATGAAGTTAGATCGTGTATCAGATTTTTCAGTGAAAATTACCAACAACAATTTTACACTATTGTAAAGTGATACACGATACAAGAGATACAACGATACATTACCCATTGTGAATTGCCCAATTGTTTTTTTTATTAACAACTAGGTATTTTAGCATTATTTGCTTTAGATGTTGGTGAATTTTTACTCCCTTTATATTAACTCGTAGTGTCTGCTTGTCGAAAAAATTTTGGATCGATTTTAACCACTTTCCCGTGACCCAATCGATCTGAAATTTTGCAGGCAGGCTTGTGGCAATGACAGAAATGATCTAACATATTTTTTTAGTGATGCCAAAACAATGGAAACTTTTAAATTTTTCTACCAGAGTTGATAAAAAAATGTACAAAGGGTTTGTTTTTGTTATATTATTACCATAACGACCACAAAAACAACAAGTCCAGCTATGAAAACAATGCAACATTTAGAATAACAACAAGAACAATATAGAAATATCATGTTTTTCATTTTTTTTTTACTTTTTCAGAGATTTCCCTGGACCTGTTCCACCGATTTTAATGATTTTTGAAGTAGAAATCTTTCCATGAATTTGGTGAATCATTGTCACTAAAAATGATCACTGTAGCTGCACTATTGAGGGCGTGATCGTGACAAGAACAACATAGAAAATTATTTTTTTTCAAGACTTTTTTAGTTCTTCGTTCAAATCTCGGGCCCTAATCGACCGATTTGGACGATTTTAAATAGCAAATTTCTCAGGATGTTAGTGAATCATTTTTATGTCAACGAGTACCCTAGCTGCCGGATTGATGCCGTCATCGTGATTTCCACAGACGGACAGACGGACAGACGGACATCGCTATATCAACTCCGGTTGTTATAACCCAATAAACATTATTGTTTGCTATCAACTTGAGGTGCATTTGAGATCAAATACATTTCTCAAATCTCCAACGTTAATTCTCAAATGCACCTCAATAGTCGGATTATAGTCTTCTCAACTTAAAAGGCACATTTTTTATATGGTGATTTTCTTAGTTATCAAATTGAGAAATTTGTGATTCTCAACTTGATAGCAAAGAAATTTCTCCAATTGGTATCAAATGGAATTGGAATTGCCATATTAAAAAAAATCATATTAATTTTAGAAATGGAAACATTGTACTTTTTTCTGAATGTTTCAATTTAATTTTATTACATATTTAATATGTATTATCATGTACATGTTTTTTTTAATTTAGAATTAAAAATAAATTAAATAATTATTTGTACTTTTTTGAATATTAATATTATATACATAGGACATAAGTAAGAATTTAAATTAAAAAATGCAAAAAAAAAAATAGAATTAAAAATATAATAATTAATTATTTGTACTTTTTTCGGCAATTTTTAATTTAATTTATTATTTATGACATACTAAATAGTATAACATGTTAAAAATTGTTTAAATATAGAATTAAAAGTAAATGAATTACTTATTTGTACTTTTTTTGACTATTAATATTATGTAGGACATAAATAAGAATTTAAATTGAAAAAGGAAAAAAAGAGAAATAATTAAAAATATATCAATTAATTATTTCAACTTTTTTCGGCAATTTTTAATTTAATTTATTATTTATGACACATTAAATATTATAACATGTTAAAAATTTTTTAACTATAGAATTAATAATAAATTAAGAGTATTGGAAGAGGTAAAATTTGGGGACGGTACGGCAACCTTAAAACGTAAGTCAATATTGGCAAAAGCACCATTTAAGCAGGTAAGTTTGACAAAAATATAAGCAATATTCAAGGCTAATTACTCAACTTGTTATTAGGTTGCCGGACTTATGGCCCTAATTTGTGGCTATTAAACAAAATTTCTAAGAATCGCATGTTAAATATTTAAATTAATATTAAATTAAATTAATATTAAAAAATTCAAAAAAAGTAGAAATAGTTAAAAATATATCAATTAATTTTGTTTAAATAGTCCTTTTCATTTAAATAGTTCACCTTTTTTGTAGGCGGTTGTTGGCTTGCTGGAAAAATGAAATTATCGTTCTCGCTGTCCGAAGAAGCAGCACAAAATTTTTGATTGTAGGCATCTGGAAAGATTAATTAGATTGAATTAATATCAATTGGAATCAAAACATAAAAATATAATCACGTTTTAATGCCGCCGTTACGCTGAGAGCTCGTACAGGTTCTTTGGAATTTGTTCCTTGCCAGCAGTATTTGTTGGCTACTTCATCAGTGACCAATTTCCGCCATGCAATTTTTAGAAATTTTGTAGGTTTGCAACCTAATAACAAATTAAGTAATTAGCCTTGAATATTGCTCATATTTTTGTGAAACTTACCAGGTCGCTTAACTTGTTTGTAACGGGTGATTTTTTTGAGGTTAGGATTTTCATGCATTAGTATTTGACAGATCACGTGGGATTTCAGACATGGTGTCAAAGAGAAAGATGCTCAGTATGCTTTGACATTTCATCATGAATAGACTTACTAACGAGCAACGCTTGCAAATCATTGAATTTTATTACCAAAATCAGTGTTCGGTTCGAAATGTGTTTCGCGCTTTACGTCCGATTTATGGTCTACATAATCGACCAAGTGAGCAAACAATTAATGCGATTGTGACCAAGTTTCGCACTCAGTTTACTTTATTGGACATTAAACCAACCACACGAATGCGTACAGTGCGTACAGAAGAGAATATTGCGTCTGTTTCTGAGAGTGTTACTGAAGACCGTGAAATGTCGATTCGTCGCCGTTCGCAGCAATTGGGTTTGTGTTATTCGACCACATGGAAGATTTTACGCAAAGATCTTGGTGTAAAACCGTATAAAATACAGCTCGTGCAAGAACTGAAGCCGAACGATCTGCCACAACGTCTAATTTTCAGTGAATGGGCCCTAGAAAAGTTGGCAGAAAATCCGCTTTTTTATCGACAAATTTTGTTCAGCGATGAGGCTCATTTCTGGTTGAATGGCTTCGTAAATAAGCAAAATTGCCGTATTTGGAGTGAAGAGCAACCAGAAGCCGTTCAAGAACTGCCCATGCATCCCGAAAAATGCACTGTTTGGTGTGGTTTGTACGCTGGTGGAATCATTGGACCGTATTTTTTCAAAGATGCTGTTGGACGCAACGTTACGGTGAATGGCGATCGCTATCGTTCGATGCTAACAAACTTTTTGTTGCCAAAAATGGAAGAACTGAACTTGGTTGACATGTGGTTTCAACAAGATGGCGCTACATGCCACACAGCTCGCGATTCTATGGCCATTTTGAGGGAAAACTTCGGAGAACAATTCATCTCAAGAAATGGACCGGTAAGTTGGCCACCAAGATCATGCGATTTGACGCCTTTAGACTATTTTTTGTGGGGCTACGTCAAGTCTAAAGTCTACAGAAATAAGCCAGCAACTATTCCAGCTTTGGAAGACAACATTTCCGAAGAAATTCGGGCTATTCCGGCCGAAATGCTCGAAAAAGTTGCCCAAAATTGGACTTTCCGAATGGACCACCTAAGACGCAGCCGCGGTCAACATTTAAATGAAATTATCTTCAAAAAGTAAATGTCATGGACCAATCTAACGTTTCAAATAAAGAACCGATGAGATTTTGCAAATTTTATGCGTTTTTTTTTAAAAAAAAGTTATCAAGCTCTTAAAAAATCACCCGTTACTTGATTGTACTTTGGACTCGAATTCTTCAGAGGCCTGCTTAAATGGTGCTTTTGGCAAGATGACAACACACTTTTCACTTTTTTGTTCTATAATGTATATCACAAATTTAATTATAGATATATATCATTAATTATATAAAACTTATACTTTTACCTCCCTTTTATTTATTTAATTTTTCTTTTCTGCAACAATTCCTTTTTAAATCAAGATAATTAAAATTTACCACAAAGCTGAAAACTTTCACAATTATTATTATTTCTAGAAATTAGAACATATGATTCGCAACGTTAAGGCCGAGTTAGCCACACATTTTTAAAATGTAACCGTACCGTAAATGTAACGTTGGCATTTAGTGCAATTATAGAACGTAAAATTAACCAAACTTTGTAAGCTGTTCACAAATGTCACGTACAAAAGTAGCGAAAATCAAATTCAGCAGGTTGGGATGATCCAGTTACGTTGCAGTTCTGTTCGGTAACTGTTTTTCATGTGAAAAAAAAACGGCTGACACGTTAGGTTACGGTTACGTGGGGCTAACTCGGCCTTTACTGTGAGAAATGAACAGCGCTGCCATACGAGAATACAAAAGTTGTAAATAATATCTCAAACTCAACATAAATCGTACTCAAGTTGAGAAAAAGTTTGGTCTCAAGTGGAGAAAAGTGTTGGTTATCCAATTGATGTTAAAATATTTCTCAAAGATTGGAAAAAATTTTAAGTCTCAACTTGATATCAAGTTGAAAGCAAACAAGGAGAAAAATTGTTCAACTCAAGTTGAGAATTATATTAGATATCAATTTGAGAACTTAACTTTTCTCCAACATTGGAGAAATAATTTTTCAATGCATACTGGGAAGGATCACAAATATATAAATTTTATGGGGTCCAAAATTTTTTTTCTAATTATTACAAACGGAATGACAAACTTATATATACCCTCTGCACACTGGAGTGGAGGGTATAACAACTCTACAACAGCAACAATGAGTCATATGTTTTTCAAATAGGAAAAAACTGTTTATGTGTTAGTTTCGGTCATTCCCCAGTATGCATTGAAATATTATTTCGCCAATGTTGGAGAAAAGTTAAGTTCTTAAATTGATGTCAAATGTAATTCTCAACTTGGGTTGAACAATTTTTCTCCTTGTTTGCTTTCAACTTGACATCAAGTTGAGACTTAACATTTTTTCCAATCTTTGAGAAACATTTTTACTCTCAATTGGATATCCAACACTTTTCTCCACTTGAGACCAAACATTTTTTCAACTTGAATACGATTTGTGTTAAGTCTGAGATATTATTTAAATATGTCATAAATAATAAATTAAATTAAAAAATGCCAAAAAAGTACAAATAAATCATTGATATATTTTTAATTATTTCTGCTTTTTGTCAAATTTTTCAAAAAATGTACAACTAATTAATTCATTTATTTTTAATTCTAGATTTTAAAAAATGTACATAATATGTACATTTAATGTTAAATATGTACATAGTAATGTTAAATATATAATGAAATTAAATTGAAACATTAAAAAAAGTAATTGTTTTCATTTCTAAAATTAGTATAATATTTTTTAATATGGCAATTCCGTACCTTCCATTTGATACCGATTGGAAATATTTCTTTGCTATCAAGTTGAGAATCACAAATTTCTCAATTTGATAACTATGAAAATCGCCATATAAAAAATGTGCCTTTTAAGTTGAGAAGACTATATTCGAACTATTGAGGGCATTTGAGAATTAACGTTGGAGATTTGAAAAATGTATTTGATCTCAAATGCACCTCAACTTGATAGCAAACAAAAATGTTTAGTGGGACATTTATTGTAGGGTCGTTTGCACACACACAAAAAATAGAAAATAAATTGTCAATAAGCAAAGCAAGTGGCTTCGAAATTCGATGATGCCAGTTAATCATTTTTTGTTCACGCGGAATTTATAATTGGAGGAATTTTTTTCTCGAGAAATGTATTTTCCGTGAGAAAGAAATTCCTTGAGAATATTCATAATTGGGATGAATAACTTTTAATTGGAACTTTTTAGTCAGAATAAATCATAATTCTAGTTAGATATTGGTTAATATTTAATTAGAAAAAATATTGTGGTGGCATCTACGCAATTATTGAGGCAGTCACGGAAAAATTAAATGCAAGTCTGTTTTTTTTTAATATAACAAAAATGGATTTTCCCTTTAACAAAATATGGCAGAATTCTTTATAAATGAAATGCAAAATGGAAAATCAATTTTGTGCTAATTCTTAACAAAATTAATAAAATATATATATGTATTATTATATTTATTAATATTTGTAATTTTATTTGACACAATTTCACACACAGTTTTACAGATCAACTGTTTTAATTAGAAAAAATATTGTGGTGGCATCTACGCAATTATTGAGGCAGTCACGGAAAAATTAAATGCAAGTCTGTTTTTTTTAATATAACAAAAATGGATTTTCCCTTTAACAAAATATGGCAGAATTCTTTATAAATGAAATGCAAAATGGAAAATCAATTTTGTGCTAATTCTTAACAAAATTAATAATATATATATATATGTATTATTATATTTATTAATATTTGTAATTTTATTTGACACAATTTCACATACAGTTTTACAGATCAACTGTTTTCAACTGATTTAAGCTGCGTTCACACTACGTGTTTTGCTCGTGTTTTTCTTATTTTTTTAGCACGTGTAATTTGTACACATAGTGTGAACCCTTTCAAACATTGTTTATGTACAACACATTTTGCAAGACATATGTAAAATTTTCAATTAGAGCAGGTTCTATTTTGGCAAGATAAACATATGAAAATACAACACTGCTTGTGGCGAAAGAAAAACAGAGTAATTTATAAAGATTAATATTGAGAGAAAAATAAATTGTTTAATATTAATTAATTAAAAAATATATAAAATATATAACTTTATTTTTAACAATAATTTTTTGTAAATTCACAAATTAAATCAGCTGTTGTTTACATTTAGAGGTTATGTCATACGGAAATACATACTTATGTACGTTTGAACGCAAAAATTATGAATCGTATGTAAAACGGCAATTTTGACACACACACGGAATTACGTATGGATCGTAAAACTGAATTTACACATGGAAAATACACGTAGTGTAAACACACCTTTAGAAGTTTTCTGTTTTTGAAACAGTAGTGCCAATTTGTAACATTTTGTGATGTAATGAAAATCGCAGAATAATAAGTTAATACACAATAAAAAATATTAAATTTTTAAGTTTTATATACATATTGCAATAAAAAAAACTTTGGTAAATTTACATTGAAGATGGTCAGAAATGAATGAGAAAAAATATATAGGCATTTTAGAAAAGCACATTTAATATTAAACTTTATGCACAAAATATATGGGTTTTTGTTGTTTCGAATTTAACTGTGGCTCTAAGTGAAAAGTTTTAGACCGATCGTATATTACATCTTGAGGATCCTCACCTAATATTTTCAAATATTTTAAATTCTTTTTAACTCATTTAACCTCATTACGAAAATAGTAAAACAGTAAATATGGAAAATCCACGCACCTCAAAAAATTGTTTTCTATGAAATAAATTAAAGACATTTCATATTATACAATTTTCTTTCAAAAATGTATCAATTATTGCAAATTTGAAATTTGACATATAGTATTTGTACATATATTTGTATAGATTTCGCAGTATGAAAAGAACTATTATTTCTTTATTTAGAATATATGTAAGTATTGCTCGCAAAAAAATGCAACATCATGAATGAAACACATAGACGACTGCTGGCAGCAGCATTTGTAGTCGTATAGTCAGCTACTTGATTTTTCTGAATACGACAGCAACATATAATACAAATGCTTTTTATTTAAATATACAATTACTTTTACTTATTTAAAATGCATTAGTACAACGTAAAAATAAATAAATTAGTTTAACGCCTTTTGATTATTAATGGAATTATAGCCTTTCATTTTGCGATTTTTTTTTTAAACAAAATAAAATATTTCATAGCACTAACTTCTTTTACATATTTTGTTATATTGTCAACACTATTTTTGTTTTGTAGCCAACAAAACACACTTGCAGTTTTTTTTTTCTATTTGAAGAACATATGACTGCCATTGTTGATGTTGTAGAGTTGTTTTTTTTTTGATTTTGTTTCGTTAACTCTTTTGTATTAAAGCACCTCCAATATATGTATCCATTTTAGTTTGCAAATTCAGTATATTTATAATTTATTACTTACAGCAAAAAATAATAGAAACAATTTTATCAGTTATGCTTACGAAACTATATAAATAGACTTGAAGTTGGCTGCAAAAGCAGTAGCCTGTGTAAAGAACAAGTTAGCGACATGTAACTGTTACGTAACGTGTCAGCCTTTTTTTCACATGAAAAGTATTGGGACGTTCCGGTTACGTTCGGTAACTGTTTTAAATGATTTTCATGTAAAAAAAAACAACTGACTCGTTACGATTACGGGTAGAAAACATTGACCTTTTATATGTATTATAATGCTATGAATGCATTTATCTTTATTTTATTTTATTTATATATTCTTTTTTTTTTGTATTGTATATTATTTTTTTTTATTATTATTACTATTTCATTTAATTATTTTTTTCTTTAAATAAATTAATACATAAAAATTTGTTTTTTAAATTATTGGTGAACTTTTACTCCCTTTACTTACTGCCTTTATATTAACTGGTAGTCTGCTTGTCGACAAAATTTTGGATCGATTTTTAGCCCCTTTCCCGTGAGCCAATCGACCTGAAATTTTGCATGCAGGCTCGTGGCAATGACAGAAATGATCTAACAAATTTTTTTAGTGATGCCAAAACAATGGAAACTTTTAAAATTTTCTACCAGAGTTCACAAAAAAATGTACAACGGGTTTGTTTTTATTATATTATTACCACAACGACCACAAAAACAACAAGTCCAGCTATGACAACAATGCAACATTTAGAATAACAACAGGAACAATATGGAAACATCATGTTTTTCATTTTTTTTTTAATTTTTCATAGATTTACCTGGACCTCTTCCACCGATTTTAATGATTTTTGAAGTAGAAATCTTCCCATGAATTTGGTGAATCATTCTCTTTAAAAATTATCACCCTAGCTATCCTATTGAGGGCGTGATCGTGACAAGAACAACATAGAAAATTATATTTTTTCAAGACTTTTTTTAGTTCTTCATTCAAATCTCGGGCCCTAATTGACCGATTTTAAATAGCAAACTTTTCAGGATGTTAATGAATCATTTTTTATGCCAACGAGCACCCTAGCTGCCCGATTGATGCCGTCATCGTGATTTCCACAGACGGACAGACGGACAGACGGACATCGCTATATCAATTCCGGTTGTTATAAGGATCACAAATATATATATTTTATGGGGTCCAAATTTTTTTTTCTAATTATTACAAACGGAATGACAAACTTATATATACCCTCTGCACACTGGAGTGGAGGGTATAAAAAAGAGAAAATTGTACACTACCGAAGAAATCTGTACGACCCGGCACATCTTAGAGTTTATTAAAAACCTTTGATAAACTTGAATTGTACAGATTATACGAACATGATTGATATAAATAAAGATGATGTCTTATTCGAACCACCGTTTACGCATACCATTCCGTATGATCATTTGGAACAATATTTAGAATACGATGATCCACCATTGCCTGATCCAAGAATTCCGGTACACATACAAGCAACGGAAAGACATGTTCAATTGCTGGCTAGCGTTTCTAAACGTGTTTTAGAAAAAAATCGTCACAGTGTTATGCCAGTTACATCAGAAAGCCGTGCAAAATACCCCAGACTTGAAAGCAAGAAAGACTTTCAAAAATAACTTATTTCGCTTTTCTTCCACTAAATAAAAATTTTTTTTAAACATGTTCTTATTTTTTTTAGGTTGAATTTCTGTTGAAAAAAATAAAATAAAGATCAATTTTAACGAAAAACTTGTAATTTTTCTCGGAAAATAGACGAAAAATAGTTAAAATATGCATGAAACGCCCTCTGGCGGTGGTCGTAGGTAAAAATAAAGATCAGAAATGAATTTCTCGACCCCTAAAACCCCATATACACATAAGAAACATAATATATCGATGAATAAAAAATCGAATTTTGAATCAAAATGTTATAGGGGAAAAAATAATTTTTTGAAAAGTGGGAGACTCGAAAATCGAAATAGACCTATGGTTCCTTCACCAAAGTTGCTTAGAATTGTCCATAGAACCATCCTAGGGGGCGGCTCTAATCGAATTTTTCGGCTCCATACAAATTAGCCCGCCCTATTGTATATACTCTATGAATTTATTTGTAAAGTATATTATATATAAATAAATAACTGTGGTCACAAGCATTAACCACCGAAAATCATGCTTTCGAGCAAAAAAACTTTTTATATATATGTAATGGGGCTTCATTACTACTTAGGTCAGTATGTTTTCATTAATAACATTAAAAAAAACAGTGTTGGCGAAATTGGGATTTCACGTAAATATACATAGTTTTTTTTAGTAGAATATGATAGCATACATAACTCAAATCGTCGAATATGATGCTTTCGAGCAAAATAACTTTTTATAATTTCTAGGAAGCTTTTTTTTCAACTTAGCCAATTCACAAACCAACACTTTTATTATTATTATTGTGAATAAAGAAAACAAACTCATTAACAAATTTAATAAAACACACATAGCATATGTATAATTTTATGTATGTTTTAGTAGCAACTTTAAATGCAATTTATTCAAAATAAAGGAAAAAATTTAAAAATATGCAAAACGGCTAAAAAGAAATACCTTTCAAATAATATACGTTTGGTCAAAAAAATCAACCGAAATTCCATATTTTGGTTTATCATTTAAAGAAGACAGACGATCACCAGACGTCGTTTCACTTTTACTATTAACTATGGACCATAACTCTTTAGCTGTGACAGAGCAAAATTACTCCTAGTATTTTATTTGGAAAATAAAAAAATAATTTCGATCGAAAAATTTCGATAACGAATGTGACAATCCCTGCTTAACGCGAAAAGAAATTTATTATCGAATGAGCTAATCTAATTGGAGCTTAACTAACATCCTAACAACACGCTCTAAGTGACATAACCATTACTTTCTTGGGGGTGCAAATTATTTACTCAATTAAGGCCCTTATTTTGAGTTGCATTCGATCTTCGCTGGCTATCGAACATGTATTATGAGCTGGCAGCACTGCGGAAATTTTCGTTGCACAACGAATTTTCAATCGAACACAATTTTGCTTTCGATGCTGGATGACAGTTTGTAAAACTTATTGAAAATATAAGTTGTAAATTATTTTAATTTTATGAGATTAATCTGCTTTGTGTGCATTGCCGCAGCAGTTCATCTGTAGGAGACAGCAATTCCATAAACGCCTCCTTGCAGTCGAAAATTTGCTATAAATCTGTAAGCAAATGATGCCCTCGTTAAAACCCCGCATACTTACGTAGTGGAATCCATTTTCAAAATGTTGGAAGCATCTCTGATGATGAAGCATTCATCTTAATCAGATGATCATGGATCATAATTCCATGTTAATGAATAATCAATTATTTTTTTTCTTTAATAAATTTGTAAACAAAAAAATTTTTTTTTGTATTCTAAATTTTAATGGAAAAGGTTCTAGACCAAAACTCCAGGGTTAAACTTTCGTAGCTACCCTATACAACCATTGCATTCGCAAGGGAGGTTAGGGTGAGCTGTTGTATAAAAACTTAAAATTAACCTAAAAACACGTACAAAAAGTACATTTAACCTAATTGCACGTGGACTAGAAACGCTGGGACCACAAAGCAAAAAACTGACACGCCTTTTCTTTTATTCGAAATAATAGAAGCCACGAGCCAGCCTTTCCTCGATGGATAGCAAATTGAAACTGGGTAAACAAACATGTTTATTTATACTGATAAATATGTACTATTGTGAATAATCCAAATGACTGAAATTCACAATAGAGCTGTTTTATCGAATGTGCCCCACAATACCAAATGAAAATTCGTTCGATCAGTTAATTCGACCACAATCGAAAGTTGCTCATAATAGGCACCTAAATCTTATTCAGACTTCCAGTAAAATCTCCGATTATGCTTAAAATGTATATATAACAAGAAATTATGGTCGGTCTGGACCGACTATACGATAACCTATATTATGGTTTAGAGACCCTATCTCTTCGGTCCAACTAGTTGGACATAGAAAATGAGCATAAACCAAATTTAAGTGCCATTGTTATACATTTTTTGGCTACAAATATGAAAAAGTTCATATCGGGTGCTATATTTATATGGGGACTAGGTCGAAAAATGGACCGATCCTCATATATTTGGTAAAGTTACTTATATTTTGAAAAAATATATACAAACCAAATTTGAGAAAAATCTCTGCAATATTTTTGTTTTTTGATAGATTTAAGTGAAGAGCGGGAAGCAGCTCTATATGGGGCCTATGACTAAGAATTGTCCTATAGGGATTTTTTTTTTTTTGGACTACTGATTAATGGATACAATAAACACATACAAACCCAATTTTACTAAGATCTATGTGATAGTTTGGATCTTATGGCAATTTATGTCGATTTCATAGGGATCATTTGTATGGGGACTAGATCTGAACATGGACCGATTTTCATCAATTTCAATAGCGTTTATCCTATGGCCGATAAAAGCTTATATACAAAATTTCATAAAAAAAATATATTGATATTTGCGACCTGTAGTTTGATTACAAGGTTTACATGGACATACAGACGGACGGATGTCGCTAAAACGACTCAGAAAGTGATTCTGAGCTGACAGGTATAATAAAAAATGGGTCTAGGTCAAATATTTTTGGTAGTAACAAACAGCAGCACAAAGTCATTATACCCAAACCACATAGTGGTATAGGGTATACAAATTGTATCAACTCCAATTCAATTTCAATTATATATTCTTCCTTTATTTACATATTTTAACAAATTTGATATTTACATATGAGATCTTATCTTTACATATAGATATTGCAACAAATAATACATAGGATCTAAAGATATTAAATAGTTTTTATTTTATTTTTTAATGATTTTTAAAGGAAAATGGGAGGAAAAAAACCTTTATATGATTTAATATATTCAAATACTATCTGAAAATGTTTATATGCTTATAGGAGGTTTATTAGTAATAATAGACCTCTATAAGCATATAATTTTCAATTTGGTGATTTCTTTTTTAATTTTACGTTATTTCTATACATTCTCTTAGCAGTGGGTAAGAGGAATTTTCAATTTTGGCAAAGTAATTGTTATTAATCCTTGATATGTAATCGATAATTTTTTCATAACCGGTTTCTTCATGAAGAAGATTTGTAGGATACCTCCAGTGCTTTTTATATATCATTTTAAGACATTTGTTTTGTATAATTTGTAAGCGTTTTAGGTGGCAGTTGGCAGCGTCACTCCAAATAGGACATGCGTATGTTAATATCGGCCTTATAACACTTTTGAAGAGTAGATTTTTGTTTTGGTGGTTTAGAAATGACCTTCTATTTAGTAGTGGCCATAATGCTTTAAATGATTTTATAGCTTTTTGGCACGTAGCCATAATATGTTGTTTAAATGTAAGCTTTTTGTCCAAGACAACTCCGAGATATTTGACATCGTTAAGTACATTTATGGTATTATTTCCAATAAGAAGGTGACGTCTTGGCAGTCTTTTGGGAGATTTGTTGAATGGAAAAATTATTGCTTGGGTCTTGTTTGGATTAATTTTGATTTTCCATTTGTGGAAATATTTACTGCAATTTACAAGTCCCTTTTCCATTTTCTTCAGGAGTGCACTTGTAAGTTTGTTTGAAGAAATTAACGCAGTGTCATCTGCGTAATAGGCAATTTTCATATATTTTGGGACTTTAAAATCGGATGTATATATCGAGTAAAGCAATGGCGACAAGACTGATCCTTGAGGTAACCCTGAGGTAATGGTTTTTGGAGTTGATGTTTCATTATTAATTGCAACTTTAAAGCTTCTGTCGTGAATGAAATCTGAAATAAGTTTACATAGATATTTTGGTATATTTGCATCAAGAAGTTTAAATAAGAGGCCATTATGCCAAACGGTGTCAAACGCTTTTTCAATATCTAACAATATTACACCCGTTGAACGTTTATTGTTTTTATTGGTGATTATTTGATTTTTAATTCTGTTTATTTGGTGAGTAGTGCTATGTCCTTTTTTAAATCCAAATTGTTCTTTAGCAACAATAGAATTGGTCGTTACAAATTCACTAAGACGAGAATGTAGAATTTTTTCAAATATTTTACCAAAGTTACTTAATAGACTGATAGGTCTGTAGCTGTTTGGGTTAGTTTTTGGCTTATTAGGTTTGTTGACAGCTGTAACCTTAGCATTTTTGAAATGGTTTGGGAAATAGTTGAGTTTGATGCAGCTGTTAAATATTATAACCAGTAATTTTAAAGCTTTAATTGGTAGTTTCTTTAAAAGCAGGTTGGGAACATTGTCAAAACCGGGGGATTTTGAGGGTTTTATTGATGAGACAATATTCATTACTTCTTCAAGAGATGTATAAATTGCAGATTCAGAACTGGGATTTTCCGTCTTAAAATTATTTACTGTTGTATTTATTAGTGTATCTGCCGAGTGGTTATAGTTCGAAGTGAGGTTATTTGCTTGGACAAATGTATTTGCCAGGACTTCAGCCTTGTCCTTATCAGATGTTATTTTTGTATTTCCAACTTTGAAGTGAGCGATTTGATTTTTTCCTTTTCCTCGCAAGTTCCTGCTTATTTTCCAAAACGATTTATCACCTGGTTTTAAATTGGATAATAATTGAGACCATTTCTTATTGCGCTCCGAATTAATACTTTTATCAATCATGTTACTTAGAAACTTAGTACATTGATTATAAAAAGTTTGCTCGGCTATATTTGAAGATCGTTGGCTTTTTCTTTTAAAGCTTCTTCTTAGTTTTATATATTTCACAGTACTTTCTGGTAATGTGTAATTATTTTGTTGAGTTATTTTAGGTGTAGACACATCCCTTGCTTCGAAAACTACATTTATAAATTTTTGGATTTCCTGATCAATTACTGCCTTGGTATTGTATATATCGGAATATAACGTGATTTTATTGTCTAAAAAATTCATATAAATGTTCCAGTTGGTTGCACTATAATCATAATAATTGAGGTCAACCTGCAAGGCCATTGACCTTTTAAGTGTACATATAATGGGGCGATGGTCTGATGGTATTTCGTAATCCATTGTTTTTACGTCTATATTTAAAGCGGAGTTGCTTAAAATAATATCGACTGTTGATGCTTCGCGATTGTGTTGATGGGGGAATAGGGTTGGACTATTAGGATAGTGAATAAAAAAATTGCTTGATTGCTGTAGGTTGTTAAGTGCGATTCCTGCAGTATTATTTGAACGACAATTCCATGAACAATGTTTGGCATTTAGGTCACCAAAAACTATATATTCTTTGGTGGAAGGTGTTAGGTTCAAGATATCAGCACAGAAGTTATGAGTATATCTTGGTGAATATAACGAAGATACAACAATAGGTCTATTATTTATAATAACTTCAATTGAGATGTTTTCGATTGATGAGGTGTTTGAAATAAAGAGGTTTTTATGAGCGACAGATTTATGAATTAACAGAGCTACTCCTCCTCCTCTTGCATCTGTTCTGTCACTTCTATATAAATAATAATTTTTAAAATAGGGTCTATGATTTTCTGAAAAAAAAGTTTCATTCAGAGACGCTATTTTAATATTTTCTCGTTCAATTAGTATCTCAAATTGTTTTAATTTAGAAAAGTTTGAAATGCCATTGGCATTCAAGTGAAGCATTTTGAATTCGTTTAAATTATTAGTATAATCCATGGGCGTATTTTACCATTGACATTACAACTTTGATTTGTTGTACTTTTGAGGTGCACCTATGCAAATCATCCATAGCTGTAGTGAAAATATCAAAAAGCTCATCAATGCTAAATAAATCGTTGTTTGTTTTCAGCTGGTTAGCATATGTAGCTTTGCTGTTATTATTGATGTTATTGTTACAATTTGTGTTGTTGTTACTTAAATTTGGGAAATCAACCTTTGATTGAAATGAAATATTTTGTTGTTGCCTGCTGTTGTTATGATTTTTGGAAGTTACTCTTGTTCTGGTTTCCAAATAGAGAGAACGTAACGGACAGTTGATGTCGTTTGCAGAGTGATCAGTTCTCTCTTTTCCATGTTTTTTGCAATTAAAGCATGTAAAAACAGCTGGTCTTTTTTCATTTGTGTTAAACGGACACACACTTGTATGATGTTGTTCTGCACATATCATACATGCAGCACTTCGATGGCAATGTTCACCGCCATGGCCATACATTAAGCAGTTCCAGCATTGAGTTGGTTTATTTCTGGACCTAGATTTGTATTTTTTCCAAGAAATTATGATATTGGAAATTGTCCTTACATTTTTTAAGGCAGTTGGGTTAAAATTTTTACGAACAAATTGAACTTTGTAAACAGCATTGTTGTTCGAACTGAATTTGGTGACTATTTCAGCCACCGAAGAAGGGGATAGGTTGTAGTTTTTTAACTCTTCGGTGATGTCCTCAGAGTTTATGCGGGGTAAACCGTGTAGAAAGGTTGTGTATAACCTATTATCTTTGGAGCCATATGAATGAAACTCCATTTTACTCTCTTTAAGAATTTGCTTATAGCATTCGTACAATTCTTTAGTTGGAGCAAATATTTTGGTACCAATTGAAGTACGTTTGAAAATACAATCTTTACCAAGTAGTTTTCGTATTTCTGCAAATGATGCGTTGGCTTCTACAACTATAGGTGGAGGTTTGTGTTGTTTAATATCATTAATATTTGATGCAGGAGTTACGTCCATATCATTGAGGCCAGCAAGCAGGCTAAATCTGTTGCTGGACGTTGACGCGATGTTCGGGTTAACAAAACCCGGAGGAAGTCTTGTCATCTTCTTGTTCACAAGCTTTCTTTTTGATGTAGATTTGGCCCCTCGGGCCATCGCTAAATTTTTATTCCTGTTATAAGCTGGATTGTCTACCACGTGAGTTCAAATGAGATCAATAATAGGCAATTGCAAAAACAAAAATATACACTTGTTGTTAATTTTAAATAGTTGTACTCTAAGCGCTTTAATTATTTACACGACCGTTCGTAAAGAGAATTAGATTCGAACTGATCAACTCCAATTTTAAGTTCTTGAAAACGCCAGTTTTAAAGACCATATTTCCTCCAAGGAAATCATGAATGCAAATCTCATGGAATTTTTTTTCTATACAATTTTTTAAAACATCTAATTTTATTCTCTAAAAACAATCAAACTCAATAGCGCTTTTTTGCAATTATTTATACATATGATTTATTTTTTCTTTTTGTTATAATTAATGTGACTTAACATTAAATGTGTTTATTTTTTATATTCATTTTAATGCATTTTTTTTATTATTTATTAATATATATTTGTATTTATATATATGTATTTATATATATATATTTATATATATATATATTTATATATATATATTTATATATATATATCCATGAAATTACTTTTAATAAGGTAGAAGCGGAAGAAGGATTATATATTTTTTTTTTTGTTGACAAACAAATTCATTTTTAATACATTGAGTTGTAGTTTGGAGGTTTATTTTTTTTCATATTAAGATTTCCACTAAACACCAAAAAACCAAAAAGAAGTTCAATTGAAATTTATGATTTATGATGGATTTAAAATTACCTAAATTAAGTTAATTAACCTAAGTTTTCGGTTTTATTTATGGATTTTGGTTTTGAGTAGGTTATTGATTTTTGTGGTATTGGCTAAAAAAAAAAAAAAGAAAACATGAAATTTATCACTTGTAAATATGTAAAATGTAAATATATACATGAATTGTATTATTTTTATGATTTTTAACTTTCTACAATGTTTTTTGTTCTTGTTTTCATTTTATATAATCCAAAGATGTTTTTTTAATATAAATTTTTACAAATTTTCTTATTTTCTTCCATTGTTCAAAAAAAGTTTATTTTTTTCTTCAATAATATTAGTTTTTGTTGGTAGTTGTTTGTTTTTTTTTTTTAATTTTGTTTGTTTAATATAGTACATAAAAAGATTAATTTTAAAATTTAATTTAAAGTTTTTCATTTTTTAATTATTATTTTTCACAAAAATTATATATTAAACTACTTACAGAATTATAATTAATAATAAAAAGTTGTATGCTTTGTTTTTTAGTTGTTTTTTTTTTTTGGATTTTTTCGATTTTTTTTTTTTAAATAAACTAAAAAATAAAATTAAAACACATAAAAATAAAATTAGAAATAGGTTGCAATATCTTAATTCGTAAATCAATTGTATGCGTATATTTTATCTTTAGCTTAAAAAAAGAAACATTTACTTTCTTCCTTTATCATATGTGTTGTTGTGTTAGTTTGGTTTGTAGAGAAAAATTTATTACAATTAATTTTTTTCCCCAGTTAAAAAAAATCAATTAATCTCTTGGATTTCTCCATCCATATTGTTCATTTGTTGTGGATGATTCGATTTAACCATACAAGAACGGGCAACTGATTCAAAGAGTCTGTAAGTGAATAAATGAAATTTAATTTAGAAAAATATATATGTATTGGCAATAAGTGATTGAAGTTTAGAAGTAAAGCTAGAGGAGTTTGGAGAAAAATTATTCAGAACTCTCTAATATTGGATAGAAATCGTATTTAAGTTTAGACAATAATAAAAAAAAATGGCAACACTTTTTTTTGAATATAATTGTTTACTACAGTTATATTTATTATTAATCAAAATGTCGCTCAACAAATTTGAGCTCTGTAAAATAATTAGTAAATTGTTAGCCATTCTACGGATATGGGATTTAAAAAATCTTTAATTTTAAGACGGTTTAATTGATAGATATTAATATAAAAGTTTAAAAGAAACCCTGGTTCGAAAGTGTCTCTCAGTTAAAATGAGTGATGGATTACAAGTCTTTCTTTATTGCTGAAGATATCAATTGTCAAAACATTAATTTGAGTCTTCCAGTCTGGAAGCAAATCAAAATATATTATTAAGACGAAGCTTTTAGGAATTTTTTATTGTGGGTTCAGTGTCCCAGTGTTTCTCAAAGGAGTATTATCTGTCAATACACTGGATACCTAGTCACATCGGCATCGTTGGCAACGAAGGAGCCGACATCGCATCCAAATAGGCCTCATATTTCCTCCGCTGGGGGAAATTGCCATACATCGTCATATTTCCAGCAATCCCAAACTCAAATTTAACCAAACAAAATCGACACATCACCATTATTCCGCTATAAACTCCATTAATAGCCCAACCCAAAATTTATAAATTTATGGAACTATACAAACTGTAAGTTTAACATCTTAACACACCTTTGTAAACATAATTTTTCCTTTATTGTAATTAATAGTACTAGCAGATTCCAGCGCTCCAAATTCGAGTGGAATTTCCAGGCAGCTTTATTTTTCAACTTAGCCAATTCACAAACTAACACTTTTATGGTTTATTATTATTGTGAATGAAGATAACAAACTCATTAAAAAACACATTAACAAATTTAATAAAACACACATAGCATATGCATAATTTTATGTATGTGTTGGTAGCAACAAAAAGGAAAAAATTTAAAAATCTGTAAATCTGCAAAACGGCTAAAAAGAAATACCTTTCAAATAATATACGTTTGGTCAAAATCGGGATAAAACGGTAGAACAAAACATCGGTCACAAGAAATCGCCTAGCCTGTTAATATTATAGATATAGAAACTAAAAGTGTCCAACAGTGTTTTTTTTGGATTACTGTTTAATAGATGCAATAAACACAAACAAACCAAATTTGACCGAGGACTATATGAACATTCGGATAACATATGTCACAAAAATAAATTCTTAGATTCTGAGTCACATTAGTATTACTGACAACGAAAAAGCAGACACTGCAGCTAAATAAGCCTCATACACACCCATTTTATTAGATGCTTCGTTGGCCGTCACATTGCCAACTACACCAAAATAAAAGTAAACGAAACCCTCGTCCTACTCTAAAACAGCTCACCAGTTTATCCAACAGAAATTGAAAAATTTAGAATAGACTTTTTCGAGATTACGCCTTGAACACTCCATTTTCTCACATGAATGGATCTTAAAAAAGTCTAATAATCCAATTTGTCATAGATGCAACTGCCAACTTTCTATCAATCACATTCTTAATGGTTATGTTATTCCCAAATGAAAACTAATATATCTGATAATACCCAACCCATTTGACCTGCTAAAGACCCATTCCGTAACAAATATTAAGTTTATAATTCCATTCATCATACTAATCTTACGAGTTTAATGAATATTAAAAATGTTGTAAATATTACTATATTAATGTACATATATATACATACATATATAATCTGAGCTGATAGCCTATACAGCTAGTGCTCGCTTTTATTTTAATTTAGTCTTTAAATTGAATTTATTGAATTAAATAAATGATCTATTCTCTCATAATAATGTTAATATTAAAAATCTCTTTGCAACCCTTATGCGTAATACATTGGCTCCTACTACAGTTGTTGCTGTATTTTGGTCTGTTATATGATGGCTTCTGTTGCCTTGAAAGGATTTGACAAAACTTTGGGAAAGCATGGTGTAACAGTGATTTCGGGCAAATTAAAAACATCCTTAACGGAATTGTCATTACCTTGGATCTCAATATGAGCAGGAATCCATAGAAAAACAACTCAATCATTCGCGCTTTGGTATAACATGTCATGATACGCTCCGTTAAAGCTCTAGCAGCACTAGACTATCCGTGCAAATTAGTAACCTTCTTCCATGTTCAGTTGCATAACCAATGGCACTATATTTAATAGCCGGCAGTGATATCAAATTGAGAATCTAATGTTTGTTTGACTATGGCAAAAAATGTTACACTCCATTGTGGAATGAAAAGTAAAAGGTTGAGCGCAGAGATTTGAACCAGCAATCTTCGGACTGCAAGCTACATATATTTACCGAGATATTAAACATTTGATAGCTAAATATATAAAAAAATCGCGACGAAAAGAAGCGCAATTGTTAAATTCGTCTGTGCCGAAACTAATTTGATAAACTTATTACTAAATTATTACAACACACACTTACAGCCGAATTTATAATCAAATTTTTAGCAGGTTCTTAGCAAGTGTGTTATTTATAATGCATTTGTTAAATTTATCCCAAAGAATTTTCAAACACTTGTTTAACAGCTGTGCTGTTGTAAACAAATGCAAAAAAAAAATACCATTAAAATTTTTGTGTGCGAAAAAATATTTTTTATTTACAAATATTATTAAAGAGATCGACTAGTGTTCCAAGCCTCCTTTTTTTTCTATTTGTGTTGATATCAATTTACGCATTTTCTATAATGTCGATCTTAACCAGCATGAGATTTGAAAGTAAATCCTGTAAATATATTTGTTAATAACAAAAATATATTTAAAAAGAAATTATATTTTACCTTTACATACTTTTCCCAATTTGCTGATCTTTTAAAAAATTTTTTTTCTTAAGGGAAAAACACAAAATGAAAAGTCAACATGAGATGAATTTCAATTTCAATTATATATTCTTCCTTTATTTACATATTTTAACAAATTTGATATTTACATATGAGATCTTATCTTTACATATAGATATTGCAACAAATAATACATAGGATCTAAAGATATTAAATAGTTTTTATTTTATTTTTTAATGATTTTTAAAGGAAAATGGGAGGAAAAAACCTTTATATGATTTAATATATTCAAATACTATCTGAAAATGTTTATATGCTTATAGGAGGTTTATTAGTAATAATAGACCTCTATAAGCATATAATTTTCAATTTGGTGATTTCTTTTTTAATTTTACGTTATTTCTATACATTCTCTTAGCAGTGGGTAAGAGGAATTTTCAATTTTGGCAAAGTAATTGTTATTAATCCTTGATATGTAATCGATAATTTTTTCATAACCGGTTTCTTCATGAAGAAGATTTGTAGGATACCTCCAGTGCTTTTTATATATCATTTTAAGACATTTGTTTTGTATAATTTGTAAGCGTTTTAGGTGGCAGTTGGCAGCGTCACTCCAAATAGGACACGCGTATGTTAATATCGGCCTTATAACACTTTTGAAGAGTAGATTTTTGTTTTGGTGGTTTAGAAATGACCTTCTATTTAGTAGTGGCCATAATGCTTTAAATGATTTTATAGCTTTTTGGCACGTAGCCATAATATGTTGTTTAAATGTAAGCTTTTTGTCCAAGACAACTCCGAGATATTTGACATCGTTAAGTACATTTATGGTATTATTTCCAATAAGAAGGTGACGTCTTGGCAGTCTTTTGGGAGATTTGTTGAATGGAAAAATTATTGCTTGGGTCTTATTTGGATTAATTTTGATTTTCCATTTGTGGAAATATTTACTGCAATTTACAAGTCCCTTTTCCATTTTCTTCAGGAGTGCACTTGTAAGTTTGTTTGAAGAAATTAACGCAGTGTCATCTGCGTAATAGGCAATTTTCATATATTTTGGGACTTTAAAATCGGATGTATATATCGAGTAAAGCAATGGCGACAAGACTGATCCTTGAGGTAACCCTGAGGTAATGGTTTTTGGAGTTGATGTTTCATTATTAATTGCAACTTTAAAGCTTCTGTCGTGAATGAAATCTGAAATAAGTTTACATAGATATTTTGGTATATTTGCATCAAGAAGTTTAAATAAGAGGCCATTATGCCAAACGGTGTCAAACGCTTTTTCAATATCTAACAATATTACACCCGTTGAACGTTTATTGTTTTTATTGGTGATTATTTGATTTTTAATTCTGTTTATTTGGTGAGTAGTGCTATGTCCTTTTTTAAATCCAAATTGTTCTTTAGCAACAACAGAATTGGTCGTTACAAATTCACTAAGACGAGAATGTAGAATTTTTTCAAATATTTTACCAAAGTTACTTAATAGACTGATAGGTCTGTAGCTGTTTGGGTTAGTTTTTGGCTTATTAGGTTTGTTGACAGCTATAACCTTAGCATTTTTGAAATGGTTTGGGAAATAGTTGAGTTTGATGCAGCTGTTAAATATTATAACCAGTAATTTTAAAGCTTTAATTGGTAGTTTCTTTAAAAGCAGGTTGGGAACATTGTCAAAACCGGGGGATTTTGAGGGTTTTATTGATGAGACAATATTCATTACTTCTTCAAGAGATGTATAAATTGCAGATTCAGAACTGGGATTTTCCGTCTTAAAATTATTTACTGTTGTATTTATTAGTGTATCTGCCGAGTGGTTATAGTTCGAAGTGAGGTTATTTGCTTGGACAAATGTATTTGCCAGGACTTCAGCCTTGTCCTTATCAGATGTTATTTTTGTATTTCCAACTTTGAAGTGAGCGATTTGATTTTTTCCTTTTCCTCGCAAGTTCCTGCTTATTTTCCAAAACGATTTATCACCTGGTTTTAAATTGGATAATAATTGAGACCATTTCTTATTGCGCTCCGAATTAATACTTTTATCAATCATGTTACTTAGAAACTTAGTACATTGATTATAAAAAGTTTGCTCGGCTATATTTGAAGATCGTTGGCTTTTTCTATTAAAGCTTCTTCTTAGTTTTATATATTTCACAGTACTTTCTGGTAATGTGTAATTATTTTGTTGAGTTATTTTAGGTGTAGACACATCCCTTGCTTCGAAAACTACATTTATAAATTTTTGGATTTCCTGATCAATTACTGCCTTGGTATTGTATATATCGGAATATAACGTGATTTTATTGTCTAAAAAATTCATATAAATGTTCCAGTTGGTTGCACTATAATCATAATAATTGAGGTCAACCTGCAAGGCCATTGACCTTTTAAGTGTACATATAATGGGGCGATGGTCTGATGGTATTTCGTAATCCATTGTTTTTACGTCTATATTTAAAGCGGAGTTGCTTAAAATAATATCGACTGTTGATGCTTCGCGATTGTGTTGATGGGGGAATAGGGTTGGACTATTAGGATAGTGAATAAAAAAATTGCTTGATTGCTGTAGGTTGTTAAGTGCGATTCCTGCAGTATTATTTGAACGACAATTCCATGAACAATGTTTGGCATTTAGGTCACCAAAAACTATATATTCTTTGGTGGAAGGTGTTAGGTTCAAGATATCAGCACAGAAGTTATGAGTATATCTTGGTGAATATAACGAAGATACAACAATAGGTCTATTATTTATAATAACTTCAATTGAGATGTTTTCGATTGATGAGGTGTTTGAAATAAAGAGGTTTTTATGAGCGACAGATTTATGAATTAACAGAGCTACTCCTCCTCCTCTTGCATCTGTTCTGTCACTTCTATATAAATAATAATTTTTAAAATAGGGTCTATGATTTTCTGAAAAAAAAGTTTCATTCAAAGACGCTATTTTAATATTTTCTCGTTCAATTAGTATCTCAAATTGTTTTAATTTAGAAAAGTTTGAAATGCCATTGGCATTCAAGTGAAGCATTTTGAATTCGTTTAAATTATTAGTATAATCCATGGGCGTATTTTACCATTGACATTACAACTTTGATTTGTTGTACTTTTGAGGTGCACCTATGCAAATCATCCATAGCTGTAGTGAAAATATCAAAAAGCTCATCAATGCTAAATAAATCGTTGTTTGTTTTCAGCTGGTTAGCATATGTAGCTTTGCTGTTATTATTGATGTTATTGTTACAATTTGTGTTGTTGTTACTTAAATTTGGGAAATCAACCTTTGATTGAAATGAAATATTTTGTTGTTGCCTGCTGTTGTTATGACTTTTGGAAGTTACTCTTGTTCTGGTTTCCAAATAGAGAGAACGTAACGGACAGTTGATGTCGTTTGCAGAGTGATCAGTTCTCTCTTTTCCATGTTTTTTGCAATTAAAGCATGTAAAAACAGCTGGTCTTTTTTCATTTGTGTTAAACGGACACACACTTGTATGATGTTGTTCTGCACATATCATACATGCAGCACTTCGATGGCAATGTTCACCGCCATGGCCATACATTAAGCAGTTCCAGCATTGAGTTGGTTTATTTCTGGACCTAGATTTGTATTTTTTCCAAGAAATTATGATATTGGAAATTGTCCTTACATTTTTTAAGGCAGTTGGGTTAAAATTTTTACGAACAAATTGAACTTTGTAAACAGCATTGTTGTTCGAACTGAATTTGGTGACTATTTCAGCCACCGAAGAAGGGGATAGGTTGTAGTTTTTTAACTCTTCGGTGATGTCCTCAGAGTTTATGCGGGGTAAACCGTGTAGAAAGGTTGTGTATAACCTATTATCTTTGGAGCCATATGAATGAAACTCCATTTTACTCTCTTTAAGAATTTGCTTATAGCATTCGTACAATTCTTTAGTTGGAGCAAATATTTTGGTACCAATTGAAGTACGTTTGAAAATACAATCTTTACCAAGTAGTTTTCGTATTTCTGCAAATGATGCGTTGGCTTCTACAACTATAGGTGGAGGTTTGTGTTGTTTAATATCATTAATATTTGATGCAGGAGTTACGTCCATATCATTGAGGCCAGCAAGCAGGCTAAATCTGTTGCTGGACGTTGACGCGATGTTCGGGTTAACAAAACCCGGAGGAAGTCTTGTCATCTTCTTGTTCACAAGCTTTCTTTTTGATGAAGATTTGGCCCCTCGGGCCATCGCTAAATTTTTATTCCTGTTATAAGCTGGATTGTCTACCACGTGAGTTCAAATGAGATCAATAATAGGCAATTGCAAAAACAAAAATATACACTTGTTGTTAATTTTAAATAGTTGTACTCTAAGCGCTTTAATTATTTACACGACCGTTCGTAAAGAGAATTAGATTCGAACTGCAACATGAGATGAAATGCCAACCTATTTGCATAAAAATAGATGGCATCACAAAATTCAGAGTTGATATTTTAACTTTTAGTTGACAGAATAAAATTGGTTATGAATAAACTCTGTGCTAAATTACTGCTTGGCTTAATCGGTATTCTAGTAAGCAGCCCGTTGTGTGCGATTAATCCCAATTTCAATAGCAACCTGCTCGAAATAATGACAAACAATATTATCAACACTTTACCATGGTAAATGGTCTTTTTTGTGAGTGAGTGTGATTTCAACAGACAGACGGACATCGCTATATCGACTCGAGTTGTTATAAAGATCAAGTATGTATATTCCTTATATAGTAGCAAAAGCAATTTTCGATGCGATACAAACGAAATGACAAACTGATATATACTCTCTGCCTATAAGATAGTCCCCATAAAAGTTTGAACTTTTTCATATCCGAAGGCAAAAAAAATTAATAACAATGCCACTCATATTTGGTTTAAGCTTATTTTCTACATCTGATTAGTTTAACCTAAGACCCTAGTCGGTCTAGACTAACAATAATTTTCTTAATTGCATTTTTATAGCAATCATATCAGCAAATATCATCAAAATCAGATCAAATATTTAAATTTTTTACAAAAATTAAAAGAGAGTTGAGTAAACGGGTTTTCTTTCATTTCAAAATTAATTAATGAAAAATGATATATATACTAGCAGATTCCAGGGGGCAAATCGTCGCATTCGATATCGAGTAAAATCAATCGAAATTCCATATTTTATTTCATTATTTAAAGACAGATAATTGTCAGACCTCTTTTCACTTTTACTACTAACTATGGACTATAACTCTTTAGCTG
The DNA here is from genome assembly GCA_963682025.1 of Cordilura impudica. Classification (NCBI taxonomy): domain Eukaryota; kingdom Metazoa; phylum Arthropoda; class Insecta; order Diptera; family Scathophagidae; genus Cordilura; species Cordilura impudica. The sequence goes on along the minus strand of OY821521.1, from coordinate 24,084,514 downwards.
TGATAGAGTAAAATTACTTTTAGTATTTTATTTTGGAAAATAAAAAAATAATTTCGATCGAAAAATTTCGATATCGAATGCGACGATTCGACCCCAGCGCTCGAAATTCGAGTGCAATTTCTAGGCAGCTTTATTTTTCAACTTAGCCAATTCACAAACCAACACTTTTATGGTTTATTATTGTGAATGAATATAACAAAAACATTAACAAACACATTAACGAATTTAATAAAACACACATAGCATATGTATAATTTTATGTATGTGTTAGTAGCAAATTTAAATGCAATTTACTCAAAATAAAGGAAAAAAAAATTTTAAAATCTGTAAATCTGCAAAATGGCTAAAAAGAAATACCTTTCGAATAATATACGTTTGGTCAAAATCGGGATAAAACGGTAGAACAAAAGATCGGTCACAAGAAATCGCCTAACCTATTAATATTATAGATATAAAAAAATAGGGATTTGTTGATCCTTGGGATATCGGGATATCTCTTTGGCATTCATAAATCTAAGTATGGATACTGTAAAAATGTCAAACTTAACGATGGAAATTTCAGTCGACTGGCACTTACTTTAGTTTTGCCGATTCTGGACACATAAATAGCAACCCTCATTTTTGTTTGAACCCTTATCGAAGAAAACATGAGGATCTTCCTTTTTATGTTACAGTTCAAACTTTTTATGTATATACGAAAGCCTTATTTAGAAACTATTCCAATACAATTTAATTATTTTTTCAGGTATTTTGAATACTTCAATTAAATGAAAAGAAATATATAAATCTTTGGACTTACTAATGGATGAAATTCTGGATTGTACACAACATTCCAGATGTTTAGGCTAAATGAATTTTTCAACATATATCCATTTAATAAATTAATGTAAATATTTATCTTTAACGATCGTTTCAGTAACATGAGCGCTTATGGTTCTGTTACCGGCGCCTTTTTTTTTTTTTTTTGTAAATATTTTTAATTTATTTCAAAAATATACAAATAAATAAAACTTTCTATAACAATGTACTTACTTTGATATTTCCGGAGCACAATGGACAAAATCATGTTCCCAGAATTTATAAATGGGATTCTTGATCAGTTCAATAAAGGTGATTAACAAACCCCAAGGATGAGGGCGACTCACAATGACGCGTTCCAATAGAACTCTAGTGATTTGTTCTTGTATGGCCTCCGAATTGGCCTCGGCAAAAAGATGCAAAACTGCACAACTAAAGTAATGCGTATGACTGTTGGGATAACGCAACTGGTTGGCAATGGCATTCAAAAATAGATAACGACCTTCGGTATCTAAATCGACAGCAAGATTTTGGAATATATCCATATGAGCACTATGGGCTATGTTGGATGTGTTGGGTACAAAGTTTTTATTTCTAAGCAAACAAAAAGAAGAAATGAATAAAGAAGAAAAATGTTACGACGAATGAATTTAAAATGCATTTTCAATTAATGACTTACCTAATATGTGCAATAGCTTGAGTACCCACATACAATACCAAAGCATTCATCAGAGGGATGTTATAACGTGAACCCGGTTCATTGGAAATCTGCAAGTGACTACGTAACTCTGATAGGAAAGTAACCGGAGCTCTTGCTTTTAGATATGAGTCGAGATCCTTTTTGAAATTGACTGGTTGTATGTTCATAACATAGTTGGAACAAATTTTTGGCGCCGTAGCAGTTTCAGCCAACATGTCAACCTTGAGGTTAGGCGTAAATGGATCGGGTAAACGCATATTTCGTGGAAAAGCCGCCAAGATAATATTGCGCATTTGTATGCAGTTGGGTGGTATGGCGTCACAGAAGCCAAAATGATAATCACACAAAAATTCTGGGAAATCATGCAAAAGAACAAGCAGAACACGCAGCGTTCCTTTATACAGCAACTGTACTGGCTTCGCTAGCTCAGCGTTCCGCAGGAATGGTGCCAGATATTTGAACAAGTTTAAAAGTAGCTGGGCATAGAGGGGCCAACCCTTCTGTTGAGGGATTTGGGCCAGAATACGTCCGATAAAGATGCGATGTGAGATCAACTCCAACCAGGCATAGCAAAAACCGGGTGCCAGCGATGGATTCAAGAGATGATAAGTATGCGCGAATGCAGTAACAATGCTATGCATAAGAGACTCCAACACAGCATCGGGTGAGCTCAGCTCAAGGAATAGCATAACAAAGAAACGATGATAGCCAACCTGTTGGAATGCCGCACCATGTGCTTCATGATCTTGCAGTAGAATACCCAACACAATTCCCAAGACTTTATTGAGTAAGTTGATTTTTGTTGTTGGATTACCAGATTCGCCCGAATGTCTGACAAGTAAAGCTATTAAATGCACGAAAGCATCGATCCAGTGAAAGATTTTTGATTTTGCCTGCACTGGCGTATGCGAGGGATCATTGAATATGCGATACACTAAATCAATGCAGAATTGTGTCGCCTGACGAAAGAAACGTGTTATTAAATCGTCTGTCTTCAGTATACCATACAGATTCATTTTTTGTACAAACGAACCAAAGTTTTTTGTTTCTCTAGAGAGATTATGCGATTGCGAATAAATTGTGACCCAATCTTTTAGAAGAAATTCCGTTTTCTCTTGTAGACCCGGTGGATCGTCACAATCATTCGACTGGATGAGCAAGGAGAGGAGAAAAGTTTGTTGTTAAACATAATTCTTTGGAAAAAGTGATGTACAATTCTATGGGATTAGACTGTGAGTGTGAGGAGGAGCTCGATCATCATGCTACAAGGACATCTGGTGTTTTTTTAATTTTTTTTTCTTTTACTTTTTTATTGGAGGGAACAACATTGTACATCACTTTTGAATTCAAGCATTGATTTTCATTTGTTAAGTACTTTATCAATACTTACCCTTACATGTTGCATTCCAGAATGTATGTATTGTGTGGCACCTGCCAAAAAACGATCTGTTACGGCGCCAAATGTTCCAGCATCCATGGTGTTATTACTGCCAAAAAGCATATCAATTAAATGGGACAAGGCCTCTGGATAGCGATGGCGATGTTGTGTCAAACGGCTCAACATTTCAATGGAACCCAAAAATTCCGTCTCAGCAATAATGGAAGTAGAACGTTCATCAACCAAAAGCCGTTCCATTAGGGTAATGGCAAATGTGACCGCTAGAAAATTATTGCCATTATCCATGCTATCGCGCAACGACAAATCAAACTGGGTTACATTAACAAAGTGTGATGTTATTAGTAATTTAATGGCCTCTACATTGTAGCGAGCTTCCTCACGTATATCAAAAACACATTTGGTAATGGCTCGTTCGGTGGCAGGAGCACCAAATGTGTTCTGTAGCAATGTGAGAATGCGTAAATGTATATCGCGATATAGTTTCATCTGATCAACATGTTCGGGTATATTTATGAGACCCTCAACAAAGCCTTCTACACAACGGGTGAGCAGATTAAGAGCAGAATCATTGTCGCGTATGCGTCTTGTAACCATCAGAACATTGAGGAGAGCGTGCATTTTACTGGCTTGCAATTGTAAATTGGAGTTGTTCACACAACTATTGAGGAAAGCCTCCATTTTACTGGCCAACTCGGCATACATTAGGCCCATTTCGTCTTGGGCAAATGTAGGAGGCATTTCCTGGGGCTTAGGTAGAAATAAAGCTATGTCTCGATCAGTCATTGCCTGAAAGCCAGGTATGTTACGAGCAAATTCAGAATATACTGCAAATTGATTAGGCGGCACGCCGCCCATCTTCAAGCGGACTTGCTCGGGCAAACGATCCGTTTGATAGGCCAAAGTCTGGGCATCAAAGTAACGAGTATTTTCTTCGCGTGCCATTTTCCGAGTTTCAAAATCTGCCGCCAAACGTCGATCTACTTCAGGTGTAGACTTCTCAGCTGCTGTTTTCTGAATGAAAGCACAAGCTAATTCAACATTATCGTTGGTAAGTTGTATAGAGGCTCCTTCGATTTCCTGAAAACTGGGTGGTCCCGGCAATGTAGTCATAAATGCTTTGCGAAGATTATTATTCAATGTTTGGGATATTTGATCTTTGCACGTGATCATAGCCATACCAGCAGCTAAATTACGCACCATTTGATGGGCGGCCGTACGCATACGATGTTCGTCCGGATCTAAAGCAAAATCCTTACGTACTATCTGTTCGGTAGTGGAGGCAGCAATGCGCACGCATCGATCTACCACAGGTTGTAACCATTCCGTGATAGTTCTTTCAATGGCATTCAATATCAAATGCTTGATGTTGGGATTAACATGGACGAATGCGATGTTGGGTGATAGAACGACATGCTGTGCTATGAGTTGGAAATTAGTAACATTAATATCAACATATGAATAGCGGGGCTCTGGTGCAGGCATCATTATTTGCCCCGTCTGTTCGTTTGGAATACTGGGAGAGGGTATTGATCCGCCGGGTATTATACCGCTAGCGCCAGCAGCACTTGCTGCCATCATCATGGCTTGAGCATCGGCCTCAGACATCATTTGCTGTTGATGTGGAGTGGGTGTTGCGGTATGTTGATGATTTTGTGACTGCTGTTGCTGCTGTTGTTGTTGTTGTTGCTGCTGTTGTTGTTGTTGCTGCTGCTGTTGTTGTTGCTGCTGCTGCTGTTGTTGCTGCTGTGTGTTGTGCGCAGCTTCAATAGCTTTTTGTTGTTTAATCGGTTGTGACATTTGATGTTCGATCATTCCATAACGTAATGCATCCTTGAGATATATTATCGGCTTCAATTTGTTCAAATCGATATTTAAGGCCTTGCACAACACCTCTATTTCAAATTTTAAATTCAATTTTAAATCTGGCTCCTGATGCAATTCACCCAATACATTCATAATGGCCATTGTCCAAGGATTGGGCGATTTGAATACCTTCGACTTGCTGGAAGATTCCAATATTTTAGCCACAAATGGCACCACAAACAACAGCTCCTGTTGCCCTTTGTGATAAGCTTCAGCCAAGAGGGACTTCAAATCTAAATCGACTTGCAAAATAGGCCGATTTCGGGCCAACGTCATCATACCTAACCAATGACCAAGATTTTTAAGCAGACTGCGATCAGAAAAATTCACCACTCCCTTGTCGGAACGTAGTAGCACCTTAATATTGCGTAAAGTTTCCTTGGTTACATATTTATTAATGTCCGGAATCTTTAGCGCCTCCAGGAAGTTAAAATATAAAGAATGAAAATTGAATTCCATGGAGGCTCGTTTCAATACCAAATATTGTGACATCCATGGCCAATATTCTTTGGTCATAATATCTTTGATCTCCTCCACCTTTTGTGGTATATTTAACTGACTTAGATTATTGAATATAAAAGAAGTCTTATCCTGTACACCTTCTGGGGGAACCGTTACTTTTTCCTCATGATTGGCCACAAGTAGTGTATCGATATTGGTAGCCGTAACTATAGATTTCATGCGAGCTGGATGAATAGACTGAGCCACTACCATTGGTTTTTGTTGAGTAGGTGTGGTAACAATGTTTCCTGGCAAATGGGCAAAAAAGAATACAAATTGATTGTCTATTTTTGCTATTTGTTGTAAAAAGTAAACATTACAAAAGCAATCTAAACTATTCAACAAGGCCAAGGATCCTGATAAACTATTTTTCTTTATAACACATTCAGGAAGTCTCAATAAGTAAAACTTAACAGGAAAGATTTTCAGATATTTATTGTCTGGAGATATTATTAAGTTCATGTTATTATTATATGGGGACTAATAATTGATCTGATTTTTTAATGAATGTTCAGAACTTATATTTCTGACGGGCTTTTTTTTAATGGCATTTAAAGATGCAAATAAAAGATAATTATTTAATTATTTCATGCTACGTTTCGTTGGGATTTTCCAACTTCTTCAGGGATTTCTTTCTTTATTAAATATATATATGGTAGATACAACCGTCGTTATTATGCCCTGACAGTAGACTGGGGTAGGGTATTAATATAATTCTAATATCTCTTTAATCTAAAGTTTGTACAAAATGAAAATAAACTGTTATTTTACACTCACCTGTCACTGAGTTACTACGATATATTGCATCCGGTGGCTGTTGTCCACCACCAACTCCGACTCCTCCACCGCCTGCTGCTCCCATTAACATTTGTAACTTAGCAGCTGGTGGTTCTTGTCCCAGAAATCCATATTCCACATACTGGATAAGATGCGGTGGAAAATCCTTGAAGTGAGGTATTGATCGTATATACTCACAGTACTTATTGTAGGTATGCAGGCGTGTTTTAAAACGATCTAAAGCAGTTATTCCAAAGTAGTATAATTTTGAGCCCTCTGGTTTGCGTAAGGCATCGAGAACACACCGCAGAGCCAGACCCAAAGCCACAAAAGTGGGCACCAGATTACGTTCTATAATACCACCGAATAGTTGAGCTGTGATTTGTAATTCTTTTTCGGGATAGTGGGCAAAGAAACGATATTCTTCGAAGAGATTACGTAGCATACACTGATAAACTTCTTGTTCGCGTCGATTGTTGGATTCTTTAAAACGTTGCAGTATATCTAAAACCTCATCTATGGATAGGGTGGGGTGAGGAGGATGATTGTAAATACGTTGAAAGTATGAGTTGGCATCATCTTCAATTTCTTTGGAGACGGGTCCTTGGAAGTCGGCTATAATGGGGTTGTTGGGATTGGGCGGTGTTGGAGTAGGCTGTTGAGCTGAGGGCGGCATACGTCCTAGTCCAGCGACTGTTGGTGGTGCTGGCATTTGCATGGGATTTAAAGGATATGGACTTGCTGCAGCAGGATTCATAAGACGCGAAGGAGAAGCGGGTGTTGAAGCTAGATTATTGAGAAAGTTGAAATTTCCATTGGGACCACCCAAATTAATACCAGCTATATTGGTAGTTAAATTTGAAAGCGTGTCCATTGTTGGGCCAAACATTTGTTGAGCATTCAGGTTAGCAGAGAACGGTGGAGGTACCCCTCCGGGTACACCGCCACCTACGCCAGCCGCTGTCATATCCATACCACGATGACCACGCATAGAACTTTGTTGTGGTACTAGAGGACCTTGTTGTACCGCAGCTGCGGCAGCAGCTCTAGCTTTATTGGCCATTATAGAACAATTGGTAGCCATTTGCATAATCAACTCACCAATTTCATGAGGTACATTGCCTATGCATCCTTGTAGACAAGAAAGCATAGTATTAACAGTTTCCGGTGGCAATTGTGCCTGCTTGGGTGGCAATTGATCGTCTGGTATTTTAGCATTGGTAATTTGAGGACAACGTCTTTGTAGACACTTTAAAATTGCCTGAATAAATGGTTCGCCATGTTCTCGGATTTTATCACTCAGCCATTTTTCCAACTTTAGATATTCCCTTCGTGAAGCTAAACAAGCCAGATCAATGACAAACAGGAAAGAACGAACATTGAGTAGTGTCGACAGTGCCTTTAAATCTTGAGCTACGTCTAGGATCCTTGATAATTTCACTTGATCATATTCTGTGCCCCTCAAATACCATTCGGACATTGCATGCATTATTAGCGGCCGCAAAGCCATGCCAAAATTATTTGAATTCCAAGCACTGGCCAAAATTACACCAGAATTCGGGTGATTTGCCAAAAAGGTGGGAATGAGTTGATTGAATAGTTCCTGCCTTAGAGATGTCAGTGGAGGATTTATGTGTAACAACGATAAGAAAAGAACATCTGGACAATGTTGGGCTGGAAACTTAAAGAGCTCATGCACTTGAGCATAATAACCATGTTCGGCTATATGCAAAAGAACTTCTACCAAATGCAGTGATTTCCAAGAACATATTTCTTTGTTTTCTGTATCGGGTGGTGTCTTTAACATTTCCACCGGCGGTGATGAGAAAATATAATCGGCGAAGGAAAACAAATCATGATTTTTTAACATTACAGCTATAAGGGAGAATTGACCTTCGACATTTTGCCAATGGCGATAAATGTATTCTGGATATGGAAATAGAGTAGATTGAGTAGCCAAACGGAAAATCGTTAAAAGAAGATCAAGTCCTATGCGATCTTTTAAAATGAACTCATTATGATCAAGTTCCAAACAAACTTCTTTCCAATTAAGTTGTGGTTGTACCTCTTTTAGAGCCTGAACAAAAACTTCAGGCTTCCAGGCCTGGGTGGTGTCAGTACTACCCGAACCATTTGTGGAATTGGCTCCCTGTTGTTTATCCTTTTTATCATTTCCATTATTGGATTTTTCCGAGTTATTTGAAGAATTATCATTATTATTATTGTTGGAATTTTGTTGCTGCTGTTGATTGGCATTTTGGGTGGTTTGTTGTTGTGGCCAAAAGTTTCCGGGTGTTGGTAAATTCACATTACAATCGAGCATGGAGGTATGCCGACGGCACATAAGACCCACAATTTTGGCCACATCTTGAGGCTGCAAATCGCGATTTGTTGTCGTTGATCCACCACCGCCACCAATCCCTCCTCCACCAACATTACCAACAGAGCTGCCACTGCGTAAATGATTTTTACATTCTTCAATGCTTGATGTAAATTCATAACCAATTTCTAGGATTAAATTAATCCAAGATGTGTCCATAATATTATTGTGATCGTATTGGGAAAAAATATTTTCGCATAAATTGTCATAGATATCTTCTATGGGTACTTCAGCTGTACAAACATATCCATCAGTAGCAGTGGAAGGGGCGAAAGATGTAAAAAGTACGTCTTCACTTGCTAAAGATTTAGATAAAGCCGCGGCTCCTGCTACGGCTGTTTCTTCGTCTTCTGCAATTTCTTGTCGGTATGTCGTATATAAATAGGGTGCCAAAATAAGTGGCACTCTTTCAAGTGGAAACTCTTCTTGCAGTTTTTGTACAAATTGTTGACGTAAAGGTGCTTGTGTTACATAAGTTTCTAAACAGGTTAATAACAATAGCAGTAATTCCAAGGAGACGTCATGTAAACTGCTTATTACGCCAGCCGAATGCTGCTTTTTACCCAAATACGATTCGATTAATTCGGGCAAAGCTTTACGCAACTGGTCGGCGGCATATGAGCGTAAATCCAATTGTTGAGAGTGTAACAATGACAAACTTAAAATACACTCACACAATTTATTAATACCAGTTACACGCACAATTTGATTAATAAGTTGATTTGAAGGTTTTAGGGTCTAAAATGGAAAAATTAAGTACACAAGAAATATATGTTTATTAAGGAAATTATCAATATATTAATATGCATTATATCGAAGTATTATGTTGATTATAAAAACGAAAAATAATAAAGAACTCTTGATTTTAGACAATACCTTTTGTTGCGGCCAACAGTTGTCAATGGCGAAACAAATGTTCGAAGTATATGAAGCTGTATTTAACTGACTTTCTAATAGTTGTTGTAAAAGTTTTGCTTGTAATTGTTGTTGCTGATGTTGTATTGACGTTGACAACGACGTAGACGTTAATGTAGGGTCATTGAAGTTTATGCTCGAAAATAGACAACGCAGACAATGACGATCCGCTTCTAAGCCGAATTCTTCAATTAACTACAAGAAATAAAAAATATAATTATAATAATAATGGCAATAATGGTGGTTATTATAAGTCAAAAACTACAATTATTATGTGGGTTGAATATAAAAATAAACAAATGATTCAATACTTTAAAAGGCATAGTATAATTATGATTAAAAGCATAACACCAGATAGAGAAAATAGAAATATAACTAGAAGTCGTAAAAATTTTTTTGAATAAAAATAGACATTCAACTTTTTTTTTGTAATTTCTAAGTTATTTATTTCAATTTAAGTTGACATTTTTCAATACAATACTAAGCTGTACATATTTTATAGTACAAAAAGATATTAAAACAACATTTATGTATATAAAAAAAAAACAAATGAAAAGATTTAATCTAAAAAGTAAAAGAAAAAAAAAATCTAATTTCATTTAAATGACTTTAAGTTATCCCTTTTGTAAACTTCCAGTGAAACCGAAATAAAAACAATACACATCTATACGCAAATACAAATTAGACAGCGAATGAGACAACTATACATTACTTCATTTGCCCTGCTCCACTTTAAACACACATATGATGTGGAAAACAAGTCTATGGAATTTAAACAAATTTTTCCAAGAGTAATAGAAAAGGATTTCGAGGCACATAAAGAAAAAAAAACTACATTTTCAACAAATTCTATCAAGAAAATAAAATTACCTATTAGCATGAAAGTAACACTTTCTTTTCACAAAATTGTTTGAATTCGCTTTTTTACTTTTATTTATACACACAAAATGAGTTTTTTTTATGTTAAAAAAACCAAGTAAACGAAAATGTTAAGACACACAATAGGCGAAGACGACGATGAAAGCGTATGCATTGGTTTTTTTTTTTTGCACTAAACCAACATATTAAAGAGTATATTTTCAATATAATTTCAATAATTAAAAAATTTTTTTGTTGAAAATTAAGTCACTTGATAAACTGTTTTTAATTTCTTAAATTTTAATTCTTTTTTCAGATTAAATATGTTAAAAATTTTTTTACGACACAACCACAAGCAGAGAAATTTTTCTTCTTTGCAAATTGGCAAAAATGGCGTCGGCAAAATGGTTGGTTGATTTAGTCTTTTTAATTTCATAGTTGTTAAAATTCAGTAGTTTTTATTATATGTCAAATAAAAGTTTCAGTTACGATAACCGATTCGCATCACGATTACCAATTACCAAATAACGAAACGGTAAGCAGCAATTTTTGTTTCCGTCAATAAAAAGTTCATATTTATCAATAAAAAAAAATTAAAAATTTTTGGACAAAAGTTAATATTCCTTCTGGAAAATATAACCAAAAAAGAAAGGCAATTGAAAAATTTTAAAAGGAAAATCAATTTTGTTTTAGTTTATTTCATTATTCATATTGCAAAAAAAAAATATACTAAAAAAGTTGTTAAAAGCTGAAATTTGAGGGCAAAATTACTTTCAATTAGATTTAGAAACACAGTAAAATATCGACTTTCTGGCAGCCGTATTTTTTTTTTTTTAAAGATTTTTGGTTTTTAGAAAAACTAAAACAAATTTCTTAATAGTACACAAAGTAAGAAATTCAACTTTATATAAATTTATAAAATGATATATGATAATTAAAATAATATGATATATAAAACTTACATGAAGAAGGTTTTGCGTAGTTTCAGCTAAATTTTTCTTATTTAATTGTTTGACCAAATTACCAATCTGCGTCAGCGTCAATTTAAGATGGTCTAGGTTCATAGCTCTTCCATTTAATATTTGATGAACGGCAATTTTAGCAGCATACGTTTGTTATGTAAAGAATCCTGTATATTTTTTTTTTCGAATTGAACCATTAAATTTGGAGCATTCGAAGAAATATATAAACAAGATCACTCAAACAAACAGACGACTAGGGCGGCAGTGCACGAACAACAGTAAGAAATCAACAACAAAAATTTTGTATTGAATACAACGAAAAAAAAAACTACTTAGCCCAAACGGATGGGCAAAAGTGATGTGGTGCAATCGAAAAATAAATTCAACAGTTTTTTTAAGGGGGAAATTGATAATTTTATATTATATACTTTTTTGTACACCTTTCATATAGGTAATATGTTAATCATATTTTGTTATTGTTTTCTTTTTTCTTTTAGTTATTTCTTTGTTGTTTAAGTATCTGTATATGTTTTTGGAAGCTAGTTGTGATATTTGTTCAAATTTTCTGTATAAGCTTAACCCTTCTGTCTAATTTAAAAACATTTCCTTTGTTATAATTGTTGTATACAACTGATAAAAAATATTTGAAGACTTGTACTTCATTTATTTCAATTTAATTGAACATTGTTTTTTTTTACAATTTAAGAAATTTTTCCAATTTAAATTTGATTAGTTTTTATAAATAAAGGAATCATAAATAAATTATATACTGGATACATTTGTTCAATAAAACTTCAAACTAAATTATGTATAAAAATTAATCAGGAACATATGGCTCAGAAGAATTTTGACTAAAAAAACAAAAATAAAACTTATGCATTTAGTCTACCAATTGAAAATAAATTTGTGCCAAATTGACCCAAAAAAGACAGGAGGGTTTATGGATACATCGTTGTGTTTTTGTTGTTTTCTTAATTACTTTTCTTCGTTTTGTGAAATTGCTGACACAAATTTGTAAAGACGCAATTAATCCGGCCGACCCCTTTTACATTTTTCTAAGAGGGAGTCTTACTATAGGTAAATTAAAAAAAAAAATATTTTTCAATATGGCAATTTTTTGAGGGACTTTGTTCATTCATTAAGAAAAACACTGTCTGTATGAGAATTAGGTCTTTACTTCATACATTTCCACGCGGTTTATTTTTATAAAACAAAAACAACTTTCGTTTATTTGGCCCCCTTCCTTAAGGGGCCAAAAATATGTATAAAAATAAACGTTATAACAATAGCCACAAATAGTTTTTGTTTTAATTAGTAAATTTAAAATTTGTTAATGTTTACACAAAATGTTGCCTTATTTTTCGTTGTATTTGCCAGTTCTCGTTTTATTTTTGTTCAATAAATTGTAGTTACACACATTTTTTCACGTCGTTAATTTATTTTATTTGGTTTTTTTTTATTTCATGATCTTTTTGGTTGTCCGTTGTGTTGCCGCGTTTGTCCCCCACTGCTCCCATAACGAAAACTACTGTTGGATTTTCTTTATTTTTTATCTACTTCACACGTAACAAAGTCTTAAATATTGCCTTTACTTTCTTTCCCTTTAAAATGGTATATTTTTTTCATGAATTACATTTGTTTTATATTACTTGTATTCGTAACTGTTGTTTTTCTTTCGTTTTAACGTTAAAAAAATATTAAAGATTATAAAAAAAAACTCGTATTTTATTGTTGATTGTTCGTCTCGTTATTGTCTTTAGGTTTTTTTCTTCGTTGACTTGTCACTTTGCGTTAGTGTTATAGAAACGTAAGTAGTAGTTGGTATTTATTGAGGACAGAGTCGTATTTTAAAGTGTTGCCATATCTGATTGAAATTTAAAACGTTTACAAAATTTTATTAATTGACATCGAAAATTTCACAAGAAATATATATAAAAATTACGAAGTTTCTTAGAAACGTAAAAAATATAATAGCTTTTTTAACCATTAAACAAATTATTGTATAAAATTCAGATTTTACAAATTTATGGAAGCCTAGACAACCATATTTAATTTTTTTATTGAAAAAAATTTTAATCCATGTAAATAAAAAAATCAGCGATGTCAACTTAGCGCTTTTCGCGCCAGATTAAGCGCATTTAAACTACCCGAAGAGCCCTTGTAAGAAAGCATTTTTCTTTTTAGTGCCTGCTGCATGGCATGTATGTTAGCACCTTTTATATACATACATACAAACAGTTCATAGAATATATCATAAAAACCTAGAATTTATTATTAAAATGCTTAGATTTCAAACAACAGTTAATGTTAAACAAAATTCTACATATTTGAATAACTTCCCTCCAAATTTAAACTTTTTGGTAAACGTTACTTATAATTGGTTCTCTTAATTGTCAGAAAGATACAAATTATATAATAACAAAGATACCGACAGTCAAGAAAAATTGGCATTCATAGAAAGAGCCATGAAAGCAATTTTTGATATGTGGTCTAAGTTGAAAACCCATTTTAACGTTGTTAATGCGAAATTGTTGGAGACGAAGCTGTTAAAGAATATGTACAATAATTCCAAAAACTATATTTATATAACATACTTAACTCAATTTTATAAATCGGAGATACGAAGAACAAAATGTGGACAAAACTTTTGATGAAATTTGTCACTTAGGCTATAGTTCTAAAAGGTCTGTTTTGACAATAATATTGAAGAATCAGACAATAAAATAATCAAACCAAAGTTAATTGAGTTCACAAAATCTCTTATTTACGAGAAAAGTATTGAATAGCCGTCTAATTTTACAACATTAAAAAAATTTCTTTATCAAGCGTGGACAACATTTTTTTCCAAAAACTCTAAAGATGTTGTAAATTTTATGAAAGAATTTGGAAAAAATTTAAAAAAAAATCGACGATGTACATAACTTCAAAAATTCATGCCTGTTTTTGAAATTATCCATATTTGTTGTAAATTGAATATTTTGTTTTTAAGCGCTGAAGTCGGAACAGTGTTCAGTGCATTAAGTTTTTTTTTGAATAAAATAAGGAACAGTATAAAGGCATTCTTTGAATTCTTTAATACATATAATATGCATTAAAGTTTAAATTTATGTCCTAAAGATGGATAAGAAAATCACATGGTTTTTTTTTCAACATTAACATGTATAAGAAAAGTTTTTATTGTATTTTATATTTTTATTATTGCTATACACTAAATGTTTTATTAAATTCTAAATGATCTCAAATGTACATAAAATATACATAAGTTTTTTATATATGTATATGTATAGAAGATTTTTGAAAAAGAATAAAAATAGTTTTATGTTTTTACAAAACTTATAATTAGCGTTTTTTAACGTTTTTACTTTCATTTTAATTAAGCACTTTTTAGCGTTTTTGAGGTACGGGTTTGCGCTTTTTGTTTGGAAAGTGTATATATATATATGTCAAAAAACATGCAGACACCTCTAAAAAAAAATTTTAAAATTCAGTATGTTTGTCGTAATAATTTAGTATTATATTTATCAAATTATCAAATTGTTAACTTTTTAAAATGTTTTGTTTTCATTTGTTGTAAATAGTGAAACAAGTCCAGATATTAACGATGTGCAGGGTACCAAATATTCGGCACAGTCGAATTTAAGACTCTTAGTTGTTTTTTTATTATTAAATATTTATAGGTATGGAAAACAATAAAGTTTCAAAATTTAAAAATATTTTTTTTCTAACAAATTTGTTATCTTTCGATGGAGAACACATCAAAGAGTGCTTTCGCAAAAAAATATATAATATAGGAACTGAGCGCGAAATTATTAAAAAACAAAACTGGCAAATTCAGAATTTTGTAAAAGTTTCCGATGCATATTTTTTTAAACGACCGAAGCCCCCACTCACTTACCCACCCCTGCCGACCGAGGGGACATGCCCCCTTAACGTGGGGACCGAGTAAATGCAATGGTCGGAACCGTGGCTGTGGCAAGGACCATATATATGTAGTGGATGTGCTAAACCGAATTGGTCCTTGGAACCACTTTGCAAGAGGGAAAATAAAACTATATACAAAAGTTGATGGATCCAGCAATAAATGAAATGTATATATAACCGTGTTCAATGGATTCGATGTTTCTGATGAATTCTCTCTCTTTTACGATAATAATCGTGCGAGAAATATTTTACGATGAAAATGAAATTAATAAATACGATCCAACAGGAGCCATGCAATAACCCAATTCAGAACCATATCTTCATTTTATGCAATTAATGTTCATATAGTTTTTTATTGTACACAGCAAGAACCAAAATACATATACATACTTGTTTTCATAATATTATATCCAATATATTTTAGTCTCTTCACATTGAACTTTTTAGACATGTATATACAGTGCAATTAATTAATTAATTGTGTAATTTTTTTTAATAAATAAATTTAAAAAAAATATAAATAAAAAAGAAAAAAAAGGAAATAAAAAACACACATTCCTCTGTTAGGATTTGATATGGTACCCATGGAAGTTATTTCACGGACCATATATTTGGTTATTTCATAAAAAAAAAATAAAAATTAAATTTAATATAACATATTATAAAATAAAACAGACGGTGAAGAAGATGAATGTAAGTATAAACAGCCTCCGTAAAAATTTACAAAAGGAAATTAATAAATTTTTATAATTGTTTTTAGCCACAATAAAGCGTATCGAAAAGGTAGTGGGAATAGAAACAAATTGTTTTTTGGATGATATGTCCCCTGCCGAGCCTGATCGACTAGAACAAGGTTAGAGTAAGTAAAAAAAAAACATAACATAAAAACATAAGCCTTTTCTGATAAAAATGTTGTGGTGGAAGTCCAGGGAGATGGCGAACGGCGTCCCGAAGTAATTGAAATAGTACCTCAGTAAAGAGGAAATCGCAATGAAGGTAAGTAAAAAAAGACTTAAAAAAGACAAAATATAAATTTACATACATTTTTTTCCATTCCTTTAGCAGCCTTTTTTGAAAAAAATGAGAATCCTCCTCAGCGGACTACAAAAGAATGGGAGTCCACGATAGGTTGGGACACGTTCGGGGCTTATGTTGCCTCGTAGCTTAAGGAGTTGCCTCCGATAGCTAGGACAGAGGCAATATGTAAGGCCATATGCCATATGCGAAGCATATGTAAAATTTTATAAATAATTTTAATTTTAAATTTTGTTAAGTTTTTTGTTTAATTAATTTTTTTTTTGTATGAATTCATTTGTTTTTCTTTTCATTTTAATTTATTATTTAATTTCCTAATTTATTATTTTATTGAAATAAAATTTTTCATTGAATAACATTTGTTTCACTTTATATGTTTGTAGTTTTTCCATGTTCGTTACAGAGGTAGTAAATTCAGTAGAATACCGATTTATACAGTTTATTGTCAGACCTGTTCGTTGAATTGTCAGACCTGTTCATTGAATTGTCACTGTTCATTAAAACGTGAAGTAGTTAATTCGGAAATACACTGTACTTGCTTTTCGTATAATCAAGTATTTCATAAACTTATACATACAATTTAATTTTTTATTGGTTTTTTTTCCACTGGGTCCTGCTGCCGTTGCTGATTTTTTAAAGAACCTTTTCAGGGCATGTGGCGGCTCTTTTCAGGGCCACAAATGTTTTAAATATATAAAAGGCCCTTTTCGGGGCCAACAAATTACTCCAAAAAGAGATTCTGTTATTGTTAATACTTCTTTCAATTGAGTTAAATCAATATGATGATGATTATAATTTAATAAATAAAATGAATAAAAATTATAATATATTGCTATTTATTTATCAAAGTAATTTTTTTTGTTTTCTTGGGTGTAATTACATGTTATTTTTTTTTTTGTTTTTGTGTAATTAATAAATTTCAATTATCGTAAAATATTTTATCGTACATTGGGGACCAAGAACCATTGATCGTACATAAATGAGAGAGATTTGGTTGCAGCAACATGGATCTCGGTTCCAATTTTTGGTGCCGGATCCATCGTCTTATTTTCCCTCTTGCATTTTCAGTTTTTAAAAAATCCAAATAAACCAGTGTTGTTTATTTTGCTGTGCCATATTTATTATTCGACTACTTTTACTACCGCGTTTATCAAATGTGCGTAAAAGAATTATTTTTTTTACATTATTATCATTCGTTGTTTTTCTATAAAAATTAATTTCTAATATAAAAGGAAACATATAAAATATTATTGAATTACCGAGTAGATCATTTATTTACTTTATTTCATCACTACCAAAAAACTGTCTGAAAAATGTTGTTAAACCAAAACAAGTAAGAAAATTATGTTTGTGTTTAGAGATCCTATCTCTTAGGCCCAACTAATTAGATAGAGGTAATAGGCTTAAGCTAAATTTGAGTGGCATTGTTATTAATTTTTTTGCCTTCGGATATGAAAAAGTTCATATCGGATGCTATCTTTATATGGGGACTAGGTCGAAAAACGGACACATATTTTTGCAAACCAAATTTAAGAAAAATCTGAGCAACTACATACGGAAATTGATGTAGATTTGAAAACATTGAACAATAGCGAAGAATATCTCATTAATATGTATTTATAGTAATTATGTACTGAAATAAAACAAATGGTTCAATTTAAAATGTTTTTTTTTTTCATATAATAAAAAGGATGGCCCGCGAAACGATTTGGTTTGGCCAGGCCTGAATTAGACCGTAAACCCGCAATATAAAATATGTGAGGTAACGAATGAGTATTATTTTATTTTAATCTTCATCACTTATACGTATAATTACGATTCATACGTTATTCAATGTCTAAATAAAATGTAAAAGGAGAAGTTAAAAATCATAGAATTATATCATAGAAAATTGTTTTCAATATTCAAAATTAGCAGAATAGTATGCCGCAATAAAACTATTATTTTTTTTATAAAAAAATACAATTTGGAAATCACACGCAGAGTTTAGTAGTAGTCCAAGATGTTTTAACAAAATTTAATGATAAAATCATTGCAATGACTGTTAACGAGAAATAAATTTGATGATTGGTGCGATGTTTTTTGAATTTATTGGAATTTTTGTCTTATTCTAACTTTAGCCAGTTGCTTTCTGTTCCAATAAGTAAATTTGTTGAAATTTCCTATTTTATTTCTTAAAAATTATCATTTATTCAATTAATTAGTATTAGTAAAAATATAAGTATATACTAATTCACTTAATAACACCATTAATAACAACCGGAGTGGCTCCTTTAAAACGAAACAAATTTAAAATATTCGAATTACGACTTCTGGATATTCTTGAAATTTTCTGAAAAAAAAAACAAAACATAATAATAATTATATTAGTAAGATATTAGCGACCTTTTTCATAAAAACTATGAAAGCTTTGTATCATTAAACTAAGAATTCATAAAAATAAATTTTGTTTGAAAAGTTGTATTAAACAGGGACCGAAAATTACAGTTATTTTAAAATTCTCACAAAAAAAAAAAAAACTCGTAAATGAAAAAATTCTTATATATACGAGTTTTTTGCTGTTTTCTAACTTCAATAAGAATATTTTTTCTCGTTTTAATTCACATAAAAAAGGCTTTGCGAAATTAAAACAAATGCCCTTTTTTCTACTAAGCAGGTCTTAAGAGATAAAAAAACTAATTGATATTTTAACTCTAACATGTTTTTTATTGAACCTTGTCATTATTTAAAAAAATTAGACATTAATTTTATGAAAAATTAACGATTTTAAAAACGTCTAAATTTTGCGTTGATTAAAAAAAAAAACTCGTAATCAGTGGTCGATGTTAATAAAACACACTTTTGGAGATGATGTTGTTCTATAACTATAATAAAAACTTTTTATTTACACAATCTATTTTCCGTTATAATTTTTTCAATTATAACATAGATTCTTTATGCACTAATTATCACGAATAAAGGAATTTAAAATAATATTTCACTCAAATAACATATTTTTATTTATTTTTTGCATATGATTGCCACAACTTTGTTTATGTTCGAAACAGTAGTGATGCCAGTCAAATAAAATTTATTTGAATTTCGAATTTTTTTGGTGATGCCTAACTTATTTCAAAAAGAAAAGTCATTCTTAATCAGAGTTCAGAAAAAAACACACACTGAATAAAAAACTCGTACATATATGTAAACAAACATAACTTAGACCAACACACACATATTTTTATTTTCATACCAATTATGTTTGTTTTTAAATTTTCTTCGGTGCCCAACACAACCATGACTGTGTTCGTTTTAATATTTCGTTATTTACACGAACATTTTTATATCACATACTTTTTGTTTCAATCACACATAAAGCACACATTTTTGAGTGTTGCTTTATTTGAAGTTCATGTTCTGGTAAGTGTACTGAAAAAAAACACAGAACATATACAATAAACAGGTTCGAGTTCAGTTATATTTTAAGTATATAATATATAATATAGTTTAAGTCGTGTTAAAATATAACTGAACTCGAACCTGTTTATTGTACATGTTGTGTTTTATCTCACTACACGAGCCACAACACGACTTAAAATATAACTGAACTCGAACCTGTTTATTGTACATGTTCTGTGTTTTTTTTCATTACACGTACCAGAACATGAACTTCAAATAAAGCAACACTCAAATATGTGTGCTTTATGTGTGATTGAAACAAAAAGTATGTGATACAAAAATGTTCGTGTAAATAACGAAATATTAAAACGAACACAGTCATGGTTGTGTTGGGCACCGTAGAAAATTTAGAAACGCACATAATTGATATGAAAATAAAGATATGTGTTGGCTGCTTTTGAACAGAACATTGTGTGTTTCGTGTGTGTATTTTCTGAACCTTGTTCTTAATTGAATGAAATTGAAGAACAAAAACAATTAAATGAACAAGTAAAATGTTATTTTAAAAGAAAATATTTTTTTTACTTTCTTTATAATCTTAAGGAAAAACAAAAATTACTTAAGCTTTTTTTTGTGAGAGTGACTAAAGAACCAAATGGCACCTCGGTTTCTAGATAACATACGGTTCTGAAGCTACACCATATGTTTCATGTCATTTGACAATAAAAAATCTGATTTCGAAAAATACCTCGAAAATATAAAATTTGTGTTTTCAAGAAACCCAAAATTTCCATTTCATGTTATTTCAAATTCATTCTTATTCAAATAACAACGTTTCAAGAACAGGGCTGATAGAGATTATTGTCGGAAGAAAGGATTCAACTAAACAATTATTTAAAAAAAATTAAAAAATAGAAGGTCCGGCCTATAAATTTTTGTAGAGAAGACAAAAAAAGACACGTGTATCGGCCTTTTGAAAGTTAACATCGGAATTACATTTGAGGGGGGGGGGGGGGTTAAAGTTTCGCAGCTCTGGCACATTCCTAAAAGAGCAAAAAACACCATTAAAACAGGGATTTAAGGGGTTAAAATGTTCCGCAAAAATATTCGCCTTGAAATTTTACTATAAGTCCCGGAATACACCAAAATGGAAAATTTAACTAGAAAGTCAGAAATAAGACACCAAAAAAGAGAGCTTAGGGTTAATTGCGCATTTATTAAAAATTTTATTTTAATTTATTTTGGGGTACTTTAAAAGAAAATTATATTTTGGGTTAAATATGGGAGAGACAAACATTCGTCGATTTGTGCAATAATTTCGTCAACTTTCACCAACACAGAAATGCACGAAAACGCCCCCTTGGCGGCTGTTAAAAATAAAAATAAATGTGAAAAATGGACACATTTTCAATAATTTTTTTACATTTGAATGATTATTATGGAAAATATCATGAAAATATCTTCATCGAAATTTTGGCAGTCTCGAAAATGATTTTAGAGATATGGTTCCTTGGGCAAATATACATGTTAGCAGAATCACGATGAACCCATGGAGATTTTTAGGCCCCCTTTAATTTGACCCACCCTTATATACATATATGTATTGTAGTATGCAATGAGTACTCATTTACAAACATATAAGTTTGAAGGTTGTTTTATATATTAATTTATTATATTGGAAAAAGCTTAAAAGTAAAAAAAAACTTCGCTAAGATTCTCATTAGGTTAAGTTCAACAAAGGTATGCCAATTTTTACCAAAGAAACTACCTACTTCCTACCTACTGGTTGGTGATTCTATGCGAAATAGCTGTTTAACTTGTCTTGCAGAATATAGATCAATTTTTGACACAAATATGCCAATGTTATCTGCTTTATTTAGAGTAAAAACATTTGATCTTAAGCTTGATTAATATCTAACTTAATCGTTATTGAATAATAAAGATCGAAAATAAGATTTTTTTTTTAATTTTATTATTTTCTATAAAAATCATGTATGCAATGTGTACTCATATACAAACATATTTGTTTCAGAGTTGTTTTATATTTTAGTTTGTTATATTGGAAGAGCCTTAAAGAGTATAACTCTTTGCTTGAATTCTCATTTGGTTGTTTTAAGCAAATATATTTAACTTTTTACCAAACATATTATCTATTGCTTTTGGTTACTGATGAGGGTTAGTGACTCTTACCGAAACAGCTGTATAACCTGTCATGCAGAATCTATAATATTAATATGCTACGCGATTTCTTGTGACCGCTGTTTTGTTCTACCGTTTATTCCGATTTTGACCAAACGTATATTATTTGAAAGGTATTTCTTTTTAGCCGTCTTGCAGATTTACAGATTTTTAATTTTTTTCCTTTATTTTGAGTAAATTGCATTTAAAATTGCTACTAACACATACATGAAATTATACAATGCTATGTGTGTGTTTATTAAATTGTTTGTAATAAAAATGAGTTTCTTATACCCTCCATACCTCAGTGGCAGAGGGTATATATAGGTTTGTCATTCCGTTTGTAACGCATCGAAATAAATTCCTGAGACCCCAAAAAAATATATTTTCGTTATCCTTATAACAAGGGAAGTTGATTTACCGACGACCGTCCGTCCGTCTGCCTGTAGAAATCACGACCACGCCGTCAATATCTAAGCTAGACCGTTCGTTTTTGTATAAAATCGTTTAACATTCCGAAGGAGTTGCTATTTAAAATTGCAAAATCGGTCAAAGGGTTCACGAGCTATGAATGAAACTTTGAAAAAACTCTTGAAAAAACAAGTAAGAATGCTATATTCGGCTGTGCCGAATCCCCTCCACCTCGGTTTGAGTATTGATAATAAATGTAAACAAAATATTGGAAAAATATGCAAGCGTTTCCTATATGCATGCGTTTCCGGTTATATGACTTAACTTCTCGTTTAATTTAGTTTTTGCTAATTAAATAGCTCGCTAGGTTGGCTATATGCATTAAATCGTGCTAATTGGAGATGGCTGTATAGTTTCTTTTAACTGGCGAAATATTTTGTCATTGCGGCCATATAGGTCGAATGGAGTAACAAAATAATAACCAAAAAAAAGCTCTCTCAACTTTTTTATTAAAATATTGCCATATTTGGAAAACATAGAGAATAAATTTATAATAATAAATAATCGAATTAGGGATGCCAAGCGCAAAAAACAAAATTTCCCAAACATTTTAAATAAAATAATTTGTTATCTTTATTTTCTGAAATACTTCAAATATTCATCCAAAAAAAATTGTGAAAATTTATATATAAATAACATTCTCATCAAATTGCGTTTATTTATGTAACAATTTTTATGTTCGCAATTCTTAAATATCATTTAAGGTTTTCTAAAATTCATTGAATTTAAATAAATGTTTTCTGTAGTCCGATTCTGTAAATTTCAACGATCCGACAACCGCAGAATATATCGGCAGCTATTTATTGTTGTTTGCGCTAAGTATTAAGTGATTCACTAAGTACATACATCTTAACGACAGTCGACAAATCTATTTTTCTATTTATTTAAATTGTAAAGGAGTGGCATCTCTGTCAAAATAAGCGAAAAACACAAAGAAGAATAGAAAAAAACAAATTACTTCGTGCTTGAGAGGATGATTTTATGTTTATGTTTAATATCTCTATTTTTTACTAATATTTCTGTTTATTTATTTGAAAATGAAATAATGAATTGAATATGCTATTTAATTTTTTTATTTATATAAAAAAGTTTTTTAATGGAAGCAAAATATTTTCACTATTTTATGATTTTTATTTATTTCATTTCAACATTTCATTTCAACATTTCAACCTAAAAATTTAAGTTTTTATCGATTGAATAAACAACACAAAAATGGTTGTCGTTTAGATAACAACAGCTGACTTTAACAATAACGAATATCGTTTAAAAATTTTACTGATAATTTTGCTATTTTCTTTTTTTCAACGATTCGACTATCGTTAAAAGAAGTTACTGAATCGCGGTACTGAAAACTATTAATTTCTCCTGAATGTCAATATTTTTTTAAATGTAAAAATTTTTTAAATGTAAACATACATAGGTATTTGGTGTTTTTTTTGGAATTTCAATTTGTGTTTAACGAATAAAATTTATATATTAAAGATGCAATTAATGTCTTCTAAATTTAAAATTATAATTTCCGACGTTTTGGTATGATTTTCTGAAATTCAATTAATTGTAATTTATAATTGGAAATTTTTAATTCCAGTTTTTAGAATTGATATTTTCTTAAATTTGAATGAAAAATTTCAAAAGTGCAATTTTGTATTTATGGCAATAATAATACTTTAGTAATTATAAACAATTTTTAAAAATTAGATGTAATCGCAATCAGATATTTTGTAGGTAAAGCAGAATAATAATTCTATATAACTATGTAGAACTCTTTTGAAAACAAAAAACTCATTGATGAACTCGGTAACTCTATTTTGAAAAAACAACAAAAAGTTAATATGCCAAACTTATGTTCATATATTTGTAAAAGAATAATGAAAAAACGTATGAAATAAAAGACCAGCCGGTATATACTCTTAACATTGTTCTGTATGATATCTATTTGAAAATATTGACATTCATGTTAAAATAGAAATAGCTAATTAGAACAAAAATTGTGGCGCCATCTACTGTGGCATAGTTACGCTGAGCAAAATGAAGTGACACTCTGTTAATGCAAAAGAAATGTATTTTCCCCACAACAAAATATTGCAGAATTTTATGTAAGTAAAATAATATACCGATTTATTTCTGTTCCACCGATTTTAATGATTTTTGAAATAGAAATCTTCCCTTGAATTTGGTGAATCATTCTCACTAAAAATGATCACCTTAGCTCTCCTATTGAGGGCGTGATCGTGACAAGAACAACAAAGACTTTTTCAAGACTTTTTTTAGATCTTCATTCAAATCTCGGGCCCTAATCCACCGATTTGGACGATTTTAAATAGCAAACTTCTCAGGATATCAGTGAATCATTTTTTATGTCAACAAGCACCCTAGTCATCGTGATTTCCACAGGCGGACAGCCGGACATCGCTATATGAACTCCGGTTGTTATAAGGATCACAAATATATATATTTTATGGGGTCCAAATTTTTTTTCTAATTATTACAAATGGAATGACAAACTTATATATACCCTCTGCACACTGGAGTGGAGGGTATAATTAAATTTTTTAGTGTGTCTGTTGTTTTTCTTAAGATATGTTGTATATGTAGTAATTCTTCGTATTGTTGTCATTACAGTTGTACGTATATTAATACTGCACGTGTCACATTGACCTAAGCAAGTTTTACCACATATTTTTTTATCATTAAAATTAAATATTAAAAATTAAAAATTAATAAAAATAAAAAATGAAAAATGAAAAATGAAAATTGAAAAATGAAAAATGAAAAATGAAAATTGAAAAATTAAAAATGAAAAGTGAAAAATGAAAAATGGAAAATGAAAAATGAAAAATGGAAAATGAAAAATTAAAAATTCAAAATTAAAAATAAAAAATGAAAAATGGAAAATGAACAATGAAAAATTAAAATTGAAAAATGGAAAATGAAAAATTGAAAATGAAAAATGAAAAATTAAAAATTAAAAATTAAAAATTAAAAATTAAAAATTAAAAATTAAAATTAAAATTAAAAATTAAAAATTAAAAATTAAAAATTAAAAATTAAAAATTGAAAATTAAAAATTAAAAATTAAAAATTAAAAATTAAAAATTAAAAATTAAAAATTAAAAATTAAAAATTAAAAATTAAAAATTAAAAATTAAAAATTAAAAATTAAAAATTAAAAATTAAAAATTAAAAATTAAAAATTAAAAATTAAAAATTAAAAATTAAAAATTAAAAATTAAAAATTAAAAATTAAAAATTAAAAATTAAAAATTAAAAATTAAAAATTAAAAATTAAAAATTAAAAATTAAAAATTAAAAATTAAAAATTAAAAATTAAAAATTAAAAATTAAAAATTAAAAATTAAAAATTAAAAATTAAAAATTAAAAATTAAAAATTAAAAATTAAAAATTAAAAATTAAAAATTAAAAATTAAAAATTAAAAATTAAAAATTAAAAATTAAAAATTAAAAATTAAAAATTAAAAATTAAAAATTAAAAATTAAAAATTAAAAATTAAAAATTAAAAATTAAAAATTAAAAATTAAAAATTAAAAATTAAAAATTAAAAATTAAAAATTAAAAATTAAAAATTAAAAATTAAAAATTAAAAATTAAAAATTAAAAATTAAAAATTAAAAATTAAAAATTAAAAATTAAAAATTAAAAATTAAAAATTAAAAATTAAAAATTAAAAATTAAAAATTAAAAAATAAAAATTAAAAATTAAAAATTAAAAATTAAAAATTAAAAATTAAAAATTAAAAATTAAAAATTAAAAATTAAAAATTAAAAATTAAAAATTAAAAATTAAAAATTAAAAATTAAAAATTAAAAATTAAAAATTAAAAATTAAAAATTAAAAATTAAAAATTAAAAATTAAAAATTAAAAATTAAAAATTAAAAATTAAAAATTAAAAATTAAAAATTAAAAATTAAAAATTAAAAATTAAAAATTAAAAATTAAAAATTAAAAATTAAAAATTAAAAATTAAAAATTAAAAATTAAAAATTAAAAATTAAAAATTAAAAATTAAAAATTAAAAATTAAAAATTAAAAATTAAGAATTAAAAATTAAAAATTAAAAATTAAAAATTAAAAATTAAAAATTAAAAATTAAAAATTAAAAATTAAAAATTAAAAATGAAAAATGAAAAAATGGAATATGGAAAATGAAATATGAAAAATAAAAAATGGAAACTGAAAAATTAAAATTGAAAAATGGAAAATGAAAAATGAAAAATGGAAAATGGAAAACGGAAAACGGTAAACGAAAAATTAAAAATGGAAAATGGAAAATAAAAAATAAAAAATTAAAAATGGAAAATAGAAAGCGAAAAATGGAAAATGAAAAATGGTAAATGAAAAATGGAAAATGAGAAATTTAAAATGAAAAATCGGAAATGGATAATGAAAATGAAAAATGAAAAGTGGAAAATGGAAAATGAAAAATGAAAAATGAGAAATTAAAAATGATAAAATAAAAATGAAAAACGAAAGATGAAAGATGAAAATTGAAAAGTGAAAAATGAAAAATGATAAAAAAAAACGTGAAAATTGAAAATGAAAAAGGTGGAGGGTATCAAAGATTCGGCCCAGCCGAATTTAACACTCTTACTTGTTTTTTGGGTTGATTTGTGAATTGGCTATAATTGATTAGCATACCTTTAGGGGCTTTATTTTATGATAAAGTTAAATTTCATAGAAAAAAATAAATTAATATCAAAAAATGACATTTGTTTCTGCTCGGAGAAATAAAAATCAATAATAACTTTTATTTTTGGGAATTATCAGAAAAGGTATAACGGTCCCTGAAAATAATCATATCTTAAATAATTTGTTATGTTTTCATTGACAGGTCGGCTTGTTCTGGGACCGCGACTATTGAAAAATTTAAACTGATTACTGAATTTTAATTAACTGTACTGAAAACTGTTAGATTTAATTACAAACTGTTCACATAAAAATTGTATGTGAGTGAAGTATTTCCTTTTCAATTTACAAACATTGGAAAAACATTATAATTAACCCTGTACTTGTTCGTAACGCTGGCAAAGAGTGCTTCGCCAATGTCTTTTAATTTTTCTAACTGTGTATTTACCTAAAGTGAAAAATTTTGCTTCATACAATTTTATCTTTTGAAAACTTAAAGGAAACTCGATATTTTTTGCACTTACTTGTTGACTGTAAAACTTGTACACTTTGTGCTATGGGATATTCTATAAATATGGCAATAAAAAATGCCAACACATTTGACAAAACAAACAATGTTGTAAATTGAGAGAACTGCAAAAACATAAACAATTAATAAAAGCTCTAAACTTGAAATAATAATGTCAATTACTTACAAAATACAGTGTATTTGCATAGACAGGTTGACGCTGATAGCCACTCAATAAATATAAAATGGTCATATGCCATAAATATACTTGAAATGATATTCTGGCAAAGAAACGTAATACCGGCAGACAACAAAACTCATAAGCCATCCCTAAAATATAAAGGTTAAAGAAAAATAAAGTAAAGAAAACCAGAAATATATTTATTTTAAAACTTACATCCTGCTTTACAAGTCATATAGAGTAATGGTAAACCACATATTAACATTATCCATGCCGGCCGATGAAGACCAGCATATAAGGCCGACCATAAGGATGGCTCTCTTAAAACCAGAAAACTTCCTAGCCAAAATATGAAAAATGCAGTCGGAAGTATCAAATAGACACCGATCTCATACTTTAGTACACCACGTATTTTTTTGCGTATCTCCTCGGTGCGAGTGTATTTCAGATACACTTCTCCACAAACTATACCAAATAAATAACCACCTAAATTACTATAGAATGGTTGGTATACTTCATAGTAAACAGCAATATCTTTGAAATAAGCATAGCGATAACATCTGTTAATTAGAATAAAAATAAATTTATTTTGTATTTGTCTTACTAAATAGAACTTACTCTGGATTTATTATAAATCCTGGTTCTAATTTCAGCATGTAACTGATGGTGAATGGTATAGCAAACGCTAATAACACCAATAAGGAATATATATGTTTTTTATATTTTGGATATCTGTAAGGTAGAAATTATTTTATAATTTTTAATAATTTATTTATGTTAAAAAAAAAACAAAAATGTTAAATTCAGCCGAATATTTGATACCGTACATCCGTGACTTAAACACAATATTGTGACCAAGATTGTCAACTGTAAGACACAAAAAGCGATAGATTTCCCATATAATGGCTAAATTTTTTTAAAGATGTTTAAAAAGAGTTATTCTCTTACTCTCTTCAATAAACTATTGGAGATTGGAGATTACTTCATACGAAAGAAAACTTCTGATTGGTTGTGTATATAGACCTAGGCGAAATATCAAAATGTCCACCTTCATTTCCAAATTGGAATCGCTAACCGTATCATACAATGATGTTGTAATTTCAGGCGACTTAAAATTCAAACATCTTATTGGAATCATCTCTCTTAGAAAATATGTCATATCTTGGTGTTGAACCTACAAACCGGTCGATTCCTACTCATTTCTCTACCAGCAACCAGGGCCGGCCCTAGGGTCGAGCCAATATGGCCATGGCTCGGGGCGCCTGACAGATAGGGGCGCCATGTACAAAAAAAATTAAATGAATCCTTCATAAGATATTATGGAACGTAATAAGGAAAATAAAATAATTAATATGAAAAAAAATTTTTTTTTTAAATAATGATGAAATATGTAAAAAAAAATATTTTCTTTTTTTCGTTATTTAAAGAAATTTATATATATCAAAAATTTATATATGTATATCACAATGTTTGAGATTTTTTTTGGAATTCAAAGAATGAAAACGTAACAAATAACGACTGTGGCATATGTGAGCTGGTATTTCGAACCAACAAAATTCAGCAATTTTGCAGCATGACCGTCCCGTTTCAGCTACTTTGTCCCGTTGTTCCCGACAACAACTCGGTGACGCAAAAATGTCCCGTTTTCAGAAATTCGAAACAAGAGATAGTTGATTTGTTCAAAAATGTAAGAACAAATCTTCAAATTCGTCAAAGATATTTTTTTTAATATATTTTTTTTTTTTTTTATCTAAACATTTTTATTTGCAATCTACTTTTACAACATTTAGCAAATTTAATAATAAAAATAAAACACTTAACATTCGTTATTAAACACCAGCAAGCTTAATAAACTATCTTGAAAAAAAAAAAAATTTTTTTTTTGTTTACTTTAATATTTACATTTTGTTAAGAAGATATATGTATTTACATTATTTACATTTATATAAAGTAATAAAGTTTATTTCCTGTACGGGAGATCTAACATATGAAACCTTTTCAGTCTTCTAACCTCTTCCGTTTCATCTAATAAAGATATTGCTAAAGCATTACAATGGTTACTAAGTCGGTCTATATATCGAGAGCTAAATTTGTTTATTTCATCTTTTATGTATGGTATTTTAAGGTCTTGATGAATTTGGTTATTTGTTACAAACCAAGGAGCATTTACTTATACACCTTAGAGTTTTAGACTGATATCGCTGTAATATTTCTATATTTGAATTACTTCTTGTTTCCCATAATTGGGTTCCATATGTCCATACGGGTTTCAGAATACACTTATATAATTTAATTTTGTTTTCGAGACTGAGTTCAGACTTTCGGCCTAACAACCAGTACATCTTTTTAGTTTTAATTTTAAGATGTTCTCTCTTCGCTTTAATGTGATCTTTCCACGTAAGTCGACGGTCAAGATGCATTCCCAAATATTTTACCGTATTTTGTTTTGGTATTTCAGAACCGTTTATATATAATGGTGGACACTCATCTTTTCTTAACGTAAATGTAATATGACTTGATTTTTCTGTATTGATGCTTATCTTCCATTGTGTTAGCCATTGTTGTAGGTTATTTAATTCTCTTTGTACCCAATAAGATGCTTCCAGTGGAGACTCATTTGATGCTATTATAGCAGTGGCATCCGCATAAGTGGCTAACGTTACGTTATAAGATACTGGCATATCTGAAGTATATATGGTGTACAATATTGGGCCTAGCACACTGCCTTGTGGCACGCCTGTTTTTATGTGACATATATTAGATGCTTCATCGCTTACTTTTACATAATATGTTCGTTCCTCCAAGTACGATTTTAAAAACAAATAATATGGGGTTGGTAATATCAATTTGAGCTTGTATAAAAGTCCATCGTGCCATACCCTATCAAAAGCTTGTTTAACATCTAGAAACACTGCAGAGCAATACATTTTTCTTTCAAGAGTATCTGTGATAACATTTACGATTCGGTGACACTGTTCCGGTGTTCCATGCTTATGACGAAAGCCAAATTGATGATCCAGTATAATTTTCTGAGCCTCTAAAATTGGTAACAATCTACATGAGAATAATCTCTCAAAAAGTTTGGAAAATATTGGCAACAAACTTATTGGCCTATATGATGAAATTAAATTTTCTGGTTTGTTTGGCTTTGGGATCATTAAAATTTCTGCGCATTTCCATTGACATGGAAAGTGGGACAATCTTAAAATAGAGTTGTATATGAGCGTTGAAAACAGTAAGCATTTCTTTGATAAAGACTTGGCCACTATAGCATCTATTTTATAATAACCAGGAGACTTGTTGTTATTGAGTTTGGAGATTTCGGATTGCACCTCTCTTGGGGAGAACGATTTTATCGGAAGATCCATTTGGCAAGGCGATTGTAAAAATGTCAGTACATTACATTCATTGGTTGAATTATTTGTTGGAAATGATTCAAATATTTTCTCCAAATATTCAGAAAACGAATCAGCTTTACTTTTATTACTTCTGCACCAATTACCGTTCGTGCCTTTTATTGGAACATTTCTTTTAGCTGGTTTCTTTAAATACTTTGTGGCTTTCCATAAACTGTACTCACTATTGTTTGTTGTATCTAGGT
Source organism: Cordilura impudica (assembly GCA_963682025.1). NCBI lineage: Eukaryota > Metazoa > Arthropoda > Insecta > Diptera > Scathophagidae > Cordilura > Cordilura impudica. The sequence goes on along the minus strand of OY821521.1, from coordinate 24,053,440 downwards.
TTCTTAAGAAATTAGATAATTCATCATTCTTCAGATCAGAAATTCTTTTTTTGAGGTAGTTTGATGCTTGGTTATAGTTCGTTTTATCTCTTGGATTTCTGCTTGATTGCCATATTCTGCGTAGCCTTCTTTTATTTCTTATTAAATTTCGTATTTCTGAGGAAATAATGACCTTTCTACCGTTTTGTGGTGTTGTTTGAGGAGTAGACAGTAATGCGGCTTCATGAATCAGATTTATGAATTTTTCAACAGCTGTTTCAATTTCATCACTTGACTTCAAATGTATATTAAGTTGTAAATTCTGATCCATCCAGTATTGAAAAGAGTTGATGTCAGTTTTGTGTGAAATTATCTTACAGTTTTTGTTTAAATTTTGTAAAAAAGTGCTGTAATTTAAAATTATAGGTGTGCGATCAGAACAAAGATCATCACAATCTTTGATATCAAGTAGATGGCTAGATATACCAGAGCAAACAAAAAAGTCCAATAAATCAGGTATTTTATAAGGGTCGCTTGGCCAATATGTTGGTCTACCTGGAGATACAGTCTTATAATTGTGCTTAGTTATACATTTATAAAGCTCCTTTCCCTTAGGATTGGCAAGTCTTGAGCCCCACCAAGGATGTTTGGCATTAAAATCGCCGTCAACAATAAATCTGGGACCAAGCTTTTGGAAAAAATCTTCATAATTTTTAAGTGTTAAACTATGACGACGAGGAAAATAAATTGAGTAGACAGGGATATCGATGTCATCACATTTTATTTTATAGCCACTTGCTTGAATTGAAGGTGTGATAATGGGTTCTAAAATATCAAATTTTAGGCAAGATTTTATTAATACAGCAGAGCCGGCGTGTGCTTTATTATCAGGATGATTTGCCTGAATGAGATCGTAACCTCTTATTTTAAAATAAGTTTTGTTTGTGAAGTGTGTTTCAGATATCAATAACATGTCTATATGGTTAAAATTAAGGAAAATTTCTATTTCCTTGATATGATTGGAAGCACCATTGGCAATCCATGATGCAATCCTAAGATTTATTTTCATAATTTTGCCATTATTTGTGTCATCATATCAAACAATTTTTCCATCATCCGTTCCAATCTCTCCATAAGCCTGTTTTCAGGACTGCTTGTTGTATTGCCTATGACTGCTTGTGAGTATGAAACATTAGCACGACTGCTATTATTGTTATTTTGCGGATTTCTTAACGAGTTCAGTTGTGGGAACTGTTCATAATTTGGTGTAGTTTGTTGATGTCTTGTTTGATTTGAAGTTCTTGAATTGGCAGCTCTTTTTTTATGCAAAAGTTGTTGGTAGATATTGCATCCCTTGTAGTTAGCAGTATGAGTCTGTAGACAGTGTACACATTTTGGAGGCGTGAAAATGTCCTTAGTGCAATCAGCCGTAGAATGGTGTAAGTCACATTTAACACACCTAAATGGCTTCTTACAGTAAGATTTTGTATGCCCAAAACATTGAACCAAATCATCGGTCTTCTTAGGGGGTTCAACAGTAACAATAGCATTATTGATGTGTCTTATATTAAAAATATCTTTGTTATTTGGTTTTGGGTCAAGATCAACGAAAAACATTGCTAAAGGCAATTTTGTCACCCGTTTTAATATATGAATGTTAAAATACATCACAAGTCAGCTGAAAAATAATTTCATCTAAAAAATATTGAAAACGATTTAACTGAATTACTTATGAATTTGGTTGAATCAATTCATGGTACATAAACTTAATTACTTAAGGAATACGTTGCGTTTTACTTGTAAGATGCCCGTCAAACTAATAATCAAAATAAAACAAAAAAACAAAAAAACATTGCAAAAAATAGAAATTGCAGTTCTATAAATTTGCTTGGTTAACCTGAAATGCAGCAATACAAAAATCATCTTCTCTTCTTTCTTTGTTGCAGAATATGAATAAATCTATAATATTAATGGACTAGGCGATTTCTTGTGACCGATGTTTTGTTCTACCGTTTTATCCCGATTTTGACCAAACGTATATTATTTGAAAGGAATTTCTTTTTAGCCATTTTGCAGGTTTACAGAGTTTTTAATTTTTCCTTTGTTTTGAGTAAATTGCATTTAAAGTTGCTACTAATACATACATAAAATTATACATATGCTATGTGTTTTATTAAATTTGTTAATGAGTTTATTAATGAGTTTGTTATTTTCATTCACAATAATAATAAACCATAAAAGTGTTGGTTTGTGAATTGGCTAAGTTGAAAAATAAAGCTGCCTAGAAATTGCACTCGAATTTCGAACGCTGGAATCTGCTAGTATGAATAAATATATTACGAAATTCAAGAGACAAAAATAGAGTAATTGTTTTTTTTTTAGAATGAAGTTTTGTACTTAATCAAAGAGTTTTAATCAGAGTTCAGAAAAAAACACACACTGAATAAAAAACTCGTACATATATGTAAACAAACATAACTTAGACCAACACACACATATTTTTATTTTCATATCAATTATGTTTGTTTTTAAATTTTCTTCGGTGCCCAACACAACCATGACTGTGTTCGTTTTAATATTTCGTTATTTACACGAACATTTTTGTATCACATACTTTTTGTTTCAATCACACATAAAGCACACATTTTTGAGTGTTGCTTTATTTGAAGTTCATGTTCTGGTACGTGTACTGAAAAAAAACACAGAACCAATAAACAGGTTCGAGTTCAGTTATATTTTAAGTCGTGTTTAAAATACAACTGAACTCGAACCTGTTTATTGTACATGTTCTGTTCAGTTCAGTTATATTTTAAGTCGTGTTTAAAATATAACTGAACTCGAACCTGTTTATTGTACATGTTCTGTTTTTTCTCACAACACGAGCCACAACACGACTTAAAATATAACTGAACTCGAACCTGTTTATTGTACATGTTCTGTGTTTTTTTTTCAGTACACGTACCAGAACATGAACTTCAAATAAAGCAACACTCAAAAATGTGTGCTTTATGTGTGATTGAAACAAAAAGTATGTGATACAAAAATGTTCGTGTAAATAACGAAATATTAAAACGAACATAGTCATGGTTGTGTTGGGCACCGTAGAAAATTTAGAAACGCACATAATTGATATGAAAATAAAGATATGTGTTGGCTGCTTTTGAACAGAACATTGTGTGTTTCATGTGTGTATTTTCTGAACCTTGGTTTTAATATAGAAGAGGCCAAAGTATAGTACAGAACAAACACTAACCTACCCAGGGATGAAAAATATGTTTTCTTTTATTGTACCAACCAGACAAACAAATTGTACTTTTTCGATCCTCACTGTAACAAAATTTGTTCCGCTTTTTTTTTAAAACTATTTTATCGTATTGAGTCAGATTTGCTTAGACACTAAAAAGACTTAAAAATATTTAAATTGACGGGGTGAAACAAAATTTGTCGTTAATTTTATGTAGTCGGTATAATTACCACAAAACTTTGTAAAATTTTACCATAATTTTTATAAACGTCACACCTTTTTTTCTGTGTGTCCGCCTCCCTTGGATTCTTCAGCTGCTGTAGAAACTTGTAATGTATAAATTACCAAAAATTTATATATAAGCAGCAAGTGAAATTAACAAATTAAAAAAGAATTTGTTTCAGAAAGAGACAACTCACTTTCTTCCATATTCAGTCCGTGGTTTACTTGAAAAATTAAAAGAAGATGGTTACACCGATATTGTTGAGAATTTCGTGAAAATTAAGGCTAAAGAATTTTCTAAAACTAGTCGAGAGTATTTAGAGCAATGGACTGTTTATAACAAAGATTTAGATAAACTTAATTGGGCAAATTTAACAGTGCCACAGTGGGAAGATGTTCAAAAAGTTCTAGATATATTGATCGAAAAAAAAAACGTATAGATTGCAATTAAGATACGGAACATTCGATGAATATTCACTCGTATCTAAATACGTAACATCGCAGAAAATTGATGAGTGGAATCAACAAAATATTTCTACGCAAAATCGTTGGGTGGAAGTATTTAAACATTTTAAAAGCAATTACTTAAACCATGCAAATTTTACAAATTATATATAGTTGAATATATTTTATGTTTGCCTAGTACAAATGCGCCGGTTGAACGTGTATTTTCTTTGATGAACAAGTTGTGGACCGAAGATAAAACTCAATTAAGGGTATCAGTGCTTAAGGCTGATGTTAATTATTAAAGTTAATATTAAACAAGTAAGAAAATTATAGTCGGTCTAGACCGACTATACGATACCCTATACCATGCGTTTAGAAACCCTATCTCTTAGGCCCAACTAACTGGACATTGAAAATAAGCAAAAAACCAAATTTGAGTGGGATTTTTATTAATTTTTTTGGCTGCAGATATGAAAAAGTTCATATCGGATGCTATATCTATAAAGGGACTAGGTCCAAAAATGGACCGATCCTGATCATGTTTGGTAAAGTCTCTTGTATTTTGCAAAAATATATACAAACAAAATTTGAGAAGAATCAGTGCAATATTTTTGTTTTTTAATAGATTTAAGTGAAGATCGGGAAGCAGCTCTATATGGGTCAAAGGGATCATTTTTGGACTACTCATTAGTGGATGTAATGAACGCATACAAACCCAATTTGAGTAAGATCTATATGACAATTTGGATCTTATGGCAATTTATGTCGATTTCATATGGGTAATTTGTATGGGGGCTAGGTCTGAACATGGACCGATTCTCACCAATTTCAATAGCGTTCATCCCATGGCCGGTAAAAGCTTACATACCAAATTTCATCAAAATATATCCATATTTGCGACCTGCAGTTTGATTACAAGCTTTACATGGACACACAGACGGACGGACATTGTTAAATCAACTCAGAAAGTGATTCTGATTCGATCGGTATAATTAAAGATGGGTCTAGGTCAAATATTTTTGGTTGTTACAAACAGCAGCACAAAGTCATTATACCCAAACCACATAGTGGTATAGGGTATAAAAATCCTGCCAAGAGTTCCACACATATTTGAAATCGTCACCTAAAATTTTGAAACAAATTTGTGCCTCTGATAAATGTAACAATGTATAAACACTTTTTTTGTAGTGTAACGTAAAATAAATAATGCCACTCACTATGGACAAATAAAATATTATTATATTATCTATGCATTTCCATTTCATATAACCGAACCCATCAGAATTATTCGATGTCACGTTTTAGTTAAAAAAAATATATGGTCACTTTAAGCATGAAGGCTCGGAAAAAAGTTTTTTATGCAAATAAAAATAAAATAATTTATTGAAAATTCAATTTTTCTCTTTTTTCGTAAATAAAAAAAGCCGTGCATCATATAGTCAGTGATTAACTTCCTTACTCTTTATTTTGGTATAAAGATATTTTATATATTATATTCTATATGTGACCCTGCTTAAGAAACCCCACCTAGTGTGTCAGATTTCATGAATTCACTTTTTTTTTTTGGATTTATATGTAGAAAACATGGACCGTAAATAATGATTATTATTCATTTTTTTAAATCAAAAAATCAATCACTTAGAAAAAAAAAAAAAAAATTATTGCACCATTATTATTATTTTTTGACAATCTTTGCATATCCGTCATGATTTTTAAATTTTTAAGTTTTCTTCAATGGTAATGATTATTTTTGAGTAATAATAAAAAAAAAACAGCCATAATCATTATTTTTGAGCAAAAAAATAAAACTCAAAAATAATCATTATTTATGATTTTTATTTTTTTCGGTCAAAATAAAACTCACTTTCAATTTACGACATTATATATGATGTACTTACATATTTTTATGCATATGTATATATATTTGCACCTACATGAATACCCATAATATAATTTTTACTTAATAATTTTGCTACTAAGCGCTTGTTTTCAAATTCAAAATTTGAATCATTTGTTATAATTGCATTTGTTTTGATATATATTAATTTTGTTACTAACAGTCGTTTTGAACTTACATACGTATGAATGTAAATACGCATGTACATAGATATGCATTAGGCAATAACTTTTTAAATTTTTTTGATAATATCATAACTGGTATACCAATTGGCAATCGCACCATCAATAATATTTGTACAGAACGTGTAAAAATAGAACAGGATATAAGTATAAGTATCCATTTTGCAAATATACACGTTCCTTCAACTTAAAATTTTTATCCTACAATTATAATTAAATGATGCTGTAATGTTGTTGATTTTTTTTTTAATAATATAACCATTGTATATGAAGTTAAACAACTTGTTATGATATGAAATAAAATAACTTGTTAAAAAAATTTTTTGAATTGATTTATAAATTTACCTAAGATAATGTTTTTCGTTAATAAAACATCATGGCCCAACTCGTGGTACTATGCCAAAAATTTGGTTATAGCCCTAATATGCATGTATAATGAGCATGAAGAATAGTAAAGCTGGTATGTAAATCTATACCGTCAAAATATAGTTTACAGCTGTGTAAAATACTATTACTAACTCGGTCAGTTATAAGGAATATTCCAAAGTGAGCACAATATTAAAATTATTAAAATTAAAATAAATAAGTGAAGGACAATTAAAATAACAAAATTTACAATTATTTAACATTGTTAATAATACTGAAATAAAACTTTAGATAAATAAAAGAAAGTTATTAAAATAAAAAATATAAACGAGTGAGGAATCTTATCGTGTTTCGAAATGGGTCGCAAGCGAAATTTAACTCCGCGCAATTTTTTTAAGCTCAACGTGAAAAAAAATGTTTCTGAATGCAAAATTTGCAAATTAACTTTTACGGGCAACTATGTGTGCAATCTGAAACGTCATTTGGAAGCCAAGCACAAAAGTGAATATGAACGCGAATTGGCCGAAGACACAGATGACCAAGAGAGTGAAAAAAAATTAAGTTTTCTGTGACAATGGGACAAAACGAAGCCAAAAATGCGTGCATCGACCTGCCGAAAAACTTCCATTGGCTGTCCTAGATTCAAAAGGTTTTAAGACGCTAACAGCACAAATATTTAGTGGCTTAGATATGCCGGATGTAACGTCTAGAAATATAACTTTTCGGTAGAGGAAAAGTACAATACCATTAAAGCGGAAATTGTAGCCACACTCAAAAAGAGAATGCTCTGCCTGAAAATGGACACTACCACAAGATGCAATCGCGGAATCCTCGGCATAAATATTCAATTTATTGAAAGCGGTACGATTTGTATAAAGACTTTGGGCCTTATAGAGCTGAAGAAATCGCATACATCCCAAAATCTCCGTGTTCAAATTCAGTCGATATTAAACGATTTCAACATAAGTAAAAATCAAATTTATACCATCACCACTGACAATGATAGAATTATGATTGGAGCTATTAAATGAATGCGAAGCTCTTGATGACTGTGAAATAGTAGCTGAAGAAGATTTGGATGATAAAGAGCTGGTTAAGAATATAAAAATTAATTCAATCAGCTCCATCAAATGTGCAGCACATACACTGCAACTTGCTGTAAAAGACTTTTTTCAACGCTTGGAATCAGTTAATTTCATTGAAAAAGCACGGAAAATTGTGAAAGTTTTAAGAACGCCGTCTTATAGGTGTGTAATTTTACATACTATTATTATTATTTATTAATAATTCTTTTTTTTACCATGAAAGGTATTCGATAATGGACGAGTCATTACCGCAACCAGTGCTTCATGTTGCAACTCGTTGGAATTCAACATATCATATGTTGAACACACTCCAAAAGTTCGAGGATTTTTGTGAAAGGCACCTTAAAAATTCTATGAAACTCACTTCAGCTGAGTGGGTGGATTTAAAAAGCCTTATAGAAACTTTGGAACCGGCTTATATAGCAACTGAGAAATTGCAAAGTTGTCAATTATTCATGGGTGATTTTTATAAGCTGTGGTTAGAGCTTAAGCTCACTGTCGCAGCAACAAAAACATCTCTGAGCCACGCTTTGAGACAGTGCATCCAAGAAAGAGAAGACAGCTTATTGGGGGTAATGTGGTCATTTGCAGCATCTACTTGGATCCACGAATAAGAAGAATATTGCTGCAAAAACCGATAAGCCTTATGCTCGCCAGAGCACAGCTTAAGCAGCTATTACTACAAATAATAAATTTGAAAGAAATCGTAAGTAAATTTATCTTAGAACTAGCAAACACAAATTTATATATATATTTCCGATTAATCCAATACCTGAGCCCTGCTCTAGTAGCCCGAAGGCATCGACATCATTCGACGCAGAGAGCGCATTGCTTTCGCAGGATTCGTACACCTGCTCCCTCTTGAACGAGTATCTCAATACAATTGAGGTATTTTCCGATGAGGAAACAGAAGATGGTTGGCACACTGAGGAGTTACAGAAAGGCTATTCTGAAATTGACAACTATTGTCCAAAGCCAGTTTGCCCAAACAAAAATATTATGAAGTACTGGGAGGAAAAAAATTTCAATACCCCTATCTGTTGGCCAAAGTGGTGCACTCTGTTCCTGCCACACAAGTGAGTGTTGAAAGATCCTTTTCTGCATTAAAAACAATGCTAACGGATCAAATATGCAACCTATCAGACGAGTCGAAATTACTTTTAGTAAAATTAAATAATAAATAATTAAAAACAAATAAAATTGATAAAAAAAAAACTTATAAAATAATTTTTAATAATTTTTTCGCATTGGTTGGTTCCTCTTGATTTGTTTTATGAGGATATGCAACTATGTTGGTAAAAAACCTCACAAAAAAGTCATAAATTGAAAGTGAGTTTTATTTTGAACGAAAAAAATAAAAATCATAAATAATGATTACTTTTGAGTTTTATTCTTTTTGCTCAAAAATAATGATTATGGCTGATTTTTATTAATATTACTCAAAAATAATTATTACCATTGAAGAAAATCCTTAAAACTCATAATATAATCATTATTGTGTAATTTTTATTATAAAACTCATAATGATTACGGTCCCTGGTAGAAAACCTTAAATTTTCATATGAAGCCGCTTGCAAGTCACAAAAACATCAAATTCAGTTATATAAAACACACACTGTGAAAATGCAACACAGAGGGGAAACTTTAATTGCGTTTTACTCAAAAACTTGTTTAGACACACTAGGTGGGTTTTCATATGCAGCGTCACATATCTATAATATTAATAGGCTAGGCAATTTCTGTGACCGATCTTTTCTTCTACCGTTTTATCTCGATTTTGATCGAACGTATGCTATTTGAAAGTTATTTCCTTTTAGCTGTTTTCCAGATTTTCAAATTTTTTCCTCTATTTTGAGTAAATTGCATTTAAAGTTGCTACTTTCACATACATAAAGTTATACAATGCTATGTATGTGTTTATTAAATTTGTTAATGTGCTTGTAATAAAAATGAGTTCGTTTTTTGTGTTCATTTGCGAATTGGCTATAATTGATTGGCATATCTTTAGTGAAAAAATAAAATTTCCTAGAATTTGCACTCGATTTTCGAGGGCTGCAATCTGCTAGTTTTTGATTATTTTGCATAGTAAAATCTTTGAAATTTTTGTATTTCGTTATTTTTATTTTTATCAATTTTTTTTTTTGTTATTTTATTTTAAAAATAATTAATAATATGTAATTAATTTAATTTACTGTAATTATAAGAATAATTTTCTTGTTGTACAGGAAAGCACAACATATAAAGTAATAAATAAATGAATAGATAAAGAAGCATCATCGCTGATACATACAAGTATCTACATGCACATTAGGGATATAACTTTTTTTGACTAAAAATTTCCCAGGCACTACGCTATGGGGAATGTTGTACTGATAATAAAAACCGATATCTTTGGTCTGTTTGAAACAAAACCCTTCCACACCGAATTGGATTTTGAAAAATTTCCTAGATTTTTTTATATTTTTTTTAACAAGTTTAAAACAACACAACAATATTATTTAAAGAAAAGTACAAATTAGGTGTTACAAAAAAAAAAAAAAGTTTTCAAGTTTAGTGTTCGCGTTGAAAATGAAAATAACGGAAACAAATCTTGCACTATTTTCACAGCTTGGTCTGCACATATGTCGTTGAGCGGCCGTCTATTGCAGATGATTCTTGCACCTAGTGCCGTAAAAAAACATTGAGCCTTCTTAAATGGTGTAAGAGATTTTTTTAATGATGAAAAGTTATTTGTACGGAAACAGTGATCCGAAAACCATACAACATACCATGGACCACATATGAACTTACAAATATTGTGAAGCGTTTGCCGATAATCTTTTGGATCTCCGAAAGGATATTGTCGTTTCAGTTTAAAAAAAAAAAAAAAACAAACAACTATAACGGATTATAATTCAAACAAAGATTAGTTGTAAACTTGGTGATTGCGCCGTGTATTCCTCCAGTAACTTTAAATTAATTTCTGAGCTTTGAGCCTTATCGAAATTTATTTTTAATTTTTTCAATACATACAAATCGATTTCCTATTGATGTGTAAACATCTATGCGCTCAGGGGGGTTAAAATCTATTTCACAATACAATCACAAAAACAGCGTAAGGGAAAATCGGTGTGAGCTATATGTAAGTGGATTGGTGCAAAGATTATGATTTAAATTTATTTAGCTGATTCAACAACCAACAGAAAGCGCCATGAATGTATAGCAAACAACTGCAACCATCAAGTATAACAACCATAGCAGTTGCTTGCTATATATAGATGGTGCTTACTGTTTGATTTTAATTGATGTGTAAATAGATGTTTACACATCTTCGCTGTGATCGGACTCACATAGTTTTTTTTTAATTGATAAAATTCATAATTCGTAATTGAAGCGAATCTTTCTGTTTTGTCTTGTTCCATCTATGTTAAATTTAATTTATACTACCAGATTCCTGCCCTCGAAATTCGAAAGCAAATTCTATGAAATTTTATGTTTTCATTTAATGAAGACCGTAATCAATTTTGGCCAATTCACAATTCAATACTTTTTAAATATTATTATTTATTGGTTTTTGTTCAAGATTATTTTTCAATTCAACCCAATTATTATTGTGAATGGGATTTAATTTTAAAATCTGTAAATCTGGTGGACAGCTAAAAAGAAATACCTTTCAGATAAAATACGTTTGGTCTAAATGGAATAAAACTGTTTAACAAAACATCGGTCACAAAAAATCGCCTATTAATGTTATAGTTGTCATATATTTTTAATTATAAAAAAGACATGCTTTGCACTTGATTATTACGTTTTGCTTTCTTGTTATTATTAAATAATTAAATTAAACAAAAGAAGAGTTTTATTGTAGTTTTCTGAAGTAAATTTTCTCCATTTTTTTTATTTATACTCGAATAAGAAAAACGTACAGAAAATGGAATATTTCAGAAATTGGAATTACCCTAAAAACAAAGTGCTTCAATTTTTTTATTTATTACGTATACGTATTAGTCATAATTTTATGAAATTAATATTAATCATACGATTTTAAACTTTCCCCATTTTTCAGTGTTTTCCCAAAGAATTTTCTGGCTTAAATTTTAATAGTTTAAATTGTCACTCTTAAAAACCTTTATGCCCACTCTCGGCGAAAGGTACCAGCATGCCAAAGAATTGACAGAAATGGATATACATAGTTAAATAGAATGTGACATCTAAAATACAATTATTGAGGACAAAGAAGAAAAGCATACGAAAATCCGACCATTTTAATAAATTATATCTTACTAATTTAAATGCCTAAATTAAAAACCGAGTTTTTTGAAACGTAATACTAGTTCGTACCAATTTTAATAAGAACAATGTAATATCCCAGCAATATAAAATTAATTCATTATTAATTATGTACTTTTTCAATGCTTTTAAAATACCAGAATATCAATATAAAGTTATTATTAATTAATTAAAATTTGTACATGCTATAAAATTGGAATTGAAAAAAATCTTATTCTTGATATGTATAATACAAATTGATATCGGAGAAAACAAAATTTATATTGAGAATTTCAAGAATTTCAAGAAATTAAGAATAGTAAAAATAATATTAAAATGTATATTAAAATTCAAATTAAAGTATTTAACGGGTTTGCAACTTACTTGGCCAATATCGATAAAACTAATAAATAGAAAGCGAATAATTGAAAATCGGCTGCCAAATACCAAGTGTGATGGCTGGCCTTAAAATCAAATAAAGTAAAAAATTCAATAAAATATTATTGACAAACTATTTTTAATACTTAAGGTGCGTTCAGACTACGCAAATATTTGACCAAATAAACGTAACCCCTAAATAATGTATAATTTTCCTTGTATAATTTTCATTAAGTTATACAATATATGATATAGAATATAGTTAAATATATTAAATATTACGAATGTAATAAAACATAACTTAATTTTGTCTTTTATATATCATGTAAGATTGAATAAAACTTTCATAAAATTAGGGGTTACGTTTATTTGGTCAAATATTTGCGTAGTCTGAACGCACCTTTAGTTATGCATATTAAATACTTACAGTTTCTTTACCGGCGAAATTATTTAACATGAACATATTTCGCCACCATTTTTCACGACTAAATATACGAACCGGTTCGGTAATATGGCGCCAAAATGGACCGTCTTGTAGATGTATTAGAATTGTAGCATTGATAAGTGTAAACAAACCCAGCGATGGTAAAAATCTAAATAACAAGAGGAAATTAAAAAAAATTATTATTAAATTATTAAAATCGAAAACAACTATACACACTTTTTCGACAGTAAGAAATGGAGCTAAAGGTAGTGGAATTGGTCATTGTTTCACTAAAAAGGAGGGTCTCACTTTCCTTCAGCAGATCGAAAATATATAGGGGGTAAATAATTTAAGCAAAAAACAAGTTTTGTTTTGGTTTTTGTTTTTTTAACCCATATGTGCGCACCTAGGTACCCGGGTACCTTTTGCGTTTTCAACCAAATTTTTTTTTATTGAAATTGATAATCTGCATGTCTGAAACTTCTTGAGAGCTACTAAATTTTAAACAATTTAGTATTAAAATTAGGATTTTGGAAATGGGCTAAGTTGTCAGCAAGTTCCATTTTCACCATAAAGTTCACTTCTTGTCGGGACTTCATCATTCTTCAGAATCAAATGAATCTTCATTTGCTTCTATAGAACGTGGCATTTCAGTGTCTGAAGCTACCATTGTTATTTGGTTTAGTGGTGGAATATATTCTACCTCGCCGTCAGAGTGGATAAAATCTTCTTCACTGCTTACTAATTCACTTAACATATTATTTAAATCTTTTAGAACAAACTCTTGCGTTTGAAATCATTTCATTTGTTTTACATAAAAATGTCAACTCATCGCTCAGAAGATAAGTGGAACAAAGAATAATAAGCACAATACTACATAAAGTTTTGTATTTATTCTCCAACGCTAGCTTTTATACGTTTTAAATTTATATTTAATGCGAAAATGCTAGTTTTCTACGTAAATTCCATATAGGTACCCGGGAGCCTTACATCGCAATAGGTGATTTTTTTGCCGCTCACATAAGGGTTAATGATTTTTCATATTTGCTCCAAAGAAACCAAACACATAAATAGTATATCGTATGAAAGGCATTTGCATGGGCTTTTTAATAGAGTATAGGGCATGCAGAAGCATCCTTAAATATTCATGTTATTTAGTTAAACCATGAAGTTGTAGAGATACATATGGTACATATGAATTTTAAATTGAAACCCCCATATGAATGCCTTACTTACCAAATCAATTACCTGCTTTTTCTGATTTCTAAAAATTTTAATGTCAAAGCGCTTAATTGACGGATAACTGTTTACATTCAAAACAAACGATTTTATAATTAAATTAATTTATAAATTATTTTAAAAATTTGTGTAGCCGTATGCGTGTATTCGTATACATACATAATCTATAATATTAATAGGCTAGGCGATTTCTTGTGACCGATGTTTTGTTCTACCGTTTTATCCCGATTTTTACCAAACGTATATTATTTGAAAGGTATTTCTTTTTAGCTGTTTTCCAGATTTACTGATTTTTAAATTTTATCCTTTATTTTGAGTAAATTGCATTTAAAGTTGCTACTAACACATGCATAAAATTATACATATGTGTTTATAAAATATGTTAATGTGTTTGTTAATGAGTTTGTTATCTTCATTCACAATAACAATAAACCAAAAAAGTGTTGGTTTGTGAATTGGCTAAGTTGAAAAATAAAGTTGCCTAGAAATTCCACTCGAATTTCGAGTGCTGGAATCTGCTAGTATGTATTTACATAATTCGAAAATAAATTAACGATAATCCTAAAAATAGTGAAATCTAGCGTAAAATTTCTAGTTTTAATGAAACATTCAATTATCCGTAGTGCTCTCATCCCCAAGCATTCCGGATAATAGGGCTTTTACTCCACAAAAGCATTTTTATAAATAAATGCGTTTTTGAAGCATTTGCAACTAAAAAGAAACTAATTCTGGATTGTTTAAGGCAATTTTTATGGTAATATCTTATTTTACAGATCTCATTCCAGGCTTCAATACATCACAGAAAATTTTTATAAAAGTTTTTTTTTTTACTTATATTAAAACTTACATATATATAACTTATTTCTATGCATCTCTGTATGGGAGGTGCCACGCCCACTGGGTTGATCCCGCCAATTTTTTACATAAATTCTCACACTCATCATTCGTGGACTAACACCTAGTTTCAAGACTGTCTGGTTTATAGTACTCCAAATAGTTTTTTTATGGGAGGTGCCACGCCCGCTAACCCAATCCCGCCCATTTTTGGTACGACTACTTACATTAACAACCAATTGATGTGCCGAAAGTTTCAAAACGCTGGCCATCATATTACTCTAGTTATTTACCATAACTTGATAACTTATGAACTCACACTAAGTCCCAAGACTTTATCTATTACAGTACTCTAGATGTATGACATTAAATATTTACTTTGCATAGTGGGTACCACGCCCATTGGTCCGATCACGCCCATTTTTTCCGCAGCTCTTCTAATTATTTAAATATGTACATGTACATAGTTTCAGAACTCTTGATATCGTAGTACTCCAGATATTATATGTTAAAATTAGATGTTAAAAATTCACTTTATATGGAAGGTGCCACGCCCACTTGAAAAATCCAAAAAAATATGGCCTATTTTTCATTTCGGAAAATTCGTAAAAATTTCAAGACGATCGGTCCAGTGGTGTAGTCTCCTATAAAGGACATACAAACATTCACTCATTTTTATATACAAGATTTCCAAAATGGTTTCCTAAGTTGCTTAATTTTTAATGCTATTTCCAAGAGCCTAAAATATTTAGAGGAAATTATTGACCAATTTTGCCTTTTTTTTAAATCAAAAATTTCAAATATAGAGACGCGGTTATTCCAGAAAACCACAAAATTTATTTTACAAAAACTAGTGGAATAGTTTGATTTAAATTGTGCTGCTTCATTGACTTTGCATTAACTTTAGTTTGAATAGTTAATTATTGTGTTGTTAGTACAATCAGCGATGCCAACATTTTCCAAACAAAAAACACAAAACAGTACCTCAAAAAGTGCTAAAAGGCGCTAAATTTGAATGAAACGAAAAGCGCTTGTCATGATATGTTTGAAAAAAAGTATTAATATTTAATAATCAAAAAACTTGTACTTATACATTTCGCGGCAGTAGTTTGAAAAAATTAAAACATGTTTTAATTTTCAAGGCGCCACGTTGTTTAATATTTTTTTTTAGCCATCAAAAGTAAACGATCCCATTGAATTTAAGAAAGGCGATAAGTTTGCATCACTGATTGCAATAAAGAAATTTATTAGCAAAAAAAAAAAATCCCTCATTTTTAATTTATACAAAAATATTGTACAAAAATTCATATTAGTTTTATACGTACAAATTAGTTTAATACGTACATTAGAGTGCTCCTTAAAAATGAAAATGCGATTTTGGGGATAGGCAGGGTCCAGTTTGTTACCTTTCAATATAAAACTAATAAATGTGAAGTTTGGCGATAATCGGATAAAGAAAAGTCGCGTCGGAATTCGATTGAAATTTTCAAGTGTGTTTATATGGAGGAAAATATGACTTTTTTGAGATTTTACGAAAATTTCGTTCTATAGTTTAATTTTTCCGACAAGTTGTTATAAGAATCGGGATCAATATTTATTTATCTGTTCAAAAAGCTATAAAAATTCGCCAAGAAATAGCAAACGCCCCAGACCACTTATGTGCCAAAAAAAAAACTAGGTCATGAAATTTGATAGCATTGTTTTCAACTTTGCGAAATTGATCAAAGCCATAATTTTGTTTTTGTCTCTATACTTATAAGTAATCAGATATGAAGTATTGTTTTATTATTGTTAACCTATAGCGCATTGAGACCGAAAATGGGAAATTTTTTTAATAAAATTTTGAAAACTCCTTTTTCAAGTCTTAAAAAATTTTCTTTAATAAAATTTCAAAAAATGTATCTGGCACTTTGAGGTTTTGTTAAATACATATTAGAGATTAACTGTGTGAATTTTTAAGAAAATTCCTGTGCCAGAATTTTTTTTACAATGATTTTTTTGCGGATTTCGAGAAATATTAGATTTTTTGAAATATGCAGTAAATGTACTCTTTCTAAATTCTTTATATCAAAAATTAATCAGTTCACTACTTTTAAATGCTATATTTTATTTTAATAGCCTAGGGTTTCGGAACAAAATAATATGACCCCATTAACCCTTTTGGAATTAGGGTCACATATGACTCCAAGCTAATAAAAGACAATTTGTTCAAAAAATTCAAATATTTTCCAAATACTCTTGAATTTTTAAAAGCGTTACTTAAAATATTATAACCAAATATATATATCTTCCGTTCCTAAAATTTGGGAGAAATCCGTGCACGCTAACCCATTATTTGTCAAGGCCAGCTTTTGTTTTTAAGGTATTTCTACCGAAAACGAGTTTTTCGATTAAACTCGATGAAACTACTTTTTAGAATGTAATAAATATAATTCGCTTAATTTTTATACCCTACTAGCTGGACCCGGCAAACGTTGTTTTGCCCTGAATGAATTTTTATTTTAGTTAGAATCTGTATATACCTATATAAAATGTGTGACGAAGATCTCCAGATAATAAAATGAGAGCTTCACCAAAAAATCTTTCATTGCCTTTCAAATCTTTTATCAAATCAAATCACAATGTTTGTGAGCCATGGTACATTCATCCCAAATAAAAATACTGCATTTTTGCAGAACTTTTGCCATACCGGAATGTTTTTTGATATTACAGACGGCATTCTCATTTTTTTGTACGTTTAACGGTGATTTGAGTGCTGAATGAGCTGTGCGGCCACCATGCAATAATGTAGCGGCTTTTTCCTTCTTTTTCGTTAGAATATTTATATATAAAAACGTTGGTGAGTTTATTTATCAAAATTTATATAAATTTGACAACTCATTATTTTTCGAACGACAGCGCCATCTACCGGGTCCAATAAAAAAATGTTTCTAACATACATATATGTACATTCTTAGTTTCATTAAAATCACACCATAAATAAGAATATTCGAAAAAACTTTACCCAGCGCCACCTATCGGGTCCATTTATACATACAAAAATTTCTTATGACGAAACATACGTTCATTCTGAATTGCAGTCAAATCGCGCTGAAAGTAAAAATTTTTGTTTTTAACTTGACCCCAACGCCAGCTAGAGGGTTAAAACTAAAAAAAAAACACAGAAGAGCTCGAACCGAACCTATGCTGGAAATCCTACCTCGACAGCTCTTATGGTTCCGGAGATCATTCGTTACAATCAAATGCATCAACGTTTTTATATATACGCCACGCCCCTTTGCCCACTAACAACTTTATATATCTAAGGTCTTATTATTTCGCAAAAATATCCTTTTGTGAAAATTTCATGACGATCCTTCCAGTAGTTTAGAAGATATTACGATTTTTTATTTTTCTAAAAAGGGGCGTGGTCCCGCCCACTTTTCTTCTTGTATGTATTTCTATTCATGCTAATACCATATGTACCAAATATGACTGCTGTAGGTAAAAAAATTCCCGTGATATGACTTTTTCAAATTTTGGGTTATATGGGCGTGGCACCGCCCCTTTGTCCAATCAAAAATTTATATAGCATATTATTCCTTCCAGAGTCACAGTAACACGCTCTGAAAATTTCAGGAAGATCGGTTCTTTGGTTTGGCCTCCTATAAAGCACAAACAAACACACATTCATTTTTATATATATAGATAGATTGAAAGCAGATTAATTATGATTTAAGGTAAAATGGGACGAAAAAGGGGGACTTGGTAATAAAAAAATGTATGGCTACCTTACCTGTAGATAAAAAGTGTATAAAACTTTAGATAAATACATATTACAATAAAATTATTTTGTATAGTAAACATTGTTAGTGGTATAAGTAAAAAAAAAGGGGGGCGGTGAAATGGGCGTGGTTCATAGTTATATGGCGACGTTAACAGTATTAAGAGCAATATACTACCAAATAAAAAAATCCGTTGGAAGGAACAAATTTGTACAGAGAAAAAAAAGTTTAAAACTTTCAAACAAAATTTGGCGTGAAAAGGGGCGTGAAAGGGGGCGTGGCGTAAGAAATGTTTATTTCTACCTCGCCTGGAGTATAATGTGTATACAATTTGAAGTAAATCTGTTAAAAACTATATGGGAGCAATTACATAATTTTAAAAAAGTGGGCGTAAAAGTGGGCGTGGTCAAAAAAAAGTACCCTATTAATCATGCCAGAGTCCCAGTTAAATGCTGTGAAAATTTCAGGAAGATCGGTCCAGAGGTTTGGTCTCCTATAAGGTACACACAAACAAACAAACAAACAAAAAAACAAACACACATTCAATTTTATATATATAGATACCACTATGTGGTTTGGGTATAATGACTTTGTGCTGCTGTTTGTAACAACCAAAAATATTTGACCTAGACTCATCTTTAATTATACCGATCGAATCAGAATCACTTTCTGAGTTGATTTAACAATGTCCGTCCGTCCGTCCGTCCGTCTGTGTGTCCATGTAAAGTTTGTAATCACACTGCAGGTCGCAAATATGAATATATTTTGATGAAATTTGGTATGTAAGCTTTTATCGGCCATGGCATAAACTCTATTGAAATTGGCGAGAATCGGTCCATGTTCAGACCTAGCCCCCATACAAATTACCCATATGAAATCGACATAAATTTCCATAAGATCCAAATTGTCATATAGATCTTACTCAAATTGGGTTTGTATGCGTTCATTACATCCACTAATAAGTAGTCCAAAAATGATCCCTCTGACCCCATATAGAGCTGCTTCCCGATCTTCACTTAAATCTATTAAAAAACAAAAATATTGCACTGATTCTTCTCAAATTTTGTTTGTATATATTTTTGCAAAATACAAGAGACTTTACCAAACATGATCAGGATCGGTCCATTTTTTGACCTAGTCCCTTTATAGATATAGCATCCGATATGAACTTTTTCATATCTGCAGCCAAAAAAATTAATAAAAATCCCACTCAAATATGGTTTTTGCTTATTTTCAATGTCCAGTTAGTTGGGCCTAAGAGATAGGGTTTCTAAACGCATGGTATAGGGTATCGTATAGTCGGTCTAGACCGACTATAATTTTCTTACTTGTTCTTTTTATTTAACCCTTCAGTGCTCCTGGAATCATAATTATCCACTAATCATAATTATTATTTCTTGTGCAATTGTCTGCTGAATATAAATTTAAACAACTTTTAACCAATTTTATTATAAAGTTATATTATTTTTAATAACTATCTGCATGTTTTCAAATAAGAACATTTTGAGCTATAAGTCAACATTGCTAAATAAAACTTGACTTTGTACAGTAAGGATGTTGTTTTTTGTATGATTCTACTATCTGGAGTAAAATCTGATTTTCTTCTTCATTATTTGTCACGTTAATAAAGTACTAGTGGATTGTGTGGCGAACAAAAAACGAAAAAAATTTTTAATAACTTAATTAGAAAAAATTGAATAGCATAGAAAAAAAAACGTTTTAGAGCAAGGTTCCTAAAAGTTTCTTAAGGGGGGGTAAGGTTTTAAAAGTTAATAAAAATCGTATTTTGCATAATTCTTTTTTGAAGACATGAATACACGTTATAGCATAACATTTGAAGAATCTAAAAATTTTCAACTAAAAATTTTAATAAATAAGTCCGTGACAGCCAATATCCGGAGGCGTTGTTGTTTTGCGGTGAACATCATAACTCGTTACCGGACCATGTGAAATAAAAAATTTTTTTTTTGGCAGTATTTTTATGTGAAAAACGATTTTTGCTATACAATTTCGGGAATTTGTTATTAAAAAATGGGGAAGAAAATGGAATTAAAAAACCTTCGTGGTTACCTGATGATTTATGTGTAGATATAGTGTCTAAAATTTCAAAAGAATCGGTCAAGAAGATTTTGAGTTATGATGTTCACGGACTTCGAACATTTATTTGCGAGAAAATCGGTTTAAAGTTTTTTTAAAAACGGATTTATATACTATATACCGTATGAGGCCGGTCGCTGGAAATGCTGTATCTTCTTAAGTTTTGCTCTGATTTACTTAAAATTTTCACACAACACTCTCGACATGTTGAGCATTCAGGAAGAGAAATACAAAAAAAGGTTTTAAAACCTACCACCCCTTAAGGAAATGCAAACTCCAATGCACCTACACAAAAAAGAAAAAATATTTCATATTTCATCATACATGTAAACTGAAAAAAGAGAACTACATTTTTTGCAAAGTTATCTATATGTAAATCCAAAAAAGGAAAAAATAAAAAATAAGCGCGTATTAGTTTTACTTAAAAAAAAAATCGCGTTTAATTCCATGATAATTTCAATAAATTATTCAAATTAAAATCTTAAAAAAAATTAATATTATGAGTGAAAAAAAAATATTTTCCCTCTCTTCTAAAATTACAATGTAATTTAATTATGCAAAGTTACAATAATTAAAATTTTAAACTTAATATTGGACTATTTTTTTATGGGCTTTGCAATACAGAGCTTTAAACGAAATCATACGTTGCACAACAACAAAATCCACATTGAAGATCTCTTTTATCTCAAATATTTATCAAAAAAATTATAATCTTTGGTAATAAGCGCTGGCCATCTGAGAACCTGAGCGAAAGCACTCCTAACAATCAGTGTTGCCATAATTTGAAATTGTAAAGATGCTAAATTGCAAAAAAAAGATGCTAAAATGTACTGTAGTTAAAAAAAAAAGATGCTAAATTATTTTTCAAATTTCATTACCTTTATATTGAAAAATTAAATACTAATTAGTAAATTTTGGTTTTTAAATCGAAAAATCAATATAAAACATAAGTTTCGATTTATATTTTTTAAATTTTAATTAAAATTTTTTGGATTTCATCTGTAATTTTTTTTTAACATCAAATTGAGTTTTTTTTTTATTTTAAATTTAATATTTTGAGTTTTGGAGGGATTATTTTAATTTCAAATATAACAGAATTTACATTATCAAAAGATACGATTATATTACAATAATTGGTTTATGGAATCTTATATTTCTGTGATGTCTTCATCTACAAGTTCTTCTTGGCTCTGATACTTTTTGACGATCGACTTTTATCAACGACATCGCTCGGTATATTGTAAGTGTAACAGCACCCATTTTTCAATTTCAAACCTTTTATACGTATTACAGAACATAACAACTCGGATTTTATTCTGTTCAAAGTTTGCTTTTAACTAACGCCATTAAACTAAACAAAGTTCAACTTCGGCTTTTGAGAAAGACAAAACAAATAAAGTCAATAAAAATATTGATAGCTCTTTAAATGGATTTTCGCCAATAGAATTTTTGTTAACTTCAATCCATAAAGAGGTTGTATTCAGTGTTGTATCCCAATATTGTTCTGTGATGTAACTCCATTGGATTTGAATTTTTCTGTTTCAGATGATCTAAATTGAAACTCTTCTAATATATTGGTTATCGGTTCTTTTACCCGGTTTAATGTGCTTTGTATTCAAAATTTTGGCATTTTTTTAATCCAATAATAATTTTTGGCAATCGACTTTTGAATTCATTAAAATCTGTTGTTGGTGTTTACATTCTTCTATTTCAAAATGTTTTGTTATATATGTTGCAAGTAACGAGCAGAGTGGTAAAAAGAGTAGTACACAAAATTCTCGTATTACACTTTGAGAAATTAAAACATATCAATATCATTAAAATTAAAATCGCATATACAAAAGTAATGAAAAAAATCAAAAAAAAAAAGATGCTAAAAGCAACTTTTTATTAATAAAAGATGCTAAGTTAGCATCTAGCATCTTTTCATAAATTTTGGATGCTAAACGACAAAAAAAGTTGCTAAATCTAGCAACTAAAATGCTAAAATGGCAACACTGCTAACAATACAAAACAATTTTGAGATGAAAAACAAAACTGACAAATTTATGCATATCGGACGACGTTAAATGAGAAAAATAAAAATGTTTAAAATTTCATTCATTATTTTTTTTGCAGAATTTTTTCATTGACCAACAATGGGAATTTAAAGAAGAATGTGAGTAGATATTAGTTTTTTTGATGCATTTTTTTAGCGCTCAACTTTTTCCATATGTAACACGAAATCTGCATATGTAGTGCTATTGTCGTTAGCAATGTTGCCAATTTTGAAAACTTATTGTAATTTCGACGATTTTTCAATTTGTTAAAATGATTTGTTAAATTTGTTAAAATGATGATTGAAGATTTAAAATTTTCAGTAGTATAAAAAATACGATTTCAAGGGTTAATGGGTTGTTTATAGAAAATTGATAGTTTTAGTTCAGTGTATATGTAAATTACATGTATAGATTTAATTATGTATAGATTTAATTCTGGGTCAAGTCGTTTCAAAACGGAAATACCTTGAATATCATCTCCATTTAAGATTTAAGTTTTAATTACGGCGATACTTTAAACTTATTTTATATGTTTCAGTTATAGATACTTATCAATAAAATTATTTAGTTGATTGCTGTGTTAAATTTTTCTCGTTGAAATTTCACCACTAATACATTGTTATATGTAGTTTAGTTTAGTTTATTTTTTATTTGTTCTTCCCATACAACAAGATTTACATCTTTTATATTATAGTATGGGAATTTTTAAAGAAAAACAAGTAACGGTATACAAAAATATTTAAATAAATTGTATAATTATATAAAGTAAATAAAAAAATAAATAAAATAAAGAACTAAATAAATGAATGAGTTTGACATAATTTAATATAAAAGAATCAAATGGTAAAAATTATGATTAAAAAAAAAGAGAAAAATGGTTGAAATAACGTAGGTATATTAAAAACAATAAGTGACAAACAATTTAAATTTGCATTGAAAAACTAGCAGTTATTTTGTTTTTGAACTGTATTGCGTTGTTGATTTTCTGTGTTTGATTTGGTAGTAGGTTCCAGAGATAAACGGCATTAAAATAGAACTGCCATTCAGAAATTTTACTACGATATCTTATCGGTAGAAGCTTTCTCCCTCTATTGGATCTTGCAAAGGTTAAGCGGTTGAAAAGGTATGATGGTTCCTTCTGATATATAATTTTGTGTAATAGGACTAGCACATTTAATTTTAAAATATTATCAAACGACATACCATATAGTCTTGTTGAAAACGAAGAAATACGATCAAGTCTGTTTAATCCATAAACATACCTTGTAATACTATTGAAGGCCACATTTAGTTTTCTCTTACTAGTTTCACACCCGTATAATAAAACCGGCATTAGGTAAGATTTTGCAAGTATTATTCTTATATTTAATGGAGTGCAAGATTGAGTCGCCCAAAGCGTCCGAAGCATACCATACGTTCTCGCTACCACAACGTATACATGATTGTTCCAACTAAGTGTGTCATTAAAAACAATACCCAGATTTTTTGATGAGGACACAATTTCAATTCTCTGATTGTTGAGAACAATATCAAAATCTAGATTATGACGTAGAGTTTTCTTGTGCATGATTAGACATTTGGACTTGAGGGGATTCAGATAAAGTCCATTAGCAGTTTCCCAGTTATAAATATTATCTAAATCATCATTAAGTTTTGCAACGTTTTCTCTAGAAGATATTAGTGGACTGCAAAGATATACTTGGACGTCATCGGCGTACATGTGTACTTTACAATACTTTACATGATCTGGCAAGTCATTGGCGTACATTGAAAATAAAAGAGGGCCTAGAATTGAGCCTTGCGGAACACCTTTAGGTACATGTAGTGGTCTCGAAAATAGGTTATTAAGGAAGACTGACTGAACACGGTTTACCAGGTAGGATTCAATAAGTTTCTTTGAACACTCGGAGAAATTAAAAAGCCGGCTAAGTTTTATTGAAAGTATTGAGTGATCAACTATGTCGATGGCTTTAGAATGATCAAGAAGGACCAAAAAGCAAATATTTCCACCATCACTGGCATGACGAATATCATCTGCAACATCTATTAAAGTAGTTGTACAATTATGTTTTTGCCTAAAGCCCGATTGCTTTTGCGATAATAGCCCAAATCGTTTTAGGTATTCGTTTATCTGTTTATGCATTATCTTCTCAAGAGCCTTAGAAAAGAATGGTAGTATTGATATAGGCCTAAACTCAGAGTTTGTCTTAGGCACAGGAATAACCTTTGCATGGTTCCATTGTGTTGGAAACACGCTGGTGGTAAGGATCGTATTATACATGTAAGTAATGTATGGTAAGAGGATAGGAAGGATAATTTTGATAAATTTAGGGTGCATGTTATCATATCCAATTGCATTTGATTTTATGGCTAAAAGGCAGGTAAGGGCCTCATCATTGCTAACACATTGAAAATCAAATGGACTATCATTATCAGAAATCACTAGGTTATTGATTGTATTGTGTGCAGGAGGTTGACATTGAACAGTGGGTAAATTAGTAAAAGCTGAATTAAGTTCATCAGGAGTGAGTTCGCAGGTTTTCCTATTACTAGTTCGGCCAATTCCAATTTCCCGAATAGTTTTCCATTTCCGTTTGGTGCTAATTGCATTTTAAAAACGGTGGCCATAATATTCAGACTTTGATCTACGAATTTCACGAGTAACTTCTCTTCTAAGATTTCGATATTCTTCTTTAAGTTGAGGTAACTTAAATTTTTTCCAACGTGAAAACGCATTATCTCTTTGACCAATCAGTTGTTTAATATGTGCTGTAAACCACGATCTTGTATAGGTCCTAATGTTCTTCGTTATCTTAGGTACAGTAAGATCAAATAAGTATGAGATATTATTCTCCAAGAAGGACAACTGATGGTCAACAGAAGTCATATGATAAATGGACGCCCAATTTACTAAAGAAATATGTTCTGCCAAAACATTGTAATTGATATTATTAAAGTCACGATATGTAACTGATAGTGTTTTATTATTTAAAATAAAGTCATATGTCGTGAAAATTAAGTCGTGTTTCGTGTTTGGTTAAATCGTTAACAAAAAAAAGGTCAAGTAAAGTACTTGCTGTTGATGTATAGTGTGTAGGCATCGTGTGGTTTAATGATGTGAGACCAATGGTTTCCATGTTTTCTGAGACATAAGTGTCACACAGAAGATTACAATTAAAATCACCTGCAATTAACAAATTCATGTAGGTGACCGTCAACCTCTCTAATACTTCCATAAAAGAAGTGATCACAGTATCACGGTGTGGCCTGCATATACATCCTATAAGCATTTTGTTGTTTTCAGAAATAACCTCTACAAACAAATATTCGATTTCATCAATTACCTCACCTTCATTAGATCTGAATTTTGTTATTTAGGCTCTGAGCATTTATATGACACACATTAATACCTTTCCTCTGCAAATAACCAATGCTGTAATAATATTCGTAATATGAATGATATAAATAAATTTTATTGTTTCCTTTTGTAATATTTTGTCGAGTTTTATTATTATTTTCTTGACAATTTCTTGTTTTAAAAATGACGATTTTGGCGATTTAGTTTCCAAAATTGTCGATTTTCAGAAGATTTTATTAGCAGCACTGGTCGGTAACATAGAAGAGAGAAAATTGAGTGTGGGTTTGTATAAAATGAGAAAGGTTAAATTTTGTTTGTGTATTTCGCATAGCTTTGCAGGGAGTGCTGTGTGTGTATTATTTCAGCGTTACAGAATATATTTAAGAAGATTTTATAAATTTAACGCCTCTTTCAGCAGTATCGTTAACTACACATAAGTACTTGCAGAAATTGTAACTCTTTTAAAAATCTTCATTAGATTCCCATAACGATGGAAGAAATTATATAAAATTCTTTCATTTGAGTCTTAGTCCAAGCCATATTTAAGCCGAGCTAGATTTTACTTTGGGGAAATCTGCTCCTTCGTTTACGACTATAAAATAATGGGTGTCAGAGTTTAAACGATTCGTAACCATGGATGAGACATGGGCCCATCACTTCACACCTGAGACAAAGGAGCAGTCAAAACAGTGGACTGAAATGGGAGAACCGTGTACAAAAAGGCGAAGGCAGTTTCATCTACAGACAAGATTATGACGTCCTTTTTTTGGGATGAACGTGCGATATTTTTTATTGATTATTTTTAAAAAGGAAAAACAATCAACGGCGAGTATTATGCTAACTTATTGCAGCTTTTAAGTAATGTAATTAAGAAAATATGGTCGCATTTCGCGAAAAAGAATTAAAATTGCAGTTACGTCATCACCCATACTATTCGCCGGATTTAGCTCCTTCGGATTATTTTCTATATCCAAACTTGAAAAAATGGCTCGATGGTAAAAGATTTTCCAACATTGAAGAAGTGAAGTCTGTGGTTGATGTCTATTTGAAGGAGCTAAACAGTTATTTCTATAAACAGGGCGTCGCAGCTGTTGAATATCGCTGGAAAAAGTGTATCGAGCGAAAATGAGATTATATTGAGAAATAAAGAAAATATTTTACCTCGCCCTCGTATCATCTGATAAAATTGAGGCCACTAAGTACGTTATATAACTACAACATTAAATGCAAAGCGCTTATTTAGAGCTTTAAAAAAAGGCGCTAACTGAAAACAAATAAGAAAATTATAGTCGGTCTAGACCGACTATACGATACCCTATACCATGCGTCTAGAAACCCTATCTCTTAGGCCCAACTAACTGGACATTGAAAATAAGCAAAAACCAAATTTGAGTGGGTTTTTTATTAATTTTTTTGGCTGCAGATATGAAAAAGTTCATATCGGATGCTATATCTATAAAGGGACTAGGTCCAAAAACGGAACGATCCTGATCATGTTTGGTAAAGTCTCTTGTATTTTGCAAAAATATGTACAAACAAAATTTGAGAAGAATCAGTGAAATATTTTTGCTTTTTAATAGATTTAAGTGAAGATTGGGAAGCAGCTCTATATGGGGTCAAAGGGATCATTTTTGGACTACTCATTAGTGGATGTAATGAACGCATACAAACCCAATTTGAGTAAGATCTATATGACAATTTGGATCTTATGGCAATTTATGTCAATTTCATAGGGGTAATTTGTATGGGGGCTAGGTCTGAACATGGACCGAATTTCACCAATTTCAACAGCGTTCATCCCATGGCCGATAAAAGCTTATATACCAAATCTCATCAAAATATATTCATATTTGCGACCTCCAGTTTGATTACAATCTTTACATGGACACACAGACGGACGGACGGACATTATTAAATCAACTCAGAAAGTGATTCTGATTCGATCGGTATAATTAAAGATGGGTCTAGGTCAAATATTTTTGGTTGTTACAAACAGCAGCACAAAGTCATTATACCCAAACCACATAGGGTATAGGGTATAAATATAGGTATAGGGTATAAATATGTGCTTTTTGAGTGCACAAAAGGCGCTAAATCTAGCGAGAAAGACGCTACGTTTGCATCACTGAGTGCAATAAAGCTATTTATTAGCAAAAAGGACCCTCATTTTCAATTTATACAATAATATTGTACAAAATTCATATGTATATTTCCGAACAAAATTCCCATCACGTTTAATAATTTGTTAAACCCTTCAATATAAGATATGCATTCACATTTTCACGAATTTCTTACCTTATGTAACGAAGTACTAACATTTTTGCATAAGTCATAAATAACTTCTTTAAGCTGGTTTGGGGATCAACAATATGTCCTTGTTCAAATTTTATATACAACAGCATACCGCTCATAACGAAAAATATCTCAACAACCATGGCAGTATTCAAGAACGGCAATAACATTTTATTTTCAGCATATCTTTCGAAGTATTCTGGATTGGATGTATGCTGAAATTCTATGAAATATATATGACCATATAAAACTAATATTGTGCAGACCGAACGAAAGCCATCGAGAAAACTTAAATCTTGGCCAACTTCGCTAAAACTTGGCTGAATTAAACGATAATAGTTACGGCAAATTGAAAATGACGTCAATAAGCC
This sequence comes from Cordilura impudica, assembly GCA_963682025.1. NCBI lineage: Eukaryota > Metazoa > Arthropoda > Insecta > Diptera > Scathophagidae > Cordilura > Cordilura impudica. The sequence continues at coordinate 24,024,974 of OY821521.1, read as the reverse complement.
AGATACTAATTGAGTGAGAAAAAAAAAAATAAATATGCAGAATTAATAATTTGTTATTTAAATTTTCATATAAAATTAAAGTACCTTGATCTTGCGGATTAATTTTATAGAAGTTATTAGTTCGATTCTCTTCTGGTTGTTGTCTTTTCAAGCGAAAATCATAAAGTGTGGAAAGAATATTTAATATCATTATTACTATAAGGATCGTAAAAAGGAAACTTTCCATTGGATCTAAAGTTTAACAAAATGAAGATATTAATATTAGAGCATTGCCATTATATGTAAAACTATTTTCATTTCTTACCTTTAGTATTTAAATAATTTTCATTTTTATTAATTTCTTTTGGTCTCTCACAATATTCAATATAGGTTTTCAAATTTAATTCATAAATCTTTTTGAAATCATGATTTAAGCAATTATGTATTATGACTTGATATTCTTGGCGCAGTTGCTGATCCAAGGGACGTTTATGAACATTATCAAAAAATTCAGTATTCTAAAGAAAAATGCCAAAAATTATTATTAATAACATAAAATATAAAGAAATTTATTTACCTCGTTTTTTAAAATATCCTCATCTGTTAAAGAATTTTGCGATAAATTAACAAAATTTTTACATCGTTCCAAACATACACCGAAAAATAATTGATCACGTCTATAATGGAATTTGTATTCTTCTGTATGCTCTACAATCTTATGCCATATTTCAGAAGAATTTTCTGGTTTTATTTCAGCATAGACCATACAATAGGTTGATGATAATTCAGAAATTTTTGGTATGAGACATGAATCATAGTCATCGAACTTGTATAAGGGTGGGAATTCATGATAGGATTTTACTAAAGCGTTATTAACACAAAATTAAAAAAGATTAGATGTTAACAAATGCAAATTCTATAAATTTTCTCACTTCCAATTTAATCAGGCACCGTAATAATTATTCCCTTTTTTCATAAAAGTCAGATGATAACAGTAATTTTTGATTTTTATTTTTTCAAACAAAAATAACGGTTTCAATGGTGCGAGGTAGAGAAGAAGAAAGCATGTATTTAAAAAATTCATAACTACCCTGTATTCTTAATCGGACCGGTTTCTGTCATTTCAGTCTTCATCAGCGATTTATTGAACATTGTGATAATTGTTATGTTATAATTGAATAGATTGTGATTGTTTCTATATGAAATTTTTCTACTTAGGGCGGCCGTGAGGTTTGAACCTGTGTCTTTAACACACTCACCTAAAGTCCGTTCTACGAGCAGTGTGGTTAAGAATCAGTTTTCATACCGTACAGCTTTTACTTCGTATTAATTTCAAAAGATACAACTCTGTCCAAACAAACAAAAAGTGCAAGTACGAGTGTATGTGAGATAGGCGCAGGTTCAAACATCACGGCCGCCCTAAGTAGAAAAATTTAATATAGAAACAATCACAATATATTCAATTATAAGATAACAACTATCACAATGTTCAATAAATCGCTGATGAAGACTGAAATGCCAGAAACCGGTCCGATTAAGAATACAGTGTAGTTATGAATTTTTGAAATATATACTTTCTTCTTCTTCTCTACCACGCGCAATTGAAACAAAACTAAAATTTGCATATATATTAATTATAAATTGTAATATGTATGAAAAGTGATGTCGAATCTAACAAAAATAACAGTTATTTTTTTATTTTTATTTTTTCAAGCAAACATAAAAGTTAATATTTTTATGGTTTTTAAAGTATGATTTAAATACTCTGACAAGAACACTGATGAGAATTTGATGGGATACTGGCGTCTGTTGTTCATTCTGTACCTGCGACACAAGTTAGTGTAGAGAGATCCTTTTCAGCCCTCAAACTGATTCTAGGAGAGTTGCGGTACAATTTGTCAGTGGAAAATTTAAGCACTAATGTTAGTAAAACTAAATTATCTTCAAAATATACTTGATATTAGCATTGATATTGGCTTGAAAAAAAATAAAAAATAAACAAGTAAGAAAATTATAGTCGGTCTAGACCGACTATACGATACCCTATACCATGCGTTTAGCAACCGTATGTCCTAGGCCCAACTAACTGGACATAGAAAATAAGCAAAAACCAAATTTGAGTGGGATTTTTATTAATATTTTTGGCTGCAGATATGAAAAAGTTCATATCGGATGATACATCTTTATGGGGACTAGGTCCAAAAATGGACCGATCCTGACCATGGTTGGTAAAGTCTCTTGTATTTTGCGAAAATATATACAAACAAAATTTGAGAAGAATCAGTGCAATATTTTTGTTTTTTAATAGATTTAAGTGAAGATCGGGAAGCAGCTCTATATGGGGCCAAAGGGATCATTTTTGGACTACTCATTAATGGATGTAATGAACGCATACAAACCCAATTTGAGTAAGATCTATATGACAATTTGGATCTTATGGCAATTTATGTCGATTTCATAGGGGTCATTTGTATGGGGGCTAGGTCTGAACATGGACCGATTCTCACCAATTTCAATAGCGTTCATCCCATGGCCGATAAAAGCTTACGTACCAAATTTCATCAAAATATATTCATATTTGCGACCTGCAGTTTGATTACAAGCTTTACATGGACACACAGACGGACGGACATTGTTAAATCAACTCAGAAAGTGATTCTGATTCGATCGGTATAATTAAAGATGGGTCTAGGTCAAATATTTTTGGTTGTTACAAACAGCAGCACAAAGTCATTATACCCAAACCACATAGTGGTATAGGGTATAAAAATCGTAAAATAACTGTTATTTTTGCTCGAAAAAATAAAAAACAAAATTTTAAAAATCAATATATTTTATCATAGACTAGTTCATAAGGATGAATATGGTGTACTTGAATCAGTTTTCCGACATTTTCTTCTATATTTTTTTGTTTTAAAATTTCTAAATAACTGTTATTTTCGGTTCCTGGATTTAATTCCGTAAAGCAAGCACCGGAAAACTTTTTTATTTTTTTGGTTTTTATTAAAAAGAAGTTCAAAATAAATATATTAAATTGTACAAAAATAAGAAAAAGCAAAATAATACGAAAAATTAAAGGATAAAAACATGTAATAGTGTTAAATTCGCCTACACCGAATCTTTTGTACCCTCCCCCTGAGCTTTACCTTAACATTAATATCTGGATTTATTGCACTATTTTAACAAATGTAAAAAATATTAGGAAAAGTAAACAATTTGATAAGCCTAATGTTAAAATACTACAACAAAATAAGGTTTTAGAATATTTTAGAGTTGTTTCCATATTTAAGGCCATATCTTGGTACTATAGGACATAATTTACCCCCATTTTTAATACCAATAATACCGAAATAATAACAAATTTAATCAGTTAACCACGTAAATAGTTTGTTTTGTGAATGAGTGTGATTTCAACCGACAGACAGACAGACAGACAGACGGACGGACCTACACACGGACTTTGCTATATCGATAAAGAATATATACATTTTATGGGTTCGCTAATTCGTTTTTCAATGCGTTACAAACGGAATGACAAACTGATATATACCCACAGTGATGTGGAGGATATACAAATAATAGGTATTTAACTAATAATTTTTTCCGCTTATAATATGTCCTCTTATAATACGTTTACATCTGAGGAAAATCTAGTGGATTTTAGTTGAAATCTATTTCAAAATCTATACCGTTTACATCTAACTTTTTTGACATTTTGTGAGATTTTGTTTCCACAACAATAAACAGCTGATTAAAATAAAACATATAAACTAGAAATACCAAAAATAAACAAAACAATACGAAAATGGAAAATTCTAAAATGGATCAGATTTAATAATTATATTATGCATCAAAAATGAAAAAAGCACACTTTAGAGTGAAAAAAGTATCAGCATTTGTTAAATGTGTTGTTTGAACAGCAAAAACAAATTCATTTTCAACAATTATTATTTAGCAGATTGGAATGGGCACATGTCAGTATAAAAAGTTATAACTTTTCAATTACTAAATATTTGTTAATAATTAATATTTTATTTCCTTTTTGTACAACTTGTTTCCTTTTGTTTTTCAGCCACTGCGTGTAATTTTCTACTACAATATTAAAAAAAACACAGTAGTATCATTTGGTAGTGCCCAAGTTTGACAAGATTTTGTGAGATTTTGCACAAATCTTGTAACGAGCTAGATTTTGTTTTGTATGGGAAATCTAGTAAAAAGAGCTAGATTTCGCTCGAAATCTCGTATATACTAGATTTTGCTAAGATGTAAACGCACTACTAAAAAGTGATATATATGGTTTTGTGAAACAAAGCATAACCCACATAATATATTTTGAATAAATTAAATTTAGCAACCCCACACCACTGACCTTCAAAAAACATAAAATATTCTCAAAAATCTTTTGGGCCATAACTATTTATATTCAGTTTTAACAGTAGCAAAAATCAAAAAAAAAATGTTTTTGATGAAACACTCTTGTGGACATTCGTAGTAAGTTTACGTACTAAATATAAAGGGAAGCTAATAAAAAAATCATGTGAGTCCGATCACAGGGAAGATGTGTAAACATCTAGTAATTAAAGATTTTTTTATGTAATTTTTTAAAATCAAACAGAAAGCGTCATCTATGTATCACTTATAGCAAAAACTGTTTCAGCTAATTCAACAACCGTTTGCTGTAAAACGTTAAAAATATCCTAATATAAACGTATATAAGTGATACATAGATGACGCTTTTAAAAAAGTGGCATAAAAAAAAATTTTATATCATAATTTTTTCACCAATACAATCATAAGTCACACAGCGTTATCTGCTTCAGCTCACACCGATATGAGTTACGCTGTTTATACCCTATACCACTATGTGGTTTGGGTATAATGACTTTGTGCTGCTGTTTGTAACAACCAAAAATATTTGACCTAGACCCATCTTTAATTATACCGATCGAATCAGAATCACTTTCTGAGTTGATTTAACAATGTCCGTCCGTCCGTCCGTCCGTCCGTCTGTGTGTCCATGTAAAGCTTGTAATCAAACTGCAGGACGAAATTTGGTACATAAGCTTTTATCGGCCATGGGATGAACGCTATTGAAATTGGTGAGAATCGGTCCATGTTCAGACCTAGCCCCCATACAAATTACCCATATGAAATCGACATAAATTGCCATAAGATCCAAATTGTCATATAGATCTTACTCAAATTGGGTTTATATGCGTTCATTACATCCACTAATGAGTAGTCCAAAAATGATCCCTTTGACCCCATATAGAGCTGCTTCCCGATCTTCACTTAAATCTATTAAAAAACAAAAATATTGCACTGATTCTTCTCAAATTTTGTTTGTACATATTTTTGCAAAATACAAGAGACTTTACCAAACATGATCAGGATCGGTCCATTTTTGGACCTAGTCCCTTTATAGATATAGCATCCGATATGAACTTTTTCATATCTGCAGCCAAAAAAATTAATAAAAATCCCACTCAAATTTGGTTTTTGCTTATTTTCAATGTCCAGTTAGTTGGGCCTAAGAGATAGGGTTTCTAAACGCATGGTATAGGGTATCGTATAGTCGGTCTAGACCGACTATAATTTTCTTACTTGTTGAGGTTGTATTTTATATAAGTTTTAAGACAAAAATTTTTGTGAGGCGTTTTCTTTTAAATTTCACGGCGACCTAAGGATCTAAATTTACATTAAGAAAAATCATTTTCTTAGGTTGTATTTTATACAAGTTTTTGCAAAAAAGCCGATTGAATAGATTGAGTAGGAACTATGGTATGCCAACACAATTAATAATTCGTTGTATTCATATATCTGTGGTTTTCTGGAATAACCGCGTATGTCCATTTTTGTCAGTTTTGAGTTAATGATGCCAAATATATTAATTTTTAACGCTCTTTACATGTGTTAAATTAAAAAAAAAATATTGACCATTTCTGAGTTTTTTCTTTAAATAACGATGTTAATTAAATGTTTATTAAATTAATTTGCAGCACTATCGACGTATGTCAACCTACGTTTGATCGCTGACAAATTATTTTCTCAGAAAATGACACATAGCGACATACGTTGTTATTAATGAAAAAAAAGCAAAATAATTTTGGATTATTTTTCTATTTTTAACCACTTATAAAAACTTGTGTGTTTATTTCTGTTATTTTTTGTCACTATTATTCTTGATTATTCAACAACAACTTATGTCTACATGGGTGGTTGCATTGGTAGTTTTCTTTTTCAAACGTTTGTCGACATAAGTTGTTTTAGCTGCACACACTTTAAGTGTTATTCACATATTGTTTTTTCGTCCTTCTCTGGGATCTATTCCTCTAAAGATTTTTGACTCAAAATTTTATATAATGTATTTATTGCCCATATCTACAGGACTGCTAAATAAAAAGCTCTAAAAATTTTATATCGAGCCAATAATTTCAAATATAACGTTGTTTGGCTCTAGAAAACCACAGATATAACCTTTTAAATTTTTATAAAACTCGGTTTTTAATAACTTTGGCAAAAATATTATCGATATTATATATTACTACAGTTTTATAATAATTTATTTTTTGTGTTTGCATTTATATTTAATAATTTTTCACTATATTTTTTATTTTTAGGCAACATTTTTATTTTACTTTGAACATCTTTTATCTCACAATATTTGTTATAAACTCAAAAATTTTTAAATATTTTTTTTAACTCGAAAATTATTTTGAAAAATTTTTTTTTTACAGTTTTTTTGTGTGGCAATTCTAATTGATTGTGCGGTTTAAACAGGCTTTCAGAATATTAACAATTTCACTACTTAATAGCCTTTTTGGCATCTGATATGTTTAATATCAATTATTAGATAAGTTGCTGCGAAGAGTAGAATCCGAATCTACATTTATTTTAGCATTTCAGGTTTTTGAAAAATTCTAAGAAAACAAAGACCTTTCCCATCCATTTCCGGTGATACAATTACAGATACAAACAAAGGCTTGTGCTATTATTGTTTGATTTTGTAATTTTTAATCACTATATTTATAGTCGTACTAACAATATTTATGACCATGAACCCGTCCTTGTGTTGATATTATCACCGCGATTAAAAATAATAGCAATTGACTGTACACGGAACAAATCATTTTAAAATACAACATTTTAAAAGCCAAATCCTTTTTAACTTCTTATATATATATATTGGAATTTTCTTAACCAATCCATTTGCCTTTTGGAACAATACTGAATATAATTTTTAATAACACATATCATTGAGTATGTAATGTTAAAAATAAATCTTAATAAATTACCTTCAATACAAGTAGTAAATAAACTGGATTATGTAACAGTCAGCAATAGCAATGTAAACAAAACTGTTATGGAAGCGTGATCCCTTCTATAACAGTTTAAAGTGCATCATCATTGAGTTGGTGATCACCTTTTAAAATGCAGTATTACAACTTTTATAACAAGCAATCAAGTTAAATTGGATTAATTATATTATATATTTAAGTGGATTGTTAATTACATTAACTAAGCAAAACAAACTTAACTTTTTATCACTATGATGAAATTTTAAATATCGAAATAGTTCTGTAATTTCCAATTAAAAAGTAATTTATTTTTCGTTACATTGGCAATCGGTAGATGTTGCCGATGTTACAAACAATATATCTTAATTAGAAATAATGCAACTATTTCCTTATTTAAAATTATAGCGATAAAAATACATTTATTTTTTGATTAGTTGGTGGAATTTATAACTACATCTATAATATTAATTGGCTAGCTGATTTTTTGTTACCGATTTTTTGTTCTACCAATTTATCGCGCTTTTGACCAAACGTATATTATTTGAAAGGTATTTCTTTTTAGCTATTCACCAGATTTACAGATTTTTAATTTTTTTCCTCTATTTTGAGTAAATTGCATTGAAAGTTGCTACTAACCCATGCATAAAATTATACATATGCTATGTGTGTAATTAATACAATATCAAGTTATAAAAGTTGTAAAACTATGTGTTCAAATATTAATGAATTTAAGATTTTTAACCTATCTTAGAGCCGATGGTAAATTCGAAAGAAAACCCCCCATTTAACTTCACTGCACCTTTATACGAGAACGGGTCACGAACGGAGAACCACGCCGATCAAAACTAATCACTGTTTTTATACCCTATACCACTATGTGGTTTGGGTATAATGACTTTGTGCTGCTGTTTGTAACAACCAAAAATATTTGACCTAGACCCATCTTTAATTATACCGATCGAATCAGAATCACTTTCTGAGTTGATTTAACAATGTCCGTCCGTCCGTCCGTCCGTCTGTGTGTCCATGTAAAGCTTGTAATCAAACTGCAGGTCGCAAATATGAATATATTTTGATGAAATTTGGTATATAAGCTTTTATCGGCCATGGGATGAACGCTATTGAAATTGGTGAGAATCGGTCCATGTTCAGACCTAGCCCCCATACAAATTACCCATATGAAATCGACATAAATTGCCATAAGATCCAAATTGTCATATAGATCTTACCCAAATTGGGTTTGTATGCGTTCATTACATCCACTAATGAGTAGTCCAAAAATGATCCCTTTGACCCCATATGGAGCTGCTTCCCGATCTTCACTTAAATCTATTAAAAAACAAAAATATTGCACTGATTCTTCTCAAATTTTGTTTCTACATATTTTTGCAAAATACACGAGACTTTACCAAACATGATCAGGATCGGTCCATTTTTGGACCTAGTCCCTTTATAGATATAGCATCCGATATGAACTTTTTCATATCTGCAGCCAAAAAAAATTAATAAAAATCCCACTCAAATTTGGTTTTTGCTTATTTTCAATGTCCAGTTAGTTGGGCCTAAGAGATAGGGTTTCTAAACGCATGGTATAGGGTATCGTATAGTCGGTCTAGACCGACTATAATTTTCTTACTTGTTTATTTTTATTTTATTGAAATCATTTTTATTGATTTGAATTTAGAAAACAATATATAAAGAAATTATAAAGCAATTTTTTTAGCTCTTTTCCCTGCAAATTCATCAATTATATTATTGTAATCAATTGTTCTGTCTGTTGCAATTTCAATCAACAGTATTGCTAATCCGGAAAGACTTTCCTTCGTTTATCTTGTATTATTATCGTTATCTTGTACCAATTTCCATTTAAGAGGCATTGCTTCTTCTTTATAAGGCATCATACCATCTGCTAAAATATATTTTATACTATTTGATATATAGTGCCCTCTATAACTATTTTCACGCAGTCTGTTTTTAATTGTGCTTGGGGATAAATTAATGTAAAATGTTTCCTCAATTTGTTCCCTAATACATACTCGCTGCACTCAGAAGGAGATTCATCTTGCAATAGAACAATAGCATGGTGAGTTCCCTCTGTCTTCTTCCTATGCGTTTTCTTAATAATGTTTTCTTTCTGGAACATTTCATTTTGTGAATCTTAAAAATTCACGATTTTAGTGCTTTGCTCGTTCCATCATTGAACAAGATATAAATATAAATCTATAATATTAATAGGCTAGGCAATTTCTTGTGACCAATGTTTTGTTCTACCGTTTTATCCCGATTTTGACCAAACGTATATTACTTGGAAGATATATCTTTTTAGCCGATTCGCAGATTTACAGATTTTAAATTTTTTTCTTTATTTTGAGTAAATTGCATTTAAAGTTGCTACTAACACATACATAACAATTAAGAAAATTGTAGTCGCTCTAGCCCGACTATACGATACCCTATACCATGGTTAAGAGACCCTATCTCTTCGGTCCAACTAATTGGATATAGCAAATAAGCATAAACCAAATTTGGGTGGTATTTTTTATTAATTTTTTTTGCTGCAGATATGAAAAAGTTCATATCGGGTGCTATATTTATATGGGGACTAAGTCGAAAATTGGACCGATCCTGACAATATTTGGTAAAGTCACTTATACTTTGAAAAAATATACACAAACCAAATTTGAGCAAAATCTGTGCAATATTTTTGTTTTTTGATAGATTTAAGTGAACATCGGGAAGTAGCTCTATATGGGGCCTATGACTAAGAACTTTCCTATAGGCAATATTTTTGAACTACTGATTAATGGATGTAATAAACACATACAAACCCAATTTGACTGAGATCTATATGATAATTTGGAACTTATGGCAATTTATGTCGATTTCATAGGGGTCATTTGTATGGGGGCTAGGTCTGAACATTGACCGATTCTCACCAATTTCAATAGCGTTCATCCCATGGCCGATAAAAGCTTATATACCAAATTTCATCAAAATATATTCATATTTGCGACCTGCAGTTTGATTACAAGCTTTACATGGACACACAGACGGACGGACGGACGGACGGACGGACGGACATTGCTATTATTAAAGATGGATCTAAGACAAATATTTTAGGTTGTTACAAACAGCAGCACAAAGTCATTATACCCAGACCACATAGTGGTATAGGGTATAAAAATATACAATGCTATGTGTGGGTTAATGTGTTTGTAATAAAAATGAGTTTGTTTTTTGTGTTGATTTGTGAATTGGCTATAATTGATTAGCATACTTTTAGGGTCATTATTTAGTGAAAAATAAAATTTCCTAGAATTTGCGCTCGTATTTCGAGAGCTGGAATCTGCTAGTAAATATAAATTTGTTATATTGACTCCTAAATTAATTTTCTTACTTTTTTAAATAAAAAGATTTAACAGAAAATATATATTTTTTATTTTTATGTGGCAAATTTTCACATGTGCTATTTTAAATATACGCTTTATTAGTACAATTGATCTAACTTTAACACTTTTTTAAAATAAAACTCTCTTTTTCTATTTAAATTTTAAAATTATGTATATAAAAATAAAATCAACAATTAAGAGAAAAACTAATAAATTTTTGTATAATAACATACCGCCACTGTATGTATGTACACTAGGGTTGTTCTACGTTATATGGACATTTTTCAAATTGCGATTTTGGGGAGAGGCGGGGTCCAGTTTGTTTCCTTTCTATATAAAACTAATAAATGTGAATTTTGGGGACAATCGGATAAAGAAAAGTCGCGCCGGAAATCGATTGAAAATTTGAAGTGTCTTTATATGGGGAAAATATTTTTCAGATTTTAGGAAAATTTCGTTCTATAATATAATTTTTCCGACGAGTTGTTTTATGAATCGAGATCAGTATTATTATTATCTTTTCAAAAATCTATAAAACCTTAAAATTGAATAAAAATTCGCCGTGAAATAACAAATGCCCCAGACCACTTTTGTGGCAAAAACAAAAAACAGGGTCATGAAATTTGTTGGCATTTTTTTCAACTTTGAGAAATTGATTAAAGCCAACATTTTTTTTTTTTTGGTCTCTATACATATAAGTACTCAGATATGAAGTATTGTTTTATTACCACGTTGTTAACTTATTGCGCATTGAAACCGAAAATGGGAAATTTTTTTTATAAAATTTTGAAAACTCCTTTTTCAAGTTTTAAAAAATTTTTTTAAACAAAATTTAAAGAAATGAATCTGTGAATTTTTATGTAAATCCCTATGCCAGAATTTTTTTGACAAGGATTTTATTTTTGCGAATTTCGAGAAAAATGGGATTTTTGTGAAAAATTCAGTATATGTAATCTTTCTAAATTCTTTATATCAAAAATTAATCAGTTCTATACTTTTAAATACTATATTTTATCTTAATAGCCTAAGGTTTCGGAAAAAAATTATATGACCCCATTAAATCTTTTGGAAGGCAATTTATTCAAAAAATTCTAATATTTTGCAAATACTGTTGAATTTTTAAAAGCGTTACTTAAAGTATTATAACCAAATATGTATATTATCCGTTCCTAAAATTTGGAATAAATCGAACAATGCTAACCCAAGTACAACCATCAAGTATAACAACCATAGCAGTTGCTTACTATACACAGATGGCGCTTACTGTTTGATTTTAATTGATGTGTAAATAGATGTTCACACATCTCCCCTGTGATCGGACTCACATAGTTTTTTTTTCTTTAATGTGATATTTTACTTGATTTTCACAAAAACGGAAATAGTTGAAAAACAGCTATAAAAAATTTTCTATTGTTAATTAAAAAATGTGTTGCAAATTTTTACTTACTTTAATAGCTTTTGAATTTTTTCAGTGTAAGATTTCCAATGAAATAAATTTTTCTTGATTTCAAAACAAATATACTATTGAGGTTATACGGAAAAAGTTGTAAATTATTTAAATTACTCAATTAATTTTTAGTATGCTTGAATAATTAAATCTCTCACTAAAGAAACAAAAACAATAAAGTGCATTAATTAAATTAATTCACATTTCTTTAAAAAAAAAAAAAACCTAATTTCTATACACAATAATATAACGAAATCAAGAATCCCAAAACTTCCGCACGCTTAAAGAGAATTAAATACGTTCACGATTGTTGTAATCGGCCTTCAGCATTGACCTTGTCAATCTTTTATTCCAATTAAATGTGCATCGTTCTTTATTACATCCCAGCAAAAAATTCAAATATTTTTATGGATTATATATAAAAAAAAAAATATACAGATAAATATAAACGTAAATAATTTTGTAACCAAAGAGGAAATTTTTTGTACATTGTTTTTATACCTTATAAATAAATTTAAAATAATAGATAATAATAATAATAATAATAAATAATTTTCTGACCTAAGGGGAAATTTTCTGTACATTGTTTTTATACCCTATACCACTATGTGGTGGTCAGAAAATTATTTATGTTTATATTTATCTGTACATGTGGTGAGGGTATAATGACGTTGCGCTGATGTTTATAACTACCTAAAGCCGTCTTTTACTGTACCGATTGACTCAGAATAACTTTCTGAATCGATTTAGCGATTCCCATCCGTCTGTCCGTACATCTGTCTGTCCGTCCGTCTGTGTGTCCATGTAAACCTTGTAATTAAACTATTGAAATTTGTGGAAATCGGTACATGTTCAGATCTAGTTCCCACACAAATGACCCCTATGAGATCGACTGAAATTGCCATAAGATCCAAATTATCATATAGATCTCGTTCAAATTGGGTTTGTTGTTTTAATTATATCCATTAATCAGAAGTCCAAAACTAAACCCTATAGAACAATTTTTAGTAATAGCCCTCGTATAATGCTGGTTTCCGATCTTCACTTAAACCTTTTAAAAACAAAAATATTGCAGAGAGTTTCCCCAAATTTGGTTTGGATATGTTTTTGCAAAAAATAAGTGATCGGTCCATTTTTCGAGCTAGTCCCCATATAAATATAGCATTCGATATGAACTTTTTCATATCCGAAGTCAAAAAATTAATAACATTGTCACTCAGATTTAGTTTATGCTTATTTTCTATAACTAATTAGTTCAACCTAAGACCACTTTTCTAAACGCATGGTATAGGTTATCGCATAATCGGTCTAGACCGACTATAATTTTCTTATCTGTTGTTTTTTCATATAAAATATAATATTTTTAATTAAGAATGTCAACACCTAATTTTTGCTGGGGTACTTGTTTATTTACACATTTTTTTTTTTTTTTGTATTAAACGAAAAACTTTAAATGAATTTAGCGGTTAACAAGCAAATTTAACAAAGCTCCAGTTTATTAAAACAGGCTCGTTAAAGGCCATCGCAACCTGCTTTATTAAAATGGAGCATTTTTTTTTATTCAGTTTCTTATAGTTTGGGTTAAAGTTGATTTTAACAGGTTTTTTATATCATCTTTTTTATTATATTAAGACCATTTTAAATGATGCGTTCCAATGGATAGAATCAGAGCACAATCGAAGTATTTTGCATCAAGTGTCAAGCTTTCGTCATGCATTCTGTCTGCATTTACTTATGATACATTTTTTTTTTATTACAAAAATTATTTATTGCGACTTTTTGATAAACCTTCCTGTAAAGAGAAAAAATATTAGTTTAATTAAATACATAAGAATATTAAAGCTTTTAAAAATGTGAATATCCTTGCTTACTTTTTGTTTGCAGAACTTGCAAAGTTTGGGCCAATGGAAATTCCACAAATATAACAATTATAAATGCCAGTGCAGTTGATAATATGAAGACCGTAATAGATTGAGTGGTCTGAAAATTAACAAAAATAAAATAAAGAATTGTTGATAAGACATTAATATTAAACTTACAATATATGTAAAATTAGCAGTGAAAGGATGTCGATGATAAGCATTGATTAGATACAAAATAGGAAATTGCCATAAATAAATTTGAAAGGATAATCTGGCCAAAATCCGGAAAATTGGCATACAGCAAAATTCATAAGCTAAACCTAAAATAGAAAAATTATAAATACTTTATGTTAGCTATTTAAAACAACAATAGTTGCTACTTACTTTTAAACTTGCAACACATACCCAATAATGGTAAACCACATACAAATAATATCCAAACGATGCGATATAGACCACCATATAAAGCTGTCCATATTGAAAATTCTTGTAATATCAGTCTACTACCTAACCAGCATAGTAGAAATGCGATGGGAGCAGATATCCAAAAAACATATACAGATTTTATTACACTAAGTATATATTCTTGTGACTGCAGACGTTTCTCTTCAGTACGAGCGAATTTTAAGAATATTTCACCAAAAATTATACCAAATAAGTAACCGCCTAAATTAGTATAGAATTGTATATACATTTGACCATATACAGGAACATCCTTAAAAAAGCCATATCGATAATGTCTGTCGGAGTTGAATATATAGAACATTAAACAATGAACAAAAGGAATATGCATAATAACGGGTGATTTTTTTGAGGTTAGGATTTTCATGCATTAGTATTTGACAGATCACGTGGGATTTCAGACATGGTGTCAAAGAGAAAGATGCTCAGTATGCTTTGACATTTCATCATGAATAGACTTACTAACGAGCAACGCTTGCAAATCATTGAATTTTATTACCAAAATCAGTGTTCGGTTCGAAATGTGTTTCGCGCTTTACGTCCGATTTATGGTCTACATAATCGACCAAGTGAGCAAACAATTAATGCGATTGTGACCAAGTTTCGCACTCAGTTTACTTTATTGGACATTAAACCAACCACACGAATGCGTACAGTGCGTACAGAAGAGAATATTGCGTCTGTTTCTGAGAGTGTTACTGAAGACCGTGAAATGTCGATTCGTCGCCGTTCGCAGCAATTGGGTTTGTGTTATTCGACCACATGGAAGATTTTACGCAAAGATCTTGGTGTAAAACCGTATAAAATACAGCTCGTGCAAGAACTGAAGCCGAACGATCTGCCACAACGTCTAATTTTCAGTGAATGGGCCCTAGAAAAGTTGGCAGAAAATCCGCTTTTTTATCGACAAATTTTGTTCAGCGATGAGGCTCATTTCTGGTTGAATGGCTTCGTAAATAAGCAAAATTGCCGTATTTGGAGTGAAGAGCAACCAGAAGCCGTTCAAGAACTGCCCATGCATCCCGAAAAATGCACTGTTTGGTGTGGTTTGTACGCTGGTGGAATCATTGGACCGTATTTTTTCAAAGATGCTGTTGGACGCAACGTTACGGTGAATGGCGATCGCTATCGTTCGATGCTAACAAACTTTTTGTTGCCAAAAATGGAAGAACTGAACTTGGTTGACATGTGGTTTCAACAAGATGGCGCTACATGCCACACAGCTCGCGATTCTATGGCCATTTTGAGGGAAAACTTCGGAGAACAATTCATCTCAAGAAATGGACCGGTAAGTTGGCCACCAAGATCATGCGATTTGACGCCTTTAGACTATTTTTTGTGGGGCTACGTCAATTCTAAAGTCTACAGAAATAAGCCAGCAACTATTCCAGCTTTGGAAGACAACATTTCCGAAGAAATTCGGGCTATTCCGGCCGAAATGCTCGAAAAAGTTGCCCAAAATTGGACTTTCCGAATGGACCACCTAAGACGCAGCCGCGGTCAACATTTAAATGAAATTATCTTCAAGAAGTAAATGTCATGGACCAATCTAACGTTTCAAATAAAGAACCGATGAGATTTTGCAAATTTTATGCGTTTTTTTTTTAAAAAAAGTTATCAAGCTCTTAAAAAATCACCCGTTATTAACATTTTAAAATAGTTCACTTACTCTGGGGCTATCACAAAACATGGATCCAATTTCATAATGTAGGTGATAGCAAAGGGTATAGCCAACGACAAAACTGCCAAAGATGATAGAATATATCTTTTTAGTTTTGGATACCTGTAATGAATAAAATGTTGAAAATATAAATTATTTAATAAAATAATGTGTGTGGGTCATTTTGAAAGTTGTATGGATTTGTATGATCACTTTTAAGAAATAAACATGAATTCGAAATTTGTTTAATATTCACCACAATTTGGAAATACGCGCTCTGCTATCACATCGTCGAAGTATCTATAATATAAATAGGCTAGGTGAATTCTTGTTACCGATGTTTTGTTCTACCGATTTATCCCGATTTGGACCAAACGCATATTATTTGAATGATATTTCGTTTTAGCTGTTCACCAGATTTACAGGTTTTTTAATTTTTTACTTTATTTTGAGTAAATTGCATTTATAGGTGCTACTAACACATACATAAAATTATGCATATGCTATGTGTGTGTTTATTAAATTTGTTAATGTGTTTGTTAGTGAGTTTGTATCTTCATTCACAATAATAATAAACCAAAAAAGTGTTGGTTTGTGAATTGTCTATGTTGAAAAATAAAATTGCCTAGAAATTGCACTCGAATTTCGAGCGCTGGAATCTGCTAGTAACTTTTGATTAGAGATGTGACGGATAGTGATTTGGCCGGATAACCGGATACCGGATATCCGGCAAGATGCGAGGCCGGATAGCCGATATCCGCCGGCCGGATAGTAAATTAAAGATTTCATTATTTCTAGTTCGGCAGGCAATAACGCCGCGGTTACACCTTCAACTTTTGGTTGAAAGGCTTTTACACATACTGCTTGTCAGAATTCGTTGAAACTGGCAGCTGTGACGCAGGCTGTACGCAACAGGTTGATCAACTTTGTTGTTTATTCATTTTATTTTAAATATTTAGTTAAATTTTTAGTTAAAAAATCACTTTAATTTTTGTTTTAAAAAACACACACGTTTTAATAACTTTTCCACCAAACAAATCAAATGAATATGACACAGATGTTACAAATCAGCTGTTTAGTTGGTCAACTGGTTGAAACGCTGGTTGAAAGAGAAAATCGCAAGCAACCGCCTTTCAACTTTAAAATGTGTAAGTGTATTAGTGGAAAATTCGGAGTTGAAGGCAACTAGTTGAACGTGTAACCCCCGGGTAAGCGACAATAAACAGGTGGAGCGATGTTAGTTATCTTTGGAAAATAACGTACTGCAGTCTGGCAATACTGAAAATCAACAAATTAAAATCTGGCATTACTGAAAATCAACAGCTGATTGTTTCAATTATTTTACTTCATAATTTGTACGAAAAGAGCAGAGAACATGTCTTCAATGATAAGAAAATCGCCTATTTGGCAATATTTTGAAATTAAAAGTGAAAATAATAAGTTTGCTATTTGTTTATTGTGCAAACTACCAATTTCTCGTGGTGGTGAAGGAAAAACAGCAGGTGCGTAAGAGTAATGTTTTTTTTGCAGCCTATTTAATAATACAACCTACAAGTTTCGAATCATATACTTATTAATTTTAAATCTTCCCCCAGGCACATCTGCTATGAGCAATCATTTGAAATTAAAGCACCCAGAAAAATTCATGAATTTGAATAAAGATAAAAAAACGACGCAGCTACGTCGCTTGCGGAGCCTGTCAACGCTTGTACAAGTTCCTCTTCTACAAGGCAACAGACTTTGTCAGAGGCGTTCGATAGAAAACTGCTTTGGGACATAAATAATGCAACTGCGAAAAAATACCATTATCTCATAGCAGAAATGATTGCACTGGATAATGAGCCACTTTGTGTCGTTGAAAGAGTTGGATTCGCAAGATTACTTAAGCAAGCTTTACCACGCTATGAATTGCCAAGCCGAGCCTTTATGACCCAAAAAATAATTCCCGATATTTACAACCGAATTTTCAAAAAAATCCAAACAAGAATTTCAAGTGCTGTCGCAGTTTCTGTCACTTCTGACATGTGGACGTGTTTGCGCAATAACTCCAGCTTTCTGAGTTTCACAGCTCATTGGCTTTCTGCAGAATTTAAACTTCAACACGGAGTTCTAGCTATGAAACCGTTTTCAGGATCTCATACAGGAGAAAACATAGCAAATGAACTCAATAGTATTACATCTCGCTGGGATATTGAACAAAGCAAAATACATGTTATTGTTCATGACAGTGGCGCAAACATGGTCAAAGGCGTTCGAATGGCGGAGTATAATTCCGCCAGGTGTTTCATTCATTCGCTTCAGAGGGTTGTGCTTGAGTCTTTAAAGGTACACCCTGAAGTAATGGACTTGATTGCCAAAGGTAGACGTGTCGTAACTCACTTCAATCATTCAGGTTTAGCAAAAGAAAAATTGCTGGTGCTTCAAAAAGAACTATGTTTACCAGAGCATCAATTGGTGCAAGATATAAACACGAGGTGGAATTCCACTTTCTATATGATGGAACGCTTATTGGAACAAAAACGTGTTATCTCCCTTTATGTGTCTGAAAACGACACACTTACTAATCTAACAACTCGTCAGTGGTGTTTGATGGAGCAGTGTGTACAACTTTTGAAGCCGTTTGAAGAAATAACTAAAATTACAAGTGCTGGCCTCTCCTGCATATCTGAAGTTATACCGCATGTAGCTGCATTAAAAAAATTCTTAGACAAGGACGAAACTATACGACGAACAGCGGATTTACTTAATATGAGAGGCTCCTTAAAAGCGCAATTGACATCTCGTTTTATTTCCTTAAGTGAAGATCCAAAATACCTTATTGCAACTTTTCTGGATCCCAGATTTAAGGCTAACTTTTTGGGAAAAGTTGAAGCTGAAAGAGCTCGACAGACTATTTTATTGGAACACTTAAGAATGACTTGCGACACGTCTTCCATCAGTAGTTGTTCATCGACGTCTTCAACTAGACCTAAACAGTTACGATTAAATGAAACTGATTCAAATGTAGCTCGTGAATCTCACGAAACATTTTGGGATTGTTTTAATGAAGTGGCAGATGAAAACAACATTCAGTCTAGCGATCATGAGAAGAACCAAATTGCTACCGAGATTGAATTCTTCTTGAAGGAAGTTCGAATTGATCGCAGTCAGGATCCTTACGCTTGGTGGTCGTTTAACTCCAAAAAATACCCAATTTTAACGTCTCTTACTAAAATGTTCCTTTCAGCTCCTTGCAGCAGCGTTTATAGCGAAAGACTTTTTTCGGAAGCTGGCTTGGTTTACGAAAACAAGCGAAATCGTCTATTGTCTGCGAACGCTGAAAATTTAGTTTTTATTCACCATAATCTACCTCTTCTTAATTTTGAGTATTAATGTCAATCGTTGTATTAATTGGACGTTTTTTAAGTTTTTAGTTTAAACATAAATTTTTCAGTAAAGTGAATATCTCAAAACGTATTTTAAGTTTTTGAAAGATAATTTGTAATTTTTTGTTACTTTTTTACCTTTAAATAAAAGCTATTTTATTGTTAGTTACTTAATACAAATTTATTTGCTTAAAATAATTCTAAGAAAATATCCGGCCGGCCAGATACCGGATAGTAGCTTATTATCCGATATCCGGCCGAATAGTAAATTTAGGCCGGATATCCGGCAAACCGGATAGTTGCCGGATATCCGTCACA
The DNA here is from genome assembly GCA_963682025.1 of Cordilura impudica. Lineage (NCBI taxonomy): Eukaryota > Metazoa > Arthropoda > Insecta > Diptera > Scathophagidae > Cordilura > Cordilura impudica. The sequence goes on along the minus strand of OY821521.1, from coordinate 24,005,194 downwards.
TCTCTACTTTTGATAGTCTTAATACTGTTCATTTTAAAATAAGCGCGTTGAGCAATCGATTAAAATTATATGTAACTTTTTATATAAACAGCTGTTTTGAATAATGTAAATTAAAATATTATTTTTTTTTAACTTAATATATTCTCCCGCTGATTACTGACTCCATGACTGTATGAGCAACATTTTCAAAAAGTTCCATATCTTAAAAAAGTACAGTTGTTTATAAAGTACAAGTATTTTTCTTGAAAAAGTACCTTTTCTTAAAAAGTAGCTATTCTTAAAAGAAATAAATTTTCTGAATTAAATACCTTTTGTTAGAAAAGTACATTTTCTTAAAAAATTACACTTTCTTTAAAATAATACTTTTTCGTAACAAACTCCTTTTTTTAAAATCGTAAATTTTTAGTCATTTATTTATTGTTCGGTTTAAGATCATGTATATATTTTTCTAATGAAAGAAAGATAATAATTTTTGTAATGTAAGAGAAATATTGGAAAAAAAATTGAAGACAGCGCTAGATGGAGTAGCTACTTTCGAACAAAGCGACTTGTTCATCTTCAGCATCCTTCTGCCTATTGCCTAATCTGTTAAGATTTCACATGCCATTATAGTTCCATCTAGAGGACAATGGCAAAAACAAAGAGCTGTTCACATTACAAGACTTGTAATTGATCTGGCTATGTTAATGTAGAGAAAGCTAAAAATTGGAAAAGCTTGTTCGTACAAACTCTCGTATATAAAAAGAAAAACATTTCTCATGTTCTTTTCTTTCAAATTTTGAGTTAAATAGTTGATTAAGCATGAGTTGAAGTAATAGGCAGAAGGATGCTGAAGATGAACAAGTCGCTTTGTTCGAAAGTAGCTACTCCATCTAGCGCTGTCTTCAATTTTTTTTCCAATATTTCTCTTACATTACAAAAATTATTATCTTTCTTTCATTAGAAAAATATATACATGATCTTAAACCGAACAATAAATGACTAATTATTCTTATACAGATCAACGATACATAACAATAACAAATCCTAAATTTTCATAAAAAAAGTTAATTTTCTTCAAAAATACCTTTTGTTAAAAAATACCTTTCGTTGAAAAAGTATATTTTCTTAAAAAATTATTATTATTAAATTATTTAATTTTTGTTATAATAATGTTCGTTTATATGTATACATATGTTTTAGATAAATCCCTGAGGATGCTATTCGACGAATAGCGAAATATTGGAATAAAAATAAAGAAATAATTTTTGAAAATACGACCTTGAGCTCGATTAAATAATTTTTTAATTAACAAACGACAGGTCAAATAAAATATTACATCTTTTAATTACAACGGAGAGCACTCCGTGAGAACAAAAACAAATATGGTATACTACAAATTAAAGAAAAGCAGTAACATCAAAACAAAAATTAATAAATACAGAAGGATTAGAGACAAAGCACTAAAATTAAAATCATCAATAACTTTCTTAATACGATGTAGAAACTCAGGTATTACACCAACATTTATAAAGAATTGTACTAAGAAAATATATAACATTTTTGACACAAATATGGGTACAAAATCGACTATAAGTCAGACACTTTCAAACTGTATACAGAACTTTCATAACAAACTCAACCTACTACTAAAACAAAAACATGAAATTTTAAAAGTCAGTAATGAGGAACAAGAGAGTATTAAAAATAATTTTAAAAAACATTTAACTGAAGAAGAACTAAGATAATTATGGAACAGTGAGGATATTTTGTCATACCATTTGAATACAGAAATTAAAGACAGACAAAAAAGAAAATTTGAAAAACTTTTAGAATTACAAAAAAGAGAAATGGATATACAATTTAACAATAAATGGTTTATTAACAAGACAAAAACAACGTTTCCAAAAGATGTTCAACGGATTTTATCACTGGGAAAAAACATGCATTAGCGGTAACAAAAAAAGAATTTCCTATGCTAAAATACATAACGGATGGTGAAGATTTCGTACAAACAATACAAGACAAAGAGGAACAGGAAATGGCCAGGACAAAATTTACATCAATTATTGACAATCATATGAATAAAATGAAATTAAACAATAGGAATAAATTTATAGTAAATACATTGGTAAAGGCCGAAAAGTTTTTGAAGTACAACAAGAACATATTAATATCAAATGCTGATAAGGGTAACGTTACGGTGGCAATGAATAAAGAAGAATATGATATAAGAATGAAACATATAGTAGGAGATATGATGACGTATCAAAGATCTAATAAGGACCCCACGACTAATTTACAGAGAAGAAACAATGAATTTGTTGACGAACTATTAAATAAAAGTGTAATTTCGGAAATGGAGAGAAGAAAAATAAAATCGGATGTGGCGACAGCTTCGAGAATATATGGACGTCCTACAATCCATAGGGAAGATTATCAATTAAGGCCCATTTGTTTTAGCATTATTGCACCTTCATATAAACTATGCAAATATATAACGGAAATATTAAAGTAAATTACAGAGGACTCGATATACAACGAAAGGGATTCAGTGCAATTTAGGGATAAGGTTAAAAATATCACGATACAGGACGATGAAAGACTAATATCTTTCGATGTAGTGTCGTTATTTCCGAGCATACCTGTGGATCTAGCTATAAGAATTATTGAAGACAGATGGGGAGAGATTTCAGAATACACAAATATGACTAAAGATCTATTCTTATGCATTCTAAGATTTTGCATTAAAGACAATAGGTATTTCAAATATGATAATAAGATTTACATCCAGAAGAAAGGATTGCCCATGGGGTCACCGGCTTCACCTATCGTTGCGGATATTGTTATGGAAAAACTTTTAGACACCTGTATTGGAAAGCTGACGAAAAAACCCAAACTATTGACGAAATATGTAGATGATCTATTTAGTGTAGAAAGGGCAATAGAAGAAATTATGACTAACCTTAATAGTTTTAACCCCAGCATTAAGTTCACGATTGAATATGAACGTAATTCTGAGTTACCGTATCTAGATACAATTGTAATAAGAAATAAAAACAATATAAGTAGAAATAAAACAATACAAGTAGAAAAAATTTTCATATAGAAACAATCTACAGTATAACCCGTTTAATTACCCCACGCTTAAATACATTTCACGCTTATTTACCTCGAATTCTAAATCCCCGCTTTTTTGCACACTATGTCTAACAAAACCCCACGGTTAATTGACTTTTGTTTAATTTCCCGGTTCGGGTAATTACCTCGAATATTTTATCCAGAAAATAAAATTTCCATTAAATTTCCTTGGTTTAATTACCCAAAGTACTTATGGGCTCACGATACACAGTGGTTCAAAACCAAAAAAAAGTGGTAATAAGTCTGGAACTTCTAAACTATTGGTTGGATTGGAATAGTATATTCTAGGCGATAGTAGTCAAGGATATAGGCTTTCAAAATATTTATTTTTGAGATACCCTGTTGTAACACAGGGTGAGCTACAGGGTGCCAAAGTCGACCACCTCGAGGTGGAAAATGCTTTCAAAGCTTGTAACTTTTATAAATATGAATTGATTTTTACGTTTTTTAAATTTTTCCAATAACCATTAAATTGTTAACAAAAAACATGCTATACTACCTAGTTATCGCTTATGGTTTAAAAAATATTTGATTTTAAAAATCAACATTTGAACTTTTCACCAAATTCTGTCTTGGTTTTTCACAAATAACATTTTTACTAAAATAGATAAAAAAAAAATCTAAAAATATGAATATTGAATTATTTCAAACCGTTTAGTCAGCACAAAATCTTAAAGTTGACTTTTTGAATCAGCATCTAAAGATTGCACATTTTTGCCAAAAAATACCCTTCATTCTTTCACTTTTTTCTCGCAACCTTGGTAAAACATGTATATATTTTTCTACATATTTTAAAAGAATATGCTTCAAGAATGGTTGTAAGTGAAATTTTTAATATTTTTGGACATGCACCCTACGTCCAGCATTGGACGAAATTGGGCAATTTAAAAAAAAAAAACTAAGTTTTAAAAGTTAATACAAAAATATCCGCTCGATTTCTTCAAATATTTCACCGCAGTATTAAAGCCCCAGATATTTTTATTTATTTGCCGCAATAAAATTCACCGCCGTTATATAAACGTGGTCAGGAGGGCTTAAATGGTGAAAAAAAGTCAAATTTTCATACGAATTTTTTTTGTTAACATAAAAAACATATTAAGATTAGTTATTTTTATATTTCGTTTATTGATTCAGAACGGCATTTAAATTATCTAAAACACTTCAAAAAATCATTTTGATAACATTAATAGTTTTTGAGATATTTATATTGAAATTTCAGGAAAAAATATAGAAAAACTATGGTTTTTCGTTTTTTTTTTGGTTTTTTTTGGTAAAGTGTTCCCAAAATTTTTGAGTTTTACTTATTATTATATATATTGTTAAAGAAGACATATTTATCTATTCAACGATATATAACATGTCTATCAAATATATTGCAACATGCTGAAATAATGACCCCAAACCACACTCCACAGGCAAAAATTTAGCTATTTCTCTATTTGTTCATATAAATGGTCATTTACATAGTGAATGACATATATTTTTATTGTTTTTTGGTAAAGGGTTGCATACGTTTTTATTACTTCAAATAATTTTATATATCTTTTCAAAGAAGGTATAATTATAAGTTAATGGTGTATGAAATATTTACCTAATGAGTTTCAACTGATCATAAAATTGCTATATATTGAGGCTATATAATGAGACAAGTTCTTCTTCTAGTGAGAGAGAATATCAGGACATATGGAGTAATTTAACATCCGGATCTAAGTTTCTATGTCGGCCAATCCGATTTGAGTACACAAAGGAAGACAAAATTACAACACAAAGCTTAGTGAGTTCAATAAATCAGGAAATTTCGAGATTGTCTCCAGTTTTTGTGGAAATATCTGGAAGTGTCATTAAAGTGTTATTTCAACCACTTTTTACAATGATTGATGGGAAATTAGCCAATGCCGTTACAGATATAATATCTACTTGGAAATGTAATATATGTGGAAAGAAAAGTTCAGAATTTCGTAACAGTTGTGATGAAATTCCTATTAATGAAAATGCTTTAAAATTTGGAATATCACCACTTCATGCAAGAATACGATTTATGGAATATTGCTTGCATCTCGCATATGATCTAAAATACCGGCAAATTCCAGGACAAGAAAATATACCAGTTAAAAATAATACTGATCTACACGACATACGAAAAACTGAGAAGAAAAGAATTCAGGATGAATTTAAAATGCAACTTGGTCTAATTATCGATAAGCCTCTTTGTGGCTATGGAAGTTCAAATGATGGTAATACAGCAAGACGTTTCTTTGAAGATCCCGAAACTATTTCTTTGATTACTGGCATTGACACGGCTTTAATCGCACGGTTTAAAGTAATATTAGCTGTCATTAATAGTTAACAACAAATTAATGCGGAGAAATTGAAAATATATGCTAGTGGAACTAAGGAATTAATAATGAACTTATATCCTTGGAGGCCAATGACACCAACTGTACACAAAATATTAGCTCATGGGAAAGAAATAATACAAAATAGCATCCTGCCCTTGGGAGAACTGACTGAAGAAGCACAAGAAGCTAGAAACAGAGATGTCAAACACTTTAGACTTTTTAATACAAGAAAATGTAGCAAAGAAGCCCAAAATTCCGATTTAATGGAATATTTATTGATATCATCAGAGCCAGTAATATACTCCATAAGAACAAAATGGTTACCAAAAATAACTCTTGAAATAGAAAATGATGATTCCGAAGCTATGGATATAAAACATCTTTTACCTTTTGATATTTCTGATTGTTTTGTAGAAAATAACTAGTAAAAAAACAAATAAAAAAATACTCATTAAAAAAAATTTTGTTATATTTTTTATTTAATAATGAAAATATCTTAGGCATTGGCTTTTTACCTGTTTTTTTTTTTATAAAATCAGCATCAGAGTTGCGGGCAATTTTATGATCTGTTGAAACTCATTAGGTAAATATTTCATACACCATTAACTTATAATTATACCTTCTTTGAAAAGATGTATACAATTATTTGAAGTAATAAAAACGTATGCAACCCTTTACCAAAAAACAACAAAAACAAGTAAGAAAATTATAGTCGGTCTAGACCGACTATACGATACCCTATACCATGCGTTTAGAAACCCTATCTCTTAGGCCCAATTAACTGGACATAGAAAATAAGCAAAAACCAAATTTGAGTGGGATTTTTATTAATTTTTTTGGCTGCAAATATGAAAAAGTTCATATCGGAGGCTATATCTATACAGGGACTAGGTCCAAAAATGGACCGATCCTGATCATGTTTGGTAAAGTCTCTTGTATTTTGCAAAAATATATACAAACAAAATTTGAGAAGAATCAGTGCAATATTTTTGTTGTTTAATAGATTTAAGTGAAGATCGGGAAGCAGCTCTATATAGGGTCAAAGGGATCACAAAGTCATTATACCCAAACCACATAGTGGTATACGGTATAAATATGTCATTCACTATGTAAATGACCATTTACATGAACAAATAGAGAAATAGCTAAATTTTTGCCTGTGGAGTGTGGTTTGGGGTCATTATTTGAGCATGTTGCAATATATTTGATAGACATGTTATATATCGTTGAATAGATAAATATATCTTCTTTAACGATATATATAATAATAAGTAATATTCAAAAATTTTGGGAACACTTTACCAAAAAAACCAAAAAAAAAACGAAAAACCATAGTTTTTCTATATTTTTTTCTGAAATTTGAATATAAATATCTCAAAAACTATTAATGTTATCAAAATGATTTTTTGAAGTGTTTTAGATAATTTAAATGTCGTTCTGAATCAATAAACAAAATATAAAAATAACTAATCTTAATATGTTTTTTATGTTAACAAAAAAAATTCGTATGAAAATTTGACTTTTTTCACCATTTAAGCCTTCCTGACCACGTTTATGTAACGGCGGTGAATTTTATTGCGGCAAATAAATAAAAATATTTGGGACTTTAATACTGCGGTGAAATATTTGAAGAAATCGAGCGGATATTTTTGTATTAACTTTTAAAACTTAGTTTTTTTTTTAAAAATTGCCCAATTTCGTCCAATGCTGGACGTAGGGTGCATGTCCAAAAATATTAAAAGTTTCACTTACAACCATTCTTGAAGCATATTCTTTTAAAATATGTAGAAAAATATATACATGTTTTACCAAGGTTGTGAGAAAAAAGTGAAAGAATGAAGGGTATTTTTTGGCAAAAATTTGCAATTTTTAGAACTTGATTCAAAAAGTCAACTTTAAGATTTTGTGCTGACTAAACGGTTTGAAATAATTCAAAAAATACTTCAACGTATTTTTTTAAAAAGTACTGGCTACCGCCACATATTTTTAGATTTTTTTTTTTTTATCTATTTTAGTAAAAATGTTATTTGCGAAAAACCAAGAAAGAATTTGGTGAAAAGTTCAAATGTTGATTTTTAAAATCAAATATTTTTTAAACCATAAGCGATAACTAGGTAGTATAGCATGTTTTTTGTTAATAATTTAATGGTTATTGGAAAAATTTAAAAAACGTAAAAATCAATTCATATTTGTAAAAGTTACAAGCTTTGAAAGCATTTTCCACCTCGAGGTGGTCGACTTTGGCACCCTGTAGCTCACTCTGTGTTACAACAGGGTATCTCAAAAATAAATATTTTGAAAGCTTATATCCTTGACTACTATCGCCTAGAATATACTATTCCAATCCAACCAATAGTTTAGAAGTTCCAGACTTATTACCACTTGACTTGAACCACTGTGCGATGTGGTATGACCAGATGCGCCTGAATAATGCTATAATTTCTAGAAAATTGGTAATGAATAAAGCAAAGGAGTTTGCTATAAAAATTAATTCAGATTTTGAACCGAACAGTGGTTGGCTGCGGAGCTGGCATAGGAAAGAAAACATAAAATTCACAATGATACATGGAGAAAGTAATAAAAATGATCGTGAATGTGCCCGAAATTTGCTGAAAAGTAGTCTTGAAAATATATTTCATGCTGATGAAAATGGCCTTTTTTATAAAGCTGTGCCAAGGGGAACATTTGCTTGAAAAGGGGACTCAGACAAAATCAATAAATCTTAAAAAGAACGTCTAACATTATTATTTTATTGTAACTCTGTGAGAAAATACCAAAAAGTGTTTGCAATTAACTTCTTTATGTGATACATATGAATTATTTGCATTTAATAAAATGTTTAAGTTTTTTTAGTAACCCTGTTTTACATATAATTTGGATAATTTGATGTATTTAAAAGTATTCGTCTTATTGCCTCTTATGAGGTAATTAAACGTGTTCGTTTAAATGCTTTCCCCGCATAATTACCCAAAAATCTTGAAAATTTTGACGAGGTAATTAACCGAGGAATACTGTATTCAATTAAAACATAACAATTATCACAATGTTCAATAAATCGCTGATGAAGGCTGAAATGCCAGAAACCGGTCCGATTAAGAATAAAGTGCAGTTATGAATTTTTGAAATATATGCGTTCTTCTTCTTTACCACGCACCATTATAAACAAAATTAAAATTTGCATTAATTGCAATATGTCTGAAAAATGACTAAAACTAACAAACAAAAAATTTCTTCGCTTCAAAAGCGTCATCTCAAATATATGTAAAAGTGCATATGTATGTATGTACAAAACAGTACATCACATATGACAACTCTTACGAAAACTGAGAATAGTGGAAATTAGAAGTATAAATGCAAAAAATATTCAAAATTCAAAAAATAACGATTGTTTGTTTGGACAGAGTTGTATCTTCTGAAATTAATACAAAGTAAAGCTGTAGTGTACGAAAACCGAATCTAACCATATTGCTCGTAGGCCTGACTTTAGGTGAGTGTGTTAAAGCGCTGACCAAAAAGTGCAAGTACGAGTGTATGTGAAGGTTCATGGTTCAAAACCTCACGGCCGCCCTAAGTAGAAAAAATTTTCATATAGAAACAATCTATTCAATTAAAACATAACAATTATCACAATGTTCAATAAATCGCTGATGAAGGCTGAAATGCCAGAAACCGGTCCGATTAAGAATAAAGTGCAGTTATGAATTTTTGAAATATATGCTTTCTTCTTCTTTACCACGCACCATTAGAAACAAAATTAAAATTTGCATTAATTGCAATATGTCTGAAAAATGACTAAAACTAACAAACAATATAAAAGTAAATTGGTATCAAAAACCAAGTGCATCAGGTCGAATAATTAATTTCTATTCTAAACACCCAAAGAAAATAATAATAAATACGGCCAATAACCTTATAAAAATGGTTCTCAACATTAGTGATGTGGAATTTCACAAAGAAAATATAGAGAAGCTAAGGGAGATATTATATAATAATAATTTTCCAAAAAAACTGACAAATAAATTGATTCGTGACTATGAAAAAACAAAAAACATCTCAAATATTAAACAAGATGCGAAAATTTACAAAACATTAACATATGTTCGAGAATTATCTGAAAGATTTGAAAAATCTAAATTATTTAATGAAGAAAACTACAAGGTGGCTCATAAATCGGACAATAATCTTGCCAAATTGTACAGCAAAACAAACGACAAAATAGAAAAATTCGAAAAATGTAATGTTATATATAAAATACCTTGCATTGGCAACGAGTCTGATAACTGCGGAAAAGTTTATGTTGGGTACAACGAAAAACAAATTAAAAACAAGGATAGCAGCACACAAATCTGACCAACGGCTAAGAAATAACAATTCGTTACAAAAATCAGCATTAGTGAACCACTGTGCAAGAGAAAACCACTCTCCTGACTTTGAGAACGTAAAAGTTTTACAGTGTAATGGCAATTACAAAAAACGTTACATGTTAGGAATGCTGAACATCATAAATGTACCAACAAATTAGAGAATTAACTTCAAAGCAGACACAGAAAGTTGCGCTCAAAGCTACAGACATTTAGTTAACAAACGGTCATAGTGCAATATAAATATTTATAATAAACATTTTTACTCAGTGCAATAACTGACGATGGTGGAGACACAATAGTTTTTTAAGAATTTTGTGATAATATTTAATGTGAAAATTTTTTGTTGTTTTGTGATTTAATTTTTGTTATAATAATGTTCGTTTATATGTTATACATATGTTTTAGATAAATCCCTGAGGATGCTATTCGACGAATAGCGAAATATTGGAATAAAAATAAAGAAATAATTTTTGAAAATACGACCTTGAGCTCGATTGAATAATTTTTTAATTAATTATTTTTTCCTAAAAAAGTACCTTTTCTAGAGACATTCGTTTTCTTAAAAAAGTAATTTTTCTTAAAAAATTACCTTAAAAGAGTACCTTTTCTTAAAAAAGTACAATTCACCACAATTTTGAAATACGCGCTGTGCTATCACATCGCCGAATAGCACACTATACATTTTAAAATTAGCGCGTTGACTAATCAATTAAAGTTATAAGTTACTTTTTATAAAAACAGCTGTTTTTTTGATTATATTGGTGTTGTGAAATTATATCAATTGCAACTCGTAATATTGTAAATTGTTTATCATTAAAAACCATAAAAACAACTATGTGAGTCCGATCACAGGGGAGATGTGCAAACACCTATTTACACATCAATTGAAATCGAACAGTAAGCGTCATCTATGATGGTTGCAATTGTTTACTACACATTAATGGCGTTTTCTGTTGGTTGTTGAATCAGCTAAATAAATTTAAATCATAATCTTTGCACCAATACACTTACATATACCTCACACCGATTTTCCCTTACGCTGTTTTTGTGCTTTTTCCACAAAACTTAAATTTTCTTTAAAAAGCACCTTTTCCTAATAAACTTCCTATTTTTAAATCGTACATTTTATTAAAAAGTACTTAAAAAATAACTTCTTAAAAAAGCACATTTCCTTATAAAAAAATTACCTTTCTTAAAAGAGATACATTTTCTGAATAAAGTACTTTTCTTAAAAACGTACCTTTTCTTAAAAAAGTATCTTTCCTTAAAAAATTGCATTATCTTAAAATAGTACATTTCCTTAAAAAAAATGTCTGTATCTTTTCTTCAAAAAGTACCTTTTCTTAAAAAACTAAGTTTTCTTAAACAAGTACCTTTTCTTAGAAAATTAAATTTTCTTTCAAAAATAATTTCTTTTTTAAAACTCTCTTTTTAAAATTCGTAAATTTTCATTAAAAAAGTTCTTCTTCTTCTGAAAAAGGTACATTTTTTAAAAAAAGTACCTATTCTTAAAAAATTACCTTATCTTAAAAAGTATTAAAAAAGAAATTACCTTAAAATAATACCTTTCCTCAAAAGATAGCTGTTATTATCAAAGTACCTTTTTTAAAAAGTATCTTTGTTAAAAAATATTTTTTGTTAAAAATTTATTTTCTTAAAAAAATATTTTTTCTTTAAAAAAGGACCTTTTAGTAGAAAAGTAGCTTTTCTTAAAAAAGGTACATTTAATTAAAAAAGTAGCTTTTCTTAAAAAAGTGCCTTTCTTAAAAAAACATCCCAAAAAATTTAATTTCTTAAAAAAATACAACTCCGTCCAAGATATTTTTTCTTAAAAATTTATCATTTCATAAAAAGTTTTCATTTCTTGAAAAGGACATTTTATTATAAAAGTTCCTTTTCAAAAAAATTCCTTCTCTTAAAAAAATACCTTTTCTAAAAAAAGTACATTTTCTAAAAAGAAGCACATTTTCTCAAAAAATTACCTTAGAAGAGTAGCTTTTCTTAAAAAATGATCTTAAAATAGTACCTTCCCTTAAAAAGTAGCTGTTCTTATAAAAGTACCTTTTTTTAAAGTATTTTTTGTTAAAAAATACTTTTTGTTGAAAGTTTATTTTGTTAAAAAAATATTTTTTCTTTAAAAAGGTACCTTTTATTAAAAAAGTACCTTTTCTTAAAAAAGTACTTTTTCTCAAAAAAGTAAATTTCTTAAAAAAATATAAAAATTCGTAAAAATTTAATTTTCTTAAAAATGTATCATTTCCTAAAAAATTGTCATTTCTTCAAAAGGACCTGTTGTTAATAAGGAGCTTTGGTATAAAAAACGCTATAAGTTAAAAAAGTTATTTTCTTTAAAAAATTTAATTTTCCTAAAAAAGTGCCTTTTCTCAAAGAAGTACTATTTCTTAAAAAAGGACCTTTTCTTATAAAAGTACCTTTTCTAAAAAATTTCTTCTCTTAAAAAGGGTACCTTTTCTCAAATAATTTCCTTAAAAGAGTACCTTTTTCCTTAAAAAGTGGCTGTTCTTATAAAAGTACCTTTATTTTAAAAAGTATATTTTGTTCAAAAATATCTTTTGTTGAAAATTATATTTTCTTAAAAAAATATTTATTCTTTAAAAAGTGACCTTTTAATAAAAAAAGCATCTTTTCCGAAAAAAGGTATCTTTTATTAAAAAAGTACCTTTTATTAAAGTAATTTTTCTTAAAAAAGTACCTTTCTCAAAGAAGTACCTTTTCGTAAAAAAGTAAGTTAACAAGTACCTTTGTTAAAAAAACACTATAAGTTAAAAAAGTTCTTTTTTTTAAAAAATTTAATTTTCCTAAAAAAGTGCCTTTTCTTAAAGAAGTACTATTTCTTAAAAAAGTACCTTTTCTTATAAAAGTACCTTTTCTAAAAAAATTTTTCTCTTAAAAAGGGTACCTTTTCTCAAATAATTACCTTAAAAGAGTACCTTTTTCCTTAAAAAGTGGCTGTTCTTATAAAAGTACCTTTATTTTTAAAAGTATCTTTTGTTCAAAAATATCTTTTGTTGGAAATTATATTTTCTTAAAAAAATATTTATTCTTTAAAAAGGTACCTTTTAACAAAAAATTATCTTTTCTGAAAAAAGGTATCTTTTATTAAAAAAGTAACTTTTATTGAAGTAATTTTTCTTAAAAAAGTACCTTTCTCAAAGAAGTACCTTTTCGCAAAAAAGTAAGTTAACAAGTACCTTTGGTTTAAAAAACACTATAAGTTAAAAAAGTTATTTTCTTTAAAAAATTTAATTTTCCTAAAAAAGTGCCTTTCCTCAAAGAAGTAATATTTCTTAAAAAAGTACCTTTTCTTATAAAAGTACCTTTTCTAAAAAATTTCTTCTCTTAAAAAGGGTACCTTTTCTCATATAATTACCTTAAAAAGTACCTTTTTCCTTAAAAAGTGGCTGTTCTTATAAAAGTACCTTTATTTTAAAAAGTATCTTTTGTTCAAAAATATCTTTTGTTGAAAATTATATTTTCTTAAAAAATATTTCTTCTTTAAAAAGGTACTTTTCTTAAAAAAAGTACCATTTATTTAAAAAAGCACCTTTTATTAAAAAAATACCTCTTATTAAAAAAAGTAAATTTTCTTAAAAAAGTACCTTTTCTTAAAAAGGTACTTTTTCTCAATAAAGTAAATTTCTTAAAAAAATATAACTTCGTAAATATTTTATTTTCTTAAAAATTTATCATATTCTAAAAAATTGTCATGTCTTGAAAAGGACCTGTTGTTAACAAGGACCTTTGGTTAAAAAAACACTATAAGTTAAATAGGTACTTTTCGTTAAAAAATTAGATTTTCTTAAAAAAGTGCCTTTTCTCAAAGAAGTACTTTTTCTTAAAAAAGTATCTTTTTAAAAAAAAAAACCTCTAAAAGTACATTTTCTTAAAGAAATAACATTTTACAAAAATTAAATTTTCTTAAAAAAGTACCTTCCCCTTGAAAAGTACTTTCTCCTTAAAAAGTGCCTTTTCTTAAAAAAGTTTCTTATTTAAAAAAAATATCTTTTCTTATAAAAGCAACTTTTCTTTTCCTTTTCTTTAAAAGTACATTTTGTTTAAAAAGTATTCTGCATGGACGACTTAGCCGCCATACATCTGGTTCTAAATAAGTATTTATATTTGGTAGGGCTATAAGCTTGTAACGTTTAAAAATATTAAATATTGATGGCAAGAACGTTTTTTTAAATATTATATATAATAGTGAGAAAAAACGAGTGTATGAGGTGTATTTGAGGTGAACGCAAGAACAGGAGTGGACATGAGGCATTGCGTTTTTAAAGTATCTTGCAGTTTATATGATTATGATAATTTTGTTAAAAGAAATTACGAAAAACAAAATTTTTTAACAAAATAAATATTTTGGGCAATTTTTTTTGTCCATGTATACATATGTATGAGTTGGTGAAGAAAATTTTAAAAAATATTATACATTATTATATTATTACAATATATTACAATATTATACTATTAATATAGGCTAGGCGATTTCTTTTTACCGATGTTTTGTTCTACCGTTTTATCCCGATTTTGACCAAACGTATATTATTTGAAAGGTATTTCTTTTTAGCCGTTTTGCAGATTTACAGATTTTTAAATTTTTTTCTTTATTTTGAGTAAATTGCATTTAAAGTTGCTACTAATACATACATATGCTATGTGTGTGTTTATTACATTTGTTGACGTGTTCGTTAATGAGTTTGTTACCTTCATTCACAATAATAATGAACCAAAAAAAGTGTTGGTTTGTAAATTGGCTAAGTTGAGAAATAAAGTTACGTAGAAAATGCACGCGAATTTCGAGCGCTGGAATCTGGTAGTTTTAATAATTCTTTTGTTTGAAAACTCATAAAACCAATTGATTGTTTAAAGGGGGAAAAACGCATTAAAGTGTGTTTATATATCATAAGAATCATATGTTTCAACTTACTTGGCTATTATTATTAAAATAAAAAAATAAAATGAAAATAGTTGACAATCGGTAGCCATATAATAGGTATGAATATATGCCTTGAAATTGAAAAAAAGATAATTTTTAATATTATTATTATTAAAATATCACACTATTGCAAATAAAACTTACACTTTCAGAACTATTTATATTATTCAACATAAATATATTCTTCCACCATTTTTCACGACTGAAAACGTGATTTGCTTCGGTAACATGCCTCCAAAATGGACCATCTTGTAAGCGTGGGAAAATAGTGGCATTAACTAAAATAAACAAGCCCAACGATGGTAAAAATCTAAATAAAAGAAAATTTATTACAATCGTATGAGTATATGCATGTTATGAAAATTAAACTCTTTAATTTACCATACCTTAAAAACCGAAATATCATGCCTTTCATATAAGTTTTCATGCAATCTTTCAGGCTGGACTTTTCAGTAATAGCACCTAAGTCGTGGAATTTGATGTACAACAGCAAACCACTCATAACATAAAAGATTTCAAGAATTTGTGTAGCATTAAAAGTCCAAAATAGTTTAGGATTTTTAATAAAATTTTCATAATATTCTGGATTTTGAACATGTTGAAATTCGGCAAAAAACATGTGGCCACACATGCTTATCATCATACATGCTGAACGAAAACCATCTAGAAAACTTAAATTTTTTCCCTCCTCCGTATGATACGGTTGAATTATGCGATTAAAATTGCGTTGTATAGAAAACGATGTTAATAACCGAGAAACTGTGGAGTAATGTTAATAAATTAAAAGCCAACCAATATTTCTCAAGATATACAAAAATACATTTTTAGAACATATGAAATTATTTATTTTCGAAAAATATCTAAAAACTACGAATACTTGTTGTAGCAACTGAGTTTGGTGTCAATCGAATTATTTAGCTGTAAGAACTAAATATTTAGCTGTAAGAACTAATAATAAAATTGTTGGCAACAGTGTTGACAATGCATTTTCTTTTTAGTATACCGACACTGGGTAAACAAATTAATATTATCCTACACTCGCAAACAAAAAATTCCTAAAATTATTCTTGCATTTTTAACTGTTTAAATTTAAGCATTAAAAATTTAAAAAATTTTTTTCTTTTAATTTAAATGGTGCGTGGTAAAGAAGAAGAAAGCATATATTTAAAAAATTCATAACTGCACTGTATTCTTAATCGGACCGGTTTCTGGCATTTCAGCCTTCATCAGCGATTTATTGAACATTGTGATAATTGTTATGTTTTAATTGAATAGATTGTTTCTATATGAAAATTTTTTCTACTTAGGGCGGCCGTGAGGTTTTGAACCGTGAACCTTCACATACACTCGTACTTGCACTTTTTGGTCAGCGCTTTAACACACTCACCTAAAGTCTTTTATTTAAAAAAACTAAAACAAAAAAAAATTGTATCCCATGAGATTTGTATCAAAATAGACAATTTTCAAGATGGGGTTCAATTGAAAGTTATTTTGAAGACCTATCTAACGCATTTAATTTTACGCCCAAATATTGAAAATGTCTCGAGTAATTGAGGTTTGAACTTCAAAAATACTTAATTTTTATTTTAAACCCCTTAAACCAATAATATTTACCTCGCATATGTTTTTAGTAGGCTGGCGCTCTTCAGATATGATTTATCTGGTTTTGTGAAAATAATCCACCAGAGAAAACATTTTAAAACGTTTGTGTTTTATAACCCAATTTTTTGATTTAATCGATTTCAACGACCTTAGAAAAATCTGAAAAAATTCTAAAGAATCTTTTGGTTCACAAGAATTAATATTCCACCGTATGAGTTGCAAAAATATAAAAATTGTTTCAGGGCCCTAGAAAATCTTTTGATGTGTAAACATCTATACGCGCAGGGGGGTAAATTTCAGAAACGGCGTAACATGTAAGCGTAACATGTGAGCGTAACATGTGAGTCGTAAGACAAAATGTGATTGCATTGGTGAAAAAATTATGATATTATGATAACCTGTTTGAAAATTAAAAATGAAAAATAAAAAATGAAAAAAAAAATAAATGAAAAATAAAAAACGAAAGATGAAAAATGAAAAAGAAATTAAAAATGAAAAACGAAAAATTAAAAATGAAAAATAAAAAATGAAAAATGAAAAATAAAAAATTAGAAATGAAAAATAAAAAATGAAAAATGAAAAATGAAGAATGAAAAATAAAAAATTAAAAATAAAAAATAAAAAATGAAACATAAAAAATAAAAAATGAAAAATAAAAAATGAAAAACGAAAAATTAAAAATGAATAATGAAAACTGAAAAATTAAAAATTAAAAATAAATAATGAAAAATAAAAAATGAAAAATAAGAAATGAAAAATGAAAAATAAAAAATGAAGAATGAAAAATAATAAATGAAAAATAAAAAATAAAAAATTAAAAATTAAAAATGAAAAATAAATAATGAAAAATGAAAATGAAAAATGAAAAACGAAAAATGAAAAATGAAAAATAAAAAATAAAAAATGAAAAATGAAAAATAAAAAATGAAAAACGAAAAATGAAAAATAAAAAAAAAATTAAAAATAAAAAATTAAGAATAAAAATGAGAAATAAAAAATAAAAAATGAAAAATAAAATATAAAATAAAAATAAAAAGGAAAAATGAAAAATAAGAAATGAATAATAAAAAATTAAAACTAAAAAATTAAAAATTAAAAACTAAAATTAAAAATGAATAAAGAAAAATAAAAAATAAAAAATGAAAAATGAAATATAAAAGATGAAAAATAAAAAATTATATATAAAAAATAAAAAATGAAAATTTAAAAATAAAAAATGAAAAATAAAAACTGAAAAATGAAAAAAGAAAAATAAAAATTGGAAAATGAAAAATGAAGAAAAAAATGAAAAATGAAAAAGAAAAAAAAAAAATTAAAATGAAAAAATTAAAAATTTAAAATAAAAAATGAAAAATTAAAAAAAAAATATTAAAAATGAAAAACGAAAAATGAAAAACGAAAAATGAAAAACGAAAAATAAAAAATAAAAAACCAAAAATTAAAAATTAACCGGTTAAAATAATAAATAAAAATAAATATTTTTAAATTAACAGAGCCCCTGCAGTTGATTGATACGCTTTCTGTTTGATTTTAAGGAAGTGCTATAAAAAAATCTTTAATTACTAGATGTTAACACATCTCCCCATGCGATCGGACTCACATGATTTTTTTTAATATTTAAGTTTTCTGAAATACACAACAAGCAAGTAAAAAAAATTTGGCTGTAATTTTTGATACTCCACTCGTGTTTTAAACATATTATTATAGACAAGATTGCCAACAAGGACAAAGATTATTATATTTCATATATTAATTTGTACAATTTTTAAAATTATGTTTAAAAATTAATAAAAATAATTATAAAAAATTTAGGTATTTTTGTGCTTTTTTTAATTGAAAGCAATTATTAAATGCAATCAACATAGGTGTGAAACGCTACATACATTCTTATTTGTGTAAATACATTAGAGCATAACCATCTTCCCAAGTAAGAGCGAGATGGTTATGCTTGTTATGTTATCGAAAAATCATTCGTTTATAGTTACGAAAAAACAAAACAAAAATAATAAGCAAACAAAAAATGGTGTATGTGCATTGTTGATACACACAGAGAGGGTGGCAATACATTGGAAACTTTTACAAAAATCTGAATTTGCCAATTTTGTTTTTAATAATTTCGCGTTATCTAAATATAAATTAGTTACAAAAAATAAATTTGTTAAAAATGTATTTTTTTTAATAATTTAATAAAATTTAACCGTTATTTAAATGTTTATTTAAATGTTTTTACTATATAAAAACGTTGGTGCGTATGTTGGTACTCTAATAACTGTTGAACCACTAATGCTAGCGACTTCGTATTCATACCATAAGTTCCTTTGGTTCTCCGATTTGCACAACTTTTTTTTGTACCCGATAGGTGGCGCTGGGGTCGAGATTTTCCCAAAAAATTTATTTACGGTCCAATTTAGCTCAAATTCGCAACATATATTATGTACATAAAACTAAAGTTGCTGACAAAGTTTTTCACCTGTAGGTGGCGCTGGTGTTAAAATATTCAAGAAAACGTATATTTTTTTTCAGTCATATTCATAATATTATTAAATGCAATGTATTTAAGGCACAGAATCTTCTGAATAGCTTTTCGGGTGACACTGTAGTCTGATATTTGATTTTTGATCTGTGGGCGGAGGGGCATGGCGAAATCAAATTTTAGTATTGTACCTAGATATTTGCTAAAATTTTCGAGGGAGTTCGTGCTTTACTTTTGCCCGACACTCGGTATTAAAATTTAGATGCAATATAAAATCCAGATGTTTTCTTCGGGCCAGCAACGCGGACCGGACTCAGCTAGTACAATTATATATTTCAATGTTTTAATCTTATAATTAATTATTATAAAATAATGGTAAGAATAAATTTTTTGGGAAGAGCTAAAAACCAGAATAATGGAATGCTTTTACTGCTGGTCTTAAGCAAAAGAAAATTTATGAGAAATATCTATGAATAAATCCATAATTTCATAAAGAACCAAGAAATATCGTGAAAGAGGTACGGTGATGACAGAACATTTACTATAGGTCGCATGCCTCGAGACAAAGACAGAATAATTTAACAGTAAGAGATTTCTAAAAATGTCCAAAAATGATATCGAAAGAGGTCATTAACAATCTGAACCTAAAAATATGTGCTTGAACTGTTTCCCGACGAGCAGTTAAAGCTGATCTTGGCTGTTATAATTGTCACATACATTTTGCTAAAGACCACATGAATTCGTCAAGATAGAATTGGAAAGTTTAATTTAAGAGGTCATTATGGAAGAATGTTTATATGACGACCAAATTGAAAAAGGCTAGACTCCAAATATACAAAGAAAACTGATAAATATGTCAGAGGCAATATTATTGCATAGGGTTGCTTTTCGGGCCAAGGAATGAGTACAATTTATATAGGAAAAAAATTCTAACTGGAATTGGATACAGGCAAATTCTAAATGGTGAAATGTATCCATGCTCAGAGGAAAATATGTTCTGAGATGGAAGTTCTGACATGAACGTGACCCAAAACACACCACCGAAATTGTAACCGATTGGCTACAATCTAATGCAGTTAGTTTTTTGATTTACCAGCCCAATCACCAAATCTCAATTCCATAGAAAATCAATGGGAAATTATAGATCGAAAAATACGGATATGAAATTCAGAGTGGCAAAAAATTTTCATGGATATCATCAATAATTTAATTGACTCAAGGCCTCGGTGTTGTGAAGCAGTACTAAAAAATAATGGATTACGAACAAAATATTGAAACCATAAATAGAGAGAAAATTTTCAATTATTGTCTAGTAAAGGTACCCAATGTTTTGTTAAAAGCAGTAAAATAAATACTTTTTTTCAATGGTGCGTGCTAGAGAAGAAGAAAGCATATATTTCAAAAATTCATAACTACACTGTATTCTTAATCGGACTGGTTTCTGGAATTTCAGCCTTCATCAGCGATTTATTGAACATTCTTCTATACCACGCACCATTGAAACAAAATTTAGATTTGCATATTAATTACAGTATTAATTGCAATATGTCTGAAAAATTACGTCAAATCTAACAAGCTATTAAACTCTTTTAAGTTTGGTTATTTTTTATTTCTGAAGTCAACCTATTTATGTTAATATTTCTTTTTTTTTTTAAATAAGCAAAACATACAAATTTATAAGTTTCTAATTTTTCATTCACTGTAACTATATGGACATTTTCTGTTGCGTATAAAAATTTAGCACTATTTTTAGTTTTTGATATGTAATTTTATTGCATTTTTTAGAGGTGTCTCCACATTTTATGTCATATCATGGCACAATGGCGACCGATTTACCCCATTTTGAATAGCAAACTGCTTGATATAATGGCAAATAATATTATTCAAACTTTACCCAGGTAAATGGTTTATTTTTTAAATGAGCGTGATATCAACAGACAGACAGACAAACGGACATCGCTATATCGACGCGAGTTGTTATAAGGATCAAAAATTTATATATGTACTTTATAGAATCGCAAATTAATTTTTCGATGCGTTACAAATGGAATGACAAACTGATATATAGCCTCTGCATAGTGGTATGGAGGAGAAAAATTTAGCACTATTTTTAGTTTTTGATATGTAATTTTATTGCATTTTTTAGAGGTGTCTCCACATTTTATGTCATATCATGGCACAATGGCGACCGATTTACCCCATTTTGAATAGCAAACTGCTTGACATAATGGCAAATAATATTATTCAAACTTTACCCAGGTAAATGGTTTATTTTGTAAATGAGCGTGATATCAACAGACAGACAGACAAACGGACATCGCTATATCGACGCGAGTTGTTGTAAGGATCAAGAATTTATATATGTACTTTATAGAATCGCAAATAAATTTTTCGATGCGTTACAAATGGAATGACAAACTGATATATAGCCTCTGCATAGTGGTATGGAAGATACAAAAATTGTGCCAAATAACTGATTATTTATATTTCCATTTTGTTTTATTAAAATGCATCTGCGTACTCATGAATATTTTTGTTTGAAAAAGTTATTTTGTTAAAAATATATATGTAAAATTGTGTTAAGAATATTACCTCGCTGTTGGGGATTTATTTTATAAAATTCATTACTTTGTGTTTCTTCCGCTTGTTTTCGTTTCAAACACATGTCATATAGAGATGATAAAATATTCAATAGTAAAATGATTTGTAACATTTTATAAAGAATTTGTTCCCAAGGATCTGAAAAGAAGAAAAGATAATTTTTTGTAATTCAAATCTAAATAAGAACTCATGTAATTTTCCATTTTTTTTTTTTTTTTTTCAATAAAATACTAGTTTTCTAGTTTATTGGAGCTTGAAAATTCGTAATTTCAGTTATCCTTGTTCTGTAATGCGACACATTTTGAAACGTCACGTCACCATTATTGGTGTAAAATAATATGTTATTTCTTTTTAGTGGCAAAATTTTACGATAGGAATGGGAGTTAATGAAGATTTTTAACAAGCTTAGAGACACATTTTTAAATTGTATAAAAATTTTACATAAATCTAAAAAAATAATTTGTTAGAAACATATTTAAGATTTAAATGTTTCATATTAATTAAGTTTTTTTTATAATTTATTAAATTTTTTTTTTAATTTTGATGAGAAACTAAAACGAAACATTTCAAAATTTTCACCTTTGAATTTTTTTGGTGAT
The DNA here is from genome assembly GCA_963682025.1 of Cordilura impudica. Lineage (NCBI taxonomy): Eukaryota > Metazoa > Arthropoda > Insecta > Diptera > Scathophagidae > Cordilura > Cordilura impudica. Next base: position 23,983,139 of record OY821521.1, on the reverse strand, counting down.
TCGGATTCTACTTTTCTAGCTCCTTGTAAGCTAGCCGAAGTCTTAGTGATAGTTCCGTTAAAAATAATCCAAAAATAATCAATTTTTTCTTCAAATTAAAAAAAAAAAATATTTTTAACCTTTTTCTTTGCTTTCCTCTGGCCTCTCGCAGTACTCAATATAGGTTTTCAAGGCTAAACCATATTTTTGTTGAAATTCATTATTCAAGCAGTTATAAACCAGTTCTTGATATTCAGAACGCATCTGTACATCGAGGGGACGTTTATGAACACCATCGAAATATTCTGTAATCTTTAAGAAAAAAATATATAAATTTAGTTGCATAAAAAAATGTAATGGGGATTCTTCTTAAAACTTACATCATTTTTTAAAATTTCCTCATTATACGAAAATTTTTTTTGCGATTTTGCAAAATCTGTACAACGTTCCATACATAAGCCAATAAATATATGATCGCGTCTATAATGAAATTTATGTTCGTTCGTGTGTTTTTCAATTCGTTGCCATAATTTTGAAGAATTTTGTGGCTTTATTTCGGCATATACCATACAATAAGTAGATGCAATTTTCGAGTTCTTATTATTGAGACAATAGTCATAATTGTCAAAATTATATAATGGTGGGAAATGGTGCGAGAATTTAGCTATAGAATACATTTAGACATATTTAAGTGATTAGAGCACTTTTTCAGTTAAAAATTTTTTAAATTTATGTAGCGGCTTTAAATGTGGAAAATGAAATGTTAACTGGTGAGAAATAGATTAGATTTTGTTTTGATCTCTAGTCTAATATTTATCAATAAAGTAGGGCATCCGATTTAGAACCTTCAGAAAATCAATTTTTATACCCGCCACATCACTGTGGAAATAAAAAAGGAGAATTCGATCTAAACCTTCTAATCAAATAACACATATTCTTGGGCTATGGATGTGGTGAAAATTTGGATCGTCATAGAAGTTGGATCCTGTGAAGTATATTTTAACTATTGTTTGGGATATCATGATAAATCACTTCTTCGGAATAGTTATTTTTTAGGAAATTCTTTATAATAGCTTATTACATTTTTATAAAAGATTTATTTTCATTTTCAAAATATATTTTTCATTTCTTTCCTCAACTTAACTAAAAACCAGATCTCCTTTTCACAATATTATTTTTTTATATACATTACTTATTAACTTTTTTTTTTAATAATTTAATTTTTTGTAAAGCCCAGTATTAATTTGAATAATCACTACTTGATATTGTAGAAAATTTTAATTATAAGATCTTCCTTTTGAAGCAAAGAAAATATCACTTTTTAAGCTACATATAAATTATTTTTCTTATTTATTTATATATTTGAAGAAATTAAACTTTTTTCCAATAAAAATATTATTATATAGGTACTTAATGATTTTTTTTCTATGAACTAACAATTTGTATTACCAGTCGTATGAACATATTGACCTTGAGTTGTTATTAATATGAATACCAACAATATCCGTAAATTTATAGGGATATCCATATTTATTAGAGAAATTTGGCAAATATTTGTTAATTATATTAACGAAGTGCTAAACCGTTTCTAATGCTTTTCAATATTATACTGAATTTGAAAATCTTTTTTTAATATTAATCTTTAAAAAATGTGAAATTTTGCGTATTTAGAATAAATAATTTTTACAGCCAAAATAAACCGGCTTTTTTGTTTTTGTCACATGGAAGGGTTGTAAAATTATTTTTTTTTTCTTTATGTATTTGTTTACACTTATAAATAATTTATTTATTAATATCAATTGTTGAAGTAAGAAAGAACAAAAGTGAAATAATTGAAGTAAGAAAGAACAAAAGTGAAATAATTATTACTAAACTTGATTTAAAACATGTTTAGTAATTTTAGCAAGTGATTTGTTGGAGGACAATAATTGATATTGAATGCAAACCTAAAAACCCCTTATTCTGTATACATTCTTCAGATTTTATTGTTAAATGATAAATAAACAAATAAATAATATCAGCTTTGTACAGGTTTCATTAAATTAAGCGATACGAGAGGTTACATGCAGTTCATATCGAGCGCTTGTATTTCAAAAAGGGCTATCTAAAAAAAACACAATTGTTCATGAGAGCCAAAAATCCGGTTTGTTATTATTCCATCAATCTTTAACAAAATTCTTAAAAAAGATGTCTTAACAAAAAAAAAAAAAAAAAAAAAGAGTTAACTTCGGCCAAATCTTTGATACCCACCACCTTCGTCTTAAATTCAATATTACAAGAAATGTTGGGTACGGCTACCACTTTAAAAATGTTGCCGAAACTGAAACTTTAAATTCTATTATAATTTTTTACACATTTAAAAAATTTACTACATAAAAAAAAATACTATTACTTAACAAATAGGTTATTACAAAAAAGTTTCTTTCTCAAAAAAAGTTTTAAAGTAAAGGGTATTTAAAAAAAAATCGTGAAACTTTATTATATCGTAAAGTAGGCAGAATGAGGTTACGTATGGAACAATATATCGTGCAGATGGCCGCCGCGGCTTTGTTGGCATGCACGCAATCTTTTAATGAAATTTTCAATGACCGTTTTCCATAAATGCTGCGGTATTTCATTAATGCAGCATCCAATTTCCTCTTTTAAGGATTGAGTCGTCGTCGGTTTATTCGCGTAAGCCATCGACTTCAAAAACCCCAAAGATAAAAATCTAATGGTGTTAAATCGCACGATCTTGGCGGCCAATTCTGATCTCCAAAACGCTAAATAACACGACCGGGAAATGACTGATGCAGCAATTGAATTGTTTCTCTGGCTGTATGACATGTGGCGCCGTCTTGTTGGAACCACATGCCCTCCACATTCATTTCTTCAATTCGAGGCAAGAAAAAACTGGTTATCATTTCACGATACCGAACACCATTGATTGTTTGCGCTTGACCTGCCTCATTTTCATAAAAAAAAGGTCCAATGATTCCTCCAGCCCAAAAACCACACCACACAGTCACACGTTGAGGATGCATTTGCTTCTCGTGAATCACTCGATGATTTTCCTCACCCCAAATGCGACAATTCTGCCTATTGACGAAGCCATCAAGATGGAAATGGGCCTCGCCACTGAAGTTGATTTTAGCGGCAAAATCAGCATTTTCATGTTGTCTCTCCAATACCCAATTAACGAACTCCCTTCGCTGTCCATGGTCAGCTGGATTTAGTTCCTGAGTCAATTGAACTTTGTATGCATGAAGATGCAAATCTTTCGTCAAAATTCGCTGCATAGTGGATTTGGAGACACCAATTTGCTGAGCTCAGTGTCGAATTGAGGTGGATGGAGTTTGAGCGACATCATCACGTACAGCTGCGACATTTTCGGTCGATCGACCTGGTCGATGGCGCGTTGTTGTCTTTACATCACTAACAGACCCAGTTTCGTCAAATTTATCCATTAATCTCTTTACAGTTGACTCTTTTGGAGCATTATTGTGACCCCAAATTGATCGCAATTTGCGAATTGTAGCCGCAAAACTTTTTTGGTAAAACAATTTCACAATGAGAATGCGTTGTTCATTCGTGTAGCGCTCCATTTTTACTAACCTCGTACCTTCTACTAGCAAACAATAACAATTGTTCAAATGTCAAACAATGACACTTCGAATGTTGCCAGATTTAAAAATTGCGTTCTTGTTGGGACACCCTTTACTTTAAAAAGGTACTTTAATAAAAGTTAATTTTTTATGAAATGGTACTTGCTTAAAACAAGGTACTTTTTTGAGAGAAAAAGGAAAAAATCAAATCTCTCACTTTAAGTGGCTGATACACGACATCAAACTGCCATCAATATATTTGATTGTGTGCGTGTTTTGGTTTGATGGAGGTGATAGACGCTGTCAAACTCGCTCGTCAATATTCATTTTTAATCGGTCTTCGAAGTGTCAACACGCGGACGAAAGAGAAAAAATAATGAATAATAAAAAAAATGTTGTCTTGTTATTGCCTTAGCAATAGCAACGAAAAAAAAATCTTATTGCTCATTTTTCACATATTTGTTAGCATATTCCTTACATTTTGTATCCCACAACGCCGATAAAGAACGATACATTTCCAGCAGTTCTAAAATAAAATTCTGCTTCTCCATTTCTCCGTGCGATGTTCACGCTACGCCACGCAACACAAAATGAAAATTGACGACTTTTGCTGATAGACGACATCAAACCACATCAATATTTGACGAAAATCAAAACGATTTTGATTTTCATCAAACTCACACACAACGTGTACGTGTAACCAAAACACGCACATAATAAAATATATTGACGGCAGTTTGATGTCGTGTATCAGCCACTTTGAAGTTGGAAATACAAAAATAACATCTGATAAGGACAAGGCTGAAATCCTGGCAAATACATTTGTCCAAGCAAATAACCTCACTTCGAACTACAACTACTCAGCGGATACATTAATATCAGAGTTCAGAAAAAAACACACACTGAATAAAAAACTCGTACATATATGTAAACAAACATAACTTAGACCAACACACACATATTTTTTTTTTCATATCAATTATGTGCGTTTCTAAATTTTCTACGGTGCCCAACACAACCATGACTGTGTTCGTTTTAATATTTCGTTATTTACACGAACATTTTTGTATCACATACTTTTTGTTTCAAACACACATAAAGCACACATTTTTGAGTGTTGCTTTATTTGAAGTTCTTGTTCTGCTACGTGTAGTGAAAAAAAACACAGAACATGTACAATAAACAGGTTCGAGTTCAGTTATATTTTAAGTCGTGTTGTGGCTCGTGTAGTAAGAAAAAACACAACATGTACAATAAACAGGTTCGAGTTCAGTTATATTTTAAGTCGTGTTTAAAATATAACTGAACTCGAACCTGTTTATTGTACATGTTGTGTTTTTTCTTACTACACGAGCCACAACACGACTTAAAATATAACTGAACTCGAACCTGTTTATTGTACATGTTCTGTGTTTTTTTTTCACTACACGTAGCAGAACATGAACTTCAAATAAAGCAACACTCAAAAATGTGTGCTTTATGTGTGTTTGAAACAAAAAGTATGTGATACAAAAATGTTCGTGTAAATAACGAAATATTAAAACGAACACAGTCATGGTTGTGTTGGGCACCGTAGAAAATTTAGAAACGCACATAATTGATATGAAAATAAAGATATGTGTTGGCTGCTTTTGAACAGAACATTGTGTGTTTCATGTGTGTATTTTCTGAACCTTGATTAATATATACAACAGTAAATAACTTCAAGAAGGAAAATCCTAGTTCTGAATCAGCAATTTACACATCTCTTGAAGAAGTAATGACTATTGTCTCATCAATAAAACCCTCAAAATCCCCTGGTTTCGACAATGTTCCCAGCCTGCTCTTAAAGAAACTACCAGTCAAAGCTCTAAAATTACTGGTTATAATATTTAACAGCTGCATCAAACTCAACTATTTCCCAAAACGTTTCAAAAACGCTAAGGTTATAGCCATAAACAAACCTAGTAAGCTAAAAAATAACGCAAATAGCTATAGACCTATTAGTATATTAAGTAACTTAGGTAAAATATTTGAAAAAATAATACATTCTCGTCCTAGTGAATTTATGACGACCAATTCTGTTGTTGCTAAAGGACAATTTGGATTTAAAAAAGAGCATAGCACTACTCACCAAATAAACAGAATTAAAAATCAAATAATCACCAATTAAAACAAACGTTCAACGGGTCTAATATTGTTAGATATCGAAAAAGCATTTGACACTGTTTGGCATGCAAATATACCAAAATATGTATGCAAACTTATTTCAGATTTCATTCACGGCAGAACCTTTAAAGTTGCCATTAATAATGAAAAATCATCTCCAAAAACCATTATCAAAGGGTTACCTCAAGGATCAGTCTTGTCGCCATTGCTTTACTTGATATATACATCCGATTTTAAAGTCCCAAAATATATGAAAATTGCTTATTACGCAGATGATACTGCGTTAATTTCTTCAGAAAAACTTACAAGTGCACTCCTGAAGAAAATGGAAAAGGGACTTGTAAATTGCAGTAAATACTTTCACAAATGGAAAATCAAAATTAATCCAAACAAGTCCCAAGCAATAATTTTTCCATTCAACAAATCTCCCAAAAGACTGTCAAGACGCCATCTTCTTATTGGAAATAATACCATAAATGTACTTAACGATGTCAAATATTTCGGAGTTGTCTTGGACAAAAAGCTTACATTTAAAAAACATATTATGGCTACGTGCCAAAAAGCTATAAAATCATTTAAAGCCTTATGGGCACTACTAAATAGAAGGTCATTTCTACATCCCAAAAAAAAAAATCTACTCTTCAAAAGTGTTATAAGGCCGATATTAACATACGCGTGTCCTATTTGGAGTGACGCTGCCAACTGTCACCTAAAACGCCTACAAATTTTACAAAACAAATGTCTTAAAATGATAAATAAAAAGCCCTGGAGGTATCCTACAAATCTTCTTCATGAAGAAACAGGTTATCAATAAATTATCCATTACAGAACAAGGATTAATAATAATTACTTTGCCAAAATTGAAAATTCCTCTTACCCACAGATAAGAGAATGTAGAGAAATAACGTAAAACTAAAAAGAAATCACCAAATTGAAAATTATATGCTTATAGAGAGAGGTCTATTATTTCTAATAAACCTTCTATAAGCATACATATAAATATTTTCAGATAGTATTTGAATATATTAAATCATATAAAGGTTTTTTTTCCGCCCATCTTCCTTTAAAAATCATTGAAAAATATAATAAAAACTATTTAATATCTTCAGATCCTAAATATTATTTGTTGCAATATCTATATCTCATATGTAAATATCAAATTTGTTAAAATATGTAAATAAAGGAAGAATATATAATTGAAAAAACAAAGGTGCTTTTTTAAGAAAAGGTGATTTTTTATGAAAGGTACTTTTTTTTTGAAAAATGGTACATTTTTTTGTAAAAAGTTACTTATTTAAAAGGTAATTTTGTAAGAAATGGTACTTTTTTTTAAAGGGAACTTTTAAAAAAATTAATACTTTTTTAAAAAGGGGATTTCTTTTAAAAAATTTGTACTATAAAAAAAGGGTACTTTTTAAAAAAGGGATACTTTTTAAGAAAAATTTCCTTTTTTAAAATGACTTAATTTAAAGAAAAATACTTTTTACCAAGACGTAAGTTTCAAATTAAAAAAACAATTATTTTAAACAAATTTACTTTTAAAGAAAGATACTTTTTTAAATAGGTACATTTTAAAAAAAAGATACCGAATCGGTCAAGATTTTTAAAACAAGCACAAAAAAGTGGTGCCAAGTTTGGTAACGTTTTCATAAAGCTATCAATTCACTGTGAATACACAAAATTAATTTAGTGACAAGTAGTGTAAATCTCTAGACCATTGGATTTTTTTGTTTGTTGAAAAACTACAAATTGCCTAAGAAAAATTAAAAGAGTTTTATCTTTCTTTTTACAAATAAACCGTTTTAACAATAAAACCTACAAAACAATAGCGATGATTCATAAAAACTGAAAAAAATAAATTATAACCAAAAACTAACACTTGTTTACAAGTTGAAAAGGGCGTCTACAACAAGAAAAATAAATCATATTGATAAAGACTACTAATAGCTAAACTAACAAATATAAAAAAGTTTTAGAGTATTTTTATAAAGGTATCTACAAATAAACGTCAAAATTGCGACTCTAACACCATTAGCGGGCACCAGCAACGCCCAAGACAGCGTTTGCAAAGGTTCAAACAATTCTATTAAACCCCTGGGAGATATAATTAACAATTTAGGTGAGAAACAAACAAAACCACAAACACCTAGTATATTCCCAGGTGGAAGTAGTAGCAGCACCGGTTTAGTAGCTGTTACCCGTGCTCTGGAGGGAAAACTACAATTGTCTGGACAACTTTGTGACGAATTGGTTTTAGTGACCTCGACAAAAATGTCGGGTGATCAGAAAAATTTAATAAAAGGTCATAGCTCACAATATGTGAAATTAAATGTTGGTGGCCGTTTGTATTATACAACCATAGGTACGCTGACCAAACATAATGAAAATATGTTGAGTGCCATGTTCAGCGGTCGCATGGAAGTGCTTACTGATTCGGAAGGTAAGTTTATTTACAATATACTTGATTTTGTATAGTTTGTGTTTTTATGATTTTACCATTTTTAGGTTGGATATTAATCGATCGCTGTGGTCAACATTTCGGGACTATTTTAAATTATTTACGTGATGGTACTGTACCTCTACCTGAATCTCATCGTGAAATTGCTGAATTACTGGCCGAATCTAAATATTATTGCATTACCGAGTTGGCCATGTCCTGTGAGCGTGCTCTGCTGGCGCATCAAGAACCAAAACCCATTTGTCGCATTCCCTTGATAACTTCACAAAAAGAGGAACAAATGCTAATATCAACATCGTCGAAGCCAGCAGTGATACTGGTCGTACAAAGACAAAATAATAAATATTCATATACAAGTAACTCGGACGATAATCTATTGAAAAATATTGAACTCTTCGATAAACTCTCATTGCGTTTCAATGAACGTATATTGTTTATAAAGGACGTAATAGGTCCCAGTGAAATATGCTGTTGGTCATTTTACGGTCATGGCAAAAAAGTTGCTGAGGTATGTTGCACTTCCATTGTTTATGCCACAGATCGTAAACATACAAAGGTCGAATTTCCTGAGGCCCGTATCTATGAAGAAACATTACAAGTGTTGTTGTATGAAAATCGTAATGCACCTGATCAAGAGCTATTACAGGCTACATCATCCGTTCGCAATCCTTCGGGAGGTGGATCTTCGTCGGGAGCTTCAGGTGCCGGTTCCAGTGGTATACACCAATATACGAGCGATGAGGAAGAGGAACGTACAGGTCTGGCTCGTTTACGTTCAAATAAACGAAACAATCCTACATGATTTGTAACACACTTTGTGGTACGACCCCGGCCCATACTTCCCTAACTATGGCGTACAAGTGGTAGTGATAGCGCTTAAATGCCACTTTATTCTAAATTAAATAACAATAACCATATTCTTAATGTTTTATTAAACAAAACAAAATCTATACACAAACAATGTTCAAGACTTTTTAAAATCAACTTAATTGATTAAAAAGAAATAACACCCCTCATTAGCAATGTTCGAATTTATTGATTAACATCGGTTGATTTTTTAGTAAGCAACCGTAAAAACAGAGCTTAATTAAATATTTTAAACAATTTATCTTCTCAAACATTATTTTGCTATGCATAAACCGTTTTTTGAAGTGTGTTTCGAAAATTATATAAATTTCCAAAGTTAAATAATTGATATTTTTTTTTTTTCATCTATATATAAATATAAAAAAATGTAATAGCTACGTTCATTTTTGTTATCAATAAAGGTAACTGTGTATAAAAAATTAAAAAAAAAAAATTGTTAAATACCAAAAGAAAAGCTCAGAATTTTAATCGTGAGATTTATATACAATAGTTAACCTGTTAATAATAAATTAAAAACATGCATCTGGCAATACTGATTATTTATTCATTTGTTATCACTTGTATATGAATGACATAATTTAATCAGCTGTTTCTTGTAATTTTTTGGTTTGCAAACCATTTTAATTAATTTTGTTTTTTTAATTTAATAAAAGAACGATATGGGTAAAAGAGACAAAGAAGGTAAATTTTAATATAATTGGAATACAAATTTTCCCATACTTATTTATATTCTCAATTCATAGAACACTTGAAAGAAAAACACAAGAAAAAACATAAACACCATAAAACCAACAAGAACAAAGTTGATTCGGTAAGTGAACATTCCATTGTCATGGAAGCTGAAGTAGAGATTGAGGTGGAGGACCAAAGAGCCGACGATGAGACATCTAATAGTTTTAATAAAAGTAAAGAATCACAATTTATTGATGATGAAAACATTGATGTAGAACTGGAGGAAGAAGAAGTGGAGGTCAGTATGGAGGAAGAAGTACAAACACCTGTAAAGTCGATTATACATATCGAAAAACCTACAAGTTCTAAAAAAACGCAAAGAAAATTGGAAAATCTGCCGCCGCCTTTGATGCAGCCAAATTCCAATCAGAAGAAAGTAAAAAGGCGAAGAGAAAGTGGAACTTCAAGTGAGGAAGAGCGTTGGTTAACTGCCGTTGAGTCGGGAAAGTTGGAAGAAATCGAAGATGTCGAATTGAAAAAAATTAAAGATCCTAAATTAATGACAGCTCGCCAAAGAGCTATGTATGATCGTAATAATGAAACAGAATCAGCACCAGGATTTTCTGAAACTTTAATGGCTTTGCCCACTGGCTATAAGGAAAAAGAAAAGCCTCAAACTCTAGAAGAAATCCAGAAAGCTGCCTTAAAGACCTTAAAACGTAAAAAACAGGCTGATGAAAAAAGAGAAAAAGATAAAAAGAGAACCATGGAACGTCTGCTTAAGAAACAGGAAAGTAAGCATAGATCTGGCAATAAACCAAAAACAGCCAAAGAATCATTGCCAATGATATCGTATAGAAATACTTTAGAAGGAGCCGTTATTCATTTGCCACAAGGTGTTGAATTTCCGTTACAGTCCCAACAAGCCAAAGAGCCACCTCCTCAACAAATGTGTGGCATATCGGGATGTGGCCAACCTAAGGTCTACAATTGTTCCAAGACAAATTTACCTTTATGTAGTTTTTCTTGTTATCGTAAAAATGTACAATCTTTGAAAGAAATTATATGTTAAAATACATTTACATTTATTGGTTCATTAAATAATTATTAATAAGTTCTTGTTGCTCCGATTCAATACGCTGTAAATATTGATATTCACTCTTTAAACGTTCTAATTCCAAGTTTTTCTCATGAATTTTACTCTGCAACAAAAAAATATGTGAAAATATTGTTGAGATATAAATTATTTAGGAATCAAAGCGTTGCAGTTAGTCCTCTGTTGATAAGGATATTTTGAGGTGTTTAATTGGTTTATTAAAATATTTTTTTTAAGAATATTACTTATGGGCTTATATTAAGTTCTATAATATATGCTTTTAGAAACAATATTTATAAAAATATTTTACTTAGAAATTTCTTCAACATAAATTTTTTCATAAAAACTTTCATTTTATAAAATGTTTGCATTATTTTTTATTTCTGAAGCAGTTTCTTACTAAATAAGACTGCAACATTGAGTTTAAAACAGGGGGAAACTCGAAAATTCTTACCTGATACAGCTGCTGTTCCGTTTGCCTTTGCTTGGCCATAGTTTTCAACATGTTTTGGGTTCCTATTGCCCGCAGTTTTTCTTTTTCCACATCACGTCCATAATTATTGACAATTTTATGAAATTCTATGGCCAATTTCTTAAATTCATCCAATTTGTTGGCATATTCTAAGCATTCTTCCCGCAATTCATTAGTTTCAGAGGCAATACGTGGATCTTGTACTCTTAGCCTATAAATATCATCTATAAACAAGCCAGCTTTCTGTAATTCTTCTGACATTTTTTTTATTTTATATTTATTTATTCGAAAAATTGTACTTTTTCTAGTTTGTTTCGATTTATTGGGTAACTATGGTTACAAAATTATTCTGATGCCATCAAGTCTCACCTGCATTCCCACTATGTAATAAGTTATCATTTCTGAGTGAATGAAAAATGACAGTTGAATCATTAAATTCATAATGAAATCGCTAAATTTCTAACAATAATTTGAATAGATTGGAAAAATTGTTTAATTTTTGTTAAGTCTTACAATCTAATTTGAAAGGTATACATTTTTTTTATTTAATATGTTCTTTAAAATGGATTTTATTAGGTCAAAACCTTCGCATCATTAACAAGGACTATACACACAAGTAACTACAACTTCAACAAGTAAGAAAATTATAGTCGGTCTAGACCGACTATACGATACCCTATACCATGCGTTTAGAAACACTATGTCTTAGGCCCAACTAACTGGACATAGAAAATAAGCAAAAACCAAATTTGAGTGGGATTTTTATTATTTTTTTTGGCTGCAGATATAAAAAAGTTCATATCGGATGCTATATCTATAAAGGGGCTAGGTCCAAAAATGGACCGACCCTGATCTCTTGTATTTTGCAAAAATATGTACAAACAAAATTTGAGAAGAATCAGTGCAATATTTTTGTTTTTTAATAGATTTAACTGAAGATCGGGAAGCAGCTCTATATGGGGTCAAAGGAATCATTTTTGGACTACTCATTAGTGGATGTAATGAACGCATACAAACCCAATTTGAGTAAGATCTATATGACAATTTGGATCTTATGGCAATTTATGTCGATTTCATATGGGTAATTTGTACGGGGGCTAGGTCTGAACATGGACCGATTCTCACCAATTTCAATAGCGTTCATCCCATGGCCGGTAAAAGCTTTTATACCAAATTTCATCAAAATATATTCATATTTGCGACCTGCAGTTTGATTACAAGCTTTACATGGACACACAGACGGACGGACGGACGGACATTGTTAAATCAACTCAGAAAGTGATTCTGATTCGATCGGTATAATTAAAGATGGGTCTAGGTCAAATATTTTTGGTTGTTACAAACAGCAGCACAAAGTCATTATACCCAAACCACATAGTGCTATAGGGTATAAAAATAATTTTTGTATTTTTAATAAATTTTTAATCTTAGTTATACAATCCACATTAGAATCAAAAGTTAGACAACAAAAGTGAAAACTTTAATAAATTGGCCGGAAATGCAGTAAAGAAAAATCAAAATACTGTAAACCGTAGATTAAGGTGTTCGAAAGAATCCTTTGGTTGGGGGGGGTTCGGATCCTTCCCATTAAGAATTTACCTGTCGCTATAAAAATTATTGTAGACTTCCTATATTTCTAATCTTTAAAATGTCCCCATTGCAGCCAATAAAAAATAATTAATTTTTTACTATATATTTTTATTTGCAATTTATTTTTACAATAATAAGCAAATTTGCTAAGCAAAAATTACTTCACTCCATTCGCTCTCCTTGAATTCTATACCAGTTACATCCGACCGAAAATGGAATACAACACCCAAATATGGGCAAGAGCTTCAAAGTCTATTTTAGAGCTATTGGACCGTGTGCAAAGGAGGGCGTTGATGCTCATCAATGACAGTACGGTATCCAATTCTATTGACTCATTGGAACATCGTCGGAATGTGGGTTGTGTATCAATGTTCTATAGATACTACCATGGGAAATGTTCCTCTGAGATTAGCGAATTTATTCGAAGTGCCCGAGTTTCGGTTCGCTCTACCCGCTTTTCTAATAGATCACATCCGTTTGTAGTTTATTGTCCAGTTGATCGCACAACGCATTACAGAGATAATTCGTTTATCAGTCGAACTAGCTGTATGTGGAATAAACTCTCCGCAGAGGTCTTTCCTGACAGTTATAATCTAATAAAATTTAAGTCACATTTCCACAAACACTACTCCCTCTTTCCTCCTTCCTATAACCTATTTTCCTAAGATCAACACAATGCACTGCACCTGTAGGGGCATCCCCTGAGTGTTGGTTAAAAAATAAAAAATAAAAAAACAAGTAAGAAAATTATAGTCGGTCGAGACCGACTTTATGATACCCTATACCATGCGTTTAGAGACCCTATCTCTTAGGCCCAACTAACTGGATATAGAAAATAAGCATAAACCAAATTTGAGTGGGATTTTTATTAATTTTTTTGGCTGCAGATATGAAAAAGTTCATATCGGATGCTATATCTATATGGGGACTAGGCCCAAAAATGGACCGATCCTGACCATGTTTGGTAAAGTCTCTTATATTTTGCAAAAATATATAGAAACAAAATTTGAGAAGAATCAGTGCAATATTTTTGTTTTTTGATAGATTTAAGTGAAGATCGAGAAGCAGCTCTATATGGGACCTATGACTAAGAGTTGTCGCAGGGATCATTTTTAGACTACTCATAAATGGGTGTAATAAACGCATACAAACCCATTTTGAGTAAGATCTATATGACAATTTGGATCTTATGGAAATTTATGTCGATTTCATAGGGGTCATTTGTATGGGGGTAGGTCTGAACACGGACCGATTCTCACCAATTTCAATAGCGTTCATCCTATGGTCGATAAAAGACCAAATACCAAATTTAATCAAAATATATTCATATTTGCGACCTGCAGTTTGATTACAAGCTTTACGTGGACACACAGACGGACGGACGGACATCGTTTAATCGAATCAGATAGTGATTCTGATTCGATCGGTATAATTAAAGATGGGTGTAGGTCAAATGTTATTGGTTGTTACAAACAGCAGCACAAAGTCGTTATACCCAAACCACATAGTGGTATAGGGTATAAATACAATTGATATATTCTGAAAATCAATTGATGTTTTCTGAAACACAATTGATACTTTCTGAAATTCAGTTGATGTTTTCTGAAATACAATTGATACTTTCTGAAATGCTCCTAAATACAATTGAAAAAGATGTAGGAATTAAAAAAAAAACACCTAAGTTTATTTTTGACTTCTTCCTAGTATATATTCAATTGAATTTTTAAAATTAACGAAAAATATTTGTGATTTTGCTAAACAGACAGCGAACTCGGCGGTTCTGCTTATTAAAAAAAGTTCTGTCAATAGCAAATACATATATACTTGAAATTAAAAAAAAAACTACTTTTTAAGTTTGTGAACATGTTAAACTCACAACACACCTGGCGGTCAATAGCTTGAATATTTAAAATTAACGAAAAAGATTTGTGATTTTGCTAAACAGACAGCAAACTCGGCGGTTCTGCTTACTAAATACACAATACACTTACATATACCACACACCGATTTTCCCTTACGGTGTTTTTGTGATTGTATGGATTTTACCCCCCCCCCCCCCCCTGAGCGCATAGATGTTTTCACATCAAAAATATTGTTTGAGGAAAGTAGAGTGAGTAGTAGAAGTAGAGTCCTTGTTTTTCATAAAGTCTATGCAAGGAAACAAGAAAATAACAATTTGGAGTCATTGTAGGGTATTTTGTGTACCAATTAATACGTCTGTTACCGTGGAATTGCCTTTATGTAAACACAGGCATTTGTGACTGAGCGCAAAGCTTGCGACCGTTATCTTTGTAATATTTCTATATACGAATTAATAGCAGTTCCCCATAATTCGATACTGTAATTCCAAATAGGTTTTAGTATGGTTTAATAAAGTAGGACTTTGTTTTCCAGAGAACGTTGAGACTTAAGCCCAAGAAGCCAGTAAGTTTGTTTAAATTTGTTTAATTGGACAACCCAATATTTAATAATATTAACACTAGGAGTTGCAGTTCCATTGAGAAACTTTGCTGTATAATTATTTTTATTGTAAAAGCAACGTGGCTGGATTTTTGGGTGTTAACTACAATAGAAATTTCGTGTCGTCTGTGTACGTTGCGACAGTTACGTCATCTCTTGTCGGCATATCATATGTGTAAAGAGTATACAAGACTGGCCCAAGCACGCTATCTTGTGGGATTCCGGTTTCTATCTGACAAATGTTGGAGGTGTTGTTATTAATTTTGACGTAGAAACGTCTATTTGTGCCTAGACCCATATTTTATTATACCGATCGACCCAGAATCACTTTCTGAGTCGATTTAGCGATGTCCGCCCATCTGTGTGCCCATGAAACCATGAAAGCATTAGTGTGCTACGGTCCTTGAATTTGGCCACTGATTCATCAATACTTTGTCTTGTCTACACTTCAGAATATTTTTTTTTCAGACATTCCACCAATTTATTTAAATGGGCTTGCGAAATACTTCTTAAGTGAAATTAAAAGGAAACGATCTCGTGCAATTGCTTCGTGAATTATTGATTACCAAGAGATTAATGAACATAATAAACATTCAGCCAATAATTACTTCTATTTCACCAATATTGGTTGGAGTTATCTTTACTTTCTTGTTTTTAGGTGGAGCATTTTGGAATATTTCAATGCGTTCATGTGTAAACTGACTTCGGCAGAAGCTTATGAAAACCGTCAATAATACTTGATGTGTGCGGTATATGTGCAGATATTTCACAACTGCGAGGGGCGGCAGTAGATCTTTTAGGAACAAAACCTTCATCAGTAAAGCTTATGTCAGTTAGTTAGATGATTGCTGGCAGATATATATTCAACTGACTCTTTCACAGTGTCTTCATCATTGGTTTCCTCATCTGACCAAGTTTTGACACTATCATTATCGTCACTTGTCACATAATTGTCACTACTTGAAGCTGAAATGTCTTCCAAACTATCGCTTTAATCTTCATTCTCCAACAACTGCCGAATATCCTCAGGATTCTTATTGCTTTAACCTACGAAAAATTAGTAAACGCTTTTTAAATACACAGTGGCCACAGTGGTACATATATATATATACTACTCCTAAAAACTTGTATAAAAATTAATATAAAATGTAAAATATTCTTACCAGTTCAAAACCAAAAGTATACCGAACTTTATTAAGTCGAAATTTATTATATAAATCTATATATTAATACGTGAAGGTAAATTTTTAGTTCCATTTTTAAGCAATATGTGGGCACAGCGGAGTGTGAAAATTGACATAGTTATAGTTCATATGGAGAAGAAGCTGAGAATGATAAAATTTATGTTTAATCTGTCTTAAAAATATATTAAATTAAATAAAATAAAATAAAATATTTGTAATAATTCGTTACACCCTGTTAATGCAAATGATTTAAATTATGTATCAGACGCTCTGTGTTGAATTGTGAATTGTTAAATTGATTAACATACCTTTAGGCTCATTTAAATATTCATAAATTTTTTATAAATATAGATTAAAAAAACACGAAATGACATATTTGGAAACTGGAGGACGTGAAAATAACACATTTTAGGAATGTTTAAAAATAGTTGATTCATATGTGTACCACTCGTACCGAAAGGGTCAAACTTAATTATGTTACAATCGCATTTTTAAACACAAATAACTCCCAAACTATTTGAATCAACTTAGTTTGATTATCATTCTAAAAACACGGTCTTATAGGTTGTATCTGTATATTCGACTAAAAAGTTAAAAAACTTGAGTTTAAATAAACTAAGTTTAACTAACATCTCAAAAACTCGGTCTAAGTCAATTAGTTTAAAGTTATATGACCGAGTATTTGGGATGTCTATTAAACTTAGTTTAGCAAAATTCATGATTTTTAAGACGTTATTCAAATAGTTCAAGTTATCAGTGTCTTAAGTCTAACTGACATTCCAAAAGCTTGGTCTTAAAAATAAATAAAATTTATATAATTTTTGTGTGTCTTTATTAATATGTATGTATGTCGACCTAGTATTCAAAAACTCTTGAGGACAAATTTTAGCTTGTAGTGCGTTTACATCTGAGGAAAATCTAGTAGATTTTAGTTGAAATCTTTTTCAATATCTATGCCGTTTACATCTAACTTATTTGACATTTTGTGAGATTTTGTTTCCACAAAACTAAACAGCTGATTAAAATAACACATACAACTAGAAATACCAAAAATATACAAAACAATAAGAAAATGGAAAATTCTAAAACGGAACAGATTTTATTATTATAAATATTATGCATCAAAAATGAAAAAAGCACAAGCTGAAATAGAATTTTGCGAAAAAAAATCAGCATTTGTTAAAAGCATCGTTTGAACAGCAAAAACAAATTCATTTCCCACAATTATTATTTAGCAGAATGGAATGGGCACATGTCAGTATAAAGTTATAACTTTTCAACTACTAAATATTTATTTATTATAATTCTTCATTTTTTTTTATTAATAATTAATATTTTATTTCCTTTTTATTCAACTTGTTTTCTTTTGTTTTTAAATATCAATTTTTCAGTCACTGCGTTGTAATTTTCTACTACAATATTAATAAAAAAACACAGTAGTATCATTTGTTATTGCCCAAGTTTTACAAGATTTTGCGAGATTTTGCTAAAATCTAGTAACGTGCTAGATTTTGTTTTGTATGGGAAATCTAGTAAAAATGAGTTAGGTTGTGCTCGAATTCTCGTATATACTAGATTTTGCTTAATATTAATATTAATTTCTCAAGCTGTGTTATAACTTACCTTCATTGCTGCACTTCCTATGAAAATAACAACTCACTTCAATTATTCAGGTATATAATTTAAAAAAAGAGTCTGAATTTTATTTGACAATATATACTTATGGTAATGAATACAATGAGATATATGTATATATAATTTTTTCCTAAAACAATTAGATTAATTCAATTTATTTCGCTAAATATTTTTACAATGACATATGTAGAAACAGAAGAAAAACAAGAATATGATTGACTAAAAAACAATTTTTTACATCTTAAAAATAAACCATATGGTTGAACAACCATCCAATTTGATCACCATACCGATATGGCAGGTACATAATTACCACATTTCGGAAAGTTAGCTGGCACAGGTGGCCAATCTTTTTTCGTACCAACTTGAAATATTAAATTCATACCAACGACGATGTGATATTGAAAATGACAATGAAACAGCCAAACACCAGGATTGTCGGCACGAAATCTTAAAACAGCATAACCATTATGGGGCACAGCTACCGTGTCCTTAAATGATGGCTCTAAGAATTTCCTATTCAAAATGCCACGTCTATCTAAATCGAGCGCTAGTTTTAAACTCATACGTTGAGTGTCTTCATCTGGCGATCGGCCCATACCGATGACATAAAATGGCAAACCATGCAAATGGAAGGGATGACTAATGTTTATTTGTTGCACCTCATCGATTAGGACGACTTCGACAACAGCATTAAGAGGTAAATCAATTTTGTGCACACATTCACAGTTCTCGCCACAATCCGAGGGACGATTATCACCATTACAAAAGTAATGTTTCGGTACATCATCCATTTGTGAGAGTAGTGGTGATGGTGGCGATATATAGGAAACTTCATCAATCAGCGATATCAAATGATCTGCATCGGAAGCAACTGTATGGTAGGGGGGATAGATGAGATTGTGTTGGTTTTAGAAGTTTTAGATAAAGTAAATTAATGCGAATCGATTGTTTTAAGCTGATGTTAGTCCGTGTGTGTTCATGTTATTTAAAGGTATAAGGGATCTACTCGTAGTTATGTCTAGTAGTGGTTTTGTAAACATGGTCTACACCTAAACAAATTCATCCAAATTGTTTAATATTTTCATTAATTTTTTCAAGTCGATAACCTAATTTTATTGGATAAATAGAAATTTCCAAGTCATAAATAAATTAAAGAAATTTTCGTAACAATTTATTTATGCATTTCAGATCACATGTTTGTCCAACATTTATTGTAGTGATTTATCCGGAAAATTAGGAATAGTTTTAAGATAAAAGACAGATTAAAATAAAGCTAATTATCTTCAGATTACAAAATATTATGAACAAAAACAAAACATGAACAAAATATTATGAACAAAATATTATGAACAAAATTTAGATCATAACTCTGGCTAATATTTAAATATCGTTGACGATACTGTCATATTGTCGTTGACGATAGTTTGAGGGAATGTGTCTCTTATAGTGTCATCAACGACAGTATGAGGGATACTATCGCCGGAACGGTCGTCAACGATCACATTGTTGATTACATCGTCTACGTCGTCATGGTCTTCGGCGACAATGAGGAAATTTTTTCGCTTACACAAGCGTCATATATGATTCCGCGGACATTTGTGTGAATGCTTTGTTCAAACTGTCCTCAATTTGTCTTCAACGATTTACTATGGTCTTGTACCCGTCGTTTAAGACGTCTTGAAGACGTGGACAACTGGGTTCATGTATGGAAATTCCTAGAATGCTAGCATAAACTTATTCTTTTGATTAAATACCAACCTAATATCAAAATTCCTATTTTTTTTAGCAATAACATTCAAATCAAATGAAAATGAAAAACGAAAAACGAAAAATGAAAAATATAAAATGAAAAACGAAAAATTAAAATTAAGAAATGAAAAATAAATATAAAAAATGAAAAATGAAAAATAAAAAATTAAAAATAAAAAATGAGAAATAAAAAATGAGAAATGGAAAATGAAAAACGAAAAATTAAAAAAAAAAAAAAATAAAAAAAAAAATAAAAAATGAAAAATTAAAAATTAAAAATGAAAACGAAAAATGAAAAATATATGAAAAACGAAGAGTAAAAAATTAAAAATTAAAAATGAAAAATAAAAAAATGAAAAATAAAAAATTAAAAATAAAAAAAATAAAAAATGAAAAATAAAAAATGATAAACGAAAAATGAGAAATAAAAAATTAAACTTAAGAAATTAAAAATAAGAAATGAAAAATAAAAAATTAAAAAAAAAAAATTAAAAAAAAACAAGTAAGAAAATTATAGTCGGTCGAGACCGACTATATGATACCCTATACCATGCGTTTAGAGACCCTATCTCTTAGGCCCAACTAACTGGAAATAGAAAATAAGCATAAGCCAAATTTGAGTGGGATTTTTATTAATTTTTTTGGCTGCAGATATGAAAAATTTCATATCGGATGCTATATCTATATGGGGACTAGGCCCAAAAATGGAACGATCCTAACTATGTTTGGTAAGGTCTCTTGTATTTTGCAAAAATATATACAAACAAAATTTGAGAAGAATCAGTGCAATATTTTTGTTTTTTGATAGATTTAAGTGAAGATCGGGAAGCAGCTCTATATGGGGCCTATGACTAAGAGTTGTCCCAGGGATCATTTTTAGACTACTCATTAAGGGAATAATAATAAGTAATATATAATTTGGATCTTATGGCAATATATGTTGATTTCATAGGGGTCATTTGTATGGGGGCTAGGTCTGAACATGGACCGATTCTCACCAATTTCAATAGCGTTCATCCCATGGCCGATAAAAGATCAAATACCAAATTTCATCAAAATATATTCATATTTTCGACCTGCAGTTTGATTAAAAGCTTTACATGGACACACAGACGGACGGATGGACGGACGGACGGACGGACGGATGGACGGACGGACAACGTTAAATCGAATCAGATAGTGATTCTGATTCGATCGGTATAATTAAAGATGGGTGTAGGTCAAATATTTTTGGTTGTTACAAACAGCAGCACAAAGTCATTATACCCAAACCACATAGTGGTATAGGGTATAATTAAAAATAAATGAAAAATTTAAAATGAAAATTGGAAAATGAAAATGAAAGACGAAAAATTAAAATTAAGAAATGAAAAATAAATATAAAAAATGAAAATGAAAAATAATAAATAAAAAATAAAAAATAAAAATGAAAAATGAAAAATAAAAAATGAGAAATGGATAATAAAATATGAGAAATGGTAAATGAAAAACGAAAAATGAAAAATCAAAAAATAAAATGAAAAATTAAAAATAAAAATGAAAATGAAAAACGAAAAATGAAAAATGAAAAATAAAAAATGAAAAACGAAAAATTAAAATTATGAAATGAAAAATAAATATAAAAAATGAAAATGAAAAATAAAAAATAAAAAATAAAAAATGAAAAATGAAAAATAAAAAATGAAAAATGGAAAATAAAAAATAAAAAATTAAAACTAATAAATGAAAAATAAGAAATGAAAAACAAAAAATTAAAAATAAAAAATGAAAATGAAAAATGAAAAAAAAAAAATTAAAATGAAAAATAAAAAATTAAAAATAAAAAATTAAAAATAAAAAATTTAAAAATAAAAAATGATAAATGAAAACTAATGAAAAATTTAAATGAAAAATGAAAAATAAAAAATGAAAACTAGAAAAAGGTAAAAAATATTAAAAATAAAAATGAAAAATAAAAAACGAAAAATGGTAAATGAAAAACGAAAAATAAAGAATGAAAAATAAAAAATCAAAAACGAAAAATGAAAATTAAGAAATGAAAAATAAAAATATAAAATGAAAAATGAAAAATAAAAAATAAAAATAAAAAACTAAAAACTAAAAACTAAAAATAAAAAATGAAAAATAAAAAATGAGAAATGAAAGTGAAAATTAAGATATGAAAAATAAAAGATGAAAAATGAAAAATAAAAAATGAAAAATAAAAAATAAAATATAAAAAATGAGAAATGGAAAATGAAAAACTAAAAATGAGAAATGAAAAAGAAAAATCCAAAAAGAAATTAAAGAAAAAAATAAAAAATTAAATATGAAAAATGAAAACTAAAATTTTAAAAATAAAAATGAGAAATGAAAAAAAAAACAAATTAAAAATAAAAAATGAAAAATAGAAAATGGAAAATTAAAAACGAAAAATTTAAAATGAAAAATAAAAAATAAAAAATGAAAAACGAAAATTAAAAATGAAAAAATGAAGAACAAAAAATAAAAAATGAAAAATGAAAAATTAAAAACGAAAAATAAAAAATGAAAATGAAAAATGAAAAATAAAAAACCAAAAATTAAATATTAACCGATGGAAATAATAAATATTTTTATATTAGCAGAGCCCCTGCAGTTAATTGCTATAAGTGATATATAGATGACGCTTTCTGTTTGATTTTGAAAAAGTGCCATAAAAAATCTTTAATTACTAGTTTCTAATAATACATATTGGAAAGAGTTTGACGGCAGACGTTAAGACCAAGTTGGATTTTGTTAAAATATTTAGTAATTTTTGTACATACTTTTAAATATTTCGTCGCTCATTTGGATCAAACTAACAAGGAATGAACAGGATTGCCATTAAGCCTAATAACTGACATATTATTCAAAGACAATTTGTTAAAAAAAAAAATTTGAATTAATGCTTGCGAAAAATGTTAAGAGGAAAAACATGTGTTAAGATTTTTCAATCTCACTCCTTATAAGTATTTTAAAAAAAATATTAGTCTAAAACGAATCTAAATAATTTTGAATAATTCCTTTCGGAACATATTGGTCTGTTACAAAATGAATGAAAATGGAAAACTTTATCAATCAATCTGTTCTAGATTTGAATTCAATAGAAATTTAATGATCAAAAATTTAATTATTCACGACACAATTAGGGCGAACAAAAGCTGAAACATAATAAAAATATAGAAAAATATTTAAAGCTCTGTCCTTATCTTTTATAGGACAAAATTGTGATACTTTGCGGAATAAAATTATAATTAAAGTTAAACTTAAAAAGGATGAAAGTGATAATTCACAAATTTGGTTAACCAAAACAATGATTAACTAATATATAAAAGTAAATCGTGATCCATTGATGTTTTTATATAGACTCCGAAGGGCAAGATTCGTACGATTTTTTTGTAATGGGCTGAATGTTCGTGTCCACTATGCTACATATGGGGTTTTTGTTTTTTGTTGTCTAAGGGTTCTCAATTGGTTCGTGTTTACGTTCGATTTTTGCTAGTACAAGTACTAACGATCATATGCATAATATCGTGTTAGTCTGTGGGTTCATACCTAGGAGAAGTGAATGTTAGTGACTTTTTGCTAAATGTAAAACAGTTCATAATACTGCCTTTTTTTTATCATGAAATAAATAAAAGCAGAAATGGAAAACTTACCCTTAGATGAATATAGGGTTTTGTTAGTTTTGTTTTTACTAACATTGAATTATTTATGAAACTTTTCTTTATATATAAAAAATTTATTAAAATGATAAATTAAAAACAAAAATTAGAAAACAAACACAAACAAATCTTGACTTAAATATTATTGACAGTAGAAATATCACTACAAATAGTTTAGAAGAATACAGGGTTTATTTTTTTTTTGTTAGACATAAAGAAAGCAAATACATATACAAAAAATAGATCTTTTGATAAGATTTTTTAGTGAAAATATGAAACAAATGTTAGTTACAAATCCGTTTTTGATTATATTATTTAATTAAACTTAAGTTAGTATACATTTTAATTAAAATTCAAGATTAGTTAACAAATTTGGTATGAGCCTGCAGTTATGGTTTGAAATTTTATTGACATGATTATTTTTTTTTTGTATTATTATTTTTTTAAATTTATTTCTAAAATATGTACAAAACATGACTTGGCACGCCCTTTAACTGTCACTAGTTGTTAAAAACTAAATAAAAATATATAATTTAAGTTCAGACACAAACCTCCCTTTTTCAAAAAAGATCCCAGCAAAAACTTTTATAATAGTTGCGGCAAAAACAATTACTCTATTTAAAAAAAAAAAAATAAATTCATGAAAATAACCATAATTCTGGCCTAGAAGTGGTTCGTATTTGGCGGTATTATTAGTGAATTAAATAGTAATTTAACAGTCTGGCTTCAAATTCGGCTTTTGGTCTGCACTTTTTAATGCCAGAGAATAAAATATCTATAGCAAAAGCTATACAATAACAAATATCATTGGAAACATATTATTAGAATGTAATCAAAGTCACATAGAAAGATAATTTATCGAATAACTAGTATAAAATTGACCAAGATAAACGTATTTTTGATTAAGTTCATAAAAATTAAAAAAAATTAAGTAAAATCTATATTGATCAAATTTCAATTTTTTTAAACTACGATCTGAAAGTTATTTTTATATTAAAAACATGGTAAATAGTAGGAACAACAAATTTTTTATTTAAGTTACAAAGAAAAAAAAAAAAAATAGGTAATGAATGAAGAAGTGAAGTTAAACAAATAAAAATTCGATAGATTTACATAATACTTTTCAATTTTAACAATGTAGTTTTAAGTTGAATGTGAATGTTTTTTCATATTTAGAGTATGAACACAACGAGAGCGGTGCATTCTTTCGTTAGAAAAAAAAAAAGAAATACTCAAACAACAACAGCTTTATTTTTCAAAATAAAAATCTATGTTTTCTTGCTGATTTTGAATGAACATCTTTAATCAAATTGATATTTGCTTTCGCAGTAAATTTACCATAAACATCAAAATAATATGATTTTTTTTTTTTGCGAACATTACCAAAATCAAACAAGTAAGAAAATTATAGTCGGTCTCGACCGACTATACAATAACCTATCTATACCATGCTTTTAGAGAGGGGATCTCAAAAAGATATACAAACCAAATATGATAAAAATCTGGCAATATTTTTGTTTTTAATAGATTTAAATAAGGATCGGGAACCATCTATATATGGAGGATATGACTAAGAAATCTCCTTCAGGTTTTATTTTTGGACTACTGAATAAAAGGTGTAATAAACACAAACATACCAAATTTGATAAAGATGTATATGATAATTTGAGTCTTATGGCAGTTTTAGTCGATCTCAAAGGGGTAGTTTTTTTTTTGGAGACTTGGTGTGAAAATGCACCGATTTCAATAGCGTTCGCCCTATGGTCGATAAAAACTTATATTACCAAATTTCATCAAAATATATTTATATTTGCGACCTGAAGTTTGATAAGAAGGTACACATGGACACACAGACGGACGGACAGTGATTCTGAGTCGATCGGTATTATGCAAGGGTCTAGGTATATTTTTGGTTGTTACAAACAGCAGCACAAAATCATTATGCGCTGACCACATAGTGGTATAGGGTATAAAAATGTGAATTATTTCAATGCTTAGTCGCGCTCTGAACATTTATGCTAGTTTTACATAAAAAAAAATCGCACCGTTCTTTTTGAGTTTATACTCTCGGTTCTGACCAACTTCAAAATATGAAATGTTGACTAAGTTCATTATTTTTCTTTAACTGAAATAAGAGTATAATTCCAATTATACCAGCGAGAATTTTATTTTATGTAAAACTTATGGAAAAGTTGGACAGAATCACCTTAATTATGTATGTATGTATGTATGACCCAGGCGCGTCGAATTTGTGGCTTTACGGATGTTGTTTTTTGTTAGAAATACAATTTTGTCGAACATCTATTACAAATTGCGGCATTATGTATGTCATTTTTTAATGTCAAATACCGTTGTGTATTTTACTGGTGACAACAACTAAAAATTAAGAAAATGGAAACGAGCAGGGACCAAAAATAACAGTTATTTTGAAATTAAAAAAAAAAAACATGTAGAAGTTAATGTCGGAAAACTGATTCAAGTATACCATATTCATCCTTATGAACTAGGCTATGATAAAATATATTGATTTTTAAAATTTTGATTTTATTTTTTCGAGCAAAAATGACAGTAATTTTTCGATTTTTATTTTTTTGAGCAAAAATAACAGTTTATTTTTATTTTAATTTAGTTATTTTTTTGATTTTTTTTTTCAAACAAAAATAACAGTTACTTTTTGATTTTTGCTTTTTCAAACAAAAATAACTGTTATTTCTTGATTTTTGTTAATTCAAACAAAAATAACAGTTATTTTTGATTTTTATTTTTTGAAACAAAAATAACAGTTATTTTTAATTTTTTTTTCAACAAAAATAACAGTTATTTTTAGATTTTTATTTTTTCAAACAAAAATAACAGTTATATTTTGATTTTTATTTAAATAAAATAACAGTTATTTTTGATTTTTATTTTTTCAAACAAAATAAACAGTTATTTTTGATTTTTATTTTTTCACACAAAAATAACAGTTATTTTTGATTTTTATTTTTTCAAACAAAAATAACAGTTATTTTTGATTTTTATTTTTTCAAACAAAAATAACAGTTATTTTTGATTTTTATTTTTTCGAGCAAAAATAACAGTTATTTTTCGATTTTTATTTTTTTGAGCAAAAATAACAGTTATTTTTTTATTTTTATTTTTTTGAGCAAAAATAACAGTTATTTTTGATTTTTATTTTTTCAAACAAAAATAACAGTTATTTTTGATTTTTATTTTTTCAAACAAAAATAACAGTTATTTTTGATTTTTATTTTTTTGAGCAAAAATAACAGTTATTTTTTTATTTTTATTTTTTCAAACAAAAATAACAGTTATTTTTTTGAAGCCTATATAAATGCTAATATCAAGTATATTTTAAACATCAGAACTTAGTTTTACTAACATTAGTGCTTCCAAATTTTCGACTGACAAATTAAACCGCAACTCTCCTAGAATCTGTTTGAGGGCTGAAAAGGATCTCTCTACACTAACTTGTGTCGCAGGTACAGAATGCACAACAGATGCCAGTCTACGTAGCAAGGGAAATACATATTTCTTACTGTTCCAGTATTCGATCAAATCCTCATCAGTGTATTTGTCATAAATCATACTGTAGAAACCATAAAAATATTATCATTTATTTTTGCTCGAAGAAATAAAAATCAAAAAATAACTGCTGTTTTTGCTTAAAAAAATAGAAATTAACTGTTATCTTTGCTTGAAAAAATAAAAATCAAAAAATAACTGTTATTTTTGTTTGACAAAATAAAAATAAAAAAATAACATTTATTTTTCCTCGAAAAAATCAAAACTGTTAATTTTGCTCGAAAAAATAAAAATCAAAAAGTAACAGTTATTTCTACTCAAAAAATAAAAAACAGAAAATAACTATTATTTTGGCTCGAAAAAATAAAAATAAAAAAAATAACTGTTATACTTGTTTGAAAAAATAGAAATCAAAAAATAACTGTTATTTTTCCTCGAAAAAATAAAAATCAAAAAATAATTTATTTTTGCTCAAAAAATAAAAATCAGAAAATAACTATTATTTTGGCACGAAAAAAAATCAAAAAAATAACTGTTATATGTTTGAAAAAATAGAAATCAAAAAATAACTGTTATTTTTGCTCGAAAAAATAAAAATCAAAAAATTAGTTATTTTTGCTCAAAAAAATAAAAATCTGAAAAATATCTGTTATTTGTGCTCGAAAAATAAAAATAAAAAATAACTGTTATTTTTGTTTGAAAAAATAAAAATAAATAAATAACAGTTATTTTTGTTCAAAAAAATAAAAATCAATAAATAACTGTTAATTTTGTTTGAAAAAATAGAAATAAAAATTAACAGTTATTTTTGTTTGAAAAAAAAAAAATCAAAAAATAACTGTTATTTTTTTTGAAAAAATAAAAATCAAAAAATAACTTATTTTTGCTCGAAAAATTAAAAATCGAAAAATAACTGTTATTTTTGTTTGAAAAAATAAAAATCAAAAAATAACTGCTATTTTTTTTTGAAAAAATAAAAATCAAAAAATAACTTATTTTTGCTCGAAAAAATTAAAATCGAAAAATAACTGTTTTTTTTGTTTGAAAAACTAAAATCAAAAATTAACTGTTGTTTTTTTGAAATAATAAAAACAAAAAATAACTGTTATTTCAGCTCAAAAAATAAAAATCAAAAAGTAACTGTCATTTTTGTTTGAAAAAATAAAAATCGAAAAATAACTGTTATTTGTGCTCGAAAAAATAAAAATAAAAAAATAACTGTTATTTTTGTTTAAAAACAAAAATAAAAAATAACAGATATTTTTGCTCAAAAGAATAAAAATCAAAAAATAACTTTTTTGCTCGATAAAATAAAAATCAAAAAATAACAGTCATATTTGCTCGAAAAAATAAAAATCAAAAATTAACTGTTATTTTTGTTTGAAAAAATAAAAATCAAAAAATAACCGTTATCATCTGACTTTTATGAAAGAAGGAATAATTATTACGATCCCTGGAAAAAGGTGTGGCTAAAAAGCTACCAGAAAAAAGCAATATAAAAAAGTGTAATTCAATACCTTGTGCGAAAAATAAAAGTTTTTGTTTAATCATATATTTAAGGATAACGAAGACAACACTAAAACAATTTGAAACATATGTGGATTTAAAGTGCAAGAATTCAAATATCGGAAAAAGATATCAGAAAAATACGGAGAAATAATCTATAAAGAAACAGTGAACAAAGGAAGCAAAACTTTATTGGTCCTCCCACTTGTGAAACAGAAGGTTGAATGAAGTTTTCGGCCGATATCAAGACCAGCTCTATAGTAAGAAGAAAAGGATAAATATGTGAAGACGAATTTGATAGTGAGGATGACTGGCACTGGTTTCGCCTTCTTCATTAGAAGGCTTAATTAAGTTTAAGAAATGTTTTAATTAAGTTGTTTTTACTGCAATTAGTTGTTTGTTTATTATTTTTTTTTTTTTTATTATTTTTTAAAAATAATAAAATGACGTGAAGTTTTTGTTTCCCTTAAAATTCTTGACTTGAATAATTAACTTTCTTTAAATTCTAAACATCTAATTTTAACAATTTTTACACCCTTTCTTTTATCTCGTAGTATCTGTTTTGTCTGCTTCTCTGTTTGTCTGCCGAAAAGTCTCGTTCGATCGATTTTTACTCCTTTTTCAGTGGTCCAATCGAGCAGGCAGACTCGTGGCGACATTAAAAATTATCTAACAAATTTTCGCCGAAAAAATTTTATTATATGTAGTACAATTTTGGATTTTTCAAAATTTTAACGGTTTTTTTAAAATTAGCAATCATGTTTAATTTTCAGTCAATCAATTAAATTTAAAGACATGGTGGTAAACTTAATTTACAAATATTTATATAATAAAAACTTGGATTTTATGGGTTAGTATTTTATTAATATTTTGACTTTTTATTGACATGTATTTAAAAAGCATCAGCTGTTTTTTAACAAAGTAACTATTAAATTAAAAAAATTCTGCAAACTTAATCCATTACAAAAGCACTCACGTCGAAACCGCTACATACAGTGAGTCAATAAAGTTTGTATGCAAAACGCACAGTTAATTCCGGTCTTTGCGTGTTAGGTGACAAAGTGAACTTCAGAACAATTATTTTATATGTTGATTAAGGCCAGTTTACACTATCACACTTTTTAATATGACCTGTCAAAAAGTCGAGTATTATGAAAAAGTCGTATCATGTAAAAAGCTTATGTTATGAAATTGACAGTCTGTGACAGTCCGATGGTTTTAGAAACATTTCTAAAAAATTTCCATTTTCATCGGACCAGAGTTGTTTTTTTGGTAATATGTAAAAAAAGGCAAACAAAAACAAAGAGTGTGGAAATAAAATATAAATTTCAAAATAAATTTGCCTGTTATTCTAAACAGCTGTTTTCATAAGACTTGAGTGTGATGTGTAAATGGCCTAAGTATGCAGAAATAATGTCGGTACGACTTTATGACAGCCCGATGAATTTCATCGGATTTTTATTTCGAAAAATCATACGACTGAGTGGCATCGGGTAAATGGGCCTTTAGGAATTACAGTGCTTTTAAAAGTTTTGGTTGTATATTTGTAAAAAATACATTAAAAACATACATCAAATAGCACCAATGGCACCATGGAGCAAAGAATTGTCTTCGGATCTCAGAGAAGTGATAATAAAACTCTACCTGGAGCACAAAACTCAAAGACAAATAGCCGAATCGGTTGGAAAAAGTCGTGCAACGGTCCAAAAAACAATAGAAAGATACAGAAGGCAAGGAAATAATAATAACAAGCCAAGATCTGGTTGGCCAACCACATTCACACCCAGTGCGAAATGAATTATCGTGCGCAGTATGCAAAAAATTCGAAAATTTCTGCACCAAAATTACAGATGGAAATTGAAAATGAGCTGGGAAAAGTTTGTATTACAGCAACAATTCGCAAAGTAATCCATTCGCCTAGACACCATAACCGTCAAATTTGCAAAAAGCCGTTTGTAAGCCCAATAAACCGAAAAAAGAGACTCTTATTCGCAAAACAATATGATACAGCCGCCCAAAGCTTTCGAACACCAAAGCTTTTAGAACACCAGATGGGCGAGCTAAGGTATGGCGAATACCAAATTCTGACCTTGAGCCACATAACATGATGGACAAGTCAAACACGGTAGTGGATCAGTACTCGTTTGGGGGTGTATGGCTGCCTCTGGAGTAGGTAAACTTGTTTTTATAGATGGTATCGGTTTGTCTATTTAAATATTTTAAAAAATAACTTGCATATAAGTGGTGCTAAACTTGGGATTGCCGAGTCACTTGTGTTCCAGCAAGACAATGATCCAAGCACACCTTGCTTATTGTCAAAGAGTGGTTCCTCTATAAAGTAAAAAACAACTTAAAACCGCACCCCAGTCGCCCGATATTAATCCTGTTGAGCATTTGTGGGTCCACCAAATCAGAAAACATGGCATAAGAGTTAAGGAAGACTTCAAAAAAGCCTTT
The DNA here is from genome assembly GCA_963682025.1 of Cordilura impudica. Lineage (NCBI taxonomy): Eukaryota > Metazoa > Arthropoda > Insecta > Diptera > Scathophagidae > Cordilura > Cordilura impudica. Next base: position 23,952,089 of record OY821521.1, on the reverse strand, counting down.
TTAGAAGAGTGGGAGAAAATACCACCGAGCGTTACCACGAATCTGGTGTCATCGATGCAAAACCGTCTAAAAGCAGTCATAACGAATAAAGGCTTTCCAACTAAGCATTGAACATTGGATAATTAACTGTTTAACCTTTGAAAAAATTAATTACCTTTTCTTGACTTATGCCGTTTTCTTTTCTGACAAAAAATGTCGCATTTTATTTGCACTTTTTTCGAAAAGTGTATTTTTTTTTATATATTCAAAACTAAGAGTAACTTAATTTTCATAAAGTGCAAAAAATTTTGATTATTATCCTCTTTGAAGTAATGAGGTGAAAATATTCAGAAAAGGGGAACAATGTGGAAATATTCTCACACTATGACACTATGACCATTTTTTGCGATTTACGAGCGCTCGACTTTGAGATCTTTTGATTGATGTATAAAATAAGGTTGCTCTTAATTTAGAATATATAAAAAATACACATTTCGAAAAAAGTGCAAATAAAATGCGACATTTTTTGTCAGAAAAGAAAACGGCATAATGCATACATTTGCATACATACTTTTTTGACATATTTTTGAGGATATTTTCGCTTAAGTTGTTGTTATTTAAAGACGTTAAGTTTTTCTTTGTTTTTTTTTGTTGCGAAATAAAATTTTCAATATTTTCTTTTAAAAAAATCGATTTTTTTTCATCGTTGTACAGTGAATACATATTTTTTGATGTTATAAGGATAAGCTACTCGCTTGCATACAAACTTAATTGACTGACTGTAATACCAACGAAATTTAAATTCGGGTTCGGCTACGATGCATACAAAAAGCATTTGTTGTTAAAGATGCTGGAAATTATTGAAAAAAAAAATATATATTTCTGCCTGTTTCCAGTAGTCGAATGACTCAATTAATTTGTCAAAATAACAAAATAAAATAATTTTAAGCAATTTATTGCTTCTTTATTACAACTTTTCATCTTCAGGACACTAATTTTATTTATTTTATTTTTGAAATTATTTGTAAACAGCTGATTTTAATTTTATGTAGGGTTACCATCGCCTAAGACAAAATTAAAGCTTTTATTTGGCAAAAGGTAAACAATAAGTGTAAAAAAACGTTATGGCAATATTGTTCGTTACAATAAAGTATAGCGTATCGTCTTCCATTCGTTCGTCGGGATTTGCATTGAATTTGAAAATTATATATAGAAAAAATCCAAATTTTAGAAATTCACCTCAAATTTTATAAAACAAATTTCAAAAGTTTCGTTACATTTCGTTTCGTAATATTAACACATTAATGTGGTTCATTCAAATTCACTAACACCAAATCGATACTTACGAAAAAATTATAGAATTTAATTAAAAAAAAGTAAAAGTAAGCAATCTAAGGGCCATTACTACAACTTACCTTTAAAGTAAATGTTAGTTAAAGATATCTTTAGCTAAAGTGAGCAATAAAGTTACTTTTAACTTCTTTTCGTTATTACAATTTCCCAGTAAAATTAAATTAATATTTTTGATATTGTGGCAACACCAAAAGAAACACCGATTACTTTTGACCAAATGAATTGCTTTATAAAAATACGTAGTGGCACGTTCCTTTATTTGTTCGCAAACAAACAATAGAATAAAAACTAAAAACCTTTATTATAAGTTGCATAATTGTTGTAAATGTGTATTTAAAAAAATATACAAGCATATATTTAAGTATATGTAACTAAATTTAGTTCCAATACTAAATTGGTGTGAATTTCATCTTCATAGATCAAAAAATGTGGTAACTCTAAATACATAAACCTCACGTCAAAAGTTAAAGGCAACAATATCTTCCATTTAGCTTATCGGTCACTTTTAGCTTAAAATATAGTTGTAATAACGAAAAACTAATAATCTGCCCGATAACATCCTAACTTTAGTTACTGGCAAGTTGTAATAATGGCCTTAAGATTATTAAAATAATCCAAAAATTTGCATGGGAACTCTCTCTCTATAGCACAATTATTTATTATTTAATCGAAGCAGCTGTCATAAAAGTTTCTGCTGGGTTGTTGATAAATTTAAGAGGTGGTCTATGATTTAGAAAAACGATACCGGTGGCAAGTGATCGCCACAAGTTGGAAATTTCTCAGGCACTGGTGGTAAATCGGCTTGTGTGCCAATATGGAATACTAAATTCATGCCTATAACTATGTGAAATAGGAAATGACAATGAAACATCCAGTATCCGGGATTATCCGCTCTAAATCGAAAGACAGCATAACCATTATTGGGCACAGCAATGGTATCCTTTAGAGGAGGCTTATTAAAATCACGTTCAATCATGCCCATACGATCCAATTCCAACGTATGTTTCAAGTTAATTTTCTTAATTGTCTTGTCGGGAGAACGACCCAAACCCACCAAATAGAAAGCCGTACCGTGTAAATGAAAGGGATGACTGAGGTTAGTCTGTTGTACCTCATCGATTAAAACCACTTCCACAACCGCTCCTAATGGTATATCAACTTTGTGGACACATTCACAATTGGGTCCACAATCTGGTGGACGATTATCACCATTACAGAAAAGCTCTGGCGGTATGTCTTGTATTTGCGAGAGCATGGGTGATGGTGGTGATACATATGAAATTTCATCAATTAATGATGTCAAATGATCACCACTAGGAGCCACTAAAATATTAATGATGCCGCAAGAGAAACAAGAAGAAAGATAAACAAACATTAACTTATTATCTAAATGCAAAGGAACTTCTTTGTTTATGGTTTCTTATATTGAACCAAACGTTGAACCTTTGTTAAGGTTTTAGTTCCTTTACAAAAAGAATTAACACCAAACAGAGATGAAAACCTTAAAGAGTCCTCTTCAATACTTACCCAAAAATTTATTGTAGGTATTGGGCAAGAATAACTCTTTTGGTTCGTAGACATAAAACCTAAATGGTAAAAAGATTTTCACATCGGGACGTTCCACCAGCACACTTTTGTCCACAGATTTGGCATTTTTTAAATTCGAAACACATATTGCATCGGTTCTTTTACGATCACATATAGCATCCAAGGGGTTAAGTACCTAATGGGAGCAGAAATATAAGTCATTAACAAGTGATGTTTATGGTTTAAATCATTCTTAAGATATTTATACTTATGGCTGACGGTATAACAAAAGATCGTACTTACTCTGAACGTTTTTTTTTAAGTGATTGACATGAACTCTTTTTAAATCAGGTGCAACATATTTACATGAAAACATTTGGGGAAGTAACTACATACATACATACATATATTTTACAACAATTTAAAGATTTTTACAAGGAAATTATTTTCTTTTGGAAATATTGGCAAAGAAATTTGTTTTTTCTGTTCCGATGAAAGGTCAAAGGTCAATTATTAACAAATCTGAAATATATTTTACAAAAATTGATTTAAAATTTTATATTTTGCATTCAACTAGGTAAAATTACAGGTCTTCGAAGAATTTTTAGTTAACACTCGGTGAATCCTTAAAACAGACCTTTTTCTGCTTAATAATTTTTGTTAGAAAGGGGGACCGCGAGATTTGTACCTACTGCTGAACATTTAACTCTTTAGATTACACTATGCAACAAAATGAAAATTTCTTATGACACCTGATAACCACTACATTTTTTTTTGATGTGTTATGGTTCCCTAGCAACAAAAACAGTCGAAATTTAAAATTCTATGAATAAGTTTAAAAAAATTATTTTCTAAAATTTGGAATTTTTGAAGAAGATGCTTCACCGATTTTGTCATAACCAAAAAAAACATAGAAAAGTGTCAATTTGAATTAAATTTAAGTTATGCTAATATCATTGTTTATATATATTCAACAGTTTCGGAGTTATTTAGAACGAAATATTGAAAAACATTTTTTTCTACCTAGTCCTTTGGCCAACCTTTTCAGCTTTTCATACCATGCGAATGTGTTTTCCATTTGCTGGAATGTTGCCAATGGCCAATCAATCCCTAACAAGAAAGAGTGTTAAATTCGGCTCTACCGCTTTAACTGTTGCCACTTTAACTGTTGCCGATACTGAAATATTAATTTCGAATACCAATTAAATTTAAAGTTAATTTTAAAATATTTTTATCTGAATTATCTAGTAATATGTTAACTTAAGGATATATTTAATGCAAAAAAAAAAAAAAATAAAATAAATAATAACAAGTAAGAAAATTATAGTCGGTCTAGACCGACTATACGATACCCTATACCATGCGTTTAGAAACCCTATCTCTTAGGCCCAACTAACTGGACATAGAAAATAAGCAAAAACCAAATTTGAAAAAAATTTTGAAAAAGTTCATATCGGATGCTATATCTATATGGGGACTAGGTCCAAAAATGGACCGATCCTGACCATGGTTGGTAACGTCTCTTGTATTTTGCAAAAACATATACAAACAAAATTTGAGAAGAATCAGTGCAATATTTTTGTTTTTCAATAGATTTAAGTGAATACCGGGAAGCAGCTCTATATGGGGCCAAAGGGAGTATTTTTGGACTACTCATTAGTGGATGTAATGAACGCATACAAACCCAATTTGAGTAAGATCTATATGACAATTTTGATCCTATGGCAATTTATGTCGATTTCATAAGGGTAATTTGTATGGGGGCTAGGTCTGAACAAAGACCGATTCTCACCAATTCTCCCATGGCCGATAAAAGCTCATATAGCAAATTTCATCGAAATATATTCATATTTGCGACCTGCAGTTTGCTTACAAGGTTTACTTGGACACACAGACGGACGGACGGACGGACGGACATTGTTAAATCAACTCAAAAAGTGATTCTGATTCGATCGGTATAATTAAAGATGGGTCTGGGTCAAATATTTTTGATTGTTACAAACAGCAGCACAAAGTCATTATAACCAAACCACATAGTGGTATAGGGTAAAAAAACAGGTAAAAAACTAAAGATAGAAATTAAAACTTTTAATATTTAATTTTTAATTTTTTCATTTAATATTTCATTTTTCATTTTTCATTTTTCATTCTTAACTTTTAATTTTTTATTTTTCATTTTGCGTTTTTAATTTTTCCAGTTTAATTTTTAATTTTTCATTTTAATTTTTTAATTTTTTATATTTCATTTTTCAGTTTTCACTTTTAATTTTTAATATTTTAATTTTTCATTTTTCATGTTTCATTTTTCATTTTTCCTTTTTCATTTTTAATTTTTCAAATTTCATTTGTCATTTTAATTTTTCATGTTTCGTTTTTCATTTTTCATTTTTCATTTTTTATTTTTCATTTTTCAAATTTCATTTTTAATTTTAATTTTTCATTTTTCATTTTTAATTTTTTATTTTTAATTTTTAATTTTTAATTTTTTAATTTTTTAATTTTTAATTTTTCAATTTTCATTTCTCATTTTTCATTTTCCATTTTTAGGGATTATATTTTTTCTTTTATACTGGCGTTTTTTTTTTATTATATCGTGATAACAATAAAAGAAATATGTGGCAATACTACTAATATAGCATCATTTTTTGTGGCTTTTTTTTGTAACTGTGTATGTCGTTGTACACCAAGTATATTCAACCACTAAAATATTACAACAAACAGACTTTAGTTTTTTTAGAGGTGTATAAAAATTTTTGGCCAGATCTCAGCTTTAAGACGTCCGATTTACCCCATTTTAAATAACAACCTGCTCCAAATAATGGCAAATAATATTGTCGTAACTTTACCCAGGTAAATAGCTAATTTTATGAATACGCGTGTTTGAAACAGACAGACAGACGGACATAGCTAAATCGACTCAGAAAGTGATTCTGAGTCCATCGGTATAATAAAAGGTGGGTTTAGGTCAAATATTTTTTGTAGTTACAAATATCTGCACAAAGTCATACGCTGACCACATAGTGATATAGAGTATAAAAATATACCTGACAAAGTGATGTTAAACCTATTAATATCCCATTACATCATGGAACTATCGAGCAATTTAATCGATTAAATGGACAGATAAGAAAAAGTCAGGGTGAAAGTACTGGGCCAGTATAGAACAAGTAAGAAAATTATAGTCGGTCTAGACCGACTATACGATACCCTATACCATGCGTTTAGAGACCCTATCTCATTGACCCAACTAACTGGATATAGAAAATAAGCATAAACCAAATTTGAGTGGGATTTTTATTAATTTTTCGGCTGTAGAGATGAAAAAGTTCATATCGGATGCTATATCTATATGGGGACTAGGCCCAAAAATGGACCGATCCTGACCATGTTTAGTAAAGTTTCTTGTATTTTGCAAAAATATATACAAACAAAATTTTAGAAGAATCAGTGCAATATTTTTGTTTTTTGATAGATTTAAGTGAATATCGGGAAGCAGCTCTATATGGGGCTTATGGCTAAGAGTTGTCCAATACGGATCATTTTTGGACTACTAATTAATGGATGTAATATGTACATACAAACCCAATTTGACTAAGATCTGTATGATAATTTGGATCTTATGGCAATATATGTTGATTTCATAGGGGTCATTTGTATGGGGGCTAGGTCTGAACATTGACCGATTCTCACCAATTTCAACAGCGTTCATCCCATGGCCGATAAAAGCTTACAAACCAAATTTCAGCAAAATATATTCATATTTGCGACCTGCAGATTGATTACAAGCTTTACATGGACACACAGACGGACGGACGGACGGACGGACATCGTTAAATCGAATCAGATAGTGATTCTGATTCGATCGGTATAATTAAAGATGGGTGTAGGTCAAATATTTTTGGTTGTTACAAACAGCAGCACAAAGTCATTATACCCAAACCACATAGTGGTATAGGGTATAAAAACCTCTAAAGGGAAAGGTCCATAAATTCATAAGTAGTGATTAGAACTATAAAAATTATATTTTTTTTTTTATCAGTTTCATATAATTAATTAATTCAATTAAATATAACAAAACTCTAGCTTTACTGGTTTCCTTATTAACATATTACATTTTATGGATGCATGTTAAGATTTTGTCGACCTCGCTCCTTACCAAAATTATCCCGATAAGTAAAGACACGAACCTGTGTGTTTTCATAACAAGTAAAATATTCTAGTTTGAATTTTAAAATAATTTTCTTATAATTATGATGAAAATCGTCGATTATGCTGAATTATATCAAAGATTAAGACCGATTAAGTTTGATATTTCTTTGTTTTATTTTTATCTATAATATTAACAGGCTAGGCGATTTCTTGTGACCGATGTTTTGTTCTACCATTTTATCCGGATTTTGACAAAACGTATATTATTTGAAAGGCATTTCTTTTTAGCTGTTTTTCAGATTTACAGATTTTTAAATTTTTTCCTTTATTTTCAGTAAATTGCATTTAAAGTTGCTACTAACACATACATAAAATTATACATACATATGCTATCTGTGTGTTTATTAAATGTGGTTAATGTGTTGGTTGATGAGTTTTTTATCCATTCACAATAATAATAAACCAAAAAAGTGTTGGTTTGTGAATTGGCTAAGTCGAAAAATAAAGTTGCCTAGAAATTGCACTCGAATTTCGAGTGTTGGAATCTGCTAGTTATAATAAATTGATGTATGTACAAATTTTTAGCCGAAATTTTTTTGTAGCAAATTGACGAAGTATTTTGCATTTTGCAACTTAAAAGCTGGATAAATTCAAAAATTGTAAACGCAGTATAATTGCTATGTCTCAGTCAAACCACAGGTAAATTGTTATACATAATTTTTTTTGATTTACAACAATAAATAGGAAGGGATCCAAACCAATTTCTTTCATAGATATATAAAACAATATTGTACAAAAAAAGAAGAAATATATACAAAATTGTGCAACTTAAAAAACAACCATAATATTTTGTTTTATAATTTATTTTTTGTTTTATTTTTAAAAATAACTAAATTTAATATTAACGGCAGTAATATTCGTAAAAAAAATAATAATATTTAATATTTTACATGTCTCTATACAATTATCTTTAATTTCTTTGTTTGTTTGTAATAAAAACATAAAAAACAAAAAAATTAACATTAAACAAATAGTGCAAAAAAGGAGGAGTATTACCAGTTGAGTGTTTTCAAACATATTTTTTTTTTACAAATTAATAATAAAAAACTATTGCAGTTCTGTATTTATATATATAAAATATAATATACACTAAGAAGAAAAAAACAAAAAAAAAAAAAGAAATATAAAGTACTATTTACTTAAGTTTTTTTCTTCTGAAAAAAAAAAAAAAATGTTGATCAATTTTGAAACTTAAATATGTAAATATTTTACTAAAAATTGTAACAAAAAGATGGGGTAGGGAGATATAAAAAATTTTCTTTAATTTACAAACAAATCAGGGGAAAACTATATATAACATTAATTAAAAGCATAGAAGATTAAAACAAAAATTAACTACTTTTTTTTTATTTAAGGTTACTCGAAAAAGTTAAAAAAATAGTTCATATTTATGACTATTGCGCAGCATAAATGCTTTCATTTTATTTCAAACGCTAAAATATTAAAAGAAGATCTTTTAGACAAAAGCTTGTGCTTTGTTGAGCTTTAGAAAAGGATTTATAGTTAGGCATCTAGGTATTTACTCTAACTGAAGTGTCGGATCCTTCACTAAAGTTTTCTCTATAAAATCCAGCTTAAAAGCCAATGAAAAATAAAACTTTAACTTAAATGTTTTATGGCTTTTGACAAAGTTTAAAAATTTTATAAGCTTAAAACAGGGCTTTTTTAAGCGTTACAAGCGCATAGAGAAATTTTTAATCGTTTTTTTTGTTGTTTAAGTTTAATGAACACTTTCGTAGTGCATTGTTATTTATAAGAAAAACTTTGAGCTTTCCCAAGCTTTAAAGCTTCTCATGTGCAGTTTATAATATATATATATATATAAGATTTATATAATGTCGTTGTTGTTTTTGTTTTTTTTTGTTTTCTGTTTTTATATAATACACTTTGTTATTGTCTTTTAAAACTTTGTACAAGTGTTGCAAAAAATAAAAAATGATGACTTATGTTTTGTTTTAGGGAAATTTGTTGTTTGTAATCATTTTCTACTATAACACCATTCATAAGATCTTGTTGTTTTTTTGTTGTTGTTGTTGTCTTTGCTGGTTGTGTGCGTGAGTGTTTTTGTGTGTGTGTGTGTTTGTGTGTGTGTGTGTGTTATTTGTAGTTTTCTTTGCAATAAAAATTTAATTAATTGGTATAGGTGGCGTATGATCACCACATGTTGGGAAACCTGGTGGCACTGGTGGCAAATCGGCATTTGTACCCACTTGCAATATCAAATTCATACCAATAACAATGTGGAACAAGAAATGACAATGGAATAGCCAGAAGCCTATAACACAAAGAAATCGTTTGATGAAATTTAGCTCAGTAAGAGAATATTTTTCTTGAAATCTTACCAGGGTTATCTGCTCTAAATCTTAAGACTACATAACCATTATTGGGTACTGCTATGGTATCTTTGGTTGGCGGCAAATTGTATTGTCTGTGCAAGAGACCACGTCTGTCCAAATCCAAGGCGTGCTTCAAATTGATCTTTTTAACATTTGAATCGGGTGATCGGCCAATGCCGACAACACTGAAACCGTAACCGTGCAAATGGAAGGGATGCGATAAATTAGGTTGTTGTACTGTGGAAAAATTAGAAGAAAAGGAAAAAATTATTTAAAATTGTAGAAAAAAAAAATTCAACTGTTTTCATCAAAACTTTAGGCAAAGGTTTGCGATTCAGAACCATTTTATTTCTCATTTGATAATTAGTATTTTCGTTGTAAGAACTATCGATTTTAAGATTAAAATAATTTTTCTTTTTGATTTTGAATATTTAAATAAAAATATTTGCTAGTTTTATTGCAAATTTTTATATGGCAAGCCATTTCTAAAATGTTTTTATTAATTTTTTTAAATATACAGTGAGTTACAATTTATTTAAGAATGGAAAAATAATATTAATAGGTTAGGCAATTTCTTGTGATAGATGTTTTGTTCTATCGTTTTATCCCGATTTTCACCAAACGTATATTATTTGAAAGGTATTTCTTGTTAGTCGATTTGCAGACATACTGATTTTTAATTTATGGTATGTGTGAGTTTATTAAATTTGTTAATGTGTTTGTAATAAAACCGAGTTTTTGTGTTCATTTGCGAATTGGCTATAATTGATTAGCATACCTTTAGGGTCTTTATTTAATGAAAAAATAAAATTTTCTAGAATTTGCACTCGAATTTAGAGGGCTGGAATCTGCTAGTTAACATAAAATAGTTTAGCTTTAGAAAAAATAACAATAAAATAAAATAAAACAAGAAAATTATAGTCGGTTTAGACCGACTATACGATACCCTATACCATGGTTTAGAGAACCTATCTTTTCGGTCCAACTAGTTGAATATAGAAAATAAGCATAAACCAAATTTGAGTGGCTTTGTTATTAATTTTTTGGTCTGCAGATATGAAAAAATTCATATCGGATGCTATATTTATGTGGGGACTAGGTCGAAAAATGGAACGATCCTGACCATATTTGGTAAAGTCACATATTTTGAAGAAATATATGCAAACCAAATTTGAAAAAAATCTTTGCAATATTTTTGTTATTTGATAGATTTAAGTGAAGACCGGGAAGCAGCTCTAAATGGGGCCTATGATTAAGAATAATGTTATAGGGATTATTTTTGTACCACTGATTAATGGATATAATAAACACATACAAACCCAATTTGACTGAGATCTATATGATAATTTGGATTTTATGGCAATTTATATCGATTTCATAGGGGTCGTTTGTACGGGGACTAGGTCTGAATATGAAACGATTTTCACCAATTTCAATAAGGTTCATACTAAATCAACTCAGAGTCAAATATTTTTGATAGTGGTATAGGGTCCAATAAAGTTGGCCAATTTAGAACTTTGCAAAAGTTTTCATTGTAAGTCGAAATTGTTAAAAAATAAACATCAGTTAAAATTTGGTTCAAAAATTTTTATCCTATGTATCAGAAATTTTTGTTAGAAATATCTATTATATTAATAGGCTAGGCGATTTCTTGTGACTCATGTTTTGTTTTACCTTTTTATCCCGAAACGTATATTATTGGAAAGATATTTCCTTTTAGCCGTTTTGCAGATTTACAGATTTTTTAATTTTTCCTTTATTGTGAGTAAATTGCATTTAAAGTCGCTACTAATACATACATAATTTTATAAAATGCTATGTGTGTGTTTTATTAAATTTGTTAATGTGTTTGTTATAAAAATAAGTTTGTTTTTGTGTTAATTTGTGAATTGGCTATAATTGGTTGGCATACTTTTAGGGTCCTTATTTAACGAAAAAATAAAATTTCCTAGAATTTGCACTCGAATTTCGAGGGCTGGAATCTGCTAGTATATATAAATGCAACCCTGTCTGCAATATCATTAAAGTTAGTTATAATATATGACTTAAAAAATATTATCAACAAACGATTGAGTTAGAAATTATAAGACTCAAAATTAAATGGTTCTACTTTGATTAAAAAAATCATATCTTTTTTGAAAACGGTTTTATGGTTACGCTATCTGCAATATGCTTGTCATGACTGAAAATATATGATTTAAAGGATATAGGTTTTACTCTAATTAAAATAATATTATAAAAAATTTTTTTTGGAAAATGGCTTCCTGGCAAACCTACCCTACAGCCAGGAATATAATGCTTTATAAACTAATAAATTAAACTAGCAGAGCCCAGCACTCGAAATTCGAGTGCAAATTCTAGGAAATTTTATGTTTTCATAAATTTTTTTTCTTTCGATGTTTTTTTTAATCTATATATATAAAAAATTTTATCTATATATATGAAAAATTTATTTCAATAAAATTCATTAAATTATGAATTCTAAAATAAAATTCATTAAATTTCATTATAAATATTTGTTGAACACACAGATGATATATAAATGGGTTTAATAATAAATAATTTTATAAGAGCCTAAAGGTATGCTAATCAATTTTACCCAATTCATAACCCACACACACAGCATTGTATGGTTTTTTTGAAGCTTAACTATGTGTTTATACCCTATACCACTATGTATACCACTATGTGGTTTGTGCTGATGTTTGTAAGTACCAAAAATATTGATCCATCTTTTATTATACCGATCGACTCAGAATACCTTTCTGAATACCTCAGAATACCTTTCTGAGTCGATTTCGCGATGCCTGTCCGTCCGTCTGTATGTGTGTCCATGAAACTTTTTAATCAAACTACAGATCGCAAATATGCATATATTTTGATTAAATTTGTTATATAGGCTTCTATTGGCCATGGCATTAACGTTGTTGAAATTTGTGAAAATCGGTCCATGTACAGACCTAGTACACGTATAATGACCACTATAAAATCGACTTAAGCTGCCATAAGATCCAAATTATCACAAAGATCTCAGTCCAATTGGGTTTATGTGCATTTAATACGTCCATTAATCAGTAGTCCAAAAATTAACCCAATAGGACAATTCTTAGTCATAGCCCCCATATATAGATGCTCCCGATCTTCACTTAAATCTATTCAAAAACAAAAATATTGCTCAGATTTTTCTCAAATTTGGTTTGCAAAATATAAGTAACTTTACCAAATATGGTCAGGATCAGCCTATTTTTCGACCTAGCCCCCCTATAAATATAGCATCCGATATGAACCTTTTCATATCTGCAGTCAAAAAAATTAATAACAATGCCACTCAAATTTGGTTTATGCTTATTTTCTATATTCAATTAGTTGAACCTAAGAGATACGGTCTCTAGACGCATGGTAAAGGCTATCGTATAGTCGGTCTAAACCGGCTATAATTTTCTTACTTGTTTTTATATGTGTTAGTAGCAATTTCGAATGATTAATACTCCAAAAAAATGTACCAGATGGTGCACATTTGTAAAGAAATTCCTTTCAAATGGTATATTTTTTGCCAAAATCTGTTGGGAACTGAGAGTTTAGGAGATGTCACAAGAAGTCGCCTAGCATATTAATATTATAGACATCATGTCCACCATATTGGAAGATTTCTAACCCATAAGCAGCGATCCCAAAAACTTTAGAAGTGATTATAAAAGCTCGAGATTTAAAAAAATCAGCTTCATTTTGTTAAAATACATAAACTTCAATTTAAATTTAAAAATATTATTTTCATATGCGAGATTGCCGAATCAAAAACCTCTCCCATCTGTTAATTAAATCCAATATATTATTAAAATGTATTCCATTGCGGACGCCATTATCAAATTATAAATTTTGATTTTAGATTTCAAATAAATTAACAATTAATTTTTAAATTTAATAACGTAATTTTGAATTCTTATATTACAAAAGCAAAATATATAAGAGTTAAAAAGTTTTGAAAATATATTAAAGTTAAACCAAACTCAATTTTTGGTTAAAAAAAATAATGTTTGGAACTAATCGCTATTTGTCACGTATGGAGGGCCAAAATATATTTTTAAAGTGTCAATTGGTGATTTTTCAGTACCAAATAATTGATTTCTTTGACGTGTTATTTATAAGTTGATATCATTTTGTTCTAAATTCGGGGCGCTCTTTGTTTTCAACGCCTTCCCTGTCTTTTTGGAACTCTTTGAAGACTTATAAACAAATTTAATGGATATTCTTTGTTTAAAAAAAATCAAACTCACTTTTAGTTGTTTACAAAAACGTCAGCTTTGAACCTGTCCTGAAAAAACTAATTAGTTGCCGAAATCGATAAACCCGTAAAGTTTAATATGAATAGTCACCTTTTCATTTGAACACAGTATTAAATATAACGTGAGCATTTGGGTTGTTTAACAATTGGCCGAAAATATTCAACCATTAACAATTGTAGCCTCACCTCATATATTTTCTAGATTTTGCTTCCCGGTGACTACTATTTGTTACCAAACTTGAAAAGATGACAGCAGGGATTTTACACAAGTTAGGAAGTCATATCGACTGAGGCCTATGTCAAGGGTATTTCAATGTTGGAAATATGCCATATTCACCGAAAAAATTTAACTGTCGTAGTAAGTAACATTTTGGTAAATAAAATAATTTTTTTATTGAAAAAGTATCAATAAGCGATTTTGTTAATATAATAACTTTTTTTTTAATTAAATTTGTTAACACTCATATTGAACAACAAAATTTTTAACAATCAACTATTTAACTTTAATAATGGATTCGTCATATTGATTAATTATTGTTACTAGTTCATCATATTTCTACAATGGATTTGTTATATTAAACAAAAATAATTTGTTGCCGATTACTAAACTTTTTAATTTTTATATAACAAAAAAATAAAATTTTTTCAAGTTATATATAATATAAATAAAACAGATTATATATTAATATTTTTATCTGTGACCCACTCAAATATTAATCTATAATATTAATAGGTAAGGCGATTTCTTGTGACCGATGATTTGTTCCATAGTTTTCTCCCGGTTCTCACCAAACTTATCTTATTTGAAAGGTGTTTCTTTTTAGCTGTTCACCATATTTACAGATTTTTAAATTTTTACCTCTTTTTAATACTAACACATATATAAAATTATAGAATGCTATGTGTGTTTACTAAATTAGTTAATGCGCTTGTGAGTTTGTTTTTTTCATTCACAATAATAATTGTGTTGAATTGAAAAATTATTTTAAACATAAACCAATAACGCAATCGATATTTAAAAAGTATTGAATTGAGTTGGCCAAAATTGATTAGCATACATTTAGGGTCTTTGTTAATAGAAAAATAAAATTTCCTAGAATTTGCACTCGAATTTCGAGGGCTGGGATCTGCTAGTATCAACCAATTCATTGGTACTAAAATTAGTTTTAAGTTTTTACTGTATTTATATGTAGGGCATTCAGAAAAATATTTATATTTTTATTGAATGTTTTGATAATTGTACGATTTAATGTTTACCTACGTTACGAATTTAAATGTTTTCTAAAATGTAGAATGCTGCAGACTTAGTGCCATTTCTGTTTATACATTATTTCTTCGAAAACCCAAAAATTCATTGATATATAATTAAAAATTTGCTTTTAGTTATATTTACTTTCGATTCTTTCGCTTATGTTTTATATTGAAGTTGATATAAATATAATATGCTTAAAAGCGCTAACTTGAAAATTCTTTTTAGGAACATTATGTCGTTAATATAATAAATTCTGACTGCGTTAGTGATTTTGTTTTGTATTTTAAAGCCTACTTCTTTTTTTTTGAGATAGTAGGAAAGAAGCTACAAATAACTATCAATTTACAAAATTTTGTTTAACTTAATTAAAATTTTTGAAAAATTTTAGAAAAAATTCATTAATTTTACCACATATTTTTTCAGTTATTCTGTAAAGTTCAGAACGGAGAACCGATGGGTTTAAACTTTTTTGTACAAACGTAATATACAAAATCAAATTTTCTACGATTTAATGTATATGATGTTTGTAAACAATGTTTATAAACATTTGTAAACAATGCTTAGAAATATTTGTAAACAATGTTTATAAACATTCGTAACCAATTTGTAAACAATGTTTATAAATATTCGTAAACAATTTGTAAACAATGTTTATAAATATTTGTAAACAATTTGTAAACAACGTTTATAAACATTGTTTACAAATGTTTGTAAACATTGTTTACAAATGTTTATAAACATTGTTCATATTAAATATTTATATTCAATGTTTATGAACATTTATGTTTCTTATATATATTCAATGTTTATAAACATTGTTTATATTCATAAACATTGTTTATGTTAATTATTTATATTAAATGTTTAAAAACACTATTTTTATTTATTATTATAAATATTGTTTATACATGACATTTGTATAGATATGAAATCATAGAAAAATTGATTTTTGTATGGTACGGCTGATATAAAAAATTTAAATTATCTACCAAATTACTAAAGCAAATTTTTGGTGCTTCGATTAACAGTTTATCTGTTAAGTATAGCAATCAAAAATGTTTCTAAAACGAAAAACTTAAAAAAAAACGTTTCCACATCAGTATTTTTAAAAAGTAGGATGTTGCACATCTAGCCCACGTTTAGCACTGCCCGTGCCAGTTTCTAACATAACGAAAAAAAAACTGAATTTCTCACCCTACCCCAAACATAAATGTTATGTATTGTTTTAATAATATTTGTTTTCCAATCAAAACTGGGTTTGGTTATTAACAACCAAAGACAATTGAAAACAATAGGTTTTTTTATATATATTATTTATAATGTTTTACTAACATTTTTTTTTTACTTCATATTTAAAACTAGAGCAATTTAATAGTATACCATTGAAATTCGTTGTTTTTGTAACAACTCAAATCCAATACAACACCTTTTTTCTGTGTTGTAAAACAATACTTAACTAAGAGTATCTATTTAATGACCGGCAATAATAAGAATAAAGTTTAAATTATAAACATTAAAAAATAAAAATACTTTTTATTTTTGCTACTCAAATTTACCATGCACTTTATGATTATATATCATACTTACAATGCGCTATATATGGTAATTTTCCCGTGAAGTTTTTGATTTTAGAAAATCTGTCAAGCGTTGGAGTTGTTCGTACAATGGTGTAGAGCAGTGGTAACGGAAACATTTAAAATTGTGCACTATCATTGTAATCATGTGTTTGCATGTGTGTAGGTGTAATAACAATGGTTTTCTTTATGATTCTTTATTTGTACGTACAAATGGGTCATATTATTAGTATACGATATACGCGTATAAAAAATCTAAAGAATGATTTGAAAGCTTATCGAGTTGGTAACCAATTTTGTAATACATTAAACACTAGAGTACCCAATTATGCATATTTTTAACATTTTCGAAGATATTAAGGATGCAAAATAAAATGATTGAGGAAATCTGGACATCTTTAGTGGCAAAAAAGATATAAAATGCCTTAAAATTTTGAATACTTGCATTTAAAAATTCATTATTCTATAATTATTGATACCAAAAAAAAAAGAGAAAAAAACAGATATAAATATACAACTTCAGTTATTCAATATCAAACCAATCTCAATACCATTTAGAGTTTGCTTCTTTTCATATCAATCAGTGACTTAAATTCCTCTAACATGGTTCAACATTCATTAAATAACGCAGATCAACAGCCATTCTGGGGGGGTAAGAAATTTCAAGTCAGGATAAGGGTACTAGGCCAGTATACCTCCAATGGGTTTGTCGTCCTTATTCCAATCCTTTTATATATTTTTTTTTTTGGGTCTTGACGTTGGTTTGCTTAGTTCTTCAGCTATAATTGAAGAACCATTGATGATTTCTCATTTCATTCTCCAGCAAATATCTTAATATATCAAGTCGGACTACGAAATCTTAAAAAAATAGTTTTTTAAATACATTATTTGAATAACATATTTTTGTAGAGCAGAAGAAGAAGAATGCATCAGTATTTTTGTTCTATTTTTAACATGCATAAAAAATCTAACTTTTCGCAGTGACAGAAATTTAATAATAATTTAATAAAAGCGAAATTATTACTTTCATTCTAAAAAAGGATTCACCCAAAATCTCGTGCTTTTTCTTTCATTTTTTGATGTGTAAACATCTATACGCGCAGGGGGGTAAATTTCTAATTCACAATACAATCACAAAAACAGCGTAATATGTGAGGGTAAGAAAAAATCGGTGTGACTTATGATTGTATTGGTGAAAAAATTATGATATGTAATAACCTGTTTGAAAATGCAAAATGAAAAATAAACAAGTAAGAAAATCATAGTCGGTCTAGACCGACAATACAATACCCTATACCATGCGTTTAGAGACCCTATCTCTCAGACCCAACTAACTGGATACAGAAAATAAGCATAAACCAAATTTGAGTGGGATTTTTCTTAAT
This sequence comes from Cordilura impudica, assembly GCA_963682025.1. Taxonomy (NCBI): domain Eukaryota; kingdom Metazoa; phylum Arthropoda; class Insecta; order Diptera; family Scathophagidae; genus Cordilura; species Cordilura impudica. The sequence goes on along the minus strand of OY821521.1, from coordinate 23,934,192 downwards.
TTTTTTGGCTGCAGATATGAAAAATTTCATATCGGATGCTATATCTATATGGGGACTAGGCCCAAAAATGGACCGATCCTGACTATGATTGGTAAGGTCTTTTGTATTTAGCGAAAATATATACAAACAAAATTTGAGAAGAATCAGTGCAATATATTTGTTTTTTGATAGATTTAAGTGAAGATCGGGAAGCAGCTCTATATGGGGCCTATGACTAAGAGTTGTCCCATAGAGACCATTTTTGTACTACTGATTAATGGATGTAATAAACACATACAAACCCAATTTGACTAAGATTTATATGATAATTTGGATCTTATGGCAATTTATGTTGATTTCATAGGGGTCATTTGTATGGGGGCTAGGTCTGAACATGAACCGCTTCTCACCAATTTCAATAGCGTTCATCCCATGGCCGATAAAAGCTTATATGCCAAATTTCATCAAAATATATTCATATTTGCGACCTGCAGTTTGATTACAAGCTTTACATGGACACACAGACGGACGGACGGACGGACGGACGGACATTGTTAAATCGAATCAGAAAGTGATTCTGATTCGATCGATCGGTATAATAAAAGATGGGTCTAGCTCAAATATTTTTGGTAGATAGAAACAGCAGCACAAAGTCATTATACCCAAACCACATAGTGTAGGGTATAAAAATGAAAAATAAAAAATGAAAAATGAACAAGTAAGAAAATTATAGTCGGTCTAGACCGACTATACGATACCCTATACCATGCGTTTAGAGACCCTATCTCTTAGGCCCAACTAACTGGACATAGAAAATAAGCAAAAACCAAATTTGAGTGGGATTTTTATTAATTTTTTTGGCTGCAGATATGAAAAAGTTCATATCGGATGCTATATCTATATAGGGACTTGGTCCAAAAATGGACCGATCCTGATCATATATGGTAAAGTCTCTTGTATTTTGCAAAAATATATACAAACAAAATTTGAGAAGAATCAGTGCAATATTTTTGTTTTTTAATAGATTTAAGTGAAGATCGGGAAGCAGCTCTATATGGGGTCAAAGGGATCATTATTGGATTACTCATTAATGGATGTAATGAACGCATACAAACCCAATTTGAGTAAGGTCTATATGACAATTTGGATCTTATGGCAATTTATGTCGATTTCATATTGGTAATTTGTATGGGGGCTAGGTCTGAACATGGACCGATTCTCACCAATTTCAATAGCGTTCATCCCATGGCCGATAAAAGCTTATGTACCAAATTTCATCAAAATACATTCATATTTGCGACCTGCAGTTTGATTACAAGCTTTACATGGACACACAGACGGACGGACGGACGGACGGACATTGTTAAATCAACTCAGAAAGTGATTCTGATTCGATCGGTATAATTAAAGATGGGTCTAGGTCAAATATTTTTGGTTGTTACAAACAGCAGCACAAAGTCATTATACCCAAACCACATAGTGGTATAGGGTATAATGAAACATACAAAATGAAAAATAAAAAATGAAAAAAAATGAAAAATAAAAAATGAAAAATAAAAAATGAAAATTATAAAATAAAAAATAAAAAATGAAAAATTAAAAATAAAAAATGAAAAATGAAAAGTGAAAAGTGAAAAATGAAAAATGAAAAATTAAAAATAAAAAAATGACACATGAAAAAAAATGGAAATTGAAAAATGAAAGACGAAAAATTAAAAATTAAAAATATAAAATAAAAAACGAAAAATTAAAAATTAACCGGTTGATATAATAAATAATAATAACTATTTTTATATTAGCAGAGCTCCTGCAGTTGATTGCTGTAAGTGATACATAGATAACGCTTTCTGTTTGACTTTAAAAAAGTGCCATCGGACTCTTATGACTTTTTTTTCTTCTTCAATTTGTATTTGTAGTTTTTTTTACACTTTTAAAGCATTGAGCACAATAACGCATTTTTGTTGTTTACGGTTCAAAGACATTTTGGAAATAAAATGTCTAAACATAATTTGCTCACTTCGCGTTTTGTCTCATTTTATTTCTCTGACTTGAACATGAACATTGCCATGAATTATAGCTAGTCGAGACACCGTGTTAATAAAAATTATGTATTTAAGTCTTTGCTACAGTTTGGCCGAATAATGAAATGATAAATCATCTATGGTTCTGGAGTTATAGCTAAAAACTAAGCAAACAAAAATATAAAAGGTCAAAAAGTTTAGCCTGCAACCAAGAAACCCTGTGGAGGTTTTACTATAGTGACCTAGTACCTTCACCCTGACCTAGACTTTCTCACCCCCCAGACAATGACCCCGAAAATGTTCCACAGTTTAATAAATACATTATTCACACATCTATAATATTAATAGAATAGGCGATTTCTTGTGACCGATGTTTTGTTCTACCATTTTAACCCGATTTTGACCAAACGTATATTATTTGAAAGGTATTTCTCTTTAGCTGTTCACCACATTTACAGATTTTTAAATTTTTTCCTTTATTTTGAGTATATTGCATTTAAAGTTGCTACTAACACATACATGAAATTATACGTATGGTATGTGTGTTTTATTAAATTTGTTAATGTGTTTGTTAATGAGTTTGTTATCATTCACAATGGTAATAAACCATAAAAGTGTTGGTTTATGAGTTGGCTGAGTTGAAAAATAAAGCTGCCTAGAAATTGCACTCGAATTTCGGGTTCTGGAATCTGCTAGTAAATTATTAATGTGAAAAAGTTCAATAAATAAGCATTTTGATGAAAATATGCAAAAGCAAACTATGAAATATTCGGAGAGATATAGATATAAAAGTTCAATAGTTGAAAATTTTGATAAAAGTATGACAAAATATGCATTTAAAGAAAAATATTTTAAAATATGAAACCAGAAATCAATGCAAATTTATTTTATATTTATTAAATTTCAAGAAATGAAATTATTGACGACATATGCAACAACAAACATTTCAAACAAAATATGTAAAAATATGCAATTACGAATCGATGTGATATCGAGAGATTTTTCTGATAACAAAAATATACAATAACATGAATTTAAAGCACAATACGCAACTACAACTGGATACAATTTTATAAATTTTAAAATTTTTATTTTTTTTTGATTCGGAGATATATATCTGAAAAGTTTAAATAATGAAAATTTTGATGAAAATATGTAAAACCAATGTCAAATTAATATAAAAGCAGATTCCAGCCCTCGAAATTTTAGGAAATTTTATTTTTTCATTATATAAAGACCCTAAAGGTATGCTAATCAATTATAGTCAATTCACAAATCAACACAAAAAACAAACAAATTTTTATTACAAACACATTAACAAATTTAATAAACAGACACATAGCATATGTGTAATTTATGTATGTGTTAGTAGCAACTTTAAATGCAATTTACTCAAAACAAAGGGAAAAAATGTAAAAATCTGTAAATCTGATGAACAGCTTAAAAGAAATACCTTTTAAATAATATACGTTTGGTCTAAATCGGGATAAAACGGTAGACAAAACGTCGGTCACAAGAAATTGCCTAGCCTATTAATATTATAGATTTATTGATTTGAAAAGATATTTATGAAGAAATTTCAAGAAATGAAAATTTTGATGACATATGTATGCAAAAAATGATTTTAAGCAAAAATATGGTACTACAAATCCATACCATTTTATAGGTAATTTATTGAATTGTTTAGAAATTTCTGAAAAAGATAGGTAAATAAGCATTTGATAATAAAAATATGCAAACAACAAATTAATGTCCAACTAAGTAGATATAGAAAATAAGCATAAACCAAATTTGAGTGGCTTTGTTATTATTTTTTTTTGTCTGCGGATATGAAAAAGTTCATATCATATGCTATATTAATATGGGGACTAGTTTGAAAAATGGACCGATCCTTATTATATTTGTTAAGGTCACTAATTTTCTACAAACACATATAAAAACCAAATTTGAGAAAAATCTGTGTAGTATTTTTGTTTTTTGATAGATTTTAATGAAGATCGGGAATCAGCTTTATATGGGGTCGTTGCCTAAGAATTGTCCTTTAGGGTTTATAATTACTGATGAACGGATATAATAAGCATACACAAATCCAATTCGACCGTGATCTATATAATAATTTGGATAAGTCGATCTCATAGGATTCATTTATATGGGGAATAGGTCTGATAATGAACCGAAATTCTCCAATTTCAATAGCGTCCATTCTATAGTCGATGGACATGTATGTACCAAATTTTATCAAAATATGTTCATATTTGCGACCTGTAGTTGATTACAAAATTTACATGGCCACACAGACGGACGGACGGACATCGCTAAATAGACTGAGAAAGTGATTCTGAGTCAATCGGTATAATAGGTCAAATATTTTTGGTAGTTACAAACATCAGCACAAAGTCATTATTCCTTGACCAGTTATATAGGGTAAAAAAATTCAATAAATAATCATGATGATTAAAATATGCAAAAACCAGCATTTGAAGCAAAATATGAAAAAATATGTCACACACAAATCGATGCCATTTCATTGTAAATTTATTGATGTGGAAAGATTTTTGTAAATAGAAAAGTTCAGTATGCAAAAACATGCATTTAAAGCATAATATGTAAAAATATACATCTACAATACAATGTAATTTTATTGAAAATTTGTTGATTTGGATAGATATTTCTAAAAATGTGAATTTTGATAAAAAAAAAAATATGCAGAAATATGCATAGAAAGCAAAATATATTAAAATATGAAACTAGAAATCAATGTATGTTTTTTTTTTTTTTTTATAAATTTATTGCTTTGAAAAATATTCATGAAATAATTTCAAGAATTTTGTTGATATATGCAAAAACCAGCATTTCAAGTAAAATATACAAAAATATGCAACTTCTCGTACAAGTAGATGCCATTTGAATGTAAATATATTGATTTGGATAAATATTTCGGAAAAAGTTAGGTAAATAAGCATTTAATAATAAAATATGCAAAAACATCCGTTTCAGGCAAAATATGCAAATACAAATAAATTACATATTGATTCCGTTAGATATTTATGCAAAAATCAATCAATGGCTGAGTATTTTGATGAAAATATGCAAATTATTTGCAAATTTATTGATTCGCCTAGATATTTCTGAAGAACATTCAACAAATGAGAATTTTGATAAAAATATGCCAAAACATGCATTTAAAGCAAAACATACAAAAAATAGCCCAGCTCTCGAAATTCAAGTGCAAATTCTAGGAATTTTTTTTTTCTTTCCATTTTTCCTTTCAATGTTTTTTAATCTACGCTAGCAGATTCCAGCGCTAGAAATACGAGTGCAAATTCTAGGAAATTTAATTTTTTCATTTAATAAAGACCCTAAAGATATGCTTCACAATTCAACTCATTTTAAATTAAGAAAACAAACTCAACACATTAACACAAATATATTGACAAATTTGATAAACACACACATAGCATTATATAATTTTATGTATGTGTTAGTAAGAAATTTAAACGATCATAACTCCAAAAAAATATTCCAGACGATGAAAATTGTAAATATGTGTAACAGCTAAAAAGAAATACCTTTAAAATTATAAATTTTTTGTCAAAATCGGAGTAAAACTGTGAAACTTACATCGGTCACAAGAAATCGCCTTGCCTATTATTATATTAATATATATATATATCTATAAATTATGATAACAAATAATTTTATAAGAGCATAAAGGTATGCTAATCAATTTTAAGTAGTCAATTCACAATTCAACACAGGGCGTGTGATATACAATTTTAATGAAATTCGATGAAGTGAAGTGAAGTGGCTAAAATTGTTTAGCATATCTTTAGGCTTTTATAAAATTATGCATTATTAATATTTTATTTTATTTGATATTATATATTTTGAACACATATTATAAACAAAATTTTAAAATTCTGCACTTCTCCTCCATAAGAACTATGACTATGCCAATTTTCACACTTCTCCGTGGCCGCATTATGTTTAAAAAGGGATGAAAAAATTTTCCCTCCCATATTAATATATATATTTATTGATATAGCAAAAAAGTTCAACAAATGATCATGATGAGGAGAATGTGAAAAAACAAGCATTTAGAGCAAAATATGCAAATCTTGTTGAATCGGTGAGATATTTCTAAAAATTAGCATATGCCTTTTCATTTATTGATTCGGATAGATATTTAGTCCATATCTAATATATACTATAGATTAAAAAAATTTGCATCGAAGTCCTCTCCCTTGTAATGAATTAAATATATGAAAGTTTTTTTAAGTTTGTATTCCCAAGGCAAATCAAAATGAGTTAGAAAGTTTTGGCCTGTATATCATTTAGATTAATCTTAGCATACTTTACAATTACTTCAATATTTTTTAATTCTACCAATAAATTGTACAACCTACCTTCATCAACGAGGACAACTTCAACAACAGCATTCAAGGGAATGTCAATTTTATGGGTACACATGCAATTGGGGCCACAATCAGCTGGTCTATTGTCACCGTTGCAAAACTGTTCGGGATTAATATCATTATACTGCGATGTCAATGGTGCGGGAGCCGAAAGATACGAAATTTCATCGATCAAAGATATCACATGATCTCCAGTAGGGGCCACTAAATCACAACAATAATAAAAAATCTGTATATAAAATTATTTTGAATTTATTCAAAAATTAAATCATACCCAAAAATCTGTTATAAGTATTAGGCTGGAACAATTCCTCCGGTCTGTACAAATAGAAACGGAAGGGCAAGAATATCTTAACATCGGGTTTCTCAGCTAAAATGCCACGATCAATTTCCAAAGCACTCTTCAACTGACTGACACAGATGGCATCATTTCGCTGACGATTACATTGGGCATCCAATGGATTCATAACCTTTTTTTTTGTGTATGCATCGTTTCATATTGTTGTATGCGATCATTTTGTGTAATGTTTTAGTGCAGCATTTAGATATTCAATTTAAAAGCATAGTGCATATTTACATAAATATATAAATTTTTTTGTGGAATATTTAAGGGATTTAAGGTTTATTTTTACAAAAGGGAATAAATAGTGTTGGTTTTATTTTACATGGAATTGAAAAAAAGAAAGATTTAAATTATTATATAATATCTGTAAATTAAATAATTATATACAAAAGTTTTATATATACAAATAGATAAATAATAAAAAAATATATATACAAAATTGGAAGACAAATAATGCAAAATTTTATTTGTATTGTATATTATTTCTGTTTAAAACATCGAGGTATTTAACCCTGACATGCCCAATGTTGCATATAAGTTTATTGACTTTGTACCACTGCTACTTTTTTACATCTTAAGAAGTAACTTTTCTTTAAAAATATCTTGGCTTAAAAAGTACCCCCTTCTAAAAAGCAACATTTATAAATAAGCATTTTAAAGTACATATTCTTAAAAAGGAACTTTTCTTAAAAAGTAAATTTTCTTAAAAAGTACCTTTTCTTAACAAGTACCTTTTCTTAAAAAGTACCTTTTTTTAAAAAGTAAATTTTATTAAAAAGTGCATTTTCTTAAAAAGTACCTTTTATTAAAAAGGTACATATTCCTAATAAAGTACTTTTTCCTAAAAAAAGCGCGTCCTAAAAAAGTACCCTTTTTTACAAAGCACATTTTATTAAAAAATAAACTTTTCTTAAAAAAGGCCCTTTTCTTAAAAAAGGACCTTTTCTTAAAAAAGTTCCTTTTTATAAAAAAACACCATTTTATAAAGAAGTACCTTTCTACAAAGAAATTCCTTTTTATAAAAAGGTACCTTCTTATAAAAAAGTACTTTTTATAAAAAGTACCTATTACTAAAAAATCCCTTTTCTTAAAAAGTACCTTTTGTCATTAAACTACTTTTTCTTAAAAAAGTTTATTTTCTTAAAAAAGTAAGTTTTTTTTAAAAAAGTAAAATTCTCTTGATTATTTACCTTTTCTTAAAAGAGTACCTCTCATTCGATAGTTCTTTAAAAAGTACATTTTATTTAAGAATGCGTTTTCTTAGCAAAGTAAATTTTCGTTAAAAATAAAATTTTCTTGATTATTTACCTTTTCTTAAAAAACTACTTTTTTTAAAAAGTAACTTTTCGTAAAAATTTTTTTTTTCTTAAAAAGTACCTTTTCTTAAAAAGTACCTATTCTTAAAAAGTCACTTTTCTTAAAAAGTACATTTTCTTAAAAAGTGCATTTTCCCAAAAAGTAAATTTTCCTTAAAAAAGTGCATAATTCTAATAAAGAACTTTTTCCTAAAAACACCTTTTCTTAAAAGAGAACCTTTTCTTAAAAAATTATCTTTTCGTAAAAAGTACCTTTTTATAAAAAGCAACATTTTATAAAAAAAGTACCTTTTTATAAAAAGCAACATTTTATAAAAAAAGTACCTTTTTATAAAAAAGTACCCTTTTATAAAATTTTTTTTTTTATAAAAAAGTAAATTTTTATAAAAAAGTAACCTGTTATATAAAAGTACCTTTTTTTAAAAAAAAGGACCTTTTTATAAAAAATTAAAAAGTATCTTTTCTTTAAAAAGGTACATGATCCTAATAAAGTAATTTTTCCTAAAAAAGTACGCCTTTGACAAAACACCTTTTCTTAAAAAAGTACATTTTCTAAAAAAATTTCCTTTTCTTACAAAAGTACCATTTTATAATAAGCACCATTTTATAAAAAATTACCCTTTTATGAAAAAAACACTTTTATAAAAAAGTACCTGTTTATAAAAAAGTACCTTTTTATAAAAAAGTACCCTTTTATAAAATGTACCTTTTTATAAAAAATTACCTTTTTGTAAAAATTACCTTTTTGTAAAAAGTTACCTTTTTCTAAAAATGCCTTTTCTTAAAAAGTACCTTTTCTCATTAAAGTACTTTTTCTCAAAAACTATATGTTCTTAAAAAAGTATGTTTTCTTAAAAAAGTAAAATTTACCTTTTCTTAAAGTGTACCTCTCCTTCGGAAGTTCCTTTTCTTTAAAAAGTACCTTTTCTTTCAAAATACCTTTTCTTTTTATTTTTAGTAAGGTATATCTTCCTTGAAAAGTACTTTTTCTTAAAAAAAGTAGATTTTCTTAAAAACACATTTTCTTAAAAAAGCAAAATTTTCTAGAAAACTTACATTTTCTTAAAAAAGTGTTTTTTTAAAGTAACTTTTCTTAAAATAAATTTTCTTTAAAAAGTAAATTTTCATAAAAAAGTAAATTTTCTTAAAAAATAAAATTTTCTTGAAAACTTACCGTTTTTTATAAAAGTGCCTTTTACCGATTCTTAAAAAATTGTCTTTTATTGAAAAAATACCTTTTCTGAAAAGAGTGCTTTTTCATAAAAAGTACCTTTAAAAAAGTACCTGTTCTTAATAAGTACTTTTTTAAAAAAGTATCTTTTTAGGAAAGTGTATTTTCTAATTATTATACATTTTCTTAAAAAAGTAAATTTTCTTATAAAAGTACCTTTCTTAAAAAAGTACTTTTTCTTAAAAGTGTAAATTTTCTTAAAAAAAGCGTTTTCTAATAAAAGTATGTTTTATTAAAAAAATAAATTTCCTTAAATAAGTATCTTTTGTTAAAAAACACCTTTTCTTGAAATATTCCCTTTTCTTAAAAAGTACATTTAAAAAAAAAACTTTCTAAAAAAGTACCTTTTCTTATAAAAGACACATTTTCTTAAAGAAGTACCATTGTTAAAAAAATTAACTGTTTTTTACATAAATTCCCTGCTTTAAAACTGTGCCTTTTCTTAAAAAAGGAAATATTCTTTAAAAGTGGCTGTTCTTTACCTTTGCTTAAAAAAGTAGCTCTTCTTAAAAAGTAGCTTTTATTAAAAAAATATCTAAAAAAGTACATATGTCTGAAAAGGTACATTTTTCATAATAAAGTACGTTTTCTTATATAAAAAATGTAATTTTCTTAAAAAAGTACATTTTCATATAAAAGAAAATTTTTATAAAAAAAGTATCTTTTCCTAAAAAAGACTTTTTTAAAAAATACCTTTTCTTAAAAAAATTACCTTTTCTTATAAAAACTATTTTTTCTTAAAAAAGTAAATTTCTTAAATAAGTAAATTTTCTTAAAAAAATAAAATTTTCTTGAAAATTTACCGTTTGCCTCTTACCGTTTCTTAAAAAAGTCCTTTTTATTGAAAAAGTACCTTTTCTGGAAAGAGTGCTTTTTCATAAAAAGTAGTTTTAAAAAAGTACCTGTTCTTAATAAGTCCTTTTTTAAAAAAGTATCTGCTTAGGAAAGTATATTTTCTAATAAGTGTACATTTTCTTAAAACAGTACATTTTCTAATTATCAAATGTACATTTTATTTCAAAAAGTACATTTTCATATAAAAGTACCTTTCTTAAAAAAGTATGTTTTCTTAAAAATGTGCATTTTATTAAAAAAAAGCCTTTTCTTATAAAAGTATGTTTTCTTAAAAAAGTCCATTTTCTTAAATAAGTATCTTTTCTTAAAAATACCTTTTCTTAAAATATTCCCTTTTTTTTAAGAAGTACCTTTTCTTATAAAAGACACATTTTCTTAAAGAAGTAGCATTGTTTAAAAAAGTAACTGTTTTTTTATATAAATTCCCTTCTTTAAAACTGTGCCTTTTCTTAAAGAAGGAAATTTTCTTTAAAAGTGTCTGTTCTTAATAAAGTACTCTTGCTTAAAAATGTAGCTCTTCTTAAAAAGAAGCATTTTTTAAAAAAGTATCTTTACCTAAAAAAGTACATTTTCCTAAAAAAGTACTTTATTAAAAAATAACTTTTCTTAAAAAAAATACCTTTTCTTATAAAAACTACTTTTTCTTAAAAAGCAAATTTTCTTAAACAAAAAAATTTACCGTTTCTTAAAAAGTGCCTTTTATCGTTTCTTAAAAACGGTGTCTTTTATTGGAAAAGTACCTTTTCTGAAAAGAGTGCCTTTTTATAAAAAAGTACTTTTAAAAACGTACATGTTCTTAAAAAGTACTTTTTTTAAGAAAGTATCTTTTTAGGAAAGTATATTTTCTAATAAGTGTACATTTTCTTAAAAAAGTACATTTTCTAATTAACAAATGTACATATTCTTAAAAAAGTACATTTTCTTATAAAAGTACCTTTCTAAAGAAAGTACTTTTTCTCAAAAATGTACATTTTCATAAAAAAAACCTTTTTCTTATAAAAGTATGTTTTCTTAAAAAAGTACATTTTCTTAAATAAGTATATTTTCTTAAAAAACACCTTTTCTTAAAAAATACCTTTTCTTAAAAAATACCTTTTCTTAAAATATTCCCTTTTCTTAAAAAGTAACTTTTTTTGAAAAATAAAAACTTTCTTATAATAGACACATTTTCTTATACTGTACTGTACTGTATCTTGTACTGTTTAAGAAAGTACCTTTTTTATATGAATTCCCTTTCTTAAAAATGTGCCCTTCCTTAAAAAAGGAAATTTTTTATAAAGGTGCCTGCCTGTTCTTAAAAAAATACATTTGCTTAAAAAAGTAGCTCTTCTAAAAAAGTTGCTTTTATTAAAAAGTACCTTTTCCTAAAAAAGTACCTTTTTCTTGAAAAAGTACTTTTTCTTAATAAAGTACATTTTCTGTAAAAAATGCGTTTTTTGAAGGAGTACCTTTTATAACTACAAATATTCCAAATGTTTTGGAACTTATTTGGGTACGAAAGTGTTAATGCCTTTTCAGTCTTAAAATTTTATATTTATTCTATTTTGCATTATTTGTCTTTATTTAACATTTCGAAACTTTATATACAATTTAAAATCTATAAAAAAGAGTGAAATGAAATACTTACCTTCAATAATATTTTTTTTGTACTTATAATAAAAAAAAAAAAACCACTTCAGAATCTATTTCTATGTGGGTGTCTGATTTTATAGTTTAAGGTAATTGATGAAATATAAAAACTGTTCTAATCAATTTTATTACCAACGATTGCTTCACAATTTAACTATGTCGACTTTAATAAACTGTTCCTAAAATTGTTTATCAATTAAACCCACATTCTATGACACTAATTCTTATAAAAATAACTATTGTGTTTAAAGGTTCAAGTCTTTTTTAAAATACCCAGCGAAAAATTGCATTAATATTTTTCAGATAATAGAATTACATATTCTCTTTTTCTAGCATTTAGTAATAAATTTGTATAAACGCGTAAAAATTCTGCTCTCTTTAATAAAATTAAGGAGATTAATTCTAAATTAATCGTTGCAATCGTTATCGAAATTTTTCGATCGAAATAATTTTTTTATTTTCCAAAGTAAAACAATAATAGGGCCCATACACGACACTAGCATGCATGCGCAATCAAGTGATTGCGCCAGCTGATTGACCGTGTATGGTATGGGCCTGTGGTGTGTTTGTGCCATCCGATTGTGCAAAATCGAAATGAGCTTGATATTTTTGTGATTGCACAATCATGCTAATGTCGTGTACGGGCGATATTTCTCATTATAATAGAATTTTTAAAGAGCAAACATCGCGTATGGATAAATTTTTTTAAGGAATTTTGTGACGAACATAAAAAATTTATTTAATTTAAATATGAAATATATAATAATTAGATATGTAGTTAGTTAATAAATGTAATAAATAAAACAAAAACTTTTTTAAGGTCACTATCCGTATCGAATTATGGCCCCCAAGTTAAGAGTAAAAGTGAAGCTAGGTCTGACATTTTTCTTTCTTCTTTAAATTATAAATCAAAATATGGAATTTCGATTGATTTTACCCGATATCAAATGTGGCGATTAGCCCCTAGATATGTATGTATATCTCTAATAAGTAACGTAACAGTCGCTGGGTACTTTATTTTACAATAAATTGTCTATCTAATCACACTGTTTTTTCAACTTCCCCTTAAATTTTTTCTAACATAAAGCTAAACAATTAAGTTATTAAATATTTGTTCTCATATAAATTTATAAACTACTTTTAACTTGAATAATAATTTCTATGATGTTTATTATATGGGTATTTATGTACTTACCACACCCTGTGGTATACCAACATCATAAGTTGGTGGTGCTGATGCTGGCTGGTAGGGTCCGCGTGCATAACGCAATATCCCCAATTGTTGTGCACGTCTAATACCACATTCACCTAAACCTCTTAACTGTATCCAATAAGCACCGACAGGTTGATCGGCGGTTATAATAAAATCGTAACGTTCACCTTTAATGAAAAAACAACAAAGATGAGATTAATAAAACTAGAATGGAGAGATCATGTTTTCTAGCTTAGGAAAATGTTTTGAATATTTTAAATAAATTGAAATTATAGTAAGTTTCAATAAAATTCTTGAAATTCTAATGATTTGTGCTTAGAGAGGTTTAATTTAACTTGCCACTCGCATGCAAAATAATTTTCGACGGTTATTTTCCAGTTTTAGTTTAATTCAATAGTACAGCTGAAGTTTTAGTACAGTATGACAATTGTCATTGTTCGACAATTCATAATAAAAAGAAAAGCATATAACTAAATGATAGATCAAATAAAACAGTTGTAGTTTTTAAATAATTTGTCTTGTCATGTCAGGTCACAATCAAATGATGACATTTGTCATTCCCTCAAAAGTTTGTCATATAACAAAAATAAAAATATTTGCAATGATTTTAATGGAACATTAAAATATCATAATCTAAGTTAAAGCCTAAGATAAGCTTAAAGTCAAAATATCAAATATACTATTATAGTTGTTAGATAATTTTGTCATGTGATTATTTTTTTTTTGATACTTCACTAAAACGTTATAACACTTTAGTCTAGTCTAGTCTGGTCTAACTAAATATGAAAGTTGTCAGAGTTTAACCAATATGACAGTAGTGGTAGTCATAATTATGTCATGTCATAAAGTTTTTAAAATAGAAATTAAAATTTATTTCACTTTCTATATTTTATTAATTATAACATTTGTTGCAGTAATTTTTTTTTGTCATGTTATGTCATATACAGTGAAACTTCGTTTTAACGAAAAACTCAATATAACAATTTTTTTGCTGAGTCCCCTGAAAAAACTCTTTATTGCAAAGTTTTTCACACAAAAATGCTCTATAGCAATAACGAAGAAATTCTGAGCTATAACGCCTCTATATAGCGAAGTATTCATTCAAAAGTTTCTATACAACGAAGTCAGTTAAGAGCAAAATTAAATTTTAAGCCAAACGGTAAAGTCCCGTTATCAAAACAACGACATCTAAATGTGTTTGCAAGTGCAAAGTGTTGATTCTTGCCAAAATGAGTGCATTAAAGTTTACGCTTTTCTATACGTGAATAAATTGATGTCGCTGATCGTTCCGACAAATCTAAGCAAAAATTACTAAACAATTAAATGTAGCGCCAAGAGCTATTTTTACAATTAAAAAAAAAAAATAATAATCTAGAGATTAGTTGCAACACCAAAACTTTAAAGTGCAAACAAATGCGCCTTTTTGAATATGAAGACGTTGCGAAATATTTTTCTAAATGGCTTACACAATGTCGTATTCAAAACATTTCTTTAAGAGGACCGATGGTAAAACCCAAAGCTAAACAGCTTGCAGCATGTTTGGCACACAAAGATTTTAAGCTACTAAAGGTAGGCTTGCTAATTTTAAAAAGTCCCATGATATCGGATTTCTAAAAGTGGTGAAGAAAGTTTCAGTATAAGTGATTAAGTTTGTTCCGATTGAAAAACATTGTTTTTCGGCAGAATATCAGCCGCACAATCTTTTCAATGCAGACGAAAGTGGATTATTTTTTAAATAAGTACCAGACCGAACAATGGCGTTTAAATCCGAGAAATGCCACGATTGAAAACATATTAAAAAAATATCATCTATTTTATTTACTACTAGCTGTAACCCGATACGCTTCGCTACACCCATCGTAACGAAATAAAAAACTGGGAAAACATTTTGTAGAAAATATTGGCCATTTTTTATTTTGTTGGATTTTGTTTCTTTGCAAATTTTGATTTAGGCGATGTTTTTGCAATTTTTTATTAGGCGATTTTTGTTTTTTTTAGTGATTTTTGGTGTTTTTTGATTTTGGCGGTTTTTGTTATTTGCGATTTTCAGTTTTGGCGATTTTTGATTTTTGACGATTATTAATTTTTGCGATTTTTGTACTTCGCGATTTTCGGTTTCGACGATTTTTGATTTTGCGATTTTTGTTATTCTCGATTTTTGGTGATTTTTGATTTGGCAATTTTTGTTTTTTCGATTTTTGATTTTGGCGATTTAAGTCTTTCGTGACTATTCACGTTGGTAAATAATGTTCTTGCCAAAAGTTTCAAGACTGTCATTTTAATACTACTTCATATTTTTTTGCCACGGCCATTGGTCCCATTTTTAGGCAAGTACTCCCCTTACTCATGAACTCAGACAAAGACCCAAGGCTTTTTATAATATGACAATAAAAATTTACTTTGCATGTCCACTACTGAAATTAATAACCTGTGAACTCAGACAAAGTCCCAAGACATTAACTCCTATACCACTCCAGTTATATGATATTGGATATTTATTTTGTATGGGTGTGCCACGCCCACTGATCGGGCCACCCCATTTTTTGTCCAACTACTCAGATAAATAACTTATGAACTCATACAAAGTTACAGTACTCTAGATATTGTCATATAGATCTTACTCAAATTGGGTTTGTATGCGTTCATTACATCCACTAATGAGTAGTCCAAAAATGATCCCTTTGACCCCGTATAGAGCTGCTTCCCGATCTTCACTTAAATCTATTAAAAAACAAAAATATTGCACTGATTCTTCTCAAATTTTGTTTGTACATATTTCTGCAAAATACAAGAGACTTTACCAAACATGATCAGGATCGGTCCATTTTTGGACCTAGTCCCTTTATAGATATAGCATCCGATATGAACTTTTTCATATTTGCGGCCAAAAAAATTAATAAAAATCCCACTCAAATTTGGTTTTTGCTTATTTTCAATGTCCAGTTAGTTGGGCCTAAGAGATAGGGTTTCTAAACGCATGGTATAGGGTATCGTATAGTCGGTCTAGACCGACTATAATTTTCTTACTTGTTATATATACGATTGACAGTACAGGCTCTGAGAAGAGAAAATTTCACATAATGGGAAAATGGACTAATCCAAGATGTTTTAAAAACATAAAAAGTTTAGCAGTGTGCTACACTGCAAACAAAAAAGTTTGGATGACCAGCGATATATGGTTGGGTTGCTTTGACAACGATATGACTAAAGCCAAGTAAAGTTTTATGGTTTATCGATAACTTCATGGCGCATAAAAATGTTCTATCACTTAATTCCATCACATTACAATATTTGTCACCAAACACAATATCAAAACTACCACCTCTAGATCTGGGAAGAATCAAAAATTTCAAAAACTTCTATCGCAAAGAGGTGGTCAAAATTTCAATCAGAAAAAGTTTCAAAAAATCAACAATTGTAAACTGTTTTGCGACTTGTGACTTTGTCGAGCACCCAAATATTTTGATTACAAAAAATGTTTGCTTCCAAGACAGCGAAGACTGGCTTGTTCTAAAAAAATCATTTTAATTTAACAGAACAGTTTGATGATTTTTGTAAATTTCGATAACAACGTTTACTGGGTCCCATGCTGATGATGACATTCTCTACTACTAGAGTAACGAAACCAAAAGATAATGGTGAGCAGGAGGAAGAAGAAACTGAAGAAATCAAAAATATTGTAACCGCTAAAAAAACTAAAACAATTTTCGGCAAAGTACAAACATTTCTTGAGGCACAGGATCATAAACCGCAAAATTCTTACGAATGCTTAGCATTGGGCGAAGAAAACATGGATGATTGCATTTGAAACTTGCGTGAACAAACCAAATTGCACAATATTTTATTAAAATTTAATAAAAGAAAAACAACACTAAAGTGATTTATTTTTTGTTATTTAATTAGTTTTTTGCAAAATTTTCTAAAAAAAAACGGCTGTCTGTTTTTTATTTACCTCTTGAATACTGAATTTGTAATAGTATTTTCGTGCAAAATAGAATTTGGATAAAAAAACTATAGTTATAACGAATTTTTTTTACGTATTTCTTCTTATTTTGTTATACCAAGTTTTCACTGACACATAAGTATGTATAATAAATTAATAACTATAACGAGGGATTTTTCCTTCCCCTTCAAATATTTTATATCAAAGTTACGCTATAGTTCCTTAAGGTACAATAATTGTCTTTGTCAATAAAGTTACAAAATAAAACTTATATCATAAAATATATAAAAATTTTTCAATCGTCATAGTCAAAAGTTTGTCCTTAATTTGTCAAGGTTTTTTAAATGTTTACTGTTTAAACTGTATAATCTTTGAGAATGTATTTTATGTCAACATATTTGAAACTTGTCACAGAAGACAAGTTGTATGGCATTACTGGTGTTATAGTCAAAGTCGTGATTATTTGTAAATATTTTTGAATTATAAATAATGACGTTAAATTTTTATATTATACTAGCTGTAACCTGATGTGCTTCCCTACACATATCGCAATGAAATAAAAAGCTGGGAAAACATTTCGTAGAATATTTTGGGGATTTTTAATTTTGTCGATTTCGTTTTTGCGAAATTACATTTTGGCGGTTTTTGATTTGGCGATTTTTGATTTGGAGATTTTTGATATTGGCGATTATTGTTTTTCGTTTTTAGTGTTTTTGATTTTGGCAATTTTTGTTATTTGCGATTTTAGGTTCGGCAAAATTTGATTTTGGCCTGTTTTTTTTTTTTTGCGATTTCTGTTATTCGCGATTTTCGGTTTTGGCAATTTTTGATTTAGACGATTTCTGATTTTGACGATTTTTGTTATTCGCGATTTTCGTTTTTGGCGATTTTTGATTTTTTTTGTTGCTATTTTTGATCTTGGCGATTTTTGTTTTTTGCCATTTTTGATTGTGGGAATTTTTGGTTTCAGTGATTTTTGATTTTGGCGATTTTTGTTTTTTGGGTTTTTTGATTTTGGCAATTTTTGTTAAACGCGATTTTCGGTCTAGGCGATTTTCGACTTTGGAAATTTTTGTTTATTGTGATTTTTGATTTTGGCGTTTTTTGTTATTTGCTATTTTTGATTTTGGCGATTTTTGATTTTCGGCGATTTTTGTTATTCCCGATTTACGGTTTTGGCGATTCCGCCCATATTTTCCACGACTACTTACATTGGTAATTTCTGTACTTTTCAAAAATTTCAAGACTGTCATTTTCATATTACTTCATATATTCGTATTGGAGGTGCCACGCCCATTGGTCCGATCCTGACAATTTTTTGGGCAACTAATCACATCAATAACTCATAAACTCAGACAAAGTCCCTAGGCTTTTTCTATGTTAGTAATCCAGTTATATGATATTAAATATTTACTTTGTATGTGAGTGACACGTCCATTTGTCCGATCCCGCCCACTTTATGTCCGACTATTCATACTAATAATTTATGAACTCACACGAAGTCCCTAGGCTTTAGAAAGTATTCCAAATAATGTCACGCCCATTGGACCCATTCTGCGCATTTTTTTGTAACTCTTCAAATAAGTTTACAAAAAATATTGGACCTAAAACCTTCTTTTATTTTACCGATCGACTAAGAATTACTTTCTGAGTCGATTCAGCGATGTCCATCCATCCGTCCGTCCGTCTGTGTTTCCATGTAAACCTTGTAATCAAACTACAGGTCGCAAATACGAATATATTTTGATGAAATTTGGTATATAAGCTTGTATCGGATGTAGCATAAACTCCTTTCAAATTGTTGAAAATAATTCAAGTTCAGACCTAGTCCCCATACAAACGACCCCTATGAAATCTACTTAAATTGTCATAAAACACAAGTTATCTTATAGATCTCGGTAAAATTCGGTTTATATATGTTCATTACATCCGTTTATCAGTAGACCAAAAATAAACCCTATAAGACAATTCTTAGGCATAGCCCCCATATAAAGCTGCTTCCCGATCTTCACTTAATTCTATCAAAAATATTGCACAGATTTTTCTCAAATTTGGTTTGTACATGTTTTTGCAAAATATAAAAGAATTTGCGAAATATGGTCAGGATCGGTCCATTTTTCAACCTAGTCCCCATACAAATATATTATCCGATATGAAATTTTTCATATCTGCAGCCAAAAAAATTAATAACAATGTATATATACAAATAGTTGGACCTAAGAGATAATTAATTATTTTCTTACTTGTTATATACATATAAGATATGAAAAGATATATCAATAGTCTTTGTTTGCCAATAGAGAAGCTTGCAGATGTCGAAAAACAGAACAATAATTTTTATGACGATTTTTTTTAGATTACTTAAAAACTGACATTTGGTGTTGGAATATTTTTGTTGTTAACACATTTGTTATTAACAAAGCTTCAGACAGTTAGAAGTATTACTTTTATTTAAAAACTATTAATCTCTTATATACTCTTAACAAGCATGACAGTTACAAGAAATCAGACCAGTCTTATGCTGAAAAAAGGATAGTTTTAAAATATATGCCAAATGTTTGAAAATGGAAAAACATTGAAAATATTTGAGTTACTATAATGTATTTACGATTTTAACACTGATATTAACATGACAAAAAATGTCGTGATATTAGTGATAACCAGATCAACCACATATAGCAAGTACATGGACATAATTAAACAGTTTGGTTCAATTATAAATCATGAAAAAATATACAAATTTATAGCTATATTTGTTAGAGC
Organism: Cordilura impudica; assembly: GCA_963682025.1. Taxonomy (NCBI): domain Eukaryota; kingdom Metazoa; phylum Arthropoda; class Insecta; order Diptera; family Scathophagidae; genus Cordilura; species Cordilura impudica. The sequence goes on along the minus strand of OY821521.1, from coordinate 23,914,484 downwards.
CTTTTTTCCCATATTTTAATCATATTTGCTTGTTTTTTGCTTATTTTACTAAAATCTGCATAATTTTGCTTATTTCTGCAATTTTTTTTTGGATTTTCCAATTTTTCCTTCCTTCAAAAGAAAAAAAATTTTATGTGGCAACGTTTTTTTTAACTCATCTAAACACATCTTGTCAAATTCACCATCAAGCATTATGGTGGAATTAGTGAAAATTTGTTTGGATGTGTGACACCGATGATGGAAAATCAAAAAATTTTTGTTTTTGTCGGTGTCACACATATAAACAAATTTTCACTAATGCAACATTTTAAATATATTTTTTAATTTTAAGTGATTTTTTTAAATTGAAGCGCTTATTTTAAAGTTTTTTCAAGCTTTAAGTTCTCAAAATTTGGGTTTAAGTTCTTTTTTTGGTTGGCCTAGTTATAACCATATTTTTTATTTAAGTATTCTATTTTGCTTCAAATAAATAGGAAAATTTTAAATTTAATACATTTTTTGTCACTACATATGCAATATTGACACATTTTTTTTTAAAATTTTCCCACTGTCATTCACTAGAGAAAAATTATCATCTCAAATGAGATGTCCAAAAATATATTTGTAACAAGTATGAAAAATATCATTGCTTTATAAATCTTATCATTGATTGTATGATATAAATAGATATTAAATTTACTATTAATGATTTTGTTGATGTCATGACATTGTCATTGTCACATATCAAAACATGTGTTACATAACTGTCTGAAAATTTTTCATTATCATATATTTATAACATTCGACATGTCTTGTCATGGTGCTTTATTTTATGATAGCTAAGATATTATATTGCAATAGATTAATTTTTTTTTCTTAAGTTTTACTAAAACAAGGGCAATTAGTTTACTTCACGGTTAGGTCAAGCTCAATTTGTTGTTTCTAATGGAAACTTGAGATTATTAAGCTTAACCTTTCTAATTTTATGGCAAGTTACTTAAATTTTGTACGTTAATTTTGGCAAAAATAGCCATGTAAAAATTTTATTTATTTCAAACTAGAGTTTGTTTCATTAACACTTTCGTTTAGCCCAACTTCAATAATCAGTTATATATTTTCTAGGATATTATGTCTACCGTATTATGACTATCTTAAATGACAATTTGTAATTAAGTATAAAATTGGTCGCATAAACAAATTCAGTGTACCCACATTTTAATGTTGTACATTAAGAAAACTATAAAAATAAATTCCTACAAAAAGTACGAAAGTTTCTATGGCAGTTTTTAATTTCAAACACCACGCTTTTATTGTGGTTTTGTTAAACAACTTGTTTACAAAGGAATACTGATGAAATCCATGAAATTTAAGAAGCAACACGTAGGCCGCGATTTGAGTGAAATAGAAAAAATATACAAATAAATAAATAGTCATTAATCACAAATTGATTACAATACAATTGTATTAAATAGCCTAAATTCATATAACTGACATTTGATGAATCAGAAAAAATTGCATTGTTTAAAATAATAAATTGGGGGGTTTTTTTTCAAGCAATTAAAAAAATAAAACGATCTTTTTTAATAAAATTCATATTATTAATTATATTATCTTTTTTATTTTACTGACAGCTAATTTAATTTAAAACTAATTTCCACATTATTATCTTGTCACATTTGAATTTCAAATATTTAAAAAAAAATGTTCAATAAACGTGACTTAACTGCTTGCAATTCATGATGTGAGATTGATTTTTAAAATACTTGTAAATCCTGTTGGAAATACCAATAAGAAAATAAATTCAAGCCATTAAAAACTGATTACAATGTACAAGTCGTAACAAATACACTGACGGAATCAACAGCGTCTCCCAATTTCGGGTGCTAGAAATCGCACTTCATCATTAGTTTTTCTAACCCTTTCAGACCTGCGTATTAAAACGATTGTAGTCATTTTAAAAATATTAATATAAAAATTCTTTTTAGCAAAGTCTTTTTTCTTTTTTTTAATACTCTTTAGTGTAGAGCATGCCAGAGAAAACACAATCACTGAATAGTGGTAAAAAAATTAGAAAAAATTTATTTGTTTATATTTTAAGAAAATACACACATGAAACTTACAATGTTCTGTTCTAAAGCAGCCAACACATATTTTTATTTTAATATCAATTATGTGTGTTTCTAAATTTTGTACGTGCCGACCATATCGTGACTGTGTTTCGTTTTAATATTTAGTTATCTACACGAACATTTTTCTATTAAGCATTTTTTGTTTCGAACACACATAAACCACACAGATTCGTGTGTAGCTCTATTTGAAGTTCGTGTTCTGGTACGTGTACAGCGAAAAAATAGAACATGAATAATAAACAGGTTCGAGTTCAGTTATATCTTAGGTCGTGTTCTGACTCCTGTACAGTGGAAAAACAGAATATGAACAATAAACAGATTCGAGTTCAGTTATATTTTAAGTTCGTGTTCTGGCTCGTGAACTGCGAAAAATTAAAACATCAATTCGCGATCTGATACACCCCGATAAGAACGACGACAATTGTTTCAACCGAATTTATTCAGATTTTATTGCCCGTTTTTTATGATTTACGTTGAAACTGTTTACAATTGTTTTTATTGACTGGTTTTCATTTTAAAACAAGATGATGATAAAAGACTTAAAACACAAACACTATTTAGCATCATAAAAGTTACACTTGTTGGTTGTTAGATTTATTTTACATTACCCACCCCTATATTCATTATTAGTGTCAAAAGAATTAATTGTGAAATTATATTGACCATTATGATATACTAAACAATTGTTTTTTTCCCTGTTTGTGTTTTAAATTCGTAACAAACGACTTAAAACAAAAACTCAATTTAGCATCATAAAAATTACACTTGTGTAACTTTCTTCTGAAAAGAATTTTATGAAGCCTTTAAAAAAAAATTTACAATCCTTTTCTAAAATTACATACTGTTTTTATTGTTTCGGTTTTTTGCGATGTTTTGCATACATTAGCACAAATCCCCCTCTGTTATTTTGCCAACCAATGAGTGTCAATAGAAATAATATTTACAATCCTTTTTTTAAGTTAAGGCTTCATGGGGTTTTTTTTTTCCAAATTTCATTGATCGTTTTTATGATTTTCGTTGCAATTGTTTACAATTACTTATTTTTCGTAATTTTCATTCACACTTGTTGGTTGTTAGGATCTTTTGCAAACATTTTTGTCTTTGTAACAAATAACTTTAGACACAAACGCAATTTTGCATCATAAAAAACACTTACTGGTTGTTAGGATGTTTTGCATCCGTTAACACGATCACCCACCCTTAATTTGCGAACCAATTAGTGTCAATCCTTTTCTCAATGATTTTTTGTAGACAATTTCAACATAAATCATAAAAAAGGGTCAATAAAATTTGAAATCATTTGACACATGTAAACAATTTCAACTTATGTCATAAAAAGGGTCAATAAAATTTGAATAAATTCGGTTGAAACAATTGTCGTCGTTTTTATCGGGGTGTATCAAATCGCGAATTGATGTTTTAATTTTTAGCAGTAAACGAGCCAGAACACGAACTTAAAATATAACTGAACTCGAACGTGTTTATTGTTCATTTTCTGTTTTTTCGCTGTACAGGAGCCAGAACACGAACTAAAATATAACTGAACTCGAACCTGTTTATTGTTCATGTTCTGTTTTTTCGCTGTACACGTACCAGAACACGAACTTAAAATAAAGCTACAGCCGAATCTGTGTGGTTTATGTGTGTTCGAAACAAAAAATACGTGATAGAAAAATGTTCGTTTAGATAACGAAATATTAAAATGAAACACAGTCATGATGTGTTCGGCAACGTACAAAATTCAGTAACACACTAATTGATATGAAAATAAAAATATGTGTTTGTTGGTCTGAGCTATGTTTGTTTACATATATGTACGAGTTTTTTATTCAGTGTGTGTTTTTTTTCTGAACTCTAATATATAGAAAATTTTGAAGAATAAAAATTTTTTCCAAAGAATTCCAAGCAATAACAATATCTATCAAAGAACACGGTGGTTCAACTCAAGGAGGATGTAAAATATTTGGGTATCATACTTGGTAGAACACTCGCCTGGAGCCCTCACTTAGATTCTATAATAGATAAGGCTATAAAGTCAATATGGCCAAGCAAACAACTATAAAATACGAATAAGTGATCCTTCCGGGTATTTTATATGGCTCAGTTGTATTGTGGCAGAAGACAAATCAGACTGGAGTCCGCTGAAAATTAACTAAGGTACAGAGATCAGCATGTTTGGACATCACAGGAGCAATGATAACCACTCCTACGCTAGCTATGGAGGTTATCCTAAATCTCACGCCGCTGTACTTATCAATTCAAGGAGAAGCTTTTAAACAATCTATTGATCTTCACAGACTATACAAATTTAAGGAAGGCTATCATATAGGACACCTGAAGATCCTTAATTAAGCCAAAATTTTTTTTATAAAAGCAAAAAACCATATTTATATTTTGTTATTTTATATTTTACCCTTTTTACCCCCTATATATTATATATTTAGCATTTTAAAAAACAGGCATATTCTCTAGCAAATTAATCAAGTTTCGATGAGTTCCTTTTCGTCGAATGAGAACAGTCATCTTTTATATCATCTGGCTACCCTGCCATTCATATATTCGAATCAAATTTTGTAAATACTTGTACGAGCATTAGCTGACATTGACTTTCCGATATTAAATGTTTGGTCAAAATGGATTTTTATCGAATATATTTTGATTGGTTTAAAGTCATGGTTAATAAACCCATGCTAGATACAATAAATCAAGTGTTAAGCATGAAATTTGCTAAATTACATGTGGATGATCTTAAAAAATTTGTAATAACAACGATTAAAAGAAGTACTTACAATTTATCCTAATTAACCGGTTAGATTGTAGTTACGGTCTTTAAATATATACAAGATGAAATTGGTAAACATTAATAGTACTACTGGTAATCATACATATTGTTTTAAAAAACTGAAAGGCAATTCGATCTTCATACCCAATAAAACTGTTAAAACTTTACACTATGGATATACCCTTTGAATATTGTACAACTTTATTGTACTCGTAATTGCTCTGTTATATCGTTCGTTGTAACAAAAAAAAAAAAAAAAAATAATACCCAAATTAACATAAAATCTTCTCCGAAATATCTTCAATAAAAATAATTTTTTTAACTTTTATTTTTAAAGCAACCCCTTAGATTATGAGCAATTGTTTTTTAAGAAATCTAATTACCTTTAAGATGCCACTGTTATTGTTTGTAAAACATTTTTCTTTACAAATCAATTGCAAAATAAAAAAGGTTCTAACCTCAGCTATGACAGCCACCTTTTGACCAGAGCTATAAAATACACATCTGGCAATACCTTTAGTAAGAAAAGAATAAATTGCAAATCTAAACAAGAAATTCAGTGTGTCTGTGTAAAAATATAAATTAAAATAGTTTAAGTAACAAGAACATAAATAATATTATAATAAATTAGTGAAATGATTGTTGCACTTTGAGTAGAAAGCAAAAGTTTGTGTGTGCAAGTGTTTTTTGTGCAAATATATCAAAAATCATATAAAGCCGGCTATCTGGCAAAAGTGTTGTGTTTCAGTCGTTTATGTTCTTTAAGTTAAGGCTGTAAATTGTTTTAAAGTCATGTTTTTAGTTAATAAATTACAAAAGGGCATCCCATTTATCAATTTAATTAAGTAAATTTTAAGATGCCAATGGATCTTTGTTCAATTTCAGAACAGAGACTCCACTGGCCAAAGTTTTTTTTGCTTTATTAGTGCTTGGTAAGTTTCATATTAAGAGTGGTGTGTTTTTTTTTTCTATACATAAAAAAAATTAGTGTTATTTGTTGTTATGTGTGGTGAAATTTATATTAAATGGCAATTATAATGGTATAATACAAATTCTGGCATAAAATAGAGGTGAGTTAAAATTGAAATTTAAAATATACATATTTCTGAGTTCTTATTGGAGTTTTTATTTATTGTAGAACTAACTGCCGACTCACAAAAATGTTAACAGGTATTTAAAAAGTGTTATTTATTTTTAGCCTTTTAAAAATATACACAAGCGGAAAATAAAATAATGCAAGAAAATGCTGGAAAAAGGGATTAAATGTAGTCAAGGAATTCCACCCATAAAAAAATTTGTTTCCCAAAACCAAAATTAGGGATCAATTAATTTTTTTTTTTAACATTCAAGTGCTTTTAAATTTGGTATGTCCATTGAAATGAAAAATAATTTTCTCATATAATCTTTCAGGTCTAATTTCACTATGCAAGAAAATTAAAATTTATGACACCTGATAAGCAGTATATTTTTTGATTGGTTGTGGTCCTCTAACAACAAAACAGTCAAAATTTAAAAATTTTATGAAAAAGTTTTTATTTCTCTCTTTTTTATACCCTCCACACCTCAGTGGCAGAGGGTATATAAAGGTTTGTCATTCGAAATAAATTCCTATATACGACAGTATTCTATAAGACATTAAATCATTCGGCGCGGCTTTTATGGTCACGTGGATTAGATGGGTTTCAAATTCACGTATTTTAATCACCATTATATTTAGGCTTGCAAATATTTTTTTTGCCCTATTTCTTGACAACAATCTCTTTTGCATAAAGGTGGCATCTAGGAGTCCAGAACGTAAATATTGTGCATCTTAAAATTCTTCACTTGAAAGGTACATTCATGTTACATATTTAAATAAAATATTTTAATTCTGAAACTTTGAAATTCATAGGACACTAAGCTTTCAAATGATATACTTATAACGTTAAAAACTTTTAATAAGCATTAATAAAAAATTTTCCAAAAATTGTAATATATTGTATGAGGACCTTAATCACTGGACCCACAGTGGCTGAAAATTGGTTTTCATTGGTCAAAATTCTGTAACCGATCAAAATATTTTAGTAATTCTTTTTCTAGTGGGTAGATATTTAGCTGGACTTGAGTCTGCTTCAATTTCATTAAAATTGATTGAACACTCTTTAAGGAATTCTAAGACAAATTTGAACTTTTAATTTTTTTTTACTTTTAGCGTGATATATGGGTTTTTTATTTTTTTTTTATTTATTAAAAATGTCATATTTGGATTTTAATAGTAATTATAATAATTTTTTGTAATGTTTTTTTTTAATGTTTACACTGAAAAAAAATTTTTAACTCAAAAAAAAAGAAGTAAAATCAGCTGGAAATTTTGCAATTACTACTGAAAAATTAAAAATTTTTTGTTGCCAAATTTGGAACTTTGTTTACACTCAAAGAATAGTTACACTTAAAAAACGTTAGTAATATTATCTAAAAGTCTTGCTATTACTGCAGAAAAATTTATCATTTTTTGCTGTCAAATTTGATAATTTTAGCAAAATAAATCTGCTGAACATTAGCGCAATGATCCTGATTTTGATATGAAATTAAGGGGGTTTTATTTATTGAATATTTCTTATATATTAAAAGATTTTAAAAGATATGTGGGTAAAAAAACTTTTAAAAATAAAAACTAAGAACATCTTCCTGGTTATTGTTTCTAAAATACTCTTCGGTCAGTTCTTATTAACTGAAGTTCTCCATATTTTTCTGAATATTTATACCCTATACCACTATGTGGTTTGGGTATAATGACTTTGTGCTGCTGTTTGTAACAACCAAAAATATTTGACCTAGACCCATCTTTAATTATACCGATCGAATCAGAATCACTTTCTGAGTTGATTTAACAATGTCCGTCCGTCCGTCCGTCCGTCCGTCTGTGTGTCCATGTAAAGCTTGTAATCAAACTGCAGGTCGCAAATATGAATATATTTTGATGAAATTTGGTACATAAGCTTTTGTCGGCCATGGGATGAACGCTATTGAAATTGGTGAGAATCGGACGATGTTCAGACCTAGCCCCCATACAAATTACCCCTATGAAATCGACTTAAATTGCCATAAGATCCAAATTGTCATATAGATCTGACTCAATTTGGGTTTGTATGCGTTCATTACATCCATTAATGAGTAGTCCAAAAATGATCCGTTTGGCCCCATATAGAGCTGCTTCCCGATCTTCACTTAAATCTATTAAAAAATAAAAATATTGCACTGATTCTTCTCAAATTTTGTTTGTATATATTTTCGCAAAATACAAGAGACTTTACCAACCATGGTCAGGTTCGGTCCATTTTTGGACCTAGTCTCCATATAGATATATCATCCGATATGAACTTTTTCATATCTGCAGCCAAAAAAATTAATAAAAATCCCACTCAAATTTGGTTTTTGCTTATTTTCTATTTTGCTTATTTTCTAATGAGTATTTTAAGCTATCAAATAACCAAAGCACAAATATACACACCATTGTATACTTATGGGACTGTTTATATTACCGTAATTTGAAGTTTCAGTAATTTCATTAAATTTAAATAAAATGAAAATGAAAAAATGTTCTACCGGCGGGTCGTGGCGGGTATAAAAGTATATATAGGGTTAAAGAGGACACTTTCACCTTTCTCCGGGTGGTATACGTTTCTTGTTCCCTCTTGTTCCCTAGAAGTTCTATTCCACAAAGTTTGAAATTTGACAAAAATAAATTAGTTTAATAAATACTAGCAGATTCCAGCACTTGAAATTCGAGTGCAAATTCTAGGAAGTTTTATTTTTTCATTTAATAAAGATTTTAAATGAAGAAAACAAACTTAACACATTAACACAAACACATTAACAAATTTAATAAACACATACATAGCATTGTATAATTTTATGTATATGTTATTAGCAACTTTAAACGATCATAACTCCAAAAAAATATTCCAGACGATGAAAATCGGTAAATCTGGGTAATAGCTAAAAAGAAATACCTTTCAAATGATAAATTTTTCGTCAAAATCGGGGTAAGACTGTGAAACTTACATCGGTCACAAGAAATCGCCTTGCGTATTAATATTATAGATATCATAACGCCTCAAATATTAAACGGTAGGGCTGTGACTACTTACAATAACTGAAGATTGGAATCCTACCAACTTTTTAAAAGGGACCGCAGGTCATTATTGATGATAACTTGCCAGTAGTAACCATTTATTTTTGATAAAAAACAAAAAAAGCACCATTTTCTGAGATTAAAAAAATAGTTGAGTTTGACAGTATGCCACAATTAACAATAGTTTAACCTAATTTTTTGGCCACATTAATCTGGATATATTAGCCACAAAACTTGAATATAACTCACTAGAAAATTAGTCTCAAATTTTGCAAATTTTTCTATAGAAAAACTATCTCAAATGTTCGGAATTTTTCTATGGAAGAGTAGTCTTATATTCTGAGAATTTTTATATACATATCTATAATATTAACGGGCTAGGCGATTTCTTGTGACCGATGTTTTGTTCTACCGTTTTATCCCGATTTTGACCAAACGTATATTATTTGAAAGGTATTTCTTTTTAGCCGTTTTGCAGATTTACAGATTTTAAATTTTGTTCCTTTATTTTGAGTAAATTGCATTTAAAATTTTTTTTTTATTTATTAACCAACACTCAGGGGATGCCCCCTACAGATGCAGTGCATTGTGTTGATCTCAGGAAAATAGGTTATGGGAAGGAGGAAAGAGGGAGTAGTGTTTGTTGATATTTGACTTAAATTTTGTTATAACTGTCAGGAAAGACTTCTGCGGGGAGTTTATTCCACATACGACTAGTTCGACTGATAAACGAATTCTCTCTGTAATGCGTTGTGCGGTCAACTGGACAATAAACTACAAACGGATGTGATCTACTAGAGAAGCGGGTAGAGCGATTGCTACTAACACATACATAAAATTATACATATGCTATGTGTGTGTTTTTTTTTAATCAAATTTGTTATTGTATTTGTTAATGAGTTTGTTCCCTTAATTCACAATAATAATAAACCATAAAAGTGTTGGTTTGTGAATTGTCTAAGTTGAAAAACAAAGCTGCCTAGAAATTGCTTTCGAATTTCGAGCGCTGGAATATGCTAGTATTTATAATTTTTCTATAGAAAACTCTTCTAAAATTCTAAAATTTTTTGACTACAATTTTGTTAACAGAATATATATTTTAAAATATATGACGGTTCAAAATAAAATTATAATATTTCTGTTTTAACTATTAAAAAGAAAATATAGTATTAAAAGTTTCAAACTTCAAAAACATTACAAATTTCCCTGTCATAATATTTATTTGTAAATATGTAATATCATTTGAATGGTCATGTATTATGATGGCGGTGGGCTACACAAACTCATGATTTTGTAATAATTTGAAAATAAAATAATATTTTTCATCTTGAACAATTTACACGTCTTTAAACATTTTGAATGCCTCTTTTTAGACATTTCCTATGGGGGCTTTTACTGCCTTTCACTTTCATTGAATTCTTTAATAGTTTGTAGCACCTAAACATACCTTTGAAAATGCTCCATATGTCTTTTATAAATTCCAAGTTTCTAGTTAAAGCTTATCGAAAGCTCTTCGGGAGGTCAAGTTTAAGTTCTATTGTTATAATTTAATTACAACCTAAACTCGTAAGCAATTTTAATGACTTTATATTGCCATTGTAGGTAAACAAAACAATAAAACTATACAAAATGTAAAAAAAAATGCTTGTTGTAACAACAAAACAAATCACAAAAATAATAAATATAAAAAAATTATAAATTAACTCATTTTTTATAAATCATTTCTTGCATTTGGTTTTGATTTGAACAACAAAATCAAAGTGTTCAATTTATTTAAATTTACTGGTAAAATTAATAATAATTTGTTATTCTGTAATTATTTCTTTGTAGGGCGTTTAATAAATTCGAAATTACAGTTGAAATTACGAAGTTGTGCTACTGTGTCATTATAACGACAAATAAAGGTTGGCTAATCTATTATTATGTTCGTTTGTATACAATAATTCAAAAGTGACTAAATCTCAAAAAGTCATGGTCAAGTTTTTTGTTTTTTTTTTTTTTTGTTGGGTTGCTATATTTTGTACTGGTGCTGGTGACACCTGTGAAAAAATGCAATTGCTAACAAAACTTAAATTTTGATTCGTTTAATGGCTCAATTAAACTAAAATGTGATTTAAAAAAGCCAAGGTATACAGATACATACATCTCAATATGCCATTATTTTTTCAAGTAAAAAAATCTTAAGCTTAATAAATAAAAAAATTCTCAACACATTTATGACATTTAGTTTGTTTCAATGTCGAAATAATGTGAAAAACTTTCTAGCCAAACTTTGTTTTAATGATACTGCTAAGAACAGACAGAAAACCATAAACAGGTCATGACAGAGTTTAGGGTCGAAACTTTAAAATACATCGAGACGAACGGTAATGGACTCTGTGGACTTCGAACCTAAACTATATCCCTTTAGCCTTGATTGTTGATTATCAGGAACCCATTTTAAAATTGAAAGATTTTCAAATTTTTGCTTATATATAATACACGATCTAATATTAAAAGGTTTTAACTAGATCCTTTTTTTGGAAACCCAGAATACAGTCATAAGCTACTTTTATCATTGAAATCTGCATTTTCATGTTTCTTATAATTAAATTAAATCTAAAGCTTTTCAACTCTCTTACTTTCGTTATATAACCGATGATTAAATCATAAAATTTACTTTGCTGCTTTTTAAAATCTCACGCCTGAATCGAAATCGATTGTTTACATTTATTGTCGCCTTCTTGCTAATTGGTACCATAAAATGGTAAATCCCCACTTTATCACGATGCCCTGCACCCGGGTTCTTACGGTTTTACTACTTAGTTGTAAGACGCCTACCTATTTTTTAATAAAATTTACTTTTTTAATGAAAGTTACTTTTTAATAAAACTTTCTTTTTTAATAAGAGATACTTTTTTATGAAAAGGTATCTTTTTATGAAGAGGTACTTTTTTTTAGGAAAATGTATTTCTTGAGAAAATGTTCTTTTTTAAGAAAAATTCTTTTTTAATAAAAGGTACTTTTATGAAAAGGTACTTTTTAATAAAAGGTGCTTTTTTTGAAAATTTACTTTTTGATAAAATGTACTTTTTTTGAAAATGTACTTTTTAATAAAAGTTACTTCTTTTTGAAAAGGTACTATTCTATAAAAAGTTACAATTTTATGAAAAATTATTTTTTAGCAAAAAGCATGTCTTGAAATAAGGTAATTTCTTAAGAAAAGGTACTTTTTTGATTAAAGGTACTTTTTAATAAAAGGTTATTTTTAAGGTTTTTTTATGAAAAGGTATTTTCTATGAAAAATTATTTTTTTTTATTGAAAGTCAAAAAGTTACTTTTTTATTAAATGGTATCTTTTTATGAAAATGTACTTTTTATCTAAAGGTGCCTTTTTATGAAATGTACTTTATATGAAAAGGTAGAAAAGGTACATTAAAAAAAAACTTTTTAATATAAGTTATATTTTTTGTAAAAGGTTATTTTTTAATTAAAAGTTATTTTTTCTAAGAAAAGAACCATTTTAGTAAAAGGTACACTTTAATAAAAGGTACTTTTTAAGAAAAGGTACTTTTTTAGAAAAGGTACTTTTTTAAGAAAAGGTACATTTTTAAGAAAAGGTAAATTTTTAAGTAATTGTACTTCTTCATTAAAAGGTACTTTTTAAGAAAAGGTCCTTTTTTAATAAAAGGTACTTTATTAAATAAAGGTACTTCTTTAATAAAAGGTACTCTTTTAGAAAAGGTACTTTTTTATGAAAATGTACTTTTCTATGAAAAGGTACTATTATATTAAAAGTTATTTTTATATGAAAACGTACTGTTTTAAGAAAAATTATTTTTTTAGCAAAATGTACATACATATGTCTTGAAAAAAGGTAATTTTTTAAGAAAAGGTACTTTTTTAAGAAAGGGTAGTAGTAGGGTACTAGTAAAAGGTCACCTTATATATTAAAAGAATTTATGAATAAACTTTGCATTCAAGTTTTTTTTCAATATTTTTCTTCTCTCAAACCTCTATAACTAGAGTTCTAATTAACGTAGGCTGTTGACATAGGTCTAAGAACACTAAGTGGATCAAGCTCCTTCTTTTGAGCTATTAACTGCTTAAATTCGTTGGGTTTGAGGAAAGTTATGCGTGGAGAATCAATTTTGCTTTTACTGTACGTTGACTTCTCTTGGCAAATTTTGGTATTACTGTACGTTAACTTCTCTTGGCATATTTTGGTATTTCTGTACGTTAACTTCTCTTGCCAAATTTTGGTATTATATTATAAAAATTAATATAATATATTTAAAAGATTTTTCTTTTAAAAGTACCTTTTTAGTAAAAGGTAGTGTTTAATAAAAAGTACTTTTTAAGAAAATGGACCTTTTAAGAAAAGGTTCTTTTATAGAAAAGTTAATTTTATAGAAAAGGTACTTTTTTAGAAAGGGCACTTTTCAAGAAAAGGTTAATTTTTAAGATCAAAAGTACTTTTTTAATAAAAGTACTTTTTTAATAAAGTGTACTTTTTTATGAAAATGTGCTTTTATGAAAAAGTACTTTTTTATTACAAGGTTCCTTTTTCTGAAAAGGTAATTTTTTGTTAAATGGTATCTTTGATGAAAATGTACTTCTTATGTAAAGGTGCCTTTTTATGAAAGGTACTTTACATGAAAAGGTACTTTTTTATGCGTTTCTGTACAAAATGCGTTTCTGTACAAAGGGTACATTTGTAAAATATAAACTTTTTAATAAAAGTTATAATTTTTTGTCAATGGTTCTTTTTTAATTAAAAGTATTTTTTTTTTAAAAGATAATTTTTAGTAAAAGGTACACTTTAATAAAAGGTACTTTTTAAGAAAAGGACTTTTATAGAAAAGGTACTTTTTTAGAAAGGGAATTTTTTAAGAAAAGGTAAATTTTTAAGAAAAGGTACTTTTTTAAAGAAAGGTATATATTTAAGAAAAGGTACTTTTTTAAATTAAAGTACTTTTTAAGAAAAGATCCTTTTTAATAAAAGGTACTTTTTAAGTTAAAGTACTTTTTTAATAATGGGTACTTTTTTTGAAAAGGTACTTTTTTATGAAAAGGTACTTTTTTATGAAAAGGTACTTTTCTATGATATACGAAAAATTTTTTTTATATGGCAAAATGTATGCAATTTAAGAAAAGGTAGTAAGTAAGAAAAACAAACTTTTTAATAAAAGGAATTTTTTAATAAAAGGTTCTTTTTTTAATAAAAAAGTATGTGTTCTAATAAAAGGAACCTTTCTAGTAAAAGGTACTCTTTAATAAAAGGTACTTTTTAAGAAAATGTATTTTTAAGAAAAAGTGCTTTTATAGAAAAGGTACTTTTTTGGAAAGGGCTCTTTATAGGAAAATTTAAATTTTTAAGAAAATGTACTTTTTTGATTAAAAGTACTTTTTTAATAAAAGGTACTTTTTATGAAAACGTACTTTATTTTTAAAAGGTACCTTTTTAAGGAGAGGCGATTTTTTAAGAAAAGGTACTTTTTAGGATACTTTTTTTTGATAAGGTACTTTCTAAGAAAGTTTTTTAAGGAAGGTACTTTTTTAAGAAAAGGTAAATTGTAATTTTTGAGGAAAATGCTACTTTTTAAGAAAATTTAATTTTTTAAGATATGATACCTCTCTAAGAAAAAGTAATTTTTTTAGGAAAAAGTATTTTTTTAAGAAAAAAAAAGCTATTTTTCGAGAAAAATTCCTTTTTTTTATAAAACATACTTTTTACGAAAAGGACTTTTTTAAGAAAAGGTTTTTTATAAGAAAAAGTAATATTTTAAGAAAAGGTACTTTTTTAAAAAAATGTACTTTTTTAAGAAAACGTGCTTTTTTAAAGGAAATTTACTTTTTTGGTGAAAGGTACCTTTTTAATAATAATAATATATATTTTTTTTTAATAAAATGTACTTTTTAATAAAAAATTTTTGTTTTAATAAAAATGCATATATAAGAAAATTAAATTTTTCTTATAAAAAGTACATTCTTAAAACATGTAGATTAAAAAATATTTCTAAACTGTTTATTAAAAGTTATGAATTTGAAAAAAAGAGAAAAAAAGGGGACAAAAATATATTGAAGATTTTTTTTAAATCTTATTTCTTTTCTAACAATTTCAAAATATTTCAACCAGTAGCACAACTTTTGAATATCAATATCACATCAATCTACTGTGTAAAGTTAACATACACTCTTACCGTTGAAAAAGCAACAACTTTTGCTATTGTTTTAAAGAAACTAAACAAACATGAAAAATATCTATCAGAAAACATGGAAAGAAAAATATATCAACTTAATAAAAAAATTAGTATTTTCATGTAATATTTTTAACAAATGGATAAAAATACCTAATTGAACTAATTGAAAGCCATTGTTTCCAAGTAAAGAGGGTGTAAATAAAATGTACAACCATGTTCAAATGTGTGTTTCATTTATTTGTTTACATATTTTATGCAAATTTAACGCCATGTCATTGTCTTTTTTTTATGGTAATTGACAAACATGGAGTTTTATCAAAACGTTTTACAAATAAGAACTGTTATAATAGAACATAATGCAATAAAGAGTAAAAAAAACTTACCAGAGAACGATATAATGGTGTTCACACCAACCGGATGCACTGGTTCGCCATCTGTAGCTATAACTGTCAAACCATGACCTTCAATGGTTATTTGAGCGGGACATACTGAAGCAAAAGCATTTATCATACGGAAACGATAACGACGACCAGGTGTTATGGTGAAAATTTCCAAGGGGGTATTTGTCATGAAGCCAGTATTGGGGTCACGGAATTGACCCTTACCATTGATCAACAAAGACTCAGGATCTTGGCCAGTATTAACAGCTAAACGACCAGGATAGCGTTCGGCAGCATCTTCATGTAACCAATCACTGATTAGCACAATGTGTGTGGTCAAATCAAAATCATACATGTGAGAATTTGGATCACGTGACGGTGGCTGTCTGACTATGACACTACCGTAGAGACCATCAAATTTTTGGAGACCAGTATGAGAGTGCCAAAAGTGTGTACCAGCATTACCAGTCCATTGATAACTGAAACAAGGAATAATCTGATAAGAAATCTTTTTTTTTTACAAATAGCTAAATTTTGGGTGTTTAACATTATGGATAAATATAACTTGATTGGAAATCGTTTCTCGAAAAATTGCTGAATAAAAAAAAATTCAACGGCACTTGATGGAATTATAGCTAACAGTAAATCTTTTTTAAAAACAAGTTTGTAGTCAATGCTATGAAATGAAGATGATTTTTAAAAGGAATTTATATTTCAAATGTAAAATTTTTCTGTATCATAAATACTAGCATTTAAAATCGGGCGCCTATTTCTAAAGCAGGTATTGCTCGTACATCTGAAAAATCTGTATGAAAGGAATAGAACTGTTTAATGGCCATGGTTGTTGAAATATAAACATAAATGTGAAGGTTCAGGTTCAAACCTCACGGCCTCCCTAAGTAGAAAAATTACATATACAAAAAATCTATTAAATTATAACATAACAATTATCACAATGTTCAATAAATCGCTGATGAAGGCTGAAATGCCAGAAACCGGGCCGATTCCGAATACAGTGTAGTTATGAATTTTTGAAATATATGCTTTCTTCTTCTCTACCACGCACCATTGAAATGACTATTAATTAGTTAGGTAATTGGCGCCCGAGTTTATACATTTAAAAAGAGCAATAGACAGCTTTAAGAACCGGATAAGTTGCTAAGCTTTGTATTAAACATTGATGAATATGACCATGATTGTGAAATATAAGCTCCGACTAAACTTCTCTCTTACTCTAACATAAGATACTAAACTCAATTGTGTTAGCGATCATCATACGTTGAGATATTGAAAAATAATCACAGAGGAGTATTGAGGTTTTTTTAAAGAGTGCTATTTTATTATAGATGAGAAGTTTTAATTCGATGAATTATTATAAATTCCAATAAATGTAAGAAACTTTGTTAAATAGGAATTAATTGAAGCAGTGCGATTTTCAAATAGAATCCTTACTCAATACCTGTTCATATTATTGAAATTAACGAGTATCGTATAAAAGTATGAAACTATTTGGAACAATAATTTAATCCTGTTTGCGTCACCTGACGGAAAAATATTTCGTTTTAAGAGTCATCTTTTCGGCAATTCAATATTAAAGTATGTGAACTATATCAGTCCTTGGCTAAGCGAATGCAAGAATACAGAATTTTTATTGGAAAAATCGCCGAGCGTCCATTCATTTTCCGTGTAAGTTTCCCTAAACCAAACCGATTTAAGAAAACATTTTCTTTTTATTTAATTTTTTTTTTAGCATTTTGATGAAGCTATGCTGAAACATCCATTTCAAGCAAAACATGCAAAAATATGCAACTGCAAATCGATGCCATTTTATTATAAAATTATTAACTCGAATAGAGCAAAAGCATACTTTTAAAACAAAACATGCGACCATATGCAACTAAAAATGGATTTGATTATATTCAAAATTCATTGATGTTGACAGATATTTATGGAAATTGTTCAATTAGCGAAAAATTCATTGAGAACGTGGATTTCAAGCAAAATATGCATAAAATATACTTTTATAAATGGATGCTACTTGATTATTGATAGGAAAATATATTTATAAAAGATAAATTAAATAAATTAAAATTAAGATGAAAATTGCAATGCGTGTAGCAAGTAAAATTTTTCAAAATATGTTTGTAAAAACCAACCCATAAAACCAAGTTTTTATTATAATTCCTTCCTTTGTAAATTAAGTTTGCCGTATGTTGTACTCAACAATTGTAAATTCTAGACAAAAAATTTTTTTGGATAATTTTTTTTTATAAAATTTTTTTGCGCCATCGCCAAGAGTCTGCTTGCAAAGTTTCAGCTCGATTGCAACACGGAAAAGGGTTAAAAATCGACAGACAAGCAAGCAAACACTCTAAGTTAATATAAAGGGAGTAAAAGTCAATGCTATTTTATAATAAACTAGCTGTAACCCGATGCGCTTCGCTACACCCATCGTAACGAAATAAAAAACTAAGAATATATTTTGAAGAAAACTGTCTTATTTGTTTTAGGCGATTTTTGATTTTTTCGATTTTGGTTTTTCCGGTTTTAGACTTTGGCGAATTTTATTTTGGCGATTTTTGACTTCGGCGATTATTGTTTTGCCGATTTTTGATTTTGGTGTGTTAAGTTTTTTTTGCGATTTTCGGTTTTGGCAATTTTTGATTTGGCGATTTTTGTTATTCGCGTTATCGGTTTTGGCTATTTTTGATTTTGGCGATTTTTGTTTTTAGCGATTTTTGTTTTTGGCGATTTTTGTTTTTGTTTTTTCGATTTTAGACTTCGGCGTTTATTGTTTGGCGATTTTTGTTTTTTGCGATTTTTGATTTTGGTGTGTTAAGTTTTTTGCGATTTTTGTTATTCGCGATTTTCGGTTTTTGACAATTTTTGATTTTTGACGATTTTGGTTATTCGCGTTATCGGTTTTGGCGATTTTTGTTGCTATTTTTGTTTTTGGCGATTTTTGGCTTTAGCAATTTTTTTTTGAGTTTTTTGATTTTGGCGATTTTTGTTATTCGCGATTTACAGTTTTGGCGATTTTTGATGTTGGCGATGCCGCCCATATTTCCCACGACTGCTCAAATTGGTAATTAATTTACTTGTCAAAAGTTTTAAGACTGTCATTGTCGTTGCACTTCATATTTTTTTATTGCACGATCAAGGCCAATTGATCTTATCCCGCCCATAATTTTTTGACCGACTACTCACATTAATAACTTATGAACTTTGACAAAATTCCAAGGCTTCCTCTGTTATAGTATTCCAGTTATGGGACACTAAATATTTACTTTGTATGGGGGTGCCACGCCCACTGATCTGATCCCGCCCATTTTTTATCAGACTACTCACATTAGTACCTCATGAACTCACACAAAGTTCAAAGGCTTCCTCTACTACAGTACTCCAGTTATATGACTTTTAAGATTCACCTTGGGGGTGTCACGCCCACTGATCTGATCCCGCCCATTTTTTTCTAAGAACTAACGTTGATAAGTTATGAACCCACACAAAGTTCCGAGTATTTATCTATTAGAGTACTCTAAATATATGACTTGAAATATTTACTTTGTATGGTGGATGCCACACCCACCTGACCATTTTTTCCGCAACTCTTCAGATTAAATTAATATGTACATGTACATAGTTTCAGAAGTCTTGCCGTCGTAGCATTCTAGATATTATATGTTAAAATAAGCTGTTAAAATTCACTTTATATGGGAGGTGCCACGCCCACCCGAAAAACCAAAAAAATATAGCCTATTTTTCCTTCCGAAGAGGCAGTTACCTACTGTAAAAATTTCAAGACGATCGGTCCGGTGGTGCTGTCTCCTATAAACCACAAACAAACAAACATACAAAACTCCATTTTTATATATAAGATTTATTGATGCAGATATTTGTTGATATATTTCAATAATGACCATTTGCAAGAAAATATGCAAAACCAAGAGTTTCAGGCAAATTATCCAAAAATATTCCAACCTCAAATTGATGCTATTTTATTGTAATCTAATTGATTTTGAAAGATATTTAAGAAAAAACTTCAATAATGGAAAATTGAGATGTAAATATGCAAAATATGTACATATATCAAGAAAAATATGCATAAAATATGCTTTAACAAATAGATGTGTTTTTATTATAATTTTATTGTAAAAATTTCTATAAATGAAAATTTTGATGAACAGATGCAAAAACATGCATTTAAAGTAAAATATAGAAAAAATATGCAACTAAAAAGCAATAACAGTTTTTGTACAACTATGAATTCGGATAGATCTTTATAATCTATAATATTAATAGGCTAAGCGATTTCTTGTGACTGATGTTTTGTTCTAGCATTTTATCCCGATTTTGACCAAACGTATATTATTGGAAAGGTATTTCTTTTTAGCCGATTTGCAGATTTACAGATTTTTAAATTTTTTCCATTATTTTGAGTAAATTGCATTTAAAGTTGCTACTAAGCCATACTATAATTATACGATGCTATGTGTGTGTTTATTAAATTTGTTAATGTGTTTGTAATAAAAATGAGTTTGCTTTTTGTGTTGATTTGTGAATTGGCTACAATTGCTTAGCGTACTTTTAGGGTCTTTATTTGATGAAAAAATAAAATTTCCTACAGTTTGCACTCCAATTTAGAAGGCTGAAATCTGCTAGTATTAATGGGCTAGGCGATTTCTTGTGACTGATGTTTTGTTTTAGCGTTTTATCCCAATTTTTATCAAACGTATATTATTTGAAAGGTATTTCTTTTTAGCTGTTCATCAGATGTACAGATTTTTCGAGGGCTGGAATCTGCTAGTTTAATTTATTATACATCATCGAGTAATTGCTGTTATGAATAATGAAACCATTTTTAAATTTAAAATAATTTTTCCATAAGAACAATTTTTTTTTTTAATTTATAAAAATTAAAATTTTAGCAAAAAAAGTTTTTACATGCCATCCTGTTAATGCTTTAGTTGAAATTTATCCCTTCCCCTTACTTACCGGAATGTATTACCCTGTTGTATAGGACACTGTGTCACGAATGGTACACCATCGTAGTATTGAGAACCACGTTGCCAGATGCCATGCCAGTGAAGTGTTACCTCCATACCTTCCATATGATTTTCAACATCAATGACAACTTTATCATTTTCACACACTTGTATACTGGGACCGGGTATCATACGATTAGCTGTTAAAATACCACGTTCAACACCATCGGCTAAAACACATTGACAATGAGACCAAACTGTGTTGGTGGCATTGGGTGTGCAAACTTGACATGCTCTGTAATTGCAAAAAAACAAAAAAAAAAAAAAATTAAAAACAGAAGGAAAACAATTATTCATTAAATGGGTGAGAAAATATTTATTACAAAAAATTATTGTGCAATGATTTTTTATATTCAATTGTTTTATGTATTTTTAAAACTATTTTAAATAAATTTCAATATACAATTACAATTGAGGTCTGTTTTTTAAAGTTTTCATCTTAAGTCTTTTGTTTTCTTTTTAATTTCGAAAATTTTGTTAAACATAAAATATGGTAGAATTTGTTTTGCACTAAAAATAACCATAATTTTCTTATGACTACAAAGCAATCACTACTTACAACATTTCCTGTGATTAAACTTCAATACACAACTTTGCATACAAATTTTATGATGTTTTATTTAATTAGATTTGTTTAATAACATTAATTACAAAATATTTGTTTTACCCTTTTTTATTAAGTTTTAAAAATTTAACAAAAACTATAAATATCTAAAAGTAATATGAACATTTACTATAAAAATTACCATTATCGATAGTTTACTTTCACGCACTTGAATGATTTTAAGCAAGTTATTGGCGCTAGTCAAACAAGCCACAGACAGACAGACAGCCAGACAGACATCCAGATGGTTAAAGAGACGGACAAACATTTTATGATGTGTAGTTTTGTGGTTGTATAAAATGTTTTGTAAGAAAAAAAAGCCATAACACAAACATTTCACTTAAAAACATTAAACAATAAATTAACTTGTTTAGTTATTAATACAAGTATATTTACGGTTAACTAAATGTATTTTTCATTCATACTCGTATACCAAATAGTTATGAAAACAATAAAGACTGAAATATTTAAACGAAAGCATTTAGCATAAAATTTTATTTATTATCGTTACATATGAGATGGACCGTTCAGTGCTATCTAAGGCACGTAAGGAAACTAGATATTAAATTGAGGGTCACAACGTTGAAAAATTGCCTTTACCTTTTAATTTATTTTAAAATGATCTCTGGGCTCTTAACCATATATTTTTGTAGTAGAAAGTAAAATATATTTATATCCTATACCAATATATGGTCATGGGTATTATTACGTTGTGGTGATCGATTTAGCGATGTCCGTCCGTCCGTTTGTCCGTCTGTGTGTCCATGTAAACCTTCTAATCAAACTACTGGTCGCAAATATGAATATATTTTGACGAAATTTAGTATATAAGGTTCTATCGGCCATAGGATAAATGCTATTGAAATTGGTGAAATTCAGTTCATATTCAGACCTTGTCCCAATAAAATTATACCCCTATGAACTCCATTTAAATTGCCATAAATCTAAATTATCAAATAGATCTCGGTCAAATTGGGTTTGTGTATGTTTATTACATTCATTTATCAGTAGTTCAGAAATAAAACCTATAGGACAATTCTTAGTGATAGCCCCCATATGAAGCTGATTCCCCATTTTCACGTACATCTATCAAAAAACAAAAATATTCGCAGATTTTTCTCAAATTTGGCTTGTATATATTTTTTCAAAATGTAAGTGACTTTACCAAATATGGTCCGGATCGGTCTATTTTCCGACCAAGTCTCCATATAAATATAGCATCCGATATGTAATTTTCTTGTTTGTTTTTTATTGCGTTTTTTAAATATAAGATATTAAATAAAAATTCAGCTTTCTCTCAGAAACACAACAATTCGGTTGTAAAGGGTTTTTCAATAAGAGCGCTACAAAAGTTTTTTTAAATAAATCAAAAACGGTTTTGGATATCAATGAAATTCTTTATTCCTGTGAAAGTACGTTCGATGCCATTTTGTACGGAAATCGATCTATTTTGCATGGCCACCATGGGCATGCTTGCAGAAGTCCAGACGCTGAACCCAATTTTCGACGGTTTTCAAGCATAAATCGGCCGATACTGCTGCATTTTCACGTTCGATATTCGTACGAAGTTCATCAATCTTCGCTGGCTTGCTGGCATATACCATAGACTTGACGTAGCCCTACAGGAAACAGTCCAACGGCGTCAAATCGCACGACCGAGGCGGCCAATCGACTGGACCATTTCGTGAGATAACACGTTCTCCAAACTTGGTTTCCAATAAATTGATTGTGACATTCGCTGTGTGGCTTGTGGCGCCGTCCTGTTGGAACCACATGTCCTCCAAGTCGATATCATCCAATGGGGCAAAAAATATTCGGTTATCATTGAACGGTAGCGATTCCCATTCACAGTAACGTGCCGGTCTTGATCATCACGGAAGAAGTACAGCCCAATGACGCCGCGGGCCCATAAACCGCACCATACAGTAATTTTTTCGGGATGCAATGATGACTCATGGAGTACGTTTGGATTGCTGTCTGACCAATAACGCATATTTGGTTTATTGACGAAGCCATTCAGCCAGAAATGAGCCTCATCGCTGAAGACGATTTTTCGATGAAAATCCGAATCATTTTCAAGTTGTTGGTCAGCCTAATTCACGAACATACGACGCTTCTGGTGGTCAAGCGGCTTCAGTTCTTGCGTCAATTTGATCTTGTAAGGATTAGGCCAAGATGTTTTCGCAAAATTCGCCACAACGACGTCACAGAGATGCCCAACGCTTGAGAACGATGCGTGAGAGACACATTTGGGGTTTCTTCAACTGAAGCCTCAGCGGCAGCAATATTCTCGACACTACGGGCACTTCTTTGTCTCACTGGCATGGGAACATTTTGTACTGTGCCTGTGGATTCAAATTTTTCCACTAGATGCTCAATTGTTGATCTGCTAAGACGATTATGACGACCATAAATTGGACGTAGCGCTCTTAACGTTGAGGCCACTGACTCCGAAATGGCAAACCTTACTGAAGAAAGATGTCAAAAGAGCGGCAAGAAATATGGCGTCGTTTGCTGTCCCTGTCTTTCTACTTTTGTAGTGTCCCTGTTGAAAAACCCTTTATCTAGTCATTCGCTACCTAAATCAAATTTGAAGAAAAAACATGTCTTGGAAGTGAATAAAATTTTTGAGGACAAATTTTTTAGGTGAAATTTATCAGGATAAAAAAGTCAAATTTTTTTCGTTAAAAAAGATTTTCAGGTGAAAGAGATATTATGAATTTAATAAATTTTAAGCTAACCTTTTTTTTTTTTTTTTTTGGTGAATTTTGAGGTGAATGAAATTTTTTAAGGTGAAATACTTTTTCTGGTGAAAAATATTTTTTCTAGTGAAAAATATCTTGAGATGACAAAAGCTTTCAGCTCTATAACGTACGAATTTTTTTTTGTTGTGAAATTTGTGGGAAAAAAATTGATTTTTTTAACTTTTGAGTTAAAAAGTAAAATATCTTTAAATTTTAGGTGAAATTCGTTGTGCTAGAAATATTTTGAATTGTAAAAAATTTGGAAGTTATGAAATAATTTTGAGGCCAAAAAAAATTTTGTAGACAATTTTAAAATATAAAATACTAGCTGACCCGGCAAACGTTGTTTTGCCACATAATTAATTTATAGTGCAAATTGGTCGACTAATCACATGAAGAACTTGTGGGCTCATGAGATCTGCCACGCCTACTTGTCCAATCACGTCCATTTTTGGTACGACTACTTAGATTAACAACCAATTGAAGTGAAGACAGTTTTAAGACTATGGCCATCATAGTATTCTAGATATATGATGATATGAGTTTACAATGTATAGGAGGTGCCATGCCCACTTGTCTGATACCGCCCGTTTTTCACATAACTACTCACACTCATCATTCGTAAACTCACACCTGGTTTCAAGACTGTCGGATTTATAGTACTCCAGATAATATTTTTTGCGTGGGAGGTGCCACGTCCACTTACCCAATCCCGCCCATTTTTGGTATGTCTACTCATATTAAAAACCAATTGACGTGAAGAAAGTTTTAGTACTCTGGCCATCATAGTACTCTAGATATATGATAATATGTATTTACCATGTATGCGAGATGCCACGCCCACTGCTTTGATCCTGCCCATTTTTCACATAACTTCTTACACTCATCATTCGTGAATCACACCTGGTTCCAAGACGGTCGGCTTTATAGTACTTCAGATAATATTTTTTGTATAGGAGGTGCAACGCCCACTAATCTAATCCCGCCCATTTTTGGTACAACTACTCACATTAATAAATCATAAACTCAGACAAAGTTTGAAGGCATTTACTATTACACTACTCCCGATATATGACATTATATATTTACTTTGTATAGGGTTACCACGCCCACTGATCTGATCCCGCCCTTTTTTCCGAGTACTAACGTTGATAACATATGAACTCACACTCACACAGGTCGCAAGACTTTTTCTATTACAGAACTCTAGATATATGACATTAAATATTTACTTTGTATGGTGAGTGCCACGCCCATTGGCCCGATCCCGCCCATTTTGTTCACAACTCTTCAAATTAGTTTTGTCTGCACATGTGCATAGTTTCAAAACTTTTGCTGTCATAGTACTCCAGATATTATATGTTAAAACTTTGTATGTGATCTGCCACGCCCACTTGTTTTCGTGAAAATTTCCGCCCACTTCTTTGGGCAGAGACCTGTCCGACTTAGTGCTAGTCATCGAAATCGGTCCAGGTGTTCTCCAGTTATAAGCGTAGTAACTAACACGATTTTCTTTTATATGTATAGATTAAATGAAAATAAATTTAGGAAAAAAAAAATATTTTTTTTTAGATTTTTGTGGTAAAAAAAGCTTCGGTTGAAAAAAAAATTTTGAGGTAAAGCATTTTTTCTGACGAAAAAATATTTTGAGATGATAAAAATTATCATCTCTATTGTGTATGAAAAATTTTTTTTTGGTGAAATTTGGAAAAAAATGCTTCAAAAATTTTTGAGTTAAAAAAATATATAACAATTAAGAAAATTATAGTTGGTCCAAGCAACTATACGATACCCGATACCATGCGTTTAGATACCCTATCTCTTAGGTTCAACTAATTAGATATAGAAAATATTCATAACCCTAATTTGAGTGGCATTGTTATTAATTTTTTATCATTTGAATATGAAAAATTTCATATCGGTTGCTATATTTATGTGGGGTCTAGGTCAAAAAATAGACCGATCCTGACCATATTTAATAAGGAATTTTTTTTTTGCAAAAATGTATTCAATCCACATTTGAGAAACATCTGTGCAATATTTTTGTTTTATGATAGACTTAAGGGAAGATCGGGATTCAGCTCCATATGGGGGCTATGACTAAGAATTGTCCTATAGGGTTTATTTTGGGATTACTGATAAATGGAGGTTAAAAATATACAAAAACTAAATTTGATCGAGATCTACATGATAATTTGGATTTT
This sequence comes from Cordilura impudica, assembly GCA_963682025.1. Lineage (NCBI taxonomy): Eukaryota > Metazoa > Arthropoda > Insecta > Diptera > Scathophagidae > Cordilura > Cordilura impudica. The sequence goes on along the minus strand of OY821521.1, from coordinate 23,888,321 downwards.
ATGACAAATTAAGTCAATCTAGGGGCATTTGTACAGGGACTAGGTCGGAACGTGAACCGATTTTCACCCGTTTCTATAGCGTTTATCTTATGACCAATAGAAGCTTATATACCAAATTTCATCAAAATATATTTATATTTGTTTACAAGTTTACATGGACATACAGACGGACGGATGGACATTGCTAAATCGACTCACAAAGTGATGCTGAGTCGATCGGTATAATAAAAGATGGGTCTAGGCCAAATACTTTTGGCAGCTAAAAACATCAGCACAAAGTCATTTTTAAGTTTATTTAATAGCCAGAAGTTACACGGTGCTAAATACGTCTATTATTACGTGGTCCACAATAACATTTAAAACGGTATTGACTGATTCTTCTGAAACGTCAGGAGTATCACCAAGATCTCTAAACGTCAGACATCGATTCTTCGGTACTAAATTTTGATTTCCTTGTTATGGTACTTTTTAGATAAAAGTACTGAAATGGAACTTTTTTAGATAAATGTACTAACAAAGTACCTTTTGAATAAAAAGGTACTTTTTGGAAAAAATTTACTTATTGGAAAAAAGGCAGTTTAAAAAAAAAATACACTTTTCTAAGAAAATTTACTTTTTTAAAAAAGGCACTACATAAAATGTACTTGTTAAGAAATTCTACTTTTTAGGATAAGGTACTTTTTGAAGATCGTGTACTTCTTAACAAAAGGTGCTTTTGAAAACGGCACTTTTTTTTAGGAAAAGTAATTTTTAAAGAAGAAAATGTTCTTTTGTAAGAAACTGTAGTTTTTTGAGTAAAACAAATGCTTTTGGTAGCTGCAAACATCAGCACAAAATCAATATACCCTGACCACATACAGGTATAGGGTATAAAAATACCTAATAATTTTAGGTAAAATTTGTTGTACTGTAATTATTTTCAATTGTTAAAATCGTAAAAAAAATTTTTAGTTAAATTTTTAGCAAAAAAAATTTTAGTTAAATTTTTTTTTGTGAAAAAATATATTTAAATTATAAAAAATTAATGTTTAAAAAAATTAGAGGTAAAGAACTTGTTTGTTAAATTTGTGATGCAAAAAAGTTTTTTGATTAAAAAAAATTTTTGTGATAAAAAATTTTCTCTGGTGAAAAAATATTTTGAGTTGATAAAAACTTTCATTGGGTATGATTGTGTTTTTTTTTTGATGAAATTTGTTGGAAAACTTATTTTGTATGAAAAAATTCCTCAGTCATCGCTCTCTCAAGCACCATAGTTGCAACATCTCTGTTAATAATCCATATACATTTAACATAATAATACAATGGCCATTCCACAAAACAAATAATACCAAATACATATAAAAGAAAAAGTCAATGGATTGGAAATATTTGTTTAAATTATACGCTGTGGTTTGTTTGGATATATTATATATTATAAAACGCGATATGTATAATATTTGTATACAATATATTTTATATTATTATTATGGCAAATTGTAGCAACGCCTTATGACAGAGATTAAAAATAAAATAAAAGAAAATTAATTATGTTTTAACATAAAACAATACAAATAATATTCTATAATTTAGTGCTACTATAAAAATGACAGCTTGAGTCCCATCAATAGCCTTTAAATAAATTTACAATATTTAAACAGGTGAATGATAACTATTTACACAACAAACAAACCATAAGAAGTCTGTGAAAGAGGTAAAATTTTTATACCATTAAAGTTCATATACTTTACTAAGATTTTGGTAGCTAAATAGTTTATTGTAAAAAAAAAATCATGGTTTATAAATAAGAAAAAGCTTAGCTCAGCTTAGCTTAGAGTTTATTGATTATGAAGTTTTTAGGAAGTGTGTTTTAAAAGATAGTGTACAAATATACAATTAATAATAAAGAAAATTTGTATGCAAATAGTTTTTGTGATAAAAATCACATGTAATTTACATAATATTGTGACTGAAATTAAAGACATAAAATTTTATATGAAATCTACTTTGTATAAAAAACAAGTCATCGACTTAAGAAATAAAAAATCACATAATATATCACCTGTAACTTATGATCTTTCTCTTTACAGTTTCAGTCACAAGATTATTATTACAAAAAAATTGGTTTTGCTTAGATAACACTTTCAAGCGACTGTCATAAATATTTAAGTTTTAAATAAGATTTTTACTAGCCACGGACAGACTATTCAAGGCAAATTATTTTGTGAACTTATTTAAAATATTTAAAGTAATTAATTTAGAAACCTATAATTCCTTAAATCACATGGTAGCTTTGCCTGTCCTTCCATTTCGCTGGTTGCAAATGAAAATAATTCGAAAAAATGATTTTTTTATCCGCTCAAAATGATCACGATTGAATTTAGTGAAAATATTTGAACTATATTTAGTTTTAGTTATGAGCAAATACCCATCTTCCTACATTTACCAAAATCTGTATGCAGACATATTGTTTTTATCTATTTTTTAGTTAAAAGTACTGAAAAGGAACCTTTTTAGATAAATGTACTCACAAAGTACCTTTTTAATAAAAAGGTGCTTTTTGGATAAAATTAAATTTTTGGAAAAATTTAGTTTTTTAGGAAAAATAACTTTTCTAAGAATATATAATTTTTTAAAGAAACGTACTTGTTAAGAGATGCTACTTTTTAAGAAAAGGCACTTTTTGAAAACGGTACTTTTCTTAAAGAAAGTAATTTTTTAAGAAGAAAATTGTCTTTTACAAGAAACTGTAGTTTTTTGACTAAAGCTTCTTTTTAATTACAGGAAATTTTTAATAAAAGGTATTTTTTAAAAGGGGGCATTTTGTTATAAAAATTGACTTTTTTGATAAAAGGTACATTTTCAGGAAAAGGTACTTTTATAAGAAAAATAACTTTTTGGAAAAAGGTTTGTTTATTAAAAGGTACTTACTTTAAGAAAATGTACTTTTTGAGTAAAAAACTTATTTAAATTAAAATATACTTTAAAAAAGGAACCTTTTTAAAGAGGGTATTTTTTATGACTTTTTAAAAAAATTTCTTTTTTAAGAAAAATGAATTTTGTAAGGAAAGTACTTATTTTAGGAAACGTACTTTTGTACAAAAATATACTTTTTAAGGAAAAGGAAATTTTTTAAGAAAATATACTTTTTTAAGAAAAGGAATTTTTTAAGAAAATTTACCTTTTCGAGAAAAGGTACTTTTTTTACTTCTTTTCAAGAAAGGTACTTGTTAAAGAAATGTACTTTTTTAAGAAAAGGTACTGTTGTAAGACAATTTTTTAAGAAAAATTTACCTTTTCGAGAAAAGTTACTTTTTTTACTTCTTTTCAAGAAAGGTACTGAAAAGGTACTGTTGTAAGACAATTTACTTTATTCAGAAGGTTATTTTTTAAGAAAACGCATTTTTTTAAGAAAATTTACTTTTTTAAGAAATTTTACTTTTTTTAAAATTTATTTATTAAGGAAAAGGTAATTTTTTAAAAAAAGGGATTTTATTAGAAAAAGTACTTTTTTAAGAAAAGGTACTTTTTGAAAAAAACGGACTGTTTGAAAAAAGACACTTTTATACAAAAAGATACTGTCTAAAGAAAAGGTATTTTTTTCAGAAAAAGTATACCTCGAAAAAAGTATTTTTTTAAGAAGCTGTTTTTTTCAGGAAATGTACTATTTTATTAAGAGGTACTTTTTTTTTTAAAAGAAAATATACTTTTCCGTTAAAAAATGTATTTAAAAAAAAGGGACCTTTTAAAGCAGGGCATTTTTATGATATCGTACTTTTTTTAAGACTGTAATTTTTAAAGAAGAATTATTTTTAAGAAAAGTTACTTTTTTAAGAGGTACTTTTTTAAGAAAAATTAATTTTTTTAGAAAAGAAATTTTTTTTTTTAAGAAAACGTTTCTTTTTAAAAAAAATATACTTTTGTGCAAAAAAGGTACTTTTGAAGGAAAAGGTAAATTTTAAGAAAATATATGTTTTTAAGAAAAGGGGTTTTTAAGAAAAAGTTCTTTCTGAAAGAAAAATTACTTTTTTAAGAAAATAACTTTATAAAGAAAATGTACTTTTATAAAAAAGATACTCTTGTACAAAAAGGTACTTTCTAAAGAAAAGGTAATTTTTTAGAAAAAGTACTTTTTGAAAAAAGTATTTTTTTAAGAAACGATATTTTCCAGAAAACGTACTTTTTATTAAAAGGTATTTTTTTAAGAAAAAGAAAAAGTACTTTTTAAGAAAAAGTACTTCTTCTTAAAGAAAAAGTACTTTTTTAAGAAAACGGACTTAAAAAAACACTTTTATACAAAAAGATACTTTCTAAAGAAAAGGTAATTTTTTCAGAAAAAGTACTTTTTGAAAAAAGTATTTTTTTAAGAAGCGGTATTTTCCAGAAAATGCACTTTTGTTATTAAGAGGTACTTTTTTTTTTAAAAATATACTTTTTCAGTAAAAAAAGGCATTTAAATAAACATATACTTTAAAAAAAGGCATCTTTAAAAACAGGGTATTTTTTATGATAAGGTACTTCTTTTTTTTTTAAAGAAAAGTTACTTTTTTAAGACAATATAATTTTTAAAGAAGAGTTATTTTTAAGAAAAGTTACTTTTTAAAAAGGTACTTTTTTAAGAAAAACTAATTTTTTAGGAAAAATACTTATTTTTAAGAAAACGTTTCTTTTTAAAGAATAGATATTTTTGTGCAAAAATGATACTTTTTAAGGAAAAGGTACATTTTTAAGAAAATATGTGTTTTTAAGAAATGGGGTTTTTAAGAAAAAGTACTTTTGAAATAAAAAGCACTTTTATAAGAAAATAACTTTATAAAGAAAATGTGCTTTTAAAAAAAGATACTCTTGTACAAAATGGTACTTTCTAAAGAAAAGGTTTTTTCAGAAAAAGTACTTTTTTGAAAAAAGTTTTGTTTTTAAGAAACGATATTTTCCAGAAAATGTACTTTTTATTAAAAGGTATTTTTGAGAAAAAGAAAAAGTACTTTTTAAGAAAACGGACTTAAAAAAAAACACTTTTATACAAAAAGGTACTTTCTAAAGAAAAGCTAATTTTTTCAGAAAAAGTACTTCTTTGAAAAAAGTATTTTTTTAAGAAGCGGTATTTTTCAGAAAATGTACTATTTTATTAAAAGGTACTTTTTTCTTAAAGGAAATGTACTTTTTCAGTAAAAATGGTATTTAAATAAAAATGTACTTTAAAAAAGGGACGTTTTAAAACCGGGCATTTTTTATGATATGGTGCTTATTTTTTAAGAAAAGCAACTTTTATAAGAAAATAACTTTATAAAGAAAATGTACTTTTATAGAAAAGATACTCTTGTACAAAAAGGTACTTTCTAAAGAAAAGGTAATTTTTTAGAAAAAGTACTTTTTTGAAAAGAGTTTTTTAAGAGACGATATTTTCCAGAAAATGTACGTTTTATTAAAAGGTATTTTTTTTTAAGAAAATTTACTTCTTGAGTAAAAAATATGTTTAAATAAGAACGTACTTTAAAAAAAGAACCTTTTAAAACAAGTATTTTTTATGAATATGTATGTATTTCTTTTTTAAAGCAACGCTACTATTTTACAACAATGCAGTTTTTAAAGAAAAGTTACGTTTTAAGAAAAGTTACCTTTTTTAAAAGGTGCTTTTTTTAAGAAAATTATTTTTTGAGAAAAGTACTTTTTTTAAGAAAATGTTTCCTTTTAAAGAAAAAGTACTTTTGTGCAAAAAAGATACTTTTTAAGGAAAAGGTAATTTTTTTAGAAAATATACTTTTTTAGGAAAATGCATTCTTTAAGAAAATTAACTTTTAAAGAAATGGTACCTTTTGTAAGAAAATACACTCTGTTTAAAAAATTGCACTTCTTTAAGAAAATGTATTTTTTTAAAGAACAGATACATTTTTAAGTAAAAGTGTTTTTTTTTTAAGAAAAGATACTTTTTTGAGAAAAGCTTATTTTTTAAGAATTTGTTCTTTTTTAAGTAGTTTTAATTATTACGAAAAGGTAAATTTTTTAAGAAATGGTGCTTTTTAAGGTAATTTGCTTTTTGAACAAAAGGTACTTCTTTTATGAAAATGTACATTATTATAAAAGGATTTTTTTAAAAGGTACTTTTTTTAAAGAAAAGGTACTATAAAAAAAAGGTACTTTTTTATGTAAATGCAATTTTTTTAAGAAAAAGTTATTTTTTAAGAAAAGGTACATTTTTCCACTTTTAAAGAAAGCTACTTTTTTAAGAAAAGCTATTAAAAGGTACTTTTTAAGAAATAGTACTTTTTATAAGAACAGATACTTTTTAAAAAAAATTTTACTTGTTAAAACAAATAATTTTTTATGAAATAGTGCTATTTTAAGAAAATTTATTTTAAATTTTCTTGAACACTTATTTTTTAAGAAAAGATACATTTTTAAGAAATGAAATAAGAAAAAGTACTTTCTTTAAGAAAAGCTTCTTTTTTAAGAAAGTGTTCTTTTTGAAGAAATTTTACTTTTTACGAAAAAGTAAATTTTTTAAGAAATGGTGATTTTTAAGGAAATTTGCTTTTTTAACAAAAGGTACTTTTTTTTACGAAAATGTACGTTTTTATGAAAAGGTATTTTTTTAAAGGTACTTTTCTGAAGAAAAGGAACCATTTAAATAAAGGTACGTTTTTATGTAAATGTAATTTTTTAAGAAAAAAATAAAAATTTTTTAAGAAAAGGTACATTTTCCTCTTTTTTTAAAAAAAGCTAGTTTTCTAAGAAAAGCTATTAAAAGGTACTTTTTAAGAAATAGTAGTTTTTATAAGAAAAGATATTTTTTTTTAAAAAATTTTACTTATTAAAAAAATGCTTTTTTATGAAATGGTGCTATTTTGCGAAATTTTACTTTATATTTTCTTGAAAACACTTTTTTTAAGAAAAGATACATTTTTAAGAAAATCAATTTTTTATATGTAAACGTATTTTTTTCAGAAAAGGTACTTTTTTAAGAAAAGTTTCTTTTTTAAGAAAATGTTCTTTTTGAGGGAATTTTACTTTTTACGAAAAGGTACATTTTTTAACAAATGGTGATTTTTTAAGGAAATTTACTTTTTGAGCAAAAGGTACTTTTTGTGAAAATGTACTTTTTTATGAAAAGGTATTTTTTTAAAGGTACTTTTTTTGAAGAAAAGGTACTATTTAAAAAAGCCATTTTTTATGTTAATGTAATTTTTTTAAGAAAATGTACTGTTTTCCATTTTTAAAGAAAAGGTAGAAAAGTTGCTATTTTCAGTAAGGTAGTTTTTAAGAAAAGAAAAGATATTCTTTCAAAAAGGTACTTTTTAAGAAATAGTACTTTTTATAAGAAAAGATACATATAAAAAAATTTGTATTTATAAAAAAGAAACTTTTTTAAGAAGTGCCATTTAAAGTAATTTTACTTAAAGACACTTTTTTTTAAGACAAGATACATTTTTAAGAAAATTAATTTTTTTATGTAAACGTACTTTTTTAAGAAAAGGTACTTTTTTGAAACAAAAAAATTTTGTAGAAATAGTTAGTTTTGAAAAAAGTATTTAAAAAATATAATTTTTAGTAAAAAGGAAGTCGAACTATATCAACTAAAGTTCTTATAGGGGTTAAGAAGATATATACTTTATGGGGTTAAAAATCCATTTTCCAATGAAAAAAAGCAATGTTACTTTTTTCACTGTGTGATGGTGCTTTAATTTTGAATATTTGCCAACTGTATTTGTGTCTTTCGGATGGAAAATTTTTATTTTCAACTTATGTCATGTTAAGTAATTATTTTATTACAAAAGCCTAAGATAAAACAAAAACTCTGCCTTTCCTGCATTAAAAAAAAATCCGTTTTCGTATGTTTTTAAGCTGATGGTTACGATGTGTCGTGAATGTGTAAAAGATGTAGCCTGAAGATCTGCTGTGGTCTGGCAGCTTTGTCTCTCTTTCTTTATCTACCACTGTTTGGGGATGTTAAAGTACTTGATGATTACGGTTTTATATGCTGTAGTCAATTTGTAATTATGCGGTTTTATAAACTAAATTTATTGCATTTTGCTTGTGTGCATAAATGCAATAAATGGATAAATGTTGTTTTGTCAGTATAAAGTTAATTTTTTTTTGGGAAACCATCAAATAAATTGACAAACCAAGAAGCTTCCGCAATAAAAGTTTTGTAAACAACATGGAAGTATGTTGATGATAACTAAAGTGTAAATGAAAGCTAGTTAGCAATAAAAATAAAAATTAAAGCATATGAAAGTGGAGTTTGGAAAAGATTTTATTCGGAAATATGATTTAAATAATCTTCAAATTTATTAAACTAAAGACTAAAGCTAAGAACTTGTCTTGTTCAAACAAAAGACTTAAGTAACAAACTTTTTAAAATAGATTTAAAAATTTTCAAAATTTCAAATTTTGTTTTTTCTACTTACGCTCCCAATACCGTATAGAATTCCAAAGTAAAATGATAATAACATATTCTTGGTGGTTCGCCTTCACGACATGCACGAGCACACTCATCTGGAGCCGACAAGGCTGGATTACGTCTCAACTCAGCGGTGGCACTTGTTGAAAAATCTAAATGTCTAAACGGTGATCTAGGATTTGGATCGACCACCGTACCCGCTACTGGCACACTGGGATAACGAGCTGACGATGGGAAATTACCACGTGAATTCAAATAACCACTACCGGCTGTTAAAGTTGCTTTACCACCACTGCCCAAATTATTGCTGCTTATACTGGGCACGGGACGTGGTATATTACCATTTATGGCAGGATGTGTTTGCACAATGCCATGAGTGGCCGAAAAGAAAGGCGAATCAAAGGGTGTACTAGAAGAGGGTGTGACCACATGATTTTGCCAAAATGAATTGGCTGGCGTTTGATCGTTTTGTTTATCTGTAATGATGCCAAAATAAATAAAACAAAAGAAGGTTAATTTTCGGTGCTTTGGTTCTCAATAAATGCATAAATATCTATAAATATTAAAAGGTGTTAAGTGTATAATAACATTTATTATGATTGTTGTTAAAATTTGCGTTGTTCTTGTTAAAATAGCTTTTGTTTTTTTTCCTTCTTCTTCTTTAATAATTTATTGCGCAAATTTATGATTTAGAGCAGAAAATTAAATGTCGAAAATCGACATTTATTACCTTGAAAACTTTTATACGATGTTTTTTTTTAACATTATTTTGGCTATTGTTTAGCATTGTGTTATGTTTATTAATTCTATTAATTTAACAGTTAATTAAAGTTTAGTTGTGTTCGTTTTTTAGGTTTTATAATTATGAATAGAACATTATGTTTTGGGTTGGGTTTTTGTTCGATTTTTCATGGGTAATATAATATAAAATATTGTTAATAGAAATCAATATAATAAAATTATTATAATATTTTATCCACAAAGAAACAAATATAAAAAAGGGAAGTATCCTTACGTATATGTATAGACAAATATGGGATTTGAAGAAAATTTTCTATTAAAATAAATAAATATATGGAGGTAGAAAGAGGCAAATTCTTAAGTAAACTAAAAAAATTTAAAATTTGTTTAGCTCTTCTCTAATAGATTAAATTGATTATGGAAGAGTGCGAAAATTGATTGTTAACAACACTAAATAAAAAAAAAATATTTTTGTTATTTTAGCTTAATAATTACAAAATAAAAAACAGCTTATAAACTAAATAGTTTTGAGAAAAATGTCTAAAAATGCTTTTAGCAGAAAACCAAATCAAATTTGATTTCATCAATTTTGTTAATATCACAAACCGAGCATTTGAAACATAATATATTTCCAGGATTTAATAGGACTTTAAATATATTTGAGAGGAAACAAAACATGGGCACTTTCCCTTATGTTACACTTTTGCTAAGGTTATTTATATCAGAAACTACGAACGGGGCAAGATATTAATATAAAAAAAAAAAATAGTTCAAGAATTAATATCTCAACTGCCAGTTCTGCCATTAGCACTTGACTGGACGCCCAAGTAAAGGGAATAGCGAACTAAATTAAAAGAATTAAAACTCAAAGACTATTAACAGGTAGTGTATTGAAGGATTTTGGACATAATAAACTAATTTACACAATTTAAACCATGTAATTTGTTAAAATGAATTCAGTCTCTTTTGCCAGCTCTGTATTCGTTTTACGTAGCTGGCTTTGTTGCTGGGCGAGGTTAAAGTTAAACTGGCCTTATTATCAGGAAAAGTTTTATATAGGCACAAAAGTTAAAACAAACAGACTAAAATGGCACGAAAAATTGCAAAATAAGCGCAAAAATATGCATAATTATCGAAAAAAGGAATTTTTTATTTTACTACTAAAATAAAAAAATATTTAACTGAAATAAAAATATTGGTGCTGATGTTTGTAACTACCAAAAATATTTAATCTAAACCCATCATTTATTATACCGATCGACTCAGAATCACTTTCTCAGTCGATTTAGCGATGTTCGTTCGTCTGTCCGTCTATCGCTCTGTGTGTCCACGTAAGTCTTGTAGTCAAACTACAGGTCGTAAATATGAATACATGTTGATGAAGTTCAGCATATAACCTTCTGTCGGTCATAGGATGAATGCTATTGAAATTGGTGAAAATCGGTTCATTTTCAGACCTAATCCCCATACAAATGACTCCTATGAGAGCGACATAAATTGCCATAATATTCAAATTATCATATACACTTGTGCTCACATAATTAAGTCACTAGTATGCTACTCGACATTATTGTCAAAAATACGTAAACCCTTTTTTTTAATTCTAATATTATTTTTTTTTATTATTCTTATATGTTAACAATCAATTTAGAGTGAAATTAAAAATTACAAAATTTTGGTTCTTTTCAAAAAAATTAAAAACTTGGAAATTAGCCAAAAAGAGCTGCTCACATAATTAAGTCATCTGAAAAAAAATTGTTGAAATTGTAGAAATAAGTAATAAATTTTGTCGAGAGTCCCATTTTTTCATTAGCTTACCTCAGTATTTAATAGGATAACCCTTTTGCTTCAATACTGTGGAGCATCGATTTGGCATGCTGCCTACAAGAAAAGCGCACTGGCCTGGAGTGATTTTGTGCCACTCCTCTTGGATAACGTTCCATAACATATCCTTATTTGCCGGTTTTCGTGCTGCAATGGCTCGTTTTATTATGCTCCACAAGTTCTCAATAGGGTTTAAGTCCGGACTCTGCGGCGGCCATTCCAGAAGCTTGATGGACTGTGTTGCCAACCATGACTTAACCAGTTTCGAGCAATGCTTCGGGTCATTGTCGTGTTGGAAAATCCACGCAAGCGGCAAATTGTCAGCCTATTCTGTGGCCAAATTTCCCTTTAGTATATTCTTATACATTTCCCCATTCATTATACCGTCAATCTTGACTATAGGACCCACACCGAATGCGGTAAAGCAACCCCACACCATGACTGATGAGCCACCGTGTTTCACAGTTTTTTTTGATGTATTTTGGATCCAATTCCTTAAGTGGAGGACGTCGCACATATGGTCTACCATCATTTCCAAAAACATTAAACTTGGATTCGTCGCTCCAAACCATTAAATTCCAAAAATGTAGGCTTTTAGCAAGATGGTCAGTCGCAAATCGGAGCCGCTTCATAGTGTTCTTCAAGGACACCAACGGTTTCTTCCTGGCCATTCGTCCATGCGAATTGTTTTCTTGTAAACGTGGTCTTATGGTTTGCGACGAAACATTTACGCCATAATCCGTTTCCGTTTTAGCTCTGATTTGCGACGAAGTTAAAAAAGGATCAGTTTTACTCAGGTTTGCAATGCGTCTGTCATCATTTAAAGTCGTTTTTCTCGGTTTTTGGCGCGGAATATTTTCAAAAGTTTCATATTTTTTGTAACGCGTAATGGCATTTGTAATTTTACCACGAGGAAAGTTCAAAATATCCACTACTTTTGCAATATTTTTGTATCTTTGGAAACAATCCCATATTATTTTCCGTTCAGCAGAATTCGAATTTTTTTGTTTACCCATAGCGTTTCAGCTGATGTTATTTGTTTTTAATTTATTTGTTTTTAATTTATTTATTATTTAAACCGCAAAAAAAAATCTTCAAAACACTAATTTGCTCACGATACTCGTGGTGACTTAATTATGGGAGCACAGCGCATATGACCTTTTTGACGTTTTCCACATTTTTCGGGGAATACCCAAATTTTTAATTTTGTTTCAATCAATGTAAACAACTGCTAGCATAGCAGGGTTCCACAAAATAGTAAGGTTAGAATCGGAAGAAATAGGTTTAAGAGAAAAACTACAAAAACATTTCATTGCATACCCATGACTTAATTATGTGAGCACAAGTGTAGCTCGCGATCATATTTTGTTTGCTAATGTTTATTACATCCATTTACATTATTACATCCATCAGTAACTCAAAAATAAGCCCTGTAGGGGAATTCTTAGTCATAGCCCCCACATGAAGATGATTCCCGATCTTCACTTAAATCTATTAAAAAACAAAAATATTGCACAGAATTTTCTCAAATTTGGTTTGTATGTGTTTTTACAAAACATAACTGACCTTACCAAATATGGTCTGGATCGGTCTATTTTTAGACCTGGTTCCCATATAAATATAGCATCCGATATGAATTTCTGCATATCCGAAGTCAAAAAAATTAATAACAATACCACTCAAATTGTGGTTTATGCATATTTTCTATATCTAATGAATTGGACCTAAGAGATAGGATTTCTAAGCGCATGATATAGGGTATCGTATAGTTGGTCTAGACCGACTATAATTTTCTCACTGGTTTATTTTGAACAAATTCTTTTATCAAATAATTATTTATAAAAGTATTTTATTATAAGATTAAAAAAAAGTTTGATTTAAAAATAAAAATAATAAGAAAACTAGCAGATCAGCGCTCGAAATACGAGTGCAATTTCTAGGCAACTTTATTTTTCCACTCAGCCAATTCACAAACCAGCACTTTTTTGGTTTATTATATTTGTGAATGAAGATAACAAACTCATTAACAAAAACATTAACAAATTTAATGAACACACATAGCATATGCACAATTTTATGTATGTGTTAGTAGTAACTTTAAATGAAATTTACTCAAAATAGAGGAAAATATTTAAAAATCTGTAAATCTGGTGAATAGCTAAAAAGGAATGGCTTATAAATAATATACATTTGGTCAAAATCGGGATAAAACGGTAGAACAAAACATCGGTCACAAGAAATCGCTTAAACTATTAATATTATAGATTATGGTAAATAACTAAAAACATAATTTGAACAAATATAATATATTTTTTATCATGTAAAAAAATTATTTTATTTCAAAACAAAAAAAAAAAAATTAAAACAAAAAAATTAATATTTTGTACTGCGTAAAAAATAGAAAAAAATCACTGAAATCAAAACATTATTTTTGATTCTCAACATTTATTATTATATAAAAAGTATTTAAATATAAAAAAAGCTAATAGTTGAAATAAAAATAAACCAAGTCATCATTGAAATTTATATTAAAAAAAAGCATTTTTTTAACTGAACAAAATTTCATATATACAAAAATTATATTATCTTGTTTAACAAAAAAAAAAAAAAAGATTAAAAAAGTATTCTAAACAAATAAGTCAGTCTAAAACTTGTAGAAAATATAAACTATATTTGGTATATTATAAAATATTTTATTTAAGAAAATAAAAACAAAAATTAAATAAATAAATTAATAAAAATAAATTAATATAAAATTATATTTATTTTCACGCCATATTAGAATTAATACAGCTTAAAATAATTACTATAATTAATATGAAAATGTTGATATTGTTTTCTTTATTTTAAACAAAATCCACTCTCGAAAAATATAACTTTAAATGAAATACATATTATTTAATATTTAAAAAAGATTGTAAGTTAATTAAATATATTTCTTAGTATATACAAAAAGTATTATATTTTACTACAAAAAAAAAATAGTAAATAAAATAAAAATAATGCTTTTTATTTTAGACGAATTCGTCTCTAAAATAATTATTAAATAAATGTTTTGTATTAATAAAATAAAAAAGTATTTGATTTTGCAAAAAAAAAATCTATAATTGAAAGAAAATAACTGAAAAAAAATTATTAAATAAAATATAAAATATTTTATAATAAATTATATTTGTTTTCTATTCGACATTTCCAAATTTAATTGTAAAAATAAAATATTCGAGCTCAAGACCTGGGTTTTTCTTTAATTAAAATTCTTCTTTATTCTCCAAAATTTCGATATTCATCGAATATCATCTTCAGTGGATTTTAATAAATATATAAAATTAAAAAATATTCTTCTTTTAAATGACAAGTAATGAACAACTACAAGAATATTTTTTAATTTTATATTTTTATTAAAATCCACTGAAGATGATATTCGACGAATATCGAAATATTGGAGAATACAGAAGAATTTTAAGTAAAGAAGAACCCAGACCTCGAGCTCGAATATTTTATTTATACAAAATTTTTTAATATCAAAATATTATTTTATTTCAAAACAGAAAACAAAAAATATTTAAAATATAAAAAATTAATATTTTTTACTACGTAAAAAATATTTTATTTCACATCAAAATAGAAAAAAAAACTGAAATCGACATATTTTTAATTTTCAACAGCTTTCTTGAGCAAAAAGTTTATAATTTATAATAAATAGAAAATATTTTTGTCAACATAACAAATAAATATTTTACTGTATAAAAAAAATATTAATTTTGAAGTAAAAATAAACCATTCGTCACTGGAAAATATATTTAAAAAACTATAAAACATTTTTAATATTAAAAAAATTTTTTTTATACTTATGTACGTATATACATATATATGTACATATATAAAAAAGGAAAAAATAATTTTTTAAATTGAAAAAATGGTTTTTATTGTAAACTAATTCGACTGTCAGCAACTTGCAGGGAAACATAAAATATTTTTACTTTATTAAAAGATTATTAAAAGATATTATATTCCAAAAATTAAAAATAATTTAAATCTGTGGTCTCAAGCATTAACCGTCTTAGTCGAAAATCATGCTTTCGAGCAAAATAACTTTTTATATAAATGTAATGGGGCTTCATTACGACTTAGGTCAGTATATCTATAATATTATGATCAAACATCCCCCATTTGAAAGATATTTCTTTTTAGCTGTCCACCAGACTTACAGATTTTTAAATTTTTACATTTTTTTTTGAATCATGCTCATATAAAGTTACTTCTAACACATACATAAAATTAGCGCAACGCTATGAGTTTATTAAATTTTTTAATGTGTTTGTCTTCATTCACAATAATAACTGTGTCGAATTGGAAAATTATTTTGGCCACAAACCAAAAAAGTGTTGAATTGTGAATTGTTTAAAATTGATTAACATATCTTTAGGGTCAATAAAGTAAAGTAAATGCAAAAAAAAAAATTCCTAGAATTTGCACTCGAATTTCAAGGTCTGGAATCTGCTAGTTTTTATTAATATCTTTTTAAAAACCAGTGTTAGAGAAATGGGGATTTCACGTAAATATAAAGTTTTTTTTATAGAATATGAGAGCATACATAACTCAAATCGTCTAATATCATGATTTCCAGAAATTTACGATAGCTTTTTATATAAATGTATTGAAGCTTCATTCCGACTTAGGTCAGTATGTATTTATTAATAACTTTTTAAAAAACGGTGTTAGTGAAATGGGGATTTCACGTAAATATATAAGGGTTGTTGGCAGAATATGATAACATACAAAACTCATTTCATTCTGAAATCGACTTAGGCGGTTATCGCTTGTGACCACAGAAATAAAAATATTTTTGTTTTCGTTTAACGCAAATTTTTTCGCTATTTTAATATACAAATTTTATTGCTGTTTTTTTTTATTTTAAATAAAATCAATCGACGCACAAAAAATATAACATATAATGAAAAAATATTTTCTAATAGATAAAAGAGAAAAAAAAATATTCTATTACACTAAAAAACATTATCAATTAAAAAAATAAACATGTTTTATTATAAACAAATCCGTTATAAAATTATATTTAAAAAAAATAAATTTAAATATTTTTATGCTGTATAAAAAAAAAAATTATTTCACAAGAAAAAAAAAATAATGCTTGAAATTTAAATAATAAATAAATTCGTAACTCTCAAAAATTTAAAAAAGATAAAAAATATTTTTTATTCTTTAAAAAAAAGTATTTGATATTACAAAAAAAAATAATTGAAATTTATTTCGTTTCTAAATCAAATGAAAATATATAAAAAAATATTTTACTACATACGAAAATATAAAATAATTTTAAAATAAATTAAAAAAAATTATGGAAAAAATTTTTGAAAAAAAAAAAATATATTTATTATATATAAAAAAAAAAATTAATAAAAAAAATATATTTATTATTAAATATAAATTAAATGAAAATATATAAAAAAATATTTTACTAAATACGAAAATATAAAATATTTTTGAAATAAATAAAAAAAAATTATTGAAAAAATTTTTGAAAAAAAAAAATATATTTATTATATATAAAAAAAAAATTAATAAAAAAAATAAATACATTTTTTTATACGTTGAACTTCATCAAAAATGTAACAAAAAAAATATTTTATTTCAAAAACAAAAAAAAAAGGTTTCTATTTTAAACTAAATTATTTGCAAGAAAAAACATAATGCTTGAAATTTAAATAATAAATAAATTTGTAACTCTCAAAAATGTAAAAAGATAAAAAATATTTTTTATTATTAAAAAAAAAATATTTGATATTACAAAAAAAAAATATTTCAAATTTATTTTATTTCGTTTTTAAATTAAATGAAAATATATAAAAAAATATTTTACTACATACGAAAATATAAAATATTTTTGAAATAAAAAAAAAATTATTGAAAAAATTTTTGAAAAAAAAAATATATATATATATTATATAAAAAAAATAAATATATTTTTTTATACATTTAACTTCAACAAAAATATAACAAAAAAAAATATTTTATTTCACAAACAAAAAAAAAATGTTTCAGTTTTAAACTAATTCTTCTTGCGAAAAATATAATTTAAAAGAAAAATTTTACATATTTTTATGTTATATAAAAAAAGTATTAATTCCGATATTATATATTAACTTTGTATGGGCCGTGAAACGTCCAGTGCTCCGATCCCACCCATTTTTGTTCGACTGCTCACATAACAATAGCTGACATCACCAAACTGTAAAAAATATTCGTGTCTCTAAAAATTTAAAAGTAAATTTTTTAAAATAATATTTGTAAGTGCAACGAAAACAATTAAATAAAAATAAATTTCGAAAAATATTTTTTTTTATTATATATTTTTGCTATATTTTGTTATTGTACAAAAAATATTTAGTTGCACAAAAAAAAATGATATCTATTTTTATTTAGTGGTCAAGTTCGTTACTTAAAACAATTATTAAAAAAATATGTTTAACATTTTTAAAGTAAGAAAAAAATTAAAAAAAAAAAAAAAAATAAATTAAAACAATAAATACATAAAAGAATATCTTATATATTAAACTAAAAAGAAAAAAAGAAAAGAAAAAATAAATGAAATAAATATTATATTTATATTTTCAGAAGTTATAATTGAGAAGAAAAAAAATTTTTTAAAATTTTTTTATTTTTAAGAAATTAAGACACCTACGTTTCGCCAATATACTAATGGAAGATTTTTTTTAACTTTATAGAAATTAATTAATTTATAAAACTTAATTCTTTCTAATAAAAAAAAGTCTTCGTTGTTTTTGTAAAAACACCAAATACCGCAGGTCTTACTTTTCATTTGTAATTAATTTATTTTGTGTCTCTAAAAATTAAAAGTATATTTTCCAAAATAATATTTTTAAGTGACGAATTTAGAAACGAAATAAAAATTAATTGCAATATTTTTTAAAATTAAATATTTTAATAATATTTTATAATTATTTTATTGGATAAAAAATATTTTTTGTTTTGTTAGATTTATAGTCATTTTTCAGACATATTGCAATTACTACTGTAATTAATATGCAATTTTTTTAATTTTGTTTAAAAAAAATATTTAATTTAACAATTTTTAATTTTTATTTTAGTATTGAACAAATTTAATTTAACAAAAAGAAAAAAACAAATTTATTTTGGTTTAGTTTTCAAATTTGTCACTTAAAAAATTATATAAAAAGATATAAAACATTTTTAAGGTAAGAAAAAAATTTGTTAAAAAAAAAAATAAAACAATTAATTCATAAAACAGTATTTTATACTAGCAGATTCCAGCGCTCGAAATTCGAGTGCAATTTCTAGGCATCTTTATTTTTCAACGTAGACAATTCACTAACCAACACTTTTATGGTTTATTATTATTGTGAATGAAGATAACAAACTAATTAACAAATTTAATAAAACACACATTGCGTATGTATAGTTTTATGTATGTGTTAGTAGCAACTTTAAATGCCATTTACCCAAAACAAAGGAAAAAATTTAAAAATCTGTAAATCTGCAAAACGGCTAAAAAGATATATGTATGTTTCAAATAATATGCGTTTGGTCAAAATCGGGATAAAATGGTAGAACAAAACACCGGTCACAAGAAATCGCCTATTAACAGGAATATTAAAAAATTATAAAAGAAATAAATATAATATTTCTATTTCCAGAAAAGATATAATTTAGAAGAAAAAAAAATTTGTTTTATAAGTTTTTTTATTTTTAAGAAATTAAGACCCCTATCATTTGCCGATATACTTATAGAAAATTTATTGAACCAAGCTGGTCGATTTGTTTAAAACATTTTTTAGATGGAAATTAATACTTTCTATAAAAATACCAAGTAAAGTAAGCTTCACTTTACGTTTGTAATTATTTTTTTTTGTGTAGCCAATTCCTGGACTTAACAATTTAATATAAATTACTATCATCTGATTATCCTAACTAGGCTTTTTAATTTAAAGTGTTAAAATTGCATTAGGATAAAAAAAAACTTTCAAGTTATTTTGTGTTTAAACTTCAATCAAAAGACTTAAGATACATACTCGTTTTTCAGACATTTTGGCCGTTGTTGAGTTCTCTTTTTTTTTTTTTTTTTTTTTGTTTTTAAAGTTGTTTGCATACAAAATCTATATAGGCAAACACTCTAAAGCTGGGCAATGACTAATAGTTTTAATGTTAGCTATAAGTAAGTAAATATAATTTTGCATTAAATTTTTTTCTTCGTTATTTATCTGTTTTCAAATGTTGCACCTGCTGGTTTGTGTGTTTGTTTTTTTCGTTTTCATAAAACGAAAGGTAAATTTCAAAATTGTTAACTTAACAAATATGTGTAGATTGTGTTAGTAATTACTGGGTAACTATTGCACTCAAGTGCGAAATCATGTTACAAAGTCAAGTTTATGCAAATTGTGAAGAAAAAACATATTTGGTAAATGCTTATTATAGAAAATATAATTAAAATTATTTAGAAATATATTTTTAAACAATTTCATAAATAAATTTAAAATTTTTAATAATTTTGCTTTTTTTTTTGAAACAAAAATGTATATTTTTTAAAAATTTATTTATTTACCAAAACATAATTATAATGTTGACATAATTTCTGGTCATGGCTTTTGAATTGGACCGGTTCCAAAAATAATGTTTTTCGTATTTTATTTTTTATTTTTTAATAGAGAAAGTGATTTATTGTTAAATTGTGATGGAATGTTAACAACAAATTTAAATATAGCAGTTGTAATAGAAGAAGAAGAAAATTTTAAACTGCTAAATACACAAACAAAGCTTTTAAATTTAATTAAATATTTCCATTTAAAGAAAATGTTTTAAAAGTTTAAAAAATTTTCATTCACTGGAGAGATGATGATGGAAAACAAGTCTGTGTAAAATCGTAATTTTTAACTATTATGTCGGAATATTGAAGGCAACTTGGTGAGCAACATGTTTTTCTTGTCTTTTTGGAAAAATTACATATGTTGTCTTTAGTATTTAGTTGTCATAATAGTTGTTTAATTGTTTAAGTTTTTTTTTTTATATAAGTAACAAGTTCACTCACCAACAACTAGTTTTTAATTTCTTTTTGATTGCGAACAATTATTTGATTACATCAATTACGTTGCAGTTTATGAAAAAACTAGAAATTTTTGGAAATTTTATGTCTAATAAAATGTTATATTTTCATAATGTGTGATTTAAGTAATTTTCCAGCTGTCTCTGTTAATATTTACTCTGGTTTTACTACTTGCTGCAACCATTCATGATAATAATTTTATATTGTAAAAATTTTAGTTTTTTTGTGAACATCTGTTTTCGATTTTCATAGAAAAAAACCAAGAAAAACAAGTAAGAAAATTATAATCGGTCTAGACCGACTATACGATAGCATATACCATGGTTTAGAGACCCTATCTCTTTGGTCCAACTAATGGGATATAGAAAATAAGCATAAACAAAATTTGTGGTGCTTTGTTATTATTTTTTTTGGCTGCAGATATGAAAAAAGTTCATGTCGGGTGCTATATTTATATGTGGATTAGATCGAAAAATGGACCGATCCTGACCGTATTTGGTAAAGTCACTTATATTCTGAAAAAATATATACAACCCAAATTTGAGAAAAATCTGTGCAGTATTTTTGTTTTTTGATAGTGAAGATCGGTAGGCAACTCTATATGGGGATGGTGACTAAGAATTTTCCTATAGGTATTATTTTTTGGCTAGTGATTAACGGATATAATCAACACATACAAACCCAATTTGACTGAGATCTACATGATAATTTGGATCTTATGGCATTTTATGTCGATTTCATGGACCGAATTTTACCAATTTCAATAGCGCTCATCCTATGGCCGTTAAAAGCTTATGCACCAAATTTTGTCAAAATAATAGTTTGATTACAAGGTTAACATGGACACTGTCGGTCTCACCCCTTAGAAATATGCGAATAGCAAAAAACTGAGAAATACAAAGTTTTGGGCCAATCAAAAAACGTTTAGTCGTGGCGCAAAGCGATTGAAAATTTCAAGTGTGTATATGACTTTTTTTCAGATTTTACGAAAATTTCGTTCTATAATTTAACTTTTCCGACAAGCTGTTACATAATTCGGGATCAGTATTAAATTATCCTTTCAAAAGGCTATAAAACTTCAAAATCGTATGAAACGTCGCCAAGAAATAGCAAATGCCCCAGACAACTTTTGTGCCAAAAGAAACTAGGTCGTGAAATTTTATGGCATTTTTTTCAACTTTGAGAAATTGATTAAAGCAATCATTCTTTTTTGGTCTCTATACTTGTAAGTACTCAGATATGATGTATTGCTTTATTACCACGTTGTTAACCTATTGCGCATTGAGGCTGAAAATTGGAAATTTTTTTGATAAAATTTTTAAAACTCCTTTTTCAAGATTGAAAAAATTTTTTAAACAAAATTTCAAACAATGAATCTATCACTCTAAGGTTTTATTAAATACATGTTGCAGATCAACTGTGTGAATTTTTAAGTAAATCCCTCTGCCAGAATTTTTTTGACAAGGATTTTATTTTCGCGGATTTCGAGAAAAATTGGATTTTTGTGAAATATTCTTTAAATGCACTCTTTCTAAATATTTTGTATCAAAAATTCATCAATTTTCTACTTTTAAATATTATGTTTTATCTTAATAGCCTAGGGTTTCGGAAAAAGATAATATGACTCCATTAACCCTTTTGGAATTGGGGTCACATATGACCCCAAACTAATAAAACACAATTTATTAAAAAAATTCAAATATTTTGTAAGTGCTGTCCAAGTTTTAGATGCGACACTTAAAATATAATAACCAAATATGTAGAAGTTTCGTTCCAAAAATTTGGGATAAATCCGAGAACGTTAACCAATTATTTGTGATTCTGAGTCGATTGGTATAATAAAAGATGGGTCTAGGTCAAATATTTTTGGTAGTTACAAACAGCAGCACAAAGTCATTATACCCAAAAAAACATAGCGGTATAGGGTGTATAAATTATAGCCAGGCTAGGTCAACGAAACGATGGAATATCATAAATTACGGAAAACAGTTTTAGGTGATATATAAAAATTAACAGAAAAAAAATATCAGTGCGTTTGTCATTTATTTGTCGGCTGTGAATGTGTTAAAGTTCAGTCCAGAAGTAGTCCGATTTCCATCATATTTTGTGAAGTCACTTGTTTGAGGGTTTGTGGATAGATTTTGTTAGGGACTATGACTGAAAATAATTATTATTCGATTTATTTTTGGACTGATTTTCAGCTGTGATTTAGACAGATACACCAAATTTCTGCAATATACGAATGCTTCGCTTTCCAAATCGATTAACTCCATTTTGTGTTTTTTTACTTTAATGCAAAAGCGCTTGATCGACTCCCAAATGTTCATTTTCAAAACAAATTTCTCTAATAAAAAGGTTTTGTTATTGATGTTAGTCATTATTACAGAAATTAAAGTTAAAAAAAAATCAAAAGTGGAGTTAATCGATTTGCCTAATGAGGCATTCATTTAATACAGTGTTCAAATTTCCAATTTTAAATTTTGCAAGGCAAATATTCGTTTTCAGCTAGATAATACTGTTTTGATATCTGTGCCCAATTTCATGTTAATATCTTCATTGATTCAAGAGTGCTGTTGGTTTTTGTAAACAACAAAAAGGGCATTTCGTGGTTTCAATAATGTCCATTTATATTAAAAAACAAATTCCTTTTAGTTATATTTGTAGTATAAAATTTCTCGATATTGCACAAGGCCTTTGGTGAGTAGACTATGTTGGAAAAAATATATTCACCAGTCATAGAAACAGTTACAAGAAGGCAAGGAAAGAACTAATGGCAAAGAGTGCTCTGGACGAGAAAACATTATTTGACGAATAACACGTCACAGAAATCGAATATTTTGTGCTGAAAAATTGTTGATGGAAAATTAAAAATCTTATTGATTCTATTGAAATTCCAAAATGGTTAGGGCAAAACTCATTTAAAAGATATTTTGGGCCTAAAACGTGTTAAATTTCGATTGTTTCCAAAAAAAAAAAAAAAATTTTTTTGTCTGTAAGACCGACGCATGACTTTCTGATGCTGTGAGTTATAAAATAGTTTGATGTTGTTTTTTTTTTTGCTTTAATTACTTCAGTTTAGTCTGCTAAATATGGGCTGTTCAATATTTTTGAATATCTTAAGAATCGCACCCCCCAGAATCAAATGTTTAAAATCGGTTCCGAAAAATGTAAATGTGTCTCACAAAAATGAAAATAGTCAGGAATGTTAAATGAGCGTCATATTAATATTTTGAGAACAATTCTTTCTGACCAGCAGAATTAAATCTAACTCATCATTATAGATGATGAGACTGTTCTAATGCCTACGACCCCATAACATTTGACCATTCAAGCGAATAACGAGTGAGAGGCGAAGCAGGACCGATAAAGATTACGCCAAAGTCGTTTAAAAACCAAAGTCATATTAAAAGTTTTCTACGATTAGCTTGGTGTGATGTATTAAGAATTTCGTCCACCGGGCAAACTCGAATAGTATTTTGAGTGTTATTATTTTTTTTTCACAAAAACTGGCCAGCATTATAAGCAGACAACTCCTGGTTTTTGCACCATGATCATGCATTGCCTAACATTGCAACTTATGTTGTTCAACCTTATTTGGCTGATTTAGTACTTAATTCAATAAACTTAAAGGACAAATGCAGGTAACCCGAGCCGAATCACCGAGAGATTTGAAGGCCATTCAGGAAATCTATTTTAATAACTGTTTTGAGAGTTGGAGGGGAATTTTTTGAAGGTTATGAACGTAATTTGGAAGAATAAAAAAAGTTTTTTTAATTTTATTAGAAAAGTCATATTTTTGATTGAATATACTCAAAACTTTGTAAAAAAATAAAAAAAATTCAGTACTTTGAAAACAATACTGTGTAAAAAATTAAAAAAAAGCAAATGATATAATAGAATGTAAAAGTAAATGTCTAATTCTGTGAATTTATTTTCTTTACATAAATACTGGTATGCCCTGTCGTGCTTCGCTTTATTTACCCAAACTTCTTGACACGTATGCTATCATAATCAAATTTTCCTATATATTGTATTGTAAATTTAACGTATTTTATTTCATAGTTTTCTTATTTCAATGCTTGCTGACAAGCAAATTTTCATTTGTTTTTTAATTCGATGCAATAATTGTCAAATTTTTCGGCATCCTTACTCTGGAGCAAGCTACATATAGCTGCCCATGAGAAAAGTATAGATTTTTCAAATTAAATCCGACACACCTAACGATTGGCCTTGAATTAGTACATCGTTTGACAATATTTTATTTTAGCGATTTTTAATTTCGGCGATTTTTGATTTTCCCGATTTTTGATTTTGAAATTTTTTTTTTTTTGGCGATTTTTCTATGACTATGACTATTCTATGAATATGACTATTGCGCCCATATTTACCGTGCTTGTCAAAAGTTTCAAGACTGTCGTTTTCATGGTACTGCATATATTATGTATAGGAGGTAACACGCCCACTAATTATATCCCGCCCATTTTTTAATATCTGATGGACTCGTATAAAGTGTCAAGGTTCGCACTATTACAGTACTCTAGATATATGACATTTAATATTTACTTTTAATGGGAGGTGCCACGCCCACTAATTATATACCGCCCATTTTTTAATACGTGATGGCGTATAAAGTGTCAAGGTTTGCACTATTACAGTACTCCAGATATATGAGATTTAATATTTTCTTTTAATGGGATGTGCCATGCCCACTAATCATATCTCGCCCATTTTTTAATATCTGATGTACTCGTATTAAGTGCCAAGCTTCGCACTATTACAGTACTCCAGATATATAATATTTAATATTTACTTTTAATAGGAGGTGCCACGCCCATTGATCTGATTCTGCCCATTTTTCGTTCGACTACTCACATTAATAATAGACTAGTAGAGTCCAGCCTTTGAAATTCGAGTGCAAATTCAAGAAAATTTTATATTTACATTCATAAATAATTTTAAAAGAGCCTAAAGGTTTGCTCATCAATTTTAACCAATTCACACACACACACACCGCATTGTATAGTTTTTTATTGGAGGCTTAAATATATGTTTTATATATGTTTAGTAGCAACTTTAAATGAATTTTACTAAAAAAAAAAAAAAAAAATGTACCAGATGGTGCACATCTGTAAATATAGTGAACATCGGCAAAGAAATACCTTTCAAATGGTATAGTTTTTATCAAAATCGGTTGGTAATTGAAGGTGTAGAATATATCACAAAATGTCGGCTAGCCTATTAATATTATAAATGACCTCGGACAAATTTGCAAAGCTCTGCCTGTTAGTACTCAAAATATATGATATTAAAAGTTTATTTTGTATGGGAGGTGACACGCCCACTAAAAATATCAGTTCCTTCCAGATACACGGTAAGACTCTGTAAAAATTTCAGGTAGATCTGTCCAATGGTTTAGCCTCCTAGAAGCTACGAACAAACAAACATACATACTTTCGATTTTATATAAAAGATTTCTTCTGTCCGTGTGCACGTAAGAAATTTTGGGTTGATTCGAAAATGGTTTAGATTAGTGTTAGAGTGGTATCGGATCGGTGGGCGTGGCACCTCCCATAGAAAGTAATTATTTAATAAAATATATTTCGCGTACTATGTTAGGGATAGCTTTCAAAATTTGTGTGAGGTCATCTATTATTACTATCAGCCTTGCCGAAAATGGGCGGGATCATCAAAGTAGTGTAAGCAGCTACGCTGAAAATGAGTGGAATAGGATGAGTGGGCATGATAGCTGCCTTACAAAGTAATTATTTAATATCATGTACCTCGAGTAGCTTTGATAGTACGGGTCAGTCATTTGATTTTAATGTAAGTACCCTGGCCAAAAATGTATGGGATTATTACTGTAAGAAGCTGTGCCGAAAGTAAACGGAATCGAATGAGGGAGCATGTCACCTCCAGCACAAAGTCCATTTTCAATATGATATACACATATATTATATTGAGTAATATAAAAGGGAGAGTAACAATACTTTGTATGAATAGCCGTGCCGAAAATGGGCGGTATGGGATCAGTAGCTATGACACCTCCCATACAAAATAGTTATGGAATATTTGGGTGACTTATCTGTTATTAATCTAAGTAGCCATGCCAAAAATGAGGTTGATTGTGGTACTTCCCATACAAAGTAATTATTGAATCTTAATTAAAAGACTTTAGTGCATATGTATATGCCTGACCATCATGACTGGACCACTGTAGCAACCTTCCTTCTATTTAAATCAGATGCTCGTGATGTGTTAGTTAGTGCTGGGGTCGCTTTTTGCAAAATTTATAATTATGGCCCAATTTGGCTCACACCATATAATATTTAATTAAAAGGAAAGTAATTGACAGCCCTTATACCCGATAGATGGCTCTCAAGACCAGTCGATGCAAGTATTTGGCTTGGATTTGGAAAATTATATCTTCAGTCATAGTCAATTAGGTGCAGCCTGTTCAGAACTTGGTAAGACAAACAATTTGAAGAAACCAAAATGGAGAAATGCGAAGTATTGTCCACACGTTGCATTTACAATAAATTATTATTTACTAAATAAGATCAGATGAACGATGTATTATGTGAAAAAAGATTAAATTTATTATATCAAAAATAAAATTTTCATTTAAAATTATATATTAAATTTAATTTCATTCGTATTTAAAAATTCCTAAGGGAATACTAATAAAATAAATCGTTGAATAAAATAAAAAAAAAAAATTATAATATATAAAATAAATTATCCCTTAAGATGATTAGCGAGGCTAATCGAAATATCGGAAAGAATAAAGAGAATTACTTAAAAAAACAAATCAAAAATTTAATTTTTCTTTTTAAATGCATACATGACCTAAAGCCGGACTAAATAATCTCACAACAAAATAAATATTTCAGGCAGAATAACGTCTGCTGGGTTAACTAGTTTATTTATACTAGCAGAACCCAACACTCGAAATTCGAGTGCAAATTTTAGGAAATTTAATTTTTGCATTCAAGTTTTTTCTTTCAGTGTTTTTAATCTATATTTATAAAAAATTTATGAATATTTAATAAAATTCACTAAATCGTGAATTTAAAAAAATGCATTAATCTTCATTATAAATATTTGTTGAACACACCGAAGATATATAAATGGGTTTGTTAATAAATATTTTTATAAGAGCCTGAAGGTATGCTTATCAATTTTGGCCAATTCATAACCACACATACACAGCATTGTACAGTTTTTTCTTTGAAGCTTAAATATGTGTTTTATGAATGTGAGTAGCAACTGTAAGTGATTATAACTAAGAAAAAATGTACCAGGTGGTGCACTTTTGTAAAGATGGTGCACATCTGCAGAGAAATGGTATATTTTTTTGTCAAAATTGGGTGGTAACTAAAGGTGTAGAAGGGGTCACAAAAACTTGCCTTGCCTCTTAATATTATAAATATTAACAATATAAATATTTATTTTTTTCTTAGTATTGAATTTTTTAAAATTTTTATTTTTCAAACTTTTTTTAAAATTTTTATTTTTTTACAGAGAATACAATTTATTTATTATAAATTATAGGTTGTTTGAAAGGTATGAAGATTATGTAATTTTACTTTGATTTAAAATACAAGATAAGCTGAAATTTTAGGGTTTTATTAAATAACACGATCATATAAGCCTTGAAAATACTTTCCATATGATGTCTAATTTGTATGTTTTTTATTTTGGAACAAAAGTGAAAATTTTCAAAAAAGACCTAAAAAATGAACGCAACATTATGTTTCCTATTCTATAGAATATCCAAGTTGCCCCTCATGGGACCGACCTTCTTTGCAAGATATATAAAATATCTTGAATTTTGGGGTATTTTTAATCGAACTTATAGAATATCCAAGTTGCATCGTGATGTGCGAATGCCCCTCATGGGACCGACCTTCTTTGCAAGATATATAAAATATCTTGAATTTTGGGGTATTTTAAATCGAACTTATAAACGACATTTGTATTGAGGTACATCTGAACATGCAATAATTTTCTTCAAACTAAATACCGATAGCCCTTCAGCCGTAGCGATTTTCATATAAACACCTTTACAATTGCGGCCTATAGTTTGCATAAAAGCTTGACATATTGTACATATAGACAGACGGATATCGTAAAATCGACCTGTAAAATTGGGTATACTAAAAGTGGGGACTAGGTCCTCCATTCTTGATAGTTACAAACATTAGCACAAACTCATTACACCCTGACCACACTGAGCTATAGGGTATAAAAAGTCATGACAATACAAAACTAAATCATTTACCATAAACGTACGTAAATACATGCTAACTTTTGTGTTTTATGTTTTATTTTTATTATTATTTCATTTTTATCTTTAAACTGGCCTCAGGCAAGGTTAACTGGAATTGTTTGTTATTTTCACTTTTTATTTTTTTTTTTTTTTTGTTTTGAGTAATTTTCTAAAAAACTGTTTTATATATCGTTTTTTTTTATATTTATTTTTTCTATTATTTTCTGCGGCAACAGCAGCAATATGTTTGTTGAACTGATCTCATTGTTGTTGGTATTGTAGTTTAATAAGTTTATTAAATTGTTAGTTTCTTTTTGATGTGATGACTAAATACATAGTTTGCGGTGTCATGTTGCATGTAGCTGGGTTGGGATTTTGTGTTTGTTGTGGTATTTTTAGCCACTCTAAAATGTAATTTAATCTGGATGAAAGATTGAGCGATTGAAAATTGAACAAAATGTTTACACAGCGTGGATAAGGCTGGGAAATTGAAAATATCTTTGAATAGAAAGAGAAATTCAATTAATGGTAAGAATTTTTCTTTCAATCAAAACTTTCTTAAATGGGATTATGTTTTTCATAAAAAAATATTAAGATTTCACAGAGAATTTCCATTCAAGTCTCGGGATTTGTAGGAATTGATAAATTCAGAATTCCCGGAATTTCAAAATAATTTCTTTTTACAAAATATTTTTAAGATATAAGAAAAAAAAAACATTTTTATTCCCTCCACACAGCTATACAGAGGGTACATATCAGTTTGTCATTCCGTTTGTAACGCATCGCAAAATAAATTTTCAACCCCATAACAACTCGAATCCTTTTTTCCATCCGTCGGTGTGCTCATTCGTCAGTATGTCTGTTTTAATCACACTTATTCACAAACTAATGTACATAGGTAAAACAACAATAATATTATTTGTCATTATTTCGAGCAGGTTGCTATTGAAAATGAGGAAAATCAGGCATTATCGGACCAACATATGGCCTTAAATATGGAGACATTTTTGTTTACATTTGTTATAAATAGTGTAATAAAGCCAGATATTAATGTAAACGTAAAACCCAAGTGGAGACTATCAAAGCTTTGAACGTAATACTTTTACTTGCTTTAATTTGTTTATATTATGAATTTCGAAGTTAGAGTTTCAAACCGGATGCTAAAGAAGGTGCTGAAAAAACCATGTGAGTCCGATCACAGGGGAGATGTGTAAACATCTATTTATACATCAATTAAAATCAAATAGCAAGCGCCATCTATGTACAGCAAGCAACTGCTATGGGTGTTATGGTTGATGGTTGCAGTTGTTTGCTATACATGCATGGCGCTTTCTGTTGGTTGTTGAATCAGCTAAATAAATTTAAATCATAATCTTTGCACCAATACACTTACATATACCTCACACCGATTTTCCCTTAAGCTGTTTTTGTGATTGTATTGTGAAATAGATTTTTACCCCCTCGCATAAATTCAAATTAGCAAAAACCGATAATAAACATCCCCATACAAAACACTCTTAAATTTTGATGTCTTATTGGACTAACGAAAAACTTTAAATGCTTTGTGCATGCCATTTGTAGCGTACCGCAGGGAATCAGCCAGAACAACATCCGAGTAAGGGACATTGTATCGATTTTATAAATAACCAAATTTTAAAAATTTAAAACTAATAAAAAACAAGTAAAAAAATTATAGTCGGTCTAAAAATATTTGACCTAGACCCATCTTTAATTATACAGATCGAATCAGAATCACTTTCTGAGTTGATTTAACAATGTCCTTCCGTCCGTCTGTGTGTCCATGTAAAGCTTGTAATCAAACTGCAGGTCGCAAATATGAACATATTTTGATGAAATTTGGCATATAAGCTTTTATCGGCCATGGGATGAACGCTATTGAAATTGGTGAGAATCGGTCCATGTTCAGACCTAGCCCCCATACAAATTACCCATATGAAATCGACATAAATTGCCATAAGATCCAAATTGTCATATAGATCTTACTCAAATTGGGTTTGTATGCGTTCATTACATCCACTAATGAGTAGTCCAAAAATGATCCCTTTGACCCCATATAGAGCTGCTTCCCGATCTTCACTTAAATCTATTAAAAAACAAAAATATTGCACTGATTCTTCTCAAATTTTGTTTGTACATATTTTTGCAAAATACAAGAGACTTTACCAAACATGATCAGGATCGGTCCATTTTTGGACCTAGTCCCTTTATAGATATAGCATCCGATATGAACTTTTTCATATCTGCAGCCAAAAAATTAACAAAAATCCCACTCAAATTTGGTTTATGCTTATTTTCTATATCGAAGTAGTTGGACCGAAAGATAGGGTCTCTAAACCATGGTATAGGGTATCATATAGTCGGTCTAGACCGACTATAATTTTCTTACTTGTTTTTTAATAGATTTAAGTGAAGATCGGGAAGCAGCTCTATATGGGTTCAAAGGGATCATTTTTGGACTACTCATTAATGGATGTAATGAACGCATACAAACCCAATTTGAGTAAGATCTATATGACAATTTGGATCTTATGGCAATTTATGTCGATTTCATATGGGTAATTTGTATGGGGGCTAGGTCTGAACATGGACCGATTCTCACCAATTTCAATAGCGTTCATCCCATGGCCGATAAAAGCTTATATACCAAATTTCATCAAAATATGTTCATATTTGCGACCTGCAGTTTGATTACAAGGTTTACATGGACACACAGACGGACGGACGGACATTGTTAAGTCAACTCAGAAAGTGATTCTGATTCGATCGGTATAATTAAAGATGGGTCTAGGTCAAATATTTTTGGTTGTTACAAACAGCAGCACAAAGTCATTATACCCAAGCCACATAGTGGTATAGGGCATAAAAAGTTTCTCAAAACTATACAAAAGACTTAAGGCACAAACTTGGCATTTTTTATTTTGGAAAATAAAAAAAAATTTTTTAATTTTTAAATCTCAGCTCTTACAAGAAAACCTTAAAAATGAATTAATATATAATTTTCTATTAAGAGCCACATTCAGCAACTCAAGTTAATCCAGCCAATTCAAACATAAAGCTAAAAAATTTTTTTATTTATTACAAAAATAATTACTATTTTGTTGTAATACTTTTATTTAATATCCTGTTATTATAAATTTATTTTCCTTTTACATTAACTTTTATTTTATTACCTTTGATTTGTTTTAATAGCCTTGTTTTACTGTCGCTCCAAAAAAAAAAAAAAAAAACAACACATTCCATTCCATTCATTTTCACTTTCGTTTTGCAGAAAGAAACATTTTATAAAAGTTAATTTAACCTTGATTATTATCGCATTTAAATGATAAATTATGTATAATAACACACACATATATTCGTTATTTTAGAGGAGATACTCTTTTAACTTTAAACGATTTTTCATTATGAAACTTAACGGAACAATTTTAGTTTTATTTCAAATTATCATTATGGGAAAAAAAACCCTCTAACCGAAATATTTCAATTTTCATATTGTTATACTTTCCCTCTTCAAAAGAAAAAAAAAAAACACTGTTTCTTTTCATGGTGCTGCAGAAGAAGAAGATTATGTTTCATGCCTTGTTAGCATGACTTACCGATATTATTTTTGGTGTAGCAAATCTGTTTATTATGTTAACAGCATGAAATTGTTTACAACAATAGAAAATATAAAAGTGTAGAGAATTCGGTTGTTGAAGATACAATGTCGTGGTGATTATTTATCGGTTCATTAGTGAATGTGGAGATGGTATTTTCATAAATAATAAAAATTGTAACAAAAAATAAATTAAATATTAAAAAAAATGTATATGTGAAAATATCTTTTTTTTGGAAATGCATTTTTTTTTAAAACGCAATTTTTAAGTTGGTTGAAAATTTAATTTTTAAGAAAAGGTAATTTTTTTTTTAGGAAAATTGGCTTTTTGAAGAAAAAGTAAGAAAAGGTATTTCTTTTAAGAAAATGAAGGCACTTTATAGAAAAGGAACTTTTTAGAAAAAGTACTTTTTAGAAAAGGTACTATTTAGGAAAGGTACTTTTTACAAAAGGTACTTTTTACAAAATGTACTTTTTACAAAAGGTACTTTTTACAAAATGTACTTATTACAAAAGATACTTTTTACAAAAAGGTACTTTTTAGAATAGGTACTTTTAGAAAAGGTACTTTTTTAAGAAAAATTTAACTTTTGAGAAAATATACTTTCTAAGAAAAATTCGTTTTTTAAGTAAAGTAGTAATATAAGAAAATGCAATTTTTTACCATATCTTAAAAAGGGTGCTCTAAAAAATGCATTTTTTAAGAAAAAGTATTGTTTTTAAGAAAAATATACTTTTTAAAATAAGGTACTATAAAGAAAAGTTGTTTTTTAAGAAAAAGTACTTTTTAAGAAAATTTTCTTTTTTAAGAAAAGGTATATTTTTTTTAGGAAAAAGTACTTATTAAGAATATAATATAATACTTTTTTACGCAAAGGTACTTTTTGCAGAAAGGGTACTTTAAAGAAAAGTGTTGTTTTTAAGGGAGTGTTCTTTTTAAGAAAATTTACTTTATTATGATAAAATACTTTAAAAAAAAATTTTTTTTACGAAAATTTATTTTCTGAAGTAAATTTACTTTTTTTAAGAAACGGTACTTTTTTAAGAAAATGTACTTTTTGAAAATAAGGTAGTTTTTTAAGAAAAGGTCGTTTTTTTAGAAAAGGTACTTTTTAGAAGAAAAGCTGATTGTTGAGGAAAATACACTTTTTTAAGAAACGGTACTTTTTAAAGAAAATTTAGTTTTTACGGAGTTTTTAAAAAAGGTACTTTTTGAAGAAAATATATATTTTTTTAGAAAGGGTACATTTTAAGAAAAAGTACTTTGTTTAAAACAATCTACTTTTTAAGAAAAGGTACACTGACAAAAAGTAAGAGAATTATAATCGATATAGACTGACTGCTCGACACCCTATATCATGCGTTTAGGGAAATGATCGTAGGTACAAATAATTGGATATAGAAAATTAGCATAAATCAAACATTTACATGGAAACTAACTCAAGAAATAAACCGATCCTGAACATGTTTGGTGAAGTCCCAAATTTTTGGCAAAAATATGGAAACCAAATATCAGATAAATCTATGCACTAATTTCGTTAGTTTCGTGAAGATCAGGAAGCATCTGGGAGTGATGCCAAACCCATTTTGACTGAGATCTATATTATAACTTGAAAATTATTGCAATTTAAGGCGAACTCATAGGGGTCATTTGTATGGGGACTATAACATGAACCGTTTATCACCAATTTCAACAGCGATTATGCTATCGCCGGTGAAAATTTATATACAAATTTTCATTAATATATATTCATATTTGCGATCTGTAGTTTGATTACAAAGTTTATATGGACATACAGACGGACAGACAGCCGGACAGACAGCCGGACAGACAAACAGACAGACGGACAGGCGGACGGTCATCGCTAAATAAGCTAAGAAAGTGATTCTGAATTGATCAGTACAATAAAAGATGGGTCTATGTCAAATATTTTTGGTAGTTACAAACCACATAGCGGTATAGCGTATAAAAAGTACTATTTGAAGAGAAGGTACTTTTTTAAAAAAATCTTTTTAACAGTACTTACTTTGTAAAAATGGGTCCCTTTTAAAAATAAGGTACTTACTTAAGAGAATGTTCTTTTTTAAAACAAGGGCACTTTTTAATAAAACGTACTTTTGAAGAAAAATAAAATTTTTTGAAAATTAACTTTTTAAGAAAAGGTACT
Organism: Cordilura impudica; assembly: GCA_963682025.1. Lineage (NCBI taxonomy): Eukaryota > Metazoa > Arthropoda > Insecta > Diptera > Scathophagidae > Cordilura > Cordilura impudica. The sequence goes on along the minus strand of OY821521.1, from coordinate 23,854,232 downwards.
TTTTCAAGAAAATTTATATTTTAAGAAAAGGTACTTATTTTAAGCAATTCTACTTTTTAAGAAAATGAATTTTTTAGGAAAAAGTATTTTTTTTAAGCTAACCTGCATTTTAAGAAAGTAAATTTTTTAAGAAAAGTACTTTTTTTAAGCAAATGTACATTTTAAGAAAAGATATTTTTTAAGAAAAGGTACTTTCTTTAAAAAGGTGTATTTTTTGAAAATGTACCCTTTTTAGGAAACAGTACTTTTTTTTGGTAAAGGTAGATTTTAAGAAAACTTACATTTTGAAAAAAGGTACTTTAGTAAGAAAACGTTTTTTTAGAAAAAGTTTTTTTTTCAGAAAAAGTACTTTATTAAAAAATATACGTTTTTTTCATAAACAGTACCTTTTCTTAAAAATGAAAATGTCCTGATTTAAAAAAAGTATCTTTTTAGGAAAAAGTACTTTTTTTTAATAAATTTAAATTCTAAGAAAACTAACTATTTGAAAAAAGGTACTTTTTTAAGAAAAAGTTTTTTTCCCATAACAAGTACATTATTAAGAAAATATACTTTTTTCATACATGGTACCTTTTTAAGAAAAGGTACTTTCTTCAATAAGATGTATTTTTTGAAAATGTCCTGTTTTAAAAAAAGTATATTTTTTAGGAAATAGTACTTTTTTTAGTAAAGATAAATTTTAAGAAAACTTATGGTGTTTTCTTTTCTAAAAAAAAATGTTACACTTTATAATGTTACATTTTTATAATGTTTGCCTCACACAGTATAGTTGTTGCATTTTTGATGGTCGGAATAGAACATAAAATTACAACTATGCAACACTTTTTCATTGAACAGCTGATTTTGTTGACAGTTTTATTCTTGGACACCAAAAAGGAAAAATATAAATTAAAAAAAATCATTGATATTTTCCATATTAATAATTTACTAGCAGATTCCAGCCCTCGAAATTCGGAAATTGTATTTTTTCATTAAATAAAGACCCTAAAGGTATGCTAATCAATTAAAGCCAATTCACAAATCAACACTAAGAAACAAACTCATATTTATTACAAACACATTAACAAATTTAATAAACACACACAGCATTGTATAATTTTATGTATGTGTCAGTAGCACTTTTAAATGCAATTTACTCAAAATAAAGGAACAAATTTAAAAATCTGTAAATCTGCAAAACGGCTAAAAAGAAATACCTTTCAAATAATATACGTTTGGTCAAAATCGGGATAAAACGGCAGAACAAAACATCGATCACAAGAAATAGTCTAGCCTATTAATATTATAGATTTTAAACAAAACAATAAAAATTACACTTTTCCTTATTGTTTTGTTTCTTCACACAAATACACAATTATAAACAACACAAATGTCAGCTATTTTATCGTGTTATTCTCCCCCTCTGATTTTTTAGAGTGCGAAAAATGCACCTTTTTCACATATTTATAGTGCGACATTTTTAGAAAAGAACACGTTACCCTTTCGCAAGGTTGACATTTTTTTTAGAAAAGAACACAAAAAGAGAAAAAAAGTGCGAAGTGGGAAAAACGTGTAACATTTTTGCCAGAAAAGAAAACGCCATTACTTTTTGAAAAAAGGGTACTTTTATAAGAAAAAGTTTTTTTTTCCAGAAAAAGTACTTTATTAAGAAAATATACTTTCTTCATATATGGTACCTTATTAAAAAAAGGAACTTTCTTCAAAAAGGTATACTTTTTGAAAATGTCCTGTTTTAAAAAAAAGTATCCTCTTTAGGAAAAAGTACTTTTTTTTTAGGAAAAAATACTTTTTTTTTTTAGGAAAAAGTACTTTTTTTAATAAATGTAAATTTTAAGAAAACTTACTTTTTGAAAAAATTTACTTATATAAGAAAAAGTTTTTTTTTCAGAAAAACTACTTTATTAAGAAAATATACGTTTTTTCATAAATCGTACCTTTTTAAGAAAAGGTACTTTCTTCAAAAAGGTTTATTTTTTGAATATGTCCTGATTTAAAAAAAGTATCTTTTTTAGGAAGAAGTACTTCTTTTTTGGTAAATGTAAATTTTAAGAAAACTTACTTTGTGAAAAAAGGTACTTATATCAGAGAAAGTTTTTTTTCCCGAAAAAGTACTTTATTCAGAAAATATACTTTTTTTCATGAATGGTACCTTTTTAAGAAAATTACTTTCTTCAAAAGGTATATGTTTTGAAAATGTATCAAAAAAGTATCTTTTTACGAAAAAGTACTTTTTTTAATAAATGTAAATTTTAAAAAAACTTACTTTGTGAAAAAAGGTACTTATATCAGAGAAAGTTTTTTTTCCCGAAAAAGTACTTTATTAAGAAAATTTACTTTTTTTCATAAATGGTATCTTTTTAAGAAAAAGTACTTTCTTCAAAAGGTATTTATAGGAAAAAGTATCTTTTTAGGAAAAATTACTTCTATTTGGTAAATGAAAGTTTTAAGGAAACATACTGTTTGAAAAAAGGTACTTTTTTAAGAAAAAGTTTTTTTTTTTCCAGAAAAAGTACTTTATTAAAAAAGAAACTTTTTTTCAAAAATGGTACCTTTTTGAGAAAAGGTATTTTTGAAAAAGGAGCTTTTTTGAAATATGTACTTTTTTTAAGTACTTTATTTTAAGTTCAACTTTTTTGAAACAGTACTTTCTTATTAGTAAAGTATGCTTTTTGAGAGAAATCAATTTTTTATAAAAAGCCACTTTTTAAGAAATGCACTTTTGAAAAAAAAAATTTTTTTTAAGGACAGGTAATTTTTAAAGAAAGGCACTTTTTGAAGAAATGGTAATGTTTAAAAAAAAGTACTTTAAAAAAAAAAGTGTTTTGTTTAAAAGGTATTTTTAGGAAAATGTATTTTTTTTTTAACAAGAGTTAGTTTTTGGGAAAAAAGGGTTTGAACGAAAGATACTTTTTAAGATAGGAACTATTTTTAAATAAAGTTTAGTTTTAAGACAAAATACTTTATATGGAAAGCCGTTTTTTAGAAAATATACTTTACGAAGAAAAAGTACTTCAGTGAGTGTCGAGAGTAAAGACAGTCACTCCTCCTAGCTAAAGAAATAAATTTCATTAACAAATTTATTATTTACTCAGAAAAATAAACTTAACCGCGACACAAATAGATCAACAGTAAATTAGAAAAATGTCACCTTAAAAACAGTTAAAATTCTGATCATCTGGGGTCATAAATTGTCTTAATGTGTAACAACTGTCAAGAGAAACAAGCCATAAATTATTAGCCATTGTTTGAGGGGGAAGACCTTTAGACAACATCGTAAACCTAAACAAAAATAACGGAAGACTATGAGAAAAAGGTTCATTTGTATGTTAAACATGTTTTGTGAATGTTAAACAAAATGTAGAGTGTGTGTTGTCTTCATTAAACACCCAAGAGTCGAGTTTGTTTTAAATTTATGAAGTACTGAAGAAAACACGTGTTTAAGAGCATTTCAATAAATATTGGTATTCTTGAGGTTTATAAATAAACATTGACATATCAAAAAAAAAAAAAAAAAATAAAAATTATGCAATTAGATACGAAAATAAAACCTTTATAAAGTGATTGTGTGTCTGTCCGTTTGTATACCATGTGATTGCTTAAGTCATTAGACTTTGGTTATTTTTTCCGATAATTGTTATTTGTCCATATATAGTCGTCTATGATATGCGCTATTTAAGTTTATGCCATTTTTTCGCATATCGCCTTAGCTAAAAGCATGTCAATGCAGGTCTCTAGCTTAGAAAAAACAAGTCTTGTTAATGTGCACTTATCTCATGGAAGTTGTCTAAAACTTTAAACACACTCATTTTACTAAAGCAGACTATGGGCTGCGAAAGCAATTATGTATTTTTCATATACATTCGAAATAAAATAAATTTAAGTTCTGAAATTATAACCAGCATAAATAACTGATGTGATTTTAAAAGAATTATTTTTTCATTACTTCGGAAGTAACAACTTCTTGGGATGTGGTTTTAAATAACTTCAAAAACTGTCAATATAAAATTCTTTTTAATAAAGTACAATTTAAAATGTTCCCAATATCAAACAAACAGACAGACTATTGAAATTAATTAAAGAAATTTCAAATCCAAAATTAAGAAATCAAAAATTTTTGAAAAATTGTTGGAAATAAAAAGTTTATTATTAAGAAAAAAGTAATTGATATTATTTAGAATACGATTTGATATAATGGATTTATTAAAAATTTATATCGAGCAAGAAAAGAAAAATACATATTGAAAATAAAATCTTTGAATTGACAAAATTACCAAGAAGTACTTACTGAAGTGGTACAAAAAATACCTAACTATTGAAATCATCTAATTTATAATGACATCGTTAGCTCTAATTGAAATGTACTTAAAAGATTACAGCGATGCTATGACAAGCCCTTCTTTATTACGAATTCAATATTTTTGTTTCTTCGAGCAGTTGCATAATGTCATAAGTTTAATCAGTCCAAAATATAGTTGCACTATTGTGAGTTTTAACGAATCGTAAATTTCTCAATTCTTGGTATCAGTTCTTATAAAAGATGAGCTTTTTTCCATCCTTGCAATTGGCCTTTTACTCCAAGTACTTTTGTTCAAATATTCAACATGAATAGCTGTATGGGACTTAGGAAGAACTTTTCCTTCCATTTAACCTAAAAGCTGGAAAAAATTATACAGTTCACAGTGCAGTACTAGGCCAGTATAGTAAAACCTCCAAATGGTAGGGAGTTCTAACCCCAATATTTTTTTATGACCTTTTATATTTTTGCTTAGTTTTTCAGTTCAAAATCAAGAATCAATGATGATTTCTCATTTTATTCTTCAGAAATTGGCTTCAGCAAATCAAGTTGGACTAATTTTATCTAATGAAATCTTCAAAAAAGTATTTCCGCCCCCCTTTTTCAATTTTTCAAATCAATTTTTTGAATAACATAACATATTTGGGGCGTATGATTATTATTTATTAGTAGAATAGAAGAATTGTATACATTTGAGTGATATTTTTAATATTATATCCAAGGTTCAGAAAATACACACATGAAACACACAATGTTATGTTCTAAAGTGGCCAACACATATTTTTATTTTCATATCAATTATGTGTGTTTCTAAATTTTGTACGTTGCCAAACACAATAATGACTGTTTTGGTTTGAATATTTCGTTATCTACATGAACATTTTTCTATCACGTATTTTTTGTTTCGAACACAAATAAACCATACAGATGCGAGTGTAGCTTTATTTTGAGTTCGTTTTTTGCACATGTACTGCTAAAGAAATAGAACATGTTCTCCAACGAGTACATCAAAAAATGAAAACATTATCCACTCGCGATCGGGAAAAAAACGAAGTTAAGTCATAAACAACATATAAAATTTCCCTGTTTTCTATTAGACTTTTATTTTCTTTGATTTTTTTTTTATAACTGCTAATGAATTATTTTAGATTTTTTTAATAAATTTGGTTGAAACAATTGTTGTCGTTATTATAGGGGTGTTTCAGATTTTTCCGATCGCGAGTGGATAATGTTTTAATTTTTAGATGTACACACTCGAATTGTGTGGTTTATGTGTGTTCGAAACAAAAAATACGTGATAGAAAAATGTTCGTATAGATAACGAAATATTGAAACGAAAAACCGTACAAAATTTAGAAACACACTTAATTGATATGAAAATAAAAATATGTGTTTGTTGGTCTGGGCTATGTTTGATTAAATATACATATGTACCAGTTTTTTTATTCAGTGTGTGTTTTTTTCTGAACTCTGATTAAATCAAACATACAGAAGTATTTTTATATCCAACACCATCATGTGGTGAGGAAAATGACTTTGTGCTGATGTTTGTAACTACCAAAAATAGTTGACATAGACCCACCTTTTATTATAATCTATAACTTTCATTCTTTTGATTTAGCAGTGTCCGTCTGTCCGTCTATTTGTGTGTCCATGTAAGGCTTGTAATCAAACTACAGGTCGCAAATATGAATATATTTTGATGAAATTTGGTATAGAAGCTTCTGTCGGCCGTAGGATAAACACTATTGAAACCGGTGTTCATACCTACTCTCCATAGAAATTCCTCTAGGAGATCTATCGACAGGACAATTTTTAATACTAGCAGATTCCAGCCCTCGAAATTTGAGTGCAAATTCTAGGAAATTTTATTTATTCATTAAATAAAGACTCTAAAGGTATGCTAATAGCCAATTCATACATCAACACAAATAAAACAAACTCATTTTTATTACAAACACATTAACACACACACACACACACATAGAATTGTATAACTTTATGTATGTGTTAGTAGCAATTTTAAATGCAGTTTACTCAAAATAAATTAAAATATTTAAAAAATCTGTAAATCTGCAAATCGGCTTAAAAGATAAAACGGTAGAACAAAATATCGGTCACAAGAAATCGCCTAGCCTATTAATATTATAGATAAAGCTAATTCCCGACTGATTTCCGATCTCCACTTAAATCTATCAAAAAGCAAAAACATTGCTAAAATTTTTCTCAAATTTGGTTTGTATATGTTTTTGCAAAAAATAAGTGACCTTACCAAAATTGGTCAGTATCGGTCCAAAAGAATTTCATATGGTTTTTTTTGAAACGATATTTCTTAAAAACCTTTTGTAAACTACTAGTCCCAATCTACAAATTGCCATATAGGGCTAAGCCTCTAATGGGACCATTCTGTCAAATTTTGTCATTTGGTTTTCCCATATTATAGTAGAAACAATTTTATTGTATTTGTTTAGACTTTTATCTTTTTGTAAAATTCAATTTATTTTTAAATTTTTTTGTATAATTTACTAATGCCACTATATAACTAAACCCCTCAACTTATTTTAAAAACGTATTTAACTTTCGTAGTTATCTTCACAAAAATTCTGTTAATTTAACAGTCTCTGTTAAGTATTTAACATTTTTGAAAAACGTAGTTATCTTTCGTCGCTAACTTCACACCCTTACCAAAATTTATACAATACCACTTCTTGGGGATTACAGGGAGGGGGTTCCAATCGAATTTTCCATAAAAATATACGTTTTGTTAATTTTATTTATATTTTGTGTATCGAAACCTTTTTTTTTTTGCTGTTTAAATCCCATCACAAAACTTTATGCCACCATCCGTCAGTCGGTTTTGAACAGCTTCTCAAATCGAATTTTTCAGTAAATGTTTTTGAAGCTTTTATTTAATTTTTTAAATTTATTTTTTTTTATTATTTTTAATAAAAATAAAAATCTTATTTTCGATCATTATAATTTAATGATTGAGTTTGAAGTTTTTGAGGCTCAAGATCAAATGTTTTCATTCATTTTTATTATCAAAATCTTTTTTGCTTTAAATCCCATTAGAAGATTGTCCGGCCTATACTCCTTGCGTGAGTAAAAGGAACAGATTTATATATAGAAGATTGTCCAGTAAAATATTTTTAAAAATTTGATTTTTATATAATGTATAAAAAATCGATGTTTTTCTTTTTTACGGGCTCTTACACAGCAGTATCATAGAAAAATCTATTATTCTATGGTTTCATGTGTATACGATTTTTAGTTATAAAAATTTTTATAAACAATGTTTAGGTACAAGATTATAAACAAAGTTTATATAAACATGTTTATTTTTATGTTAATAAACATGTATATAAACATTGTTTATAATCATGTATAGAAACATGTTTATAAACATTTTTATACATAGTGTTGATAAACATGTTTTTTTTTTGTCTGCAATATGTATAAACAATGTTTATAAACATTGCTTATAAAAATATACATTGTTTATACATGTTTGTAAACATTGTTTATACATATTCTGGACAAAAAACAAAAATAAACATGTTGAAATTGATTTAGGTATGGTTTAAAAAATCGTAAAAAGTAGAACATATCGGTGTTCCCTTCTGAAATTTAAAGAATATCTTGAGAAAATATATGGGTTTTTAAAGTTTTTTTTTTTAAATTGTAGAACAAGCCAGTTTTTTTTTTTTTTACTTTTTTTTGATAATTTTGCCTACTGGTGTTTGGAAATATAACTATTTAAGCTGTTAATTGATTTATTTTTTAACAAAACAGTTTGCAAGAATCGAAATTAGTTTAATTGGAATTTAAAAATTGCCAAAAAAAATTTTTTCATATAATTTAAAAAAAGGTTTTTTTAATCATGTTTCCATGCCAAGTTTGAACAAACAGGAACAAATATATATAGAAGATTGTATAGCAAAATATTTTTTAAAATTTGATTTTTATATAATGCATAAAAAATCGATAGGTTTTATATTTTTTTGCGGTTTCCTACATAGGAGTACCATAGAAAAATCTATTATTCTATTGTTTCATGTACATAATATGATTTTTAAGTAAACATGTTTAATAACAATGTTTATATACATGCTTATAAACAATGTTTTATCAGGTTATATACATGTTTATAAAAGCCTTTATGTTTATGTTTATAAACTTATGTGTTTATGTATATAAACTTATATAAACAATGTCTATAAACATGTTTATAAGTATTTTTATAGATAATGTTGATAAACATGTTTATTTTTGTTTTTTTTTGCAACAGTATGTATAACAATATTTATAAACATTACCTAGAAAACTATATGTAAGCATTGTTTATAATTAATGTTTATAAACATGTTTATAAACATTTTTTGTGCCTATTGTAAGCAAAAAAATAGAAATTAATTTATGTGTGGTACGGCTCTTTAAAAAAATTGTCCCCTCCTGTTCCCTCCTGAAATGTACGGAATATCTTAAGAAAATATATGGGAATTAAAATTTTTTTTTTAAATTTTTATTGATCAGATTTTTTTGACTTTTTTTTTTAATGATTTTGCCTATGTTTGCAAATGTAACTATTTAAGCTGCTAATTGATTTAGTTTTTAACAAAAATTTTTGCAAGGGTCGAAATTATTTTAATTGGAATAGTCTTAAAAATTCCCAAAAATAGTTTTTTCTTATAATTTTAAAAAAAGTTTTTTTAATCATGTATCGTTGCCAACTTTGAAGAAACAGGAACAAATTTATATAGAAGATTGTCTAGAAAAATATTTTTTAAAAATTTGATTTTTATATAATGTATAAAAAATCTATTATTCTATTGTTTCATGCAAATAATATGATTTTTAAGTAAAAATGTTTATTAATAATGTTTATATACATGCTTATAAACAATGTTATATAAGTTTATATGCATGTTTATAAAATTTATGTTTATGTATATAAACTTATATGTTTATGTTATAAACTTATATAAACATTGTCTATAAACATGTTTATAAACATTTTTATACATAATGTTTATAAACATGTTTATATTTGTTTTTTGTCTACAATATGTATAAACAATGTTTATAAACATTGCTTATAAAAATATATGTAAACATTGTTTATACTTAATGTTTATAAACATGTTTGTAAACATTTTTTGTGCCTATTGTAAGCAAAAAAAGAGAAATTAATTTATGTGTGGTACGGCTGTTTAAAAAAATTGTTCCCTCCTGTTCCCTCCTGAAATGTACAGAATATCTTAAGAAAATATATGCGAATTAAATTTTTTTTTTAAATTTTTATTGATCAGATTTTTTTTGACTTTTTTTAAATAATTTTGCTTACTGATGTTTGCAATTATAATTATTTAAGCTGCTAATTGATTTATTTTTTTCCAAAAATTTTTGCAAGGATCGAAATTATTTTAATTGGAATAAAGTTGTAGGAATACAAAAAAAAAAATTTTTCTTATAATTTTTCACAAAAAATTTTAATCATGTTTCGTTGCCAACTTTGAAGAAACTCAATATTAAAAATTAAATTATTGAAGTATGCTTAATTTTACTTTTAATGTTAATTTTACACACAGAAAGAAAATTCGCCAACCGAATTTTGCTAAAGTTGAACAACTGTATTTGCGATTGTGTTAAGAGAAATTTAATATTATTTCTCAATTTTTAATTATGGCAATATATTAAATGTGTAATCTTTAACGAAACGAAATTCATTCACTAAAATTGTTAAAATTTAAAATAAAATTATTGTCAAAATCTGCTCGATAATTTTAAGCCATTTGTAATCCATTTTAATTATTTTTAAATATATCTTTATATTCTAGCCCATAGTGCTTACAAAGTTAAGATCATTTATTGCCAACAAGCCATGCTTAAAAAAAAAAACAATATTACGTGTCTGTTAAACGTTATAGATTTTGTTTTCTTGTTGCTGTAGCTGTTGCAGTTGTATTTTCTACCATAACCTACTTCAACATTTGTTTCTTCTAAGTTTCGCTTTATATGTTTACCCCTCTATCAAAGGATGACGGTATAAGCGGTTTGTTATATCGTTTGTTGGACAAAAATAAAATCCATCTAAGATTTTTTAAGTCAATATATTCTATACTTTCTTTTACTTCTGGTGAAATTGTTATTATAAACGTAATTAATACTTGCATTATATGCCAGATACAACTTTTTTCTGTTTAAATTTTTTCATCTGATATCGAATTATATATATTTTATAATTTTTGCACTTCTTAATCAGCAAGGTACACCAAAGTATGATTTTTCAAAAGTTTCGTCGAGTAACTCAAAAAACTTGTCATCTTCCTCAGGAATTTTGTCTAATGTGGCGGACACTTAATGTCTCGTTAAAATTGCGACTTTAAACTGTAGCTAAAAATGTCCGTGAGTTTTCCCATTTTCAAACACTAAGTTCTTGGGAAAAAGTGTAGCTCATTTAAAATTCGTTACAGCTAAAAAAAACATACTTTACTTGTTTGGTATTGGTTTGATTTTTTCTTGTAAAAAAGCAAAAAAAAAAAATTAAATAGAAATAAAAAAATATGTCAGAGTCTCTGCTAGTTACTGGCTAAGTAGGTTAATAAACAAAATAAGTGTGTTAAATTGTCAATGTGTTAGTATTACATTTTTTAACACGTATCTACATTTTTTTTTGCAGTTCGACAAATACACAAGCAATTGACGTTAATGATTAGAAATGGACAATGACATGTCTCATAGACATCTTACGGAATTATGTTAATTGGTGTACTTTCGTTTGAAAGCTTTAAATATTGTCATGTACTTAATTTTAATGGAAGATACTGAATAAGTTGGATTTTTTAAATTTTAGACCAATTTTAAAGAACTAGTTTTTCGTTAAAATAAATGAAAACTTATTAATAGCACATATTGGAGCAATTCCAGAGAACAACCGTCTTGTAAAAAAATTTTCTGTAAAGGCCAGATTTTATAAAATTTAAGTCTAAAAAGCTTGGACATAAGGGCTTTAACAATTTTGCAGAGAAACAGGCTCTATCGCCCATGCTAGGGGCAATTTGGTTTTTTTCCGGAAAAAATTATATAATTTTTATTAAAAAGTTATCCGCCTTTACATATTGCAGACAGCATGGAAAACTGACCGATATACCAACATTTAAGCTGATGTATTTTTCGTTTTTTACAACTATTTCACAACTTTTATAACTTTGCTAGAAATATTGTATTATATTCTCACATATTTTCTGAAAATATTTAAAAATTTTTGAAAGCAAAATCGATGGGTTTTATTTTTGATGATTTTTTTAACAACAGTACACTGCAAAAATCAATTTTTCCATGGTGTAATCTGTTTAATATGATATATATAAACAATGTTTATAAACATTTATTTATATAACATTTCTTGTATATAATGTTTCGAAACATGTATATAAACAATGTTTTTATATAATATTTATTAAAATGTTTGTTTCTGTTTTCTGTCTATAATATATACAATCAATGTTTAAACAATGTTTATAAACAATGTTTATAAATCTTTGTTGATAACAATATATATAAACATTTTTTATACATAATGTTTATAAACAATATTTATTAACATTGCTTATAAAAAGGTATATAATTATATTTTATACATATTTTGCTTATTTGTCTATAATATGTACAAACAACAGTGTTTATAAACATTGTGTACAAAATAAGTTATAAATAATAATAAATGTTATGTTTAAACAATGTTTGTATAAACAATGTTTGTATGTATTGATATAAATAATGTTTATATGCATTGATATAAACATTGTTTATACGTATTGGTATAAACGCAGTTTTATAAACATTGTTTATATCTTTTTTATACATGTTATGGACAAAAACATAAATGAAGATGTTAATGGACATTATTTATAAACGATGTTTATATACATGCTTATAAACATTATGTACAAACAGTGGTTATAAACATTATGTATAAACAATATTTATATATATTGTTATAAATAGAGTTTAATAAACATTGTTTATAAAACTGTGTTTATATCAATAAACATTGTTTATATCAATACATATAAACAATGCTTATGGATAACATTTATGAACATTGTTTGTATACAATGTTTATAAATATGTATATGAACTTTGCTTATACATAAAGTTTATTAACATATTTATTTTTGATTTTTGTCCACAATATGTATAAACAATGTATAAACATTATTTACTAAGAATGCTTGTAAATATTATGTATAAACACTCTTTATATGTATTGATATAAACAATGTTTATAAATATTGATATAAACACAGTTTTATAACAATGTTTATAAATATATAATTAATATATTGATAGAAACTCAGTTTTATAGCAATGTTTATTAAACTTTGTTTGTAACAATATATATAAACATTGTTTATACATAATGTTTACAAACATTGTTTGTAAATAATGTTTGTAATCATGTGCATAAACATCGTTTATACATAATGTCCATTAACATTTTATACTTTATAAATTTTGTTAGTACTTAATGCTTATAAATATGTATATAAATATTGTTTGTACATAATGTTTTTTACATATTTATTTTTGTATTTATAATGTATAAACAATGTTTATAAACATTGTTTATAAAAATATATATAAACATCGTTTTTAGAAATACATATAAAAATATATATAAATAAAATATTTATAAAACTCTATATAAACAATGTTGATAAATACTTTTTATAAACATGTTTGTAAACATTTTGTATACATATTATAGGCAAAAAACCCAAAAGTGAATTTTATATGGTCCAACTGTTAAGAAATCGTAAAAAGTAGAACTTATCGTCGTTCCCTCCGGAAATAAACAGAATATCTTAAGAAGATATGTGGAAATATTTATAATTTTTTTAAATCTTAGATGGGTGGGCTGATTGTGAAGTACAGGTTGAAGGTAAGGTTGAAGCTAAAAAAAAAATACTGAAAAGCTATTATATAAATTAATTCCTACCGATATGCAATGGTCAGTTTTTCATGTATTTAACAATTTCAAAATGTTACTAATAAAGTAAAAATTTTTTTCTGAAATACGCATTGGAAGATTTAAAAAAAAAAAATCGGAATGACCAAGTCGATTTTTGTTGCAAATCATACTCAAGTTTATTGAATTTTGAAATTTTTTGTTAAAATTTTATCAAATCATTCAAAAACTTTCACATTTTAATATTTTTTACAAAAAGTTTTTCCATTAATGCTAATTTGATATTATATAAACATAATTATAATCAAGTAGAAGTAGCAATATTTAATAAAGAATTGATTTTATAAAATAAGATTTTTTGAACTTTTTTTTTTAAATTATGCTTTTTTTAAATGACTGCGGGAACCCTGAATATGAAATCCTATAAGCGAATTTACATATGCGAAATAAAAAATATTCCTTACTACATCGCTCCATCCAAGTATACATTCTTTCGAAGTATTTTAATCTTTGAAATAATTGAAATAAATTATATATGTCGTGGACTTATATTCAAAAAGTGCTATCTACATTTGACAGCAATATTAATTTTTGATTTCAAACTGTTTTCTGATATAACTGTCAAATATAATATTAATTTTGATACCATTCATTAGTACGACTATTTCTTAATATATATTGTGGAAAATCAATCGACACATACTTTCAGATCTTATTAATAAATTAGTTTTACACGCTCTCTTTAAAATAGTTATAAATGCAGATAGCACTTTTTGAATATAAATGTTTGGTTAGTCTTTTTTTAAAAATTATTCCTTAAAACACAACTTTTTCCAAAATAATAGAAAAGCCTTTTAAAAAGAAATTTGTTTCTATCCAAAGGAGAAAAATGGAATTTTTACCCTAAACAGTGATACGCTCCGCCACACAGTGGCTGAAAATCATTTTTCATTGGCCAAAATTCTGTAACTTTTGAACCGATCAAAATATTTTAGTACTGTTTTTTTAATAGATAGATAGATAGTTGATCTTGACTCAGTGTGAATTTCATTTAAATTGATTGAGTACTTTTTAAGGAATTCTAGGTCAAAGTTTAACTTTTGATTTTTTTTAACTTTTAGCGTGATATATGTTTTTTTTTATTTATTTTTATTTATTAGAAAGTGTCATATTTGGAGTTAAATAATTATTATAAACATTTTTTGTAATAATGAAATTTTTTTAATGCTTACACTCAAAAAAATTTTTACACTCAAAAAAATTTTTACACGCAACAAAATAGTAAAATTCACTAGAAATTTAACTAGTATTACTAAAAAATTAAAAATGTTTGCTATCAAATTTGCAATTTGCTGACACTCAAGGAATATTATTATTACTACAGAAAAATTTATTAGTGTTTGCTGCCTAATTTGTTACACTAGCTAAATAAATCTGCTAAACATTAGCGCAATGATTCTAATTTTTTTTTTTAATTTTGATATGAAAATATGGGTTCTTATTTTTTGAATCTTTCTTATCTATTAAAACATTGCATTCATATGTGGGAAACCTTTTAAGAATAAAAACTGCAATAGATTTAAATAGCATTTGTAACAATGGTAGGTTCTGTTTATTATTATTTTTTACTAATACTATGTTTTTCGTACTTGAATAACAATGAAAGGCAATTATAATTATTATTCATTAGACTCAAATATTGATTGCAAATATTCCATATTTTGTTCTGTGCTATTTCTGTTCTTTAGTAGTTTTTTGGCTTCTTCATCTAAATCCCGATGTTCCACTTTCCATTGATTTCGAATACTGGAGATGAACGGATCTGACGTTGCCAATAATATATTAAATAGATCTTCATTTGTGGAATTTCGTGACATTTTTCTAGTATTGTGCTGTCTATAAAATCTGTAATCCTTGTTCCTTTTTTCCTGAGCCTCCTCTGATAGATCTCCAAGTGGCACCAAATGATATTTAATGACATCTTCTCCATGATAAAGGATTTTGTGGACTGTTGCAGACATATTTCTCCATGGGTAGTTGGTTGTATATATTTTTGCAGTTTCCTTAGCATAATCTCCAAATTTTCTAGAGTCAATTTCTTCATTGCACGCAAGTACTTCTAGGATTATTTTAAATCTGAAAATAAGGTTTAAATCCACTCCTGTTATTTCAGATGCTGTTTCTGGATCTGAAAAGAATCTTCTTGCGGTATTGCCATCATTTGTATTGCCTGACCCTTGTTTTGGCTGATCTATAATCAATCCAAATTTGCGATATTCATCTTGAACATGTTTCTTTTTTGAACTTCTTAACTCTTTGTTGGTTTCGTTGTTTCTTATTGATCCTGAAGGCCCGAAATCCAAATCATAACTGATTTTTAGTATGTGTTCCATAGGTCGTATTCTTGCATGTAGTGGTGATAATCCAAATTCGAAGGCATCGGTATTATCGAATGATTTTGTCGGGACTTGGTTTAATTGGCTTGATGTTGCTTGGCATATAATGCAGCTGGATGCAGCCTTCGTGTTAGTCAAAGCCTGACCTACTTTTCCATCTATCATTGTCAGCACTAATTGGTAGCTTACTTCAATTTGCTGCCCATCTAACTGTAATTGTAATGGCTGTAGTGTTGCTATTTGGGCCTTGATATCACTAACTTCTTTGTTAATGGCATCATGACTTTCTTTTTTGAATTCAAATTTGATTGGCCTGCAGTATTTCGTAGAAGATGGTGTCTCATTTTTCCAAATATCCATTGTTTGCGTTGTACTACTCGAAGGCTCCGAATCTTCCAAAATCTTTTTCAATCGCAATGGTACAAATGATACCATGAACATATCTGAGTCCGAAATATTTTCACATACAACTTGTTTGTATTGTTTTTGTCCCGAAGAACCATCACATCCCCATTTACAAAATAGAATTAACTTTGTGTTTCCATATTTATTTAACTCAGTTCCTGTTATTGATTGTAGCAAGCGTTTGGCTGTGTGATCAAGTAAAGATTGTAGTTGTACTTCTGCCGAAATTGGTGTGATTGTAATAGTGTCCTTTGATGGCAAACAGTCTATTTTAGCAGCTGTTATGTGATGATATGCTGGATACATATTTGAGCCTTTTTCAATCGCACGCAATCTGAGCTGAATATATTGGTGTTTTGTTAATTTCAAATCCAGAAATAATGCTAATGCCTCCTCATTTGTGAACTGTTTTGCATCGCTCGGAGTTGGTATACTTTTAAGAATTCGCTTTGTTCTCACTGGACTAGCATTACAAGTTTTTTCAATGATATCCACTTTTGTTAATTGGTTTTGTGCTCGTAATTGATGTAGAAAAGATTCTTTTATATTTGTAGAACCAATTTCCTCGTTAAAATTTTTAAGTTTCCGCCTCTTAGATCTATCGCTGCAGTTGTCCAATGATTTGCGTGGTCTTCCAGCCTTATCTAGCTTTGCTGTTTCTCCACCAACATTAAGTTGGCCTTCTAACCAGTTTGCACTTTTATTATAAAACTTTTGTTTACAGTAGTTAACTTCTTTCAATCGTTTTTTTAGTACTTTGACGAAATTAGATAATTGCTCTTGTATTTCGGTACTAGACGAATTTAAGTTTAATTTTATTTTAACGTAACTAAGAACATCTTCCTGGTTTTTGTTTCGAAAATACTCTTCGGCCAGTTCTTTATAACTAAAGTTCTCCATATTTTTCTCAATATTTTTATTTGCGTCTGTTATCACTTTTTTATCACTTTTTATCACTTGCGAATATACGTCCGTACACTTGAAGTATTAACTTATTATTGAGTAATCCCTTATAGAATCCGTCATTTTATACATTTTTAGGTACATGTTATTCACACATTGATCGTTAATTTCATAGCAGGTAGTACTTAAATTGAACAAAACTGCACTTGTTATCCAGACTTCAATATCAGGTAAAACTAATTAGTTTCTCGCCAATATGGGGTGGTTTTTTATCTTTAGTGGTTTAGTGCCGCGATTATTGACAAACTTATAAAATTGTTTATGACTTTGGTTGACCCTTAAATTTGACAACAGGTAAATTAAGAAAGAGATCATTTGTTTACTGTAGAACCTATTGTGATCATTTTATGACTTATTTTTTTGCTGATCAAAACAAACCCAATAAACCCTTTCGCAGGTATTTTATTTAATTATTTTACTTTTACGTAGTCTAAAGTAAAAAAACAAAATTTTTTTTAGAGTAATTTTTTTAGAGTAATTTCATTAAAATGAAAAAAGTGTTCTACCGGGGGCTCGTGGGGGGTGCAAAAGTATATATAGGGTTAAACAGGATACATTCGCCTTTCTCCGGGTGGTATACGTTTCTTGTTCCCTTACTTCCTTTAGAAGTTCTATTCCACTAAAGTTTAAATTTGAGAAAAATATAGTGGTTTCATAAATATTTCATAACGCCCCTAATATCAAACGTTAGAACTGTGACTACTTACAAAAACTAAAGACTATAATCCTACTAACATTATAAAAAAGACCGCAGGCCAATATCGATGATAGCTTGCGAGTAGTAACCATTTATTTTTGATAAAAAACAAAAAAAAAAAACACCTTTTGCTGAATTAAAAAAAACAGTTGAGTTTGACAGCATGCCACGCCCACAATTATCAATAGTTTAACCTAATTTTTTGGCTACCTTAATCTGGATATATAAGCTACAAAAAGGAGTAAAAATTTTAAAAATCGATGACAAAAAAAAATTTGACTTTTGGCCAATGAAATCAAAATTTGAGCCACAGTGCGCCATTGTATTTATGAAAATTAAGAAATAACATAGAAAGCTTGAAATATAAAATATTGTATAGAAAAATTTATATTTTTTCTGATTAATTTTAAAAAATTTTAAATTTCTTAATATTTTTTCAAAAGATTTTTGCTTAAGGTTTATTTATTAAAAAAAAAAAACACAAAAAAATCTAATCATAAAAGTCATTATAAACAACAATAAGAAACATTTCTGAAACTTTGAACTTTCCATTAGTTAAATGTCTTACTGCATGGTGTCGTAATTTATAGACTTTATTCAACTAACAAACAAACAAGTTTCTTACTTAAGTCTTTTGTTTAGTGGACAAAAAAATATAAAAAAAAAATTGCTAACAATTATGTTATACCTTTCTATTCTCTTTATTTATTTATTTTATATGTGTTTTTGTGTTATAAATTTATGTCCAAACTCCAACATTTTTATT
Organism: Cordilura impudica; assembly: GCA_963682025.1. Taxonomy (NCBI): domain Eukaryota; kingdom Metazoa; phylum Arthropoda; class Insecta; order Diptera; family Scathophagidae; genus Cordilura; species Cordilura impudica. The sequence continues at coordinate 23,835,740 of OY821521.1, read as the reverse complement.
TAAGAAAAAGCAACAAAAAATAAAAGCCCAAGGGACACGTGTAACACAAGTGCTCCAAATGTATGTGTTATGTAACGGCATTTAAAACATTTATACTTTATTTTTGTTGGCTTAAAATATTGTAAATGTTTAATACAAACAAGAGTAATTCTTTGGGGATTGTAATTTATGCATTCATATGCATAATACGGGTATAGATAACGTATTACTGTTAAATGTTTAATGTAGTCTGTTGTGGGTAATCATGTGAAAAATTCAACACTTTAGGGATTAAACTATAAAATCACCGCTATAATTAATAATATATCTAGAAATTTGTTAAATTGATAGAGGTGTTGATTAAATTGGAAATATTGCAAAATGATTAAGTTGTTTGATATTGTTATAATTTATTAAAGAATTAATTAGTTAATTGTAAGATATTAAAAGTTGGTCTAAGTCGATTACATGCCATTATTATTTGAAAGTTATAAACAGTTTCCTAACGGTAACACAGACCAACAAGCGAACTTCGTTAATTGAGTCAATAAGTGAATCTAAGTCAATTGGTTTAATAAGATATGAGCTGATTTCAAGAAATTTTTGAAACTTAATATCACATGCCAATTAAAGACAAGAAACCCTGCAAGCCTTTCAAGCAAAAGGCCCAAAACAGTACCTCAAAAAGTGCTAGAATGCATTAATCTGCAATTAAACGAAAACCGCTAAGAAGCGCTAGTATTTGATGTTACTTTTTAGGTGTATATCAATAATAAAAATATGAAATGCATGAAAGACTTTTATTACAACTGTCCATTTTCAAATAAATGCGTATTATTTTCTAATGTTTATATACAAAATTTAGATTTTTGAAAAAAATTAGTTTTAGTGGAAACATTTTATGAAATTTTATAATTAGCACAACAACAATTTTACAATTATCGGTACATATTTAATTCTTATGTATTAAAGAATTGACGGAATTATGTATTAACGAAGTTAAAAAACTTCGGACTTCAGTGTTTGTGTGTGGAAATGGCAATATATATCTGTAAGTATACACTTTTTTTCATTGTCTGACTTTTTGAAGTTACATATATACTGCAATCCAAAATATATCAGTTCAGTCTCGATTTTCCCATTCACTTAGTTTCAAATTATAAAGAAGGTTTTCTTACTATTTAATTTCTTTTACCATTTTTTTATAAAATAAATAAAACCGCTAGAAATTTTTTTGGAAAAATTAGTATGAGAATAATATGAAATAAGTGTAAAAATGTGCTTTTGGACGTCAATAAGCGTTAAAACTAGCGCGGAAAGGGCTAAGATGGCATCGCTTATTCATTCTATAAAACGCAACTTAATGAAACGGAAAAAAAGTTTTACAAAAAAATTTGTTTTTTTAATTAAAAAAATTTTAATGGTGCGTGGTAGAGAAGAAGAAAGCATATACATATTTCTGAAATTCATGACTACCGATTTCTAGCATTTCAGCCTTCATCAGTGATTTTATTGAACACTGTGATAATTGTTAAGTAACAATTGATTATTAGCAGATTCAAGCGCTCGAAATTCGAGTGCAATTTCTAGGCAGCTTTATTTTTTAACTTAGCTAATTCACAAACCAACACTTTTATGTTTTATTATTATTGTGAATGAAGATAACAAACTCATTAACAAATTTGATAAAACACACATAGCATATGTATAATTTTATGTATGTGTTAGTAGCAACTTTAAATGCAATTTACTCAAAATAAAGGAAAAAAATTAAAAATCTGTAAATATGCAAACCAGCTAAAATGAAATACCTTTCAAATAATATACGATAGGTCAAAATCGGGATAAAACAGTAGAGCAAAACATCGGTCACAGTTTTAACTTGGTCATCAGTTTTAATTTGTTCACCTAAAGCCAGGCTTACGAGGAGTTTTATACCATAAAGCCTTTACTTCGTTCTAATCAGAATTAATTAAAAATTTTATGTACTAAATTTTTAATTTTTTTTAAAAATGTTTGATAAAAATTTGTTTTGAACAAATAAAATTCGCATGAATTTTTTTCTTTTCTAGAAATTTTTCGAAAATTAAAAATTATGTTTTTTTTCATACAAAGGAAACATACAAAAAATTTTTTTTTATAATTTTTTCTTTTGATATTTGTCATAAAAACTTGTCATAAAAACCGAACTAGCTAAAAGAATAAAATTTGTAGAATTTTTTTTAAATTTTTCTTAAAAAGAAATTTGTTTTGATAAAATTTTTTTTATAATTTTTTTACTAAATATATATAAATTTTTATTTTTCGATAATATTTTCATACAAAAATTTGTATGGAATTAAAAAAAAATTTTTTTTTACCAACAATTTTTATGAAATATTTTTTTAATTTTTTTTCACACAAAAAATTTTGTTTTTTTCATAACGTATGTAAAAATTCGAACTTTTTTTTATATATAAACTATGTTTTTCATAGAAAGCAAACATACAAAACTTTTTTTTATAATTTTTTTTTTTTGATTTTATTCATAGAAGGTTATCATAAAAACCGAACTAACTAAAAGAATAAAATTGTAGGATTTTTTTTAAATTTTTCTTAAAAAGTAATTTGTTCTGATAAAATTTTTTCATTAATTTTTTCCACTATATAGAAATTTTTGTTTTATTTTTTGATATTTTTTTCATACAAATTTTCATACAAAAATTTTTTTGAAATTTAAAAAAAAATTTTTTTTTCACAAACAATTTCTATTAAATATTTTTTTTAATTTCTTTTTTCACACAAAAAATTTTTGTTGTTTTCATAACGTATGTAAAAATTCGAATTTTTTTATACATATATAAACTATGTTTTTTCATACAAACCGAAACATACAAAAAAAAATTTTTTTTATAATTTTTTCTTTTGATTTTATTCATAAAAGCTTATCATAAAAACCGATCTAACTAAAACAATAAAATTTGTAGGATTTTTTTTAAATTTTTCGTAAAAAGAAATTTCTTTTGATAAAATTTTTTTCATAATTTTTTTACTATATAGAAATTTTTCTTTTATTTTTTGATAATATTTTTTTCATACAAATTTTCGTACAAAAACTTTTTTGAAATTTAAAAAAAAATTTTTTTTTCACAAGCAATTTCTATGAAATATTTATTTAATTTATTTCACACAAATAAATTTTGTTGTTTTCATAACGTATGTAAAAATTCCAACTTTTTTCTATATATAAACTATGTTTTTTCATACAAACCGAAACATACAAAAAAAAATTTTTTTTATAATTTTTTCTTTTGATTTTATTCATAAAAGCTTATCATAAAAACCGAACTAACTAAAAGAATAAAATTTGTAGGATTTTTTTTTTAAATTTTTCATAAAAAGAAATTTGTTTTGATAAAATTTTTTTCATAATTTTTTTACTATATAGAAATTTTTGTTTTATTTTTTATAAATATTTTTTTCATAAAAATTTTCATACAAAAATTTTTTAGAAATTAAAAAAAATTTTTTTTAAACTTAACTAAATTAATAAAATCCTTAGTTTATAATTGTGTTGTCTTTTTTTTTTTGATTTTAATCATAAAACATAAAATTTGAATGAATTTTTTTGAAATTTTTCATTTAAAAAAATTTTTTTTGATAATATTATTTTAAATTTTTTCATATTTTCAATTTTTTTTGGGCTTTTTATTTTTTGATAATATTTTTTTCATACAAATTTTCATACAAACGAAATAATATTTTTATAAATTTTTTTTTTAGTATTTTTCAACAAAAATTTTTTTTTTCTTTTACAGAATTTTTTTAATATAAACGAAACGTAAGTAAGTAAATTCTTTTCTTTGAATTCTTCCATGCAAAATAATTTTGTTTTTTTTTTTGATTTTAAAATTTTTATTATTTTTTTTTTTTTTTGATAAAATTTTTTTTTTATACAAATTTTATTCACTTAATTTAATAGAATAAACCCACTTATTTGTTACCCAACAAAAACAAAGCTAAAGTCATTCGAAATGAATAACTTTAGCAAAGAATTTCTTTGAAAGTAATTTCAATGAACTGCGAATAATTTTAATATAAGACGGTTAACAACAATCATTTTTGAAAACGTTCTAAATATGTGAGGATTTTATTTTCCTTAAGAAGTTGTTTCAAAAAACCGCCCAAAAATAATTCAAAAAAATCTTACCAAGACATCCTGAGTATCTCATATTCTCATTTCTGAAGATATGAATATAATATAGGTTTTTTCATAAAAATTTTATTTGTAAAAATTAAAAAAATTTTTCAAATAAACGAAATGTGACTAAAGGAATAAAATTTATACGGAACATTTTTTAATTTTTTCATAAAATTTTGTTTTATGGTTTTGCACGAAATTATAAAAATAAAAATTTTTCATACAAACGATACTACTAAACGAAAAAAAATCGTATGAATTTTATTTAGTTTTTGATAATCTATAATATTAATAGGCTAGGCGATTTCTTGTTATCGATGTTTTGTTCTTACGTTTTATCCCGGTTTTGACCAAACGTATATTATTTGAAAGGTATTAATTTTTAGCCGATTTGCAGATTTACAGATTTTTAATTTTTTTTCTTTATTTTGAGTAAATTGCATTTAAAGTTGCTACTAAAACATACAAAAATTAATACATAGTTATGCTATGTGTGTGTTTATTAAATCTGTTAATGTGTTTGTTAATAAGTTTGCTATCTTCATTCACAACAATAATATACGAAAAAGTGTTGGTTTATGAATTGGCTAAGTTGGAAAATAAAGTTGCCTAGAAATTGCACTCGAATTTCGAGCGCTGGAACCTGCTAGTATTTAATAAATTGTACGAATTTTTCACAAACAAATTTTTTTTCATTTACAGAATTTTTTTCATAGCATATTGCACCTGTATCTCTAAAGTGAGTCCACTCAAAATTTTTCAATTTTCACTTTCTGCAAAAAAACGTACACGGTAAAAATCTTACACTGGTTTTTCTAGTCTTTCGCAAAAAAATACAGTTGTAACCCTCTTTGTTTTATAACAGTAGCTTCTTTAAAATCCACCAAAAAGACATATTTTGAGTTGCACCCAAAAAACTTGATATTTTTGATGATCACTGCAAAAATTGCAAAAACAACTACTGTTGTATACTTATTATTCGCAATTCTTCACAATGAAATAACTGTTTTTAAATTTTATAGTAAATATTAAAAAAAAATATTTTTTTCCTCTGCTGAAAATTTGTAATTTTTGAGTTGATTCACTTTAGAGGTACAAGTGCGGTATGTGAAAATTCGAATTTTTTCATATAAACGAAACGTAAATAAAAGAAAAAATTATTCATTAAAATTATATTTGGTTTTTTTTATTTCAATGGCGCGTGGTAAAGAAGAAGAAAGCATATATTTCAAAAATTCATAATTTTTATGTTATTTTTGAATTTTTAATATTTTTTTTGGCATTTTTACTTCTAATTTCCACTATTCTCAGTTTTCGTAAGAGTTGTCATATGTGATGTACGGTTTTGTACATACTACACATGCACTTTACATATATTTGAGATGACGCTTTGAAGCGAAAATTTTTTTGTTTTGTTAGATTTATAGTCATTTTTCAGACATATTGCAATTAATACTGTAATTAATATGCAAATTTTTTTAATTTTGTTTCAATGGTGCGTGGTAAAGAAGAAGAAGAAAGCATATATTTCAAAAATTCATAGTTGTAATGTTATTTTTGAATTTTTAATATTTTTTATTTTTTTACTTCTAATTTCCACTTTATCACAAATTTTTATACAAACGTAACAAAACTAATAAAATTTGTGTGTTTTATTTTATTTTTTTTTTTTGATAAATATTTTTTTTTATAAAAGTTTTATTCATTTCGTTTAATAAAATTAGTTACCCAGTAAAAACTAATCTCAAGTCATTCTGAAAGATATTCTTTGGAGGTAGTTGAAACCAACTGCCAACAATTTTAATGATTCTAAATATGTGAAGATTTTCTGTTACTTAAGAAGTTATTTTAAACAACTTCTCAAAATGCAAATCGATAGAATCCTATCAATACATCATACGTGTCTCATATTCTCATTCATGAAGATATGAATAGAATATACTTTTTTTCATACAAATTAAATTTTGAAAATTCCAAAAAAAGGAATGTTTTTTCTACGATCTAGATGTAACTAAATGAATAAAATTTATATGGGAAATGTTCGCATAAAATTTGTATGCGATCTGAAAAATTTTTTTCTTAAATATAATTTTTTTTTTTTAAATTTTTGTATACGATTGTTAGTCATCTCATTACGTTTCGCATTATAGCATAGAAAAAGGGGTCATTAAAAGAATAACTTTACTAAATTAGCAGTATATAAAGATTTTGGAAGTTATTTCAATAATAATTTCAGCATAAACTGATGACAATAAAAAATTAAGTTAATTTGAAAAATGCACTTTTGCATCGCTTCCAAATTAGCAGTACTTATGTGAAGAAATTCTGTGTCCTAAGAAGTTGTTTCCAAAATTTCAATGTAAATCAATAAAATCCTATTAAGACATCTTAAGTGTCTCGTATTTTCATTCATATAAAAGAGCTGGAACTACTTCGAATGCACTTTGAAGAATCTATAAAAGACAGAATCCATTTTATGACAACCCTCTGTTCTATTCCTTGGCGTATACCCAATTTTTCACCACATCCGCACCACATCATTAGTATGCAATAATTCTTACTTGTTTGGATTTTTTTTATTTACTGGCTATTAAAATTATTTATGGATTTTGTTAAAAAGCCTTTTGTTAACTCATTTGCAAAAAAATTGTCTAAAAAATATTTTTAATTGACAGTTTTTTTTTTTTTTAATTTAAATTGGGGCATCTTTTGTATAGGCTGGTCATAGCTTCATTAATCAACCTTGCTTTTTGAATAATGGGAATTGAAAAAAAAAAAAAACAAAATAGAAAAAACTCATTATAATGTCTTAGTCACACCTTTTAGACACAGCTTGATAAGCTTTTGCTTATATTATCATACAATCTACAAGTGTATTTTAAAGTGAATATTCATTTATTTGTGGCTTTGTGTATTTATACGTTAGTTGTTGCACAGCCTGTGAAAATACGAGTAGTCTATATTTCTCTTAATATGTTACCTCCCGTACAATATGAATTTTTAATATGAAATATATGAAGTACGATGGCGGTTCTAGAACAACACGACCTAACGTATAGATGGCGCTGTAGTTTAAAAATATTACTTTGGCGAAAAGTATATGAGCCATCAGAAGTAAATGATGTCAGTGGATTTGTAATTGAATACTTCTATTTCAAATATCTTAGGCCAACCAATATTTAAGCCGAACTAGATTCTAGGCAATGGGAGTCTGATCCTTCGTTTACGGCTATAAAATATTGGGTGACAGAATTTAAACAAAGCTATATGAACAGCTAAAATGTTAGGCATTTCAAATAGCGCTATACATCGCATATTGACCGCAAAATTGGAGACGAGAAAGGTGTCCCTAAGATAGGTTCCACGCTTGCTCACAATAGAACAAAAACACCATCATGAAGATGTGTCAATAGAGTGTGTGGTGATGTTTCACCGCAATAAAGTTTTTCGTCAATTCGTCATGGATGGAGACATGGGTTCACCACTTCACACGTGAGACAAGGGAATTCTCAAAACAGTGGGGTGAAATGGAAGAATCGTGTCCAAATAACACGAAGAAAGTTCCATCTACAGGCAAGGTTATAGCGTCGATTTTGTGGGCTGCTCGTGGGATAATTTTTATTGATTATCTTCTAAAAGGAAAAACAATTAACAGCGAGTATCGTGCTAACTTATTAGAGCATTTATGTGGTGAAATTAAGGAAAAAAGACCGCATTTTGCGAAAAAAAATTGTTGTTTCTTAAGGAATATCCACCAGTTCACACATCCACTATTGCAATGGCAAAAATCGATGAACTGAAGTTCGAATTGCTTCATCACACTTTATAGGCCAGATTTAGTTCTCTCGGATTATTTTCTATTTCCAAACTTGAAAAAATTGGTCGGTGGTAAAAGATTTGCCAGCAATTAAGAGGTGTAGTCTTCGGATGATGGCTATTTTAATGAGTTCGTAGGTTTTACTATAAACCGGGTATCGCTGGACAAAAATTATGTTGAGATATAAAGAAAATTATTCCCAAATTTTTAGTATTTTCCTTGTCAGATCGGGTTATTTTGAACTAACCATAAAAAGTGTTTAATTCCTTAATCTGTAATATTAATAGGCTAGGCAATTTCTTGTGACCGATGTTTTGTTCTACCGTTTTACCTCGATTTTCACCAAACGTATATTATTTGAAAGGTATATCTTTTTAGCCGTTTTGTAAACTTACAGATTTTTAAATTTTTTCCTATATTTTGAGAAAATTGCATTTAAAGTTGCTACTAACACATACATAAAATTACACAATGCTATATGTGTGTTTATTAAATTTGTTAATGTGTTTGTAATTAAAATGAGTTTGTTTTTTGTGTTGATTTGTGAATTGGATAAAATTGATTAGCATATCTTTAGGGTCTTTATTTAATGAAAAAAGTAAAATTTCCTAGAATTTGCATTCAAATTTCGAGGGCTGGAATCTGCTAATTATTATAATTTTTTTTCTTTTTGATAAAACTACATCTTGAAGCGAAGCTGGAAAGATAACAAAAAAATTTCTTTCTCGCAAAAGGCGTTTCGGATCATTTCAAATTATTTTAAATACTTTATTGACGAGATCATATTTCTTTTTTGTTTTGGGGTCAAAGGTCTATAGACTCGCTTTTAGACTTCTCTCTCTGAGAGCTGAATTTTGTACCTAGGTTTATTCTACGTAAGGATTTCTTATGATTTAGCTCTAAAACTCCGTAAAAAACTCTTGAAAGCGGGAAAAATAATTGAAAATATATTAACCGACTTGAATGAGGCTAAATCTGCTTTAGAGAAAATGCAGATGTTTCCGCGTTTTCAACAAAAATTTTCTGGAATTTTCCGCTAAATTGCTAAATTTCCCTACAAGAAAGTTTTTAAACTATACAAAATTAAATTATCTAGAAACAAGTAAGAAAATTGTAGTCGGTCTAGACCCACTATACGATACCCTACACCATACGTTTAGAGGCCTTATATCATGGGTCCAACTAATTAGATATAGCAAATAAACATAACCAATTTTGAGTGGCATTGTTATTAATTTGTTTGCCTTTGGTTAAGAAAAAGTTCATATCGGATGCAATATTTATATGGGGACCGGGTCGAAAAATGGACCGATCCTGATCATATTCGGTAAGGTCACTTATTTTTTGCAAAAACGTATACAAACCAAATTTGAGAAAAATTTGTGCAATATTTTTGTTTTTGGATAGATTTAAGTGAAGATCGGGAATCAGCTTTATATGGGGGCTATGACGAAGATTTATTTTTGTAATTTTCCTATAGCATTTATTTTTGGAAAATTGCTAAATGGATGTAATAAACATACACAAACCCAATTTGACCGAGATCTATCTGATAATTTGGATATTATGGAACTTTAAGTCGATTTCATAGGGGTCATTTGTATAGGGACTAAGTCTGAACATGCACCGATTTGTATCAATTCAAATGGCGTTCATCCTATGACCAATAGAGCTAATATACAAAATTTCATCAAACTATATTTGCGACCTGTAGTTTGATTAAAAGGTTTACATGAACACGCACAACGGACGGACGGGCATCGCTCAATCGGCTCAGAAAGTGATTTTGAGTTGATCGCTATAACAAAAGATGAGCCTAGTTCAGATAGTTGCAAACATCAGCGAAACATATGCGAATAGCAAAAAAATGAGAAATACAAAGTTTTGGGTAAATTAAAAAAAAAAAAAACGCGACTAAAAATTTCAAGTGTTTTTATATGGGGAAAATATGGCTCTTTTTCAGATTTTACGAAAATTTCGTTCTATACTTTAATTTTTTCGACAATCGATTTTAGTACGAAATTATCTCTTTAAAAAGCTATATAGCTTCAAAATCAAATAAAAACTCGCCAAGAACTAGCAAATGCCCCAGACCACTTTTGTGCCAAAAGAAAACTAGGTCGGGAAATTTGACAGAAGCCATTATTTTTTTGGATCTCTATACACTGGAGCATTCAGACATAAAGCATTGTTCTATTACCACGTTTTTAACCTATTGCGAAATGAGAAAAAATTGGAAAATTTTTTTCAATAAATTTTGAAGTTTTAAAAAATTTTCTTTAACAAAATTTCAAAAAATGAATCTGGCACTTTAAAATTTTATTAAATAAATTATAGAGATTAACTGTGTGAATTTTTAAGTAATGGCCTCTGCCAGAATTTTTTTTTCAAGTAATTATACCCTATACCACTGTGTGGTTTGGGTATAATGACTTTGTGCTGCTGTTTGTAACTACCAAAAATATTTGACCTCGACCCATCTTTTATTATACCGAATCAGAATCACTATCTGATTCGATTTAACGATGTCCGTCCGTGTGTCCGTCCGTCCGTCCGTCTGTGTGTCAATGTAAACCTTGTAATCAAACTGAGTATATTTTGATGAAAATTGGTATATAAGCTTTTGTCGGCTATAGAATGCTATTGAAATTGGTGAAAATCAGTCCATGTTCAGACCTAGCCCCCATACAAATGACCCCTACAAATGACCCCTATGAAATCGACACAAATTGCCATAAGATCCAAATTATCATATAGATCTTACTCAAATTGGGTTTGTATACATTTATTACATCCATTAATGAGTAGTCCAAAAATTATACCTATGGGACAACCCTTACTCATAGGCCCCATGTAGAGCTGCTTCCTGATCTGCACTTAAATCTATCAAAAAACAAAAATATTGCACTGATTCTTTTCAAATTTTGTTTGTATATATTTTTGCAAAATACAACAGACCTTACCAGACATGATCAGGATCGGTCCAATTTTAGGCTTAGGCCAAAAAAAATAATAAAATCCCACTCAAATTTGGTTTATCTTATTTTCTATGTCCAGTTAATTTGGCCTAAGAGATAGGGACTCTAAACGCATGGTATAGGGTATCGTATAGTCGGTCTAGACCGACTATAATTTTCTTACTTGTTTTTTTGCGGATGTCGTGAAACATTAGTTTTTTGTAAAATATTCTGTAAATGTATTCTTTCTAAATACTTTGTATCAAAAATGTATCAGTTTTCGACTTCTAAATGTTATATTTTATCTTAATAACCTAGGGTTTCGGAAAAGGAACTATACAATCCCATTTACCCCTTTTGGACTTGGGGTCACATATGACTTCAAGCTAATAAAAGACAATATATTAAAAAAAATAAAATATTTTGGTGAATTTGGTGAATTTTTAGATGTGATGCTTAAAATGTAATAAACAAATTTACAAGTCTTCTATGCTTAAAATTTGGAATAAATGGAATAACGTTAACCCATTCTTGCCGGGGCCAAACTTTGAATTTTTGCATATCTAAAAAAAATTAATTGTTCTAGTAAACTGGAAGTTGTGCTAATGAGATAATTTAGTACTGAAATCGATTCATATAACTACTTGTCGAAAAAATTAAACTATAGAATAAAATTTTCGTAAAATCTTAAAAAAATTATATTTTCCCCATACAAACACACTTGCAATTTCCAATCGCGTTGAGGCACCTATAAATTTTGTTTCATCAACCCAAAACTTTATATTTTTCAGTTTTTTGGCTATTCGCATATTTCTAGGAGGTGAGACCGAGAGTTTGAACACTTTTTTTTATTATGGGCTAACCTAGTGTATATTGATATTTTCTGAAATCGAATTGAGATTTTTTGAAGTACATTTGAGAATTTCTAAAATAAACTTGATAATTTTTGAAGTGTGCGAAGTTTTTCGAAATACAATTTTTTTAAGATTGTTCTGATTGTTTTAGGATTGTTCTAAAATGTTCCAAAACGATGAGTTTCTAATACATATATAATTTGTATCGGTTAATCGAAAAAAAAAGAATTTTAAACTTTGCTCCCCACTTTTAGAAAACATTGTGAAAATTAATTTTTAGTTGCATATATATAATATTAATAGCTAGGCGGTTTTTTCTTAGCGATTTTTTATTCTACCGTTTTATCCCGATTTTGACCAAACGTATATCATTTGAAAGGTATTTCTTTTCAGCTGTTTTGCAGATTTACAGATTTTTAATTTTTGTCCTTTGTTTTGAGTAAATTACATTTAAAGTTGCTACTAACAAATACATAAAATTATACATACATATGCAAAAAAGTGTTGGTTTGTGAATTGGCTAAGTTGAAAGTTGCCTAAAAATTGCACTCGAACTTAAAGTTCTGGAATCGCTAGTTTTACTTTATAGGAGTTTTTTTTTGTATATTTTCATCAAAATTAAAATTGTTTATAACTTTTTTTTTTGAAATATCTATCGTAACCGATAAACGTTCAATAAAATGGCATTGATTTGTGGTTGCATATTTTTGCATATTTTGCTTAAAATTCACATTATTCGTGCGTATTTTCACTAAAATTATTGTACTTTTTTTGGACAAATATTTCCAAATATATAGAATAAAAAATGACTCGATTTGTAGTTGCAATTTTGCTTTGTATGCATATTTCTGCATTTGTTTAATCATTTTTTTTTTTGCATATTTTGCTTTGTCTGCATATTTTTGATTTTTTTTTCTTAAAAATTCTCGTATATTAAACTTTTTTTAAAATTAGCTCTCTGCATTATTAAATAAAAAAAGATAACATGGATTTTTAATTTTATTTTTTTGTATATGTGATTTTCTCCGAGAAAACGGACCTAGTGTGTGAAAATTTAGTTTTGAGAAAAAAACGCATTTAAAGTTTCTACACCCTTTTAGGTGCCAGTATCCACCGTTTTTGACATAACCCGTTTTTTGACACACTAGGTCCTTTTTCTCGGAGAAGGTCACATATAGTTATAACAAAAAAAAAAAAAAAAAAAAAAAATAAAAAAAAATACAAAAATCACAAAAAAAAAAAAATACAAAAATCCCAAAAAAAGAAAAATATACAAAAAACACAAAAAAGAATACAAAATACGTTACGGTTTGCGACATATCTATTTTGGAACAATGTTTAGAACAACTAGATAACCCTAGAACAACCGCCAAATTTTTTTTTTCCCAAAGTGGGGGGGCAAAATTTAAAACTCGTTTTTTCGATTTACCGGAACAAATTACATATTAGAAACTCATCGCTTTGCAACATTGTAGAACAATCCTAGAACAATTCAGAACAATCTTAAAAAAAATTGTATTTTCAAAAATGGGGGGCTAACTTCGCACACTTTAATTTTTGAAAAAAAGTTGATGTTTTCTGAAATACAATTTATAATTTCTGAAAATCAATTGATGTTTTCAGAAATACAATTGACCACTTCTGAAATTCAGTCGATGTTATCTGAAATACAAAAATCAAATCAATTACTTAATTCAAAATCAATTGATAAATTCTGCAATACATTTGATTCTTTCTGAAATGCATTTCATTGCTTCTGAAATAGATTTGATTTTTTCTGAAATACGTTTGATAATTTCTGAAACATATACTTGATGTTTTCTGAAATACATTTCATTTTTTCTGAAATGCATTTAATAATTTCGGATACACATTTGATTTTTTCTGAAATACTTTTGATAATTTCTGCAACACATACTTGATGTTTTCTGAAATAGATTTGATTTTTTCTGAAATGCATTTAATAATTTCGTATACACATTTGATACTTTCTGATATAGTTTCTGAAAAGCAATTCATGCTCTCTGAAATACAATTGATACTTTATGAAAATGAATTGATGAATTCTGATATACATTTCTATGTAATTTCTGAAATGCATTTGATAATTTCTGAAATCCATCTCATAATTTCTGGAATACATTTGATATTTTCTGAAATACATCTTATATCTGAAATGCTTTGATAATTTCTGAAATGCATTTCTTAATTTCTGAAATACATCTGATAATTTCTGAAATACATTTCTTATTTCTGAAATGCTTTGATAATTTCTGAAATGCATTTCATAATTTCTGATATGCATTTGATATTTTCTGAAATGCAATGGATAATTTCTAAAAATCAATTATTGTTTTCTGAAATATAATTTACTATTTCTGAAAGTCAGTCGATGTTTTCTGAAATACAATTGATATTTTCTGAAAATCAATTGTTAAATTCTAAAATACAATTGATAATTCCTGATATACATTTGATGATTTCTGAAATGCCTTTGATAATGTCTGAAATGCATCTGATATTTTCTGAAATGCATTTCATAGTTTCTGAAATACATTTGATTTTTCTGAAATGATTTTGATAGGTTCTAAAATAGATTTCTTTTTTTTTTAAATACATTTGATAATTTCTGAAATACAATTTTAATTTCTGAAATACATTTATGATTTCTGAAATGCATTTGATAATTTCTGAAATGCATTTAATGTTTTCTGAAATGCATTTGATAATTTCTGAAATATATTTGATATTTTCTGAAATGCAATGGATATTTTCTAAAAATCAATTATTGTTTTCTGAAATATAATTTACTATTTCTGAAAGTCAGTCGATGTTTTCTGAAATACAATTGATATTTTCTGAAAATCAATTGTTGAATTCTAAAATACAATTGATAATTCCTGAAATACATTTGATGATTTCTGAAATGCCTTTGACAATGTCTGAAATGTATTTGATATTTTCTGAAATGCATTTCATAGTTTCTGAAATGCATTTCATAGTTTCTGAAATGCATTTCATAGTTTCTGAAATACATTTGATTTTTTCTGAAATGAATTTGATAGTTTCTGAAATATATTTGATTTTTTCTGAAATGAATTTGATATTTTCTGAAATGCATTTAATAGTTTCTGAAATACATTTGATTTTTTCTGAAATGAATTTGATAGTTTCTGAAATAGATTTTTTTTTTAAATACATTTGATAATTTCTGAAATACAATTTTAATTTCTGAAATACATTTATAATTTCTGAAATGCATTTTATAATTTCTGAAATGCAAGTAATGTTTTCTGAAACGCATTTGATAATTTCTGAAATATATATGATATTTTCTGAAATGCAATGGATAATTTCTAAAAATCAGTTTTTGTTTTCTGAATAATAATTTACTATTTCTGAAAGTCAGTCGATGTTATCTGAAATACAATTGATATTTTCTGAAAATCAATTGCTGAATTCTAAAATACAATTGATAATACCTGAAATACATTTGATATATTTCTGAAATGCCTTTCATAGTTTCTGAAATACATTTGATTTTTTCTGAAATGAATTTGATAGTTTCTGAAATAGATTTGTTTTTTTTTTTTAAATACATTTGATAATTTCTGAAATACAATTTTAATTTCTGAAATACATTTAAAATTTCTGAAATGCATTTGATAATTTCTGAAATGCATTTAATGTTTTCTGAAATGCATTTGATAATTTCTGAAATATATTTAATAGTTTCTGAAATAATTAATTTCTGAAATGCATTTGAGAATTTCAAAAATGCATCTCATAATTTCTGAAATACATTTAATGTTCTCTGAAATGCCTTTTATTAATTTCTGAAATATATTTTATATTTTCTGAAATGCATTTCATAATTTCTGAATACAAATGATTTTTTCGGAAATGTATTTGATATTTTCTGAAATACAATGAAAATATAGTTTCTGAAAATCAATTAATTTTTACTGAAATACAATTGACTATTTCTGAAAGTCAGTTGATATTTTCTGAAAATCAATTGATGAATTCTGAAATACAATAGGAAAACGTGTAGAAAAATGCTTAGCAATTTCAAAAAATTCTAGGTGGAACTTTTTGCTACTAAATGTGTTGAATTAGCAATACTGCCTCCGATTGATCTTAACATTCATAGATAGTATTTTTACAGCTATTTACATAGAATTCCACTTAGAGCCGAAGTGAAATTCGGTTAATAACTATGCCACTATATCCTATAGTTAGACATCTTTGTGTTACAGAATGATTATTTTTTTTTTAAATTAAAACCTCAACTATTTACGTGCCTTGTTAGTTGTATTTATTTAAAAATTTTGTTTTTTAATTTTAACTAAATTTAATTTGAAGTATTTCTACGTCTACTATTGTCTGTCTGGTCTGGTCTGTACGCCTCTAATGGAATTGTATTTTGGTTTGCTTTTTTTTTTTGTTTTAGTTTTACTTGTATTTAGTTTTTGGTTACGGTCTCATTGTTAAGCTACAACTACAAACATACTCATTATTATTGTAATTTTTTTTAACATTTAATAAATAAAATAAAAAAGAAAAAAAAAATTAATAACAAATTTTTACCACTCGTACATAGTGCTTTTATTTTTTCAGTTTGCTAAATCTGTTGCTCCAATGTGTTCAATAAATATTTTTCTTTTATTTATAATAATTTTTTTCCACATCCTATGATTTGGAGTGAGTGAATGAATAGCAAACTGTATTGAAGATTTCACAATTATGTCGAAAATATTTGATTTTTTTTGTTGGTTTTTTTTTTTACAAGCCTATGAAAATGAAATATATATTTTTTTGTCTTCTGGTTTTACTCACAGTTTTATGAGTTGGTGCATTTTTTGTTGTTGCTGGATTTTGGGGTGGAAAATCAGCAGGTGCAGTTTAATGGCTTGTTGAAATTTATATGGAATATTTTTAACCATATTATGTTATTTTGCTCATTTTTTTGTCTTTTTTTTGCTTTTTAAAGTGGAAAAATTAGGTTTTGTTTTAATATGTTTGTGAATCAATTTTGTTCAATTGTTATTTTATTTACAATTACATAAATATATTTAGTTGTTTATAATGTGTTATTATATTCTGTTATGTATGTTTATTGTTTATATAAAAATAAGGAAGCATTTTGTTTAACTATATAAGAAAAAAAAAAGAAAATTAAAATAGTTGTCGCTATAAATAAAAAAAAAAATATGGAAAAATGTGGAAAAAATCCATATTTTCAAGACTCTCTTTGAATTGTTTCTTAAAAATTTTAAATATTTGATTACGTTCAGTTTTAATAAAATCAATTATATGACAATTAAAGTCTACGGACAAATGTGGCTTTAAAAACAATAAGAATTCTTTTCAGATTTTTAAACTTTGAAATTCCCATGACTATTATTACTTATTTCCCATATTATACCGGTGTCTAAATTTTTTTTTGATAAATTCTGAAAAAAAAACAATTATTGAAAGTTTAATCACCTCTAAGGGGTGGTCGAAAACAATTTATTTTATTAATTAAACTCTGTAAAATATTTGATAATAAAATATTTATCCTATTTTTTTTATATATACATTTAGCGACATTTAAGTAGACGCATATGGTTTTCGAGTATTATACAGTATTTATACAGTTAGTATTTATACAGTTAGCGACATTTAATAAGACGCATATGGTTTTTGAGTATTTTTGTTAGTTTTTTTTTTGATACTAAATAATTAACGATAAATAAAAAAATAAAAGCTTCAGTTTTCAAAATTGAACACACAAAAAGTAATGGGAAATTTAAATAAACGCACTTCATAGAAAAGCGAATACTATTTTATTTCTATTGGTTTAAATTTGATATAATGAATGTGTTAATATCAATGGTTCCATCATATTTCGGGTCCTAAGAATCGATTTATAATATTAGTTTTTCAACTTATCATTGGTTTCATACACAATTTTTTAATTTTATTTCATTTTTTATTTATTTATTTATTTTCTTGTTATAATATACAGTTTGTCAAAAAAATCTTTGCACAGTAAAAAAAAATTTGAAAATGTTACTTTAATTTAAGAATTTCAACAACAAATTCTTTATATAGTAGTTTTTCGTACACACATTCGGTTACTGT
The DNA here is from genome assembly GCA_963682025.1 of Cordilura impudica. Lineage (NCBI taxonomy): Eukaryota > Metazoa > Arthropoda > Insecta > Diptera > Scathophagidae > Cordilura > Cordilura impudica. The sequence continues at coordinate 23,817,824 of OY821521.1, read as the reverse complement.
ACTTGTTCATGACTATAAGATGCCAACACATTAAAAAACCATACAAATTTTACAACAAAATTAACAACAGCAACAACAAAAACACTATGTTTACTCAATATGCATAATGAGTGAAGACAATAATAAATGCCTTAATTTTCCGCGAATTTGGTGCATTTGGGTTTTTCTTGAATGCTATGCAAAAAACCTTTTCTCTCAGTGAAAAGTATTGAAAAGTGATTCAAATTTGCTGCATAACTACATTTCAGTTACTCCGGAGTACTGGTGTGCTGCTATTTTCTGTGTTGAGACAAAAATTGTGCTGTACTACCATGATGGACCCAAAAAGTTTGGCGAAAACCTCTAATATCATTAGAAAATAAAAATTGTGGTTCTATATCATGAAATACTGACTAAAGAAGTATACCTTGATTTCTTAACAATGAACTGACCTCTATTGTTCGACAATTCGGTTTTATTGACTCGGAAAATTCTTATAAGTTCATATACAAATTGTATCAATATAATGTTCTGTAAAATAAATCTTATTTGTGTAGGTCCTAGTTATTATACAACTGTACCAAAGTTACTGATACCACTTGCCCAGAGTCCTTATATGAACCTTGTCGAAAATGTGTGGGTCCATCTAATCTAAAAGGCCGGTAAAATGCCAAGAAATACAAATGATTTATTAAAGAAGAGAGCGAAAAAACATATAGAAAATAGCGCAGACAGTTGCAATTTGTATTTGATGATCAAGCTGGACACACAAATAGTATACAAAAAAAAATATATAAATATTCAATAAATTAAACATTTTATCGAATTAATTTTAGGCGTGCAAAAATTTATTTGATAGCACAAAAATTGAACTGTTATTCTTTTTTAATATTCATTACACTATAAATATATTATAAATATAGTATATAACAGCTAAGATGAGAAAAAAAAATAAAAAAGTACGATATTTCAATTAGAATTCTATTGAGTTTTTCACTTTTTCTTCATGTGCAAATATTTTATTGACAAACTCTATGTATTAATTTTTCATTTTCAAGGTTTCATTTTTCAATTTTCAAGTTTCAATCTTCAATTTTCATTGTCCATTTTCCATTTTTCATTTTTTGTTTTTCATGTTTCATTTTTAATTTTTCACTTTTCACTTTCAGGTTTTCATATTTCAATTTTCAATTTTCAATTTTCAATTTTCAATTTTCAATTTTCAATTTTCAATTTTCAATTTTCAATTTTCAATTTTCAATTTTCAATTTTCAATTTTAAATTTTCAATTTTCAGTTTTCAATTTTTAATTTCCAATTTTCAATTTTCAATTTTCAATTTTCAATTTTCAATTTTCAATTTTCAATTTTCAATTTTCAATTTTCAATTTTCAATTTTCAATTTTCAATTCTCAATTTTCAATTTTCAATTTTCAATTTTCAATTTTCAATTTTCAATTTTCAGTTTTCAATTTTCAATTTTCGATTTTCAATTTTCAGTTTTCAATTTTCAATTTTCAATTTTCAATTTTCAATTTTCAATTTTCAATTTTCAATTTTCAATATTCAATTTTCAATTTTCAATTTTCAATTTTCAATTTTCAATTTTCAATTTTCAATTTTCAATTTTCAAATTTCAATTTTCAATTTTCATTTTTCAGTTTCAGTTTTCAATTTTCAATTTTCAATTTTCAATTTTCAAATTTCAATTTTCAATTTTCATTTTTCAGTTTCAGTTTTCATTTTCATTTTCCATTTTTCAGTTTTCAATTTTCAATTTTTAATTTTCAATTTTCAATTTTCAATTTTCAATTTCAAATTTTCAATTTTCAATTTTCAATTTTCAATTTTCAATTTTTAATTTTCAATTTTCAATTTTCAATTTTCAATTTTCAATTTTCAATTTTCAATTTTCAATTTTCAATTTTCAATTTTCATTTTTCAATTTTCAATTTTAAATTTTCATTTTTCAATTTTCAATTTTCACTTTTCAGTTTTCATATTTCAATTTTCAATTCTCAATTTTCAATTTTAAATTTTCAATTTTTATTTTCAATTTTCAATTTTCAATTTTCAGTTTTCAATTTTCAATTTTCAATTTTCAATTTTCAATTTTCAATTTTCAATTTTAAATTTTCAATTTTAAATTTTCAATTTTCAATTTTCCATTTTCAATTTTCAATTTTCAATTTTCAATTTTCAATTTTCAATTTTCAATTTTCAATTTTCAATTTTCAATTTTCAATTTTCAATTTTCGATATCAATTTTCATTTTTCAATTTTTAATTTTCAATTTTCAATTTTCCATTTTCAATTTTCATTTTTCAGTTTCAGTTTTCATTTTTAATGTTTCTATTTTAATTTTTCATTTTTCATTTTTCACTTTTCACTTTTCACTTTTAATTTTTCATGTTTCGTTTTTCATTTTTTATTTTCCAGTTTTCATTTTCCATTTTTCATTTTTCATTTTTCACTTTTCACTTTTCATTTTTCATTTCTCTATTTTCATTGTTCATAGCTCATGGTAGTTGTGTTTGTTGGTATGATTGTATCATATTTATACCCTGTACCAGTATGTGGTTTGGGTATAATGACCTTGTACTGCTGTTTGTAACTACTAAAAATATTTGACCTAGACCCATCTTTGGTTTTGTATGTATTTATTATAGCCGTTACTCAGTAGTCCAAAAATAATCCCTATAGGAAAATTCTTAGTCATAGGCCCCATATAGAGATGCTTCCCGATCTTCACTTAAATCTATCAAAAAACAAAAATATTGCACAGATTTTTCTCAAATTTGGTTTGCTTATATTTTTTCAGAATATAAGTGACCTTACCAAATGTGGTCAGAATCGGTCCATTTTTCGACCTAGTCCCCATATAAATATAGCACTCGATATGAACTTTTTCATATCTGCAGTCAAAAAAATTAATAATGCCACTCAAATTTGGTTTATGCTTACTTCCTATATCCAATTAGTTGGACCGAAGAGATAAGGTCTCTAAACCATGGCATGAGTATCGTTTAGTCGGTCTAGAACGACTATCATTTTCTTTTTTGATTTTTGTGGCTTTTTTTGAACTTTGAATGTTTTTGTACAACTATCATGTTCAAACACTAAAATATTACAACATACACTGGGTTTTTTTGTTTTTTAGTGGTGTCTACATATTTTTGCTTGTGTCTAAGCACAGTAATGCCCGACTTACCCCATTTTAAATACCAATCTGGTGGGAATAATGGCAAATGATATTATTGTAACTTTGCCCAGGTAAATGGTATTTTGTGAATGAGCGTGACTTCGGAGCGTGACAGACGGACATCGCTATATCGACTCAAGCTGTGATAAGGATCAAGAATATATATACTTTATGGGGTCGGAAATTAATTTTTCGATGCGTTACAAATGGAATGACACACCTGTATATACCCTCTGCCACTGAGGTGTGGAGGGTATAAAAATAAAATAAAAATATTTAAATGTCTTATTAGGTCAAGTATTCTGTTAGAAGAAAAATTTAAGAATCTAAAATTTTTTTTTCATCATATGGAAAATTTCTAAGCTATAGATGGCTCAATATTAATTTTTTTTGTCAGTTGAACGTGACATGTGATATCTTGCCTAGTCTAATTTACTATTTTTTTTTATAAATTTAAGTTATTGGAGGTTTTCGTCAATTTTTTCTAGTTAGTGTACTCATCGTGCGATATAAGTAAGAAGTATATGGTACAAAATTTATGTACGAAGATTTGAAAAGCAAAAAAAAAAAAAAAAACAAAATATATAAATTATTTATGCATCTAATTAAATAAAGCTAATTGTATATATTATTTCTTTAAAAATCTATGCGATTTCTAAACAGTTTTGCTGGCCATATTAAAATGCAATTACTTTAACGTCTTATCACAGTAGGCCTAATAGACACTATAAGTCTCACTTCTGAAAGCATGCTCTTAACAAAGCAACCTGTTAACGAATATTTATTATGATACGCCTAGTTTGTTCGAGACATCGTTGGAAAAAAAAGAAAGATTAACGCACTTAAGTTTCACATTAATTTACATACATTGGCCATTTTTTTTAACACCACCGGAGCAGACATTAAGCTCTACATACTTGGAGTTGAATATTTAAATCTTCATTTTAATGTCTGCCCACTGACCAGACACAGCAAAAGAGTTTATTGACTTTAACATCGTGCAGCTTAAAAAAAAAATACAGCCAACAAAATTTTATTTGTTATTGGATTTGGAAAAATTTACTTTTTTGTATGTTTGTTTTACTGATGCGTTACAGCTACTGTTTCGGTTTGTCTTCAAAAGCCGACGTAGATTTGTTGATGAACGTGTTTGTTTGTATTGTTGTTGGTTTGTTAAATACATTGTAGTGGTTAAGTTGTTTATTTATATATTTTTTTGTAGGTGGTCTATTAAAGAGTTTTCGAAAGTTGTGTCAAGTTCAAGATCTTCATATGGGCTCGTTGACAAGTTCAGGATTAAATTGTAAAAAGGCTTTTAGATTTAATCATGAAAATCAAGTATTTAAGTGGTGATTTTTAAAAAAGAAGTTATTACAAAAAAAAAAATAAAATTAAATTAAATAAAAAGTAAAAGCTTAAATTCGCAGAAATGCCTAAGGCGCATTAAATAAAAATGATAACTGCTACAAATAAGAAATTTTTTTTTGAAATTTAAACAACTTGAGCAGAATAAAATATTTTTTGATACTTTTTTTTTTTCATATATAATAAAGCTGTGTCAGTGGAGAGTGCACTAAAACTACAGAATAAAATAATTTTGTTAAAAACTAAAACATTTATTATTTTATTTAAAGTTAACTATGAATCTATGAATGTCTTAATTTTGGTGCATCAAAAAATTTTGCAGGCAATGTAGATTTTTTTTAAATATTAAATAAATTTTAGTTTAAAAATATTCTGTGGATAATAATTATTTTGTATAAAAATAATATTTTTAAATTTACTTCGCGGAAACTCTAAAAAGTGCTCTTTTGAAACAAAATGGATAACTCCACTTTCTAATTTATGAAAACTTTAAAGTAAAGTGGTTGATTGACGGCTAACTATTTATATTAAAAAAAATAATAATAAGTATTAAGGATTAAGACCATCAAAACCACTTTGTTGCTACAGACATTTTATTTAAATTAAAAACTTAGCCGTCAATCAAAAATCAGAAAGTGGCGTTAATCGTTTTGGCAAATGAGGCATCCATATGATGTGATAAATGCGATAAAGCTTTCAAGCATTTTCTGCAACACATTATATTTTAATGAAAATTTCCTTTAAATTAAAGAAATTTTCCATTTTTTGTACACATAAACCTGAACATGATTAAATAAAAATTTCTCAAATGAAAAAGTTATGTGTGTATAATCAAAGTTATCCAAATAATTTTTATATATAATTTTTTGTTGTTAATTCTATGCTTTATAGAATGAGAAAATCGTATTAATGAAAATTTTAATTTTATATAAAATTATTATTATGACTAACATTTGATCTCTCAAAAACACCAAAAGCGAAAGAAATGTTGCCAGCTAGAAACCAGAAAAATATAAATATAATTGTCTAATATTTATTACGCTCCTGTTAAGCGTTTATCAATAGAAACTAGCAAATTCCAGCGCTCGAAATTCGAGTGCAATTTCTAGGCAACTTTATTTTTAAACTTAGCCGGTTCACAAACCAACACTTTTATGGTTTATTATTATTGTGAATGAAGAAAACAAACTAATTAGCAAACATATTAGCAAATTTAATAAACACACACATAGCATCTATAATATTAACAAACAAGGCGATTTCTTGTAACCGATGTAAGTTTCACAGTTTTATCCCGATTTTGACAAAAATTTATCATTTAAAAGGTGTTTCTTTTTAGCTGTTACCCAGATTTACAGATTTTCATTGTCTGGAATATTTTTTGGAGTTATGATCGTTTAAAATTGCTACTAACACATACATAAAACAAGTAAGAAAATTATAGTCGGTCTAGACCGACTATACGATACCCTATACCATGCGTTTAGAAACCCTATCTCTTAGGCCCAACTAACTGGACATTGAAAATAAGCAAAAACCAAATTTGAGTGGGATTTTTATTAATTTTTTTGGCTGCAGATATGAAAAAGTTCATATCGGATGCTATATCTATAAAGGGACTAGGTCCAAAAATGGACCGATCCTGATCATGTTTGGTAAAGTCTCTTGTATTTTGCAAAAATATGTACAAACAAAATTTGAGAAGAATCAGTGCAATATTTTTGTTTTTTAATAGATTTAAGTGAAGATCGGGAAGCAGCTCTATATGGGGTCAAAGGGATCATTTTTGGACTACTCATTAATGGATGTAATGAACGCATACAAACCCAATTTGAGTAAGATCTATATGACAATTTGGATCTTATGGCAATTTATGTCGATTTCATATGGGTAATTTGTATGGGGGCTAGGTCTGAACATGGACCGATTCTCACCAATTTCAATAGCGTTCATCCCATGGCCGATAGAAGCTTATATACCAAATTTCATCAAAATATATTCATATTTGCGACCTGCAGTTTGATTACAAGCTTTACATGGACACACAGACGGACGGACGGACGGACGGACGGACATTGTTAAATCAACTCAGAAAGTGATTCTGATTCGATCGGTATAATTAAAGATGGGTCTAGGTCAAATATTTTTGGTTGTTACAAACAGTAGCACAAAGTCATTATACCCAAACCACATAGTGGTATAGGGTATAATTATACAATGCTATATGTGTGCTTATTAAATTTGTTGATGTGTTGAGCTTGTTTTATTCATTTAAAATGAGTTGATTTGTGAAGCATACCTTTAGGGTCTTTATTAAATGAAAAAATAAAATTTCCTAGAATTTGCACTCGAATTTCGAGCGCTGGAATCTGCTAATATGTATAATTTTATGCGCAATTTACTCAAAATAAAGAAAAAAAAAAAATAATAAAAATCTATAAATCTGGTGAACAGCTACAAAGAAATAAGTTTGGTCAAAATCGGGATAAAACGGTAGAAAAAAACATCGGTAACAAGAAATCGCTGACCCCATTAATATTATAGATTTTTATTGAAGGTATTTCATTAAAGCTGGAAAATTTTTTTTATATGAAAACCAAAAATTATTGGCTCATTATATGAATCAATAAAGATGTTGCTGGCAACATAGGTGATCATAGATGAATCATTTTCAATAAACTAAGTTTCTTAAATATTAGCAACATGTTTTTCAAAATTAGTATTAATATTTTTGATGAATTAAATGCTAGCAACATTTAGGAAACTTTAAACGACATATTAATGTAAATATTAGCAACTTGTTCCTACTACGCTGAAGTTCTATTAGTTTTGCTATAACATTCACAGGCTATTTTGGCCTGTTGTTTATTCAGATCTGTCAACATGTATAGTTAAACATCTGGCATGTTGCAGACCATTTTACCTTATATATATATAGGCAAAAACGTATACAAATGCTCTTGAGCAACACAATCTGCTTAATTCTGAATTCAATGAAAGAAATAACATAGAGAAAAAAGGAAGGAATCTTGTTCTATTAATATAATTTAAATTTTCATTTGCTATGAAAAAAATTAAAATTCCAAAGTTGATCTATATTTTAGTTCTATCCATGTAGTTTCAGATCTGCAACATATTTTAAGGACTGTCATGTGTCATCTTTATTTTCTACAACAGTCATTCACTATACTTGTATACTTTTTTTTATTTATGGAAATCTGGAAATATGTATTTTAAAATATTATTCATGTTGCAGAACACTTTGTTTTTTATACATATTTGCAACAAAAACGTAAACAAACATTGCAAAGTAACACCACATTCTCTCCACTGCACTCAAGTTCTGTATTGTATTCTTTAGAAATGCATCACACATTTTTTCATTTATTTTTCTTCTATTGAAATCTTGAAACATGTTGCGGAGTATTTTTTTTATACATTTGCAACAAAACGTAAAAAACATTTAAAATTAACACCACACTTGGTGCAATCTCTGTAGAATACTCTTCTTAAATGTATCAGGTATTTATTGCATATATTTTCTTATCTACTGAAGTCTTGAAACATGTATAAGCAAAAATGTTTATATACATTATAGAGCAACATAGTCTGGCTTCATTCAGACACACTTGACACAAGCTCTGTAAAGTACTCTTTTTAAATGTGTCAGGTATTTTTTGTATATATTTTCTTTTGTACTGAAATCTTTAAACATGTATAAGCAAAAATGTTTATAAACACGGAATAGCAATACAGTCTGGCTTCATTCAGATACTCCTCACTTGGCGCAAGCTCTGTAAAATACTTCTTTTTTAAATGTATCAAGTATTTTTTGTACATATTTTCTTGTCTATTAAAGTCTTGAAATATGTATAAGCAGAAATGTATATAAACACTGTACAGCAACATAATTTGGCTTCATTCAGATTTCAGCGACTGAGAGAAATAGCATAGAGTCAATCAAGTCTCTTATTCTATTTATGCTTTTTAGTATTAATTTCACTTAATTGTATATCTATATTATTAATAAGCTAGGCGATTTTTTGTTACCGATTTTTTATTCTACCGTTTTATCCCGCTTTTGACCAAACGTATATTATTTGAAAGGTATTTCTTTGTAGCTGTTCCCCAGATTTACAGATTTTTAAATTTTTTCCTTTATTTTGAGAAAATTGCAATTAAAGTTGCTATTAACACATACATACAATTATATATATGCTATGTGTGTTTTTATTTAATTTGTTAATGAGTTTGTTAATGAGTTTGTCATCTTCATTCACAATAATAGTAAACTAAAAAAGTGTTGGTTTGTGAATTGGCTAAGTTGAAAGTTGCCTAGAAATTGCACTCCAATTTCGAGCGCTGGAATCTGCTAGTTTCAATAAATGTTGCAATACATTATATAAATATGTATCTTAGCATACAAATAGAGTTGTTTCGTTCGTTCACGAACAAACTAGTTAGTTCAATTACAATATTAATTAGTTTGTACTATGTGAACTATTTAATTCGATTTTGTTCTTTTTGTTGAACAATTTATTTCTTTGGCAATTAAACAAACATGAAGCTGAAAGGAGGAACTTCTCAATAAAACTAATTATTAACAACACTCAATATGATATTTTATAAATTCAATGTGCGATGTTTATAGATTTTTTTTCTTAAAATTCCATGAATATTTTTTTTAATTTGTTGCGTAACATATTTTATATAATACTTCGAAATTTTCAAAAAAATTATGGTCTATTTAAATGTCAAATTTTTAGTTTAAAATTTTTAATATTTTTTAATATTGGAGCACCTTCTATAGTGAAATTTTGAGAACACAACATATTTGCCAATTTCCTCAAGTGATCATTGATCAAATATATTTTACACTCAAAACGAGCAATTACAGACGAGTAAAATCTTTAGCAACATAATATTTTTAACAGAATATTTTTAATGATATTTACTTTAAATAATGTTTCATCTATAATATTCATAGGCTAGGCGATTTCTTGTGACCGATGTTTTGTTATACCGTTTTATCCCGATTTTGACCAAACGTATATTTTTTGAAAGGTATTTCTTTTTAGCCGTTTTGCAGATTTACAGATTTTTAAATTTTTTCCTTTATTTTGAGTAAATTGCATTTAAAGTTGCTACTAACATATACATAAATTATACATATGCTCTGTGTGTTTTATTAAATTTGTTAATGGTTTCTTAATGAGTTTGTCATCTTCATTCATAATAATAATAAACCATAAAAGTGTTGGTTTGTGAATTGGCTAAGTTGAAAAATAAAGCTACCTAGAAAATGCACTCGAATTTCGAGCGCTGGAGTCTGCTAGTTTTCATTAAAATGGTTTTGATTTGTGGTTGCAAATTTTTGGCATATTTTGCTTGAAATTCAAATTTTTTTTTTTACATATTTTCATAATAATTATTAAATTTTTTCAGAAAATTCTATTCGAATCAATAAAATGTAAGAAAGCAATGGCCGTGATTTTTAGTTGCATTTGTTTTTTGTTTTAAATTATAATAATTATAATTCTTTCTGCCATTTTGTGTTATAAAAGCTATAATCACCACACTTTCATCATAAAAACATTTTATACATATTGAATGTAAACAAGTTTATCCCATCTGACCTAAATTCTACATTGCACCAATCTTACCACAAACCAAAATAAACCAAACATTTTTCTAAAGGTCACAAAACATAAATTATGATAAATTTTTATTTGCCAACCAAAATGGCTAGAGGTTTTTTTTTTCTTAGTATAGTACGAGTATTTACTAAGAAAATTCGTAGTAAATACAACATATTTATATGCCAGCCAAGGTCTTGAGTAAAGTAATTTACGGCCCAACCTCAAAATTGATGTAAACAAAAAAAGTAGTTATATTAACTTAATGTTACACTAAAATACAAACAAATGTTTATAGACTATTAACACATGTATGTTACAGTAATCTATACAGACAATAATTTGTAAAAGAAAATATGTACAGTGCAATTACGTAAAAAAAGGTTAACCCAAAATTTTGTTCAACTGGTCATAATCCTGAACAACTGCCAACAATATGATTAAGTTTTGTTATAAATTACAGTTGAGATAATATTTGTAAGATCTTTCAAAATGTTTAAGGTGTGAAAATTTTTTATTTTGATTTCCATCAACATATGTGAAATTTTCTAAATTCTTAAAGTTTTTAAATGTTGTTGTTTACCCAAAAGAAATAATTTTGTTAAAAATCATTATGACTTCAACTTGTTAAGATATCTTTTATTTTTAAACGTATTTACTGTTATCATTTTATTTGTTTATTTAATTGCCATTTAGCTATTTGGCGACTCAGAATATTTTTATTCATGTTTAGGATTTATTGAATGAAAATTTCCCACGAGTATATGTTTATAGATGTTGCTCAGAACTGTTTATATGAAAGGAAAATACACGTAAAGTTTTGTGTCACTGTGTAGTGTAGCTAATTTTTGATGTGTAAACATCTATACGCGCAGGGGGGTAAATTTCAAAAACAGCGTAACATGTAAGCGTAACATGTGAGTCATACGACAAAATGTGATTGTATTCGTGAAAAAATTATGATATTATGATAACCTGTTTGAAAATTAAAAATGAGAAATAAAAAATGAAGAAAAAAAAAATGAAAAATAAAAAATTAAAAATGAAAAATGAAAAATAAAAAATGAAAAACGAAAAATTAAAAATAATGGAAAATAAATTAAAAATGAAAAATAAAAATATGAAAAATAAAATATGAAAAATAAAAAATAAAAAATAAAAAATGAAAACTAAAAAATGAAAAATGAAAAATGAAAAATAAAATATGAAAAATGGAAAACGAAAAAGGAAAAATAAAAAATGAAAACGAAAAATGAAAAATGAAAACGAAAAATGAAAAATGAAAACAAATTTAAAAATGGAAAATTAAAAATTAAAAATAAAAATGAAAAATAAAAAATGAAAAATTAAAAATGAAACCGAAAAAGGAGAAATAAAAAATTAAAAAAATAAAAAGGAAAAATGAAGAATAAAAAATAAAAAATGAATAATAAAAAATGAAACATGAAAAATAAGAAATGAAAAATGAAAAACTAAAATTCAAAATTGATGAATGAAAAATAAAAAATGAAAAATGAAAAATTAAATGTAAAAACTGAAAAATAAAAAATGAAAACTGAAAAATAAAAATTTAAAATTTAAAAAATAAAAATTAAAAAAGAAAAATAAAATTTGGAAAATGAAAAATGAAAAATGAAGAAAAAAAATTGAAAATGAAAAATAAAAAATGAAAAATGAAAAATGAAGAAAAAAATTGAGAATGAAAAATGAAAAATGAAAAATAAAAATTGAAAAATGAAAAATAATAAATAATAATAATAATAAGTGATACGCTTTCTGTTTGATTTTAAGAAAGTGCTATAAAAAAATCTTAAATTACTAGATATTTTCACATCTCCCCTGCGATCGGACTCACATGATTTTTTTTTTTTCAATAAATTTTGTTATCGACTTTGCATAAGTAAAAGTAAAAATAAAGGAAGAAAAATCCATTAAATTTTGCAGACAATATCTGAGGCATTTCTGATTTGCCACATATGTTACAAGAGAACAATTTCCAAAGTTTGAACTGTAGCTTAATCTGTATAGACGGCAACATATTGCTGGATGTAAAATTAATTTTTAAAAAATATATTTGGTGATATTACAGCATTCAACTAATTTTGGAAATATAATAAGAAAAACATCATGCATATATCGGCAACATGTTGCTGTTTTACCATATATTTTAGGAGAGAACAATTTCCAGGGTTTTAGCTTTGGTTCAATCTGTGTGGCCAGTAACATGTTGCTTGGTGTGAAATGAATTTTTAATAAATATTTTTGGTGATATTACAACAGAGAAGTAACTTTTGAAATATAACAAAAAAAAAAAAAAATTTCGTGAATATATTGGCAACATGTTGCTGTTTTACCATATATTTTACGAGAGAACAATTTCCAGGGTTTTAGCTTTGATTCAATCCGTGTGACATAAATTTTTTAGAAATAATTCTGGTGTTATTACAATATTCAACTCACTTTTGAAATATAAAAAAAAAAAAATATCAAGCATGTATTAACAACATGTTGCTATTTTACCATATATATTGCAAGAGAAATTTAAACAGTTTTAGCTTTGGCTGTAAGATTAATTCTGGATGCAAAACTAATTTTTAAGAAATATTTTTGATGCTGTTACAACATTCAACAAATTTTCGAAATGTAACAAAAGAAGTATCAACTCTGAATTTGCAACATGTTGCTTTGACCTTATACAAATTGTAGCATATGTAATATTTAATTGTCTTTGATTTTTGTTTAGTTCCACTTTATATTTCGATAATAATTTAATTGTTTGTTTTTGTAAATATTTCTGAACTGTGTGGCTTATATTAATACACATAATTGAGCTTCAAGCCATTCACATTAACATTTTGTTTTCCTCCAACCGTGTACCTTAAGCACTTTACAAATTTATTAAACAAATTATTTGCCTTAAAAACATGAGAAAATTTTTATTTCAATTTATTGAAATTGGTAAATTATTCAAGCATAACAAATTAATTTGGTTTTTCTACAATAGTTTCAGTTTTAGTGTTGGTTAAAAGATTTAGATTTTTAGCTTTGTTTATGTATTTTTGGTTTAAGGTTATAATTACGTATATTATTCAGAGTGAAATTAAATAAAAATGGAATTGTTTTAGTATTTTCTGCTCAATTTTATTGATTAGGAAAAAATTTATTTAATTAAAAAAAATAAGTATACGAAATTTTGTTCTGGCCTTGTCTTGGGTTTATAAACATTTTAGTTAGAACTTAGCATTATATTATCTAAAATTTATTATATGTTGTCAACATCAAATTCATAAGAAACTTAATGGAAATTTCTTTCAATGCCTATTCATGTTGCTCTAGTCCTGTGAAGAGTTGTATTGCAACATATATGAAATATCAAAAGTGTGTCAGATAATTTAATGTAACGTCCATTGGTATATTTCTATATATGTTTATAAACAAAAATGTATACAGACACTGTTGAAAAATAGAATCTGACACATTTTTGATTCCAGTGGCGGAACGTATTAAAATTTCTTCCTGTAAGTATACTTTTTTGTTTAAACATGACGCTCAGGTACTGTTAATAGTTCTCTTGCAATATATATATAATGGATTTCTGTAACATTCACAGAGTATTCTTGTAGATGATTGCTTAAAACATGTATTGTCAAACATATATAGGAAAACGGTCTGCAAAAATAACGAAGAAAAAGAAAAATACCTGTTGCATGGCTTTTCATTTATGTTGTAAGAGAACTCTTAGCAGTATTAGAGTATTGGTAATATATTCAAATGGTATCCACTTCGCTCAAATACTGAAAACTAAAAAAATGTGTAAGATGATTTTATGCAACAATCCTTGCTTATTTTTGGAAAAATATAGTGTTTATTGAGATTTTCAAATATGTATATTTTTAAAATGTCAGTAGTGTTGCAGACCGTTTTCCTATATGCGTTTAAAAGTCAAAATGTATACAAACATTTTCGAGCAGCAAAATCTGGCCTCTTTTTTTTGTAACAGTAACAGTAACTGATCGAAATTAAAAAAACAACTCTTCATTATAAATTTCTTAAATGTTGCTAACACCAAAATTATCAATAACATTAATATATACTAGCAGATTCCAGCGCTTAAAGTTCGAGTGCAATTTCTAGGCAATTATATTTTTCAATTTAGCCAATTCACAAACCAACACTTTTTTGGTTTATTATTATTGTGATGGAAGATAACAAACTCATTAACAAACACATTAACAAATTTAATAAACACACATAGCATATGTGTAATTTTATGTATGTGTTAGTAGCAATTTTAAAAGCAAGTTACTCAAAATAAAGAAAAAATTTAAAAATCTGTAAATCTGGTGAACCGCTAAAAATAAATACCTTTCAGATAATATGCATTTCGCCAAAATCGGGATAAAACGGTAGAACAAAATATCGGTCACAAGAAATCGCCTAGCCTATTAATTTTATAGGTTTTGTAAAACATGTTGCTAATATCTGAGACTATTCTTAAAAATATTCACTGATTTCCTCATGTTGCTAGCAACATCTTTAATGAAACGAATTAAAAACTTAACATATTAATAATGACAAATCATTTACAAGGTGTGTCTCTGCTCATTCTTAACTCATTTAAATACATTCTCTTCTCCATCATTTGTTAGAAAACAAAATTAATAATATCAATTAATAAACTCAGTGTATAATTAAAATAAATTCCCAACAACCACTACTGCTAATTGCTATTGAACTATAGCAAAGAATTAGATCATTATTTAATAAATTTATTAAAGCTCTTTGGGATAGATATTTTTTTTCATTGTCTATGACAAATCGGAAATTATTATTTCTGTTGATTTCTTTACCACACAAAGGTGTGTTCTAAATATGATTTGAGCTTAATAGTCTCAAACTAAATTGCTGTTTTACTAAGAAATAAATTATGATCTTTTAAATTACTATTTAATATTCTTTTAAATAGAACTTTTGCTAATATGGTAGCAAATAAATGAATGGTTGTTGTATTTGATGCTTAAGGCATCACACTTTATCTGATTTGTAACAATAAATATTGTAAAGAGCTGTTGTATGTGTGACGCCTGGGAAAACTTAAGCATTCATTTTAGATAATATTAAAAAAAATATTTAAAATAAAAACTATTGCTGGTCATGGAACTTATTGTATACTTATGGTCATTTTGTAATACTTTTCAAGGTTTTTGCTGATCTAAATTTTGATTAATATAAGGATGTTGGTTTAGTACTTAGATTAGGTAAAAGGTAAACTTTATAAATAGATTTGGAAAACTTGTTTTTTACTCCAGCAACATTTATATAACACGGATCTTATCTATAATATTAATAGGCTAGGCGATTTCTTGTGACTGATGTTTTGTTCTACCGTTTTATCCGGATTTTGACCAAACGTATATTATTTGAAAGGTATTTGTTTTTAGCCGTTTTGCAGATTTACAGATTTTTACATTTTTTCCCTTATTTTGAGTAAATTGCATTTAAAATTACTACTAACACATACATAAAATTATACAATGCTATGTGTGTGTTTCTTAAATTTGTTATTGTGTTTGTAATAAAAATTAATTTGTTTTTTGTGTTGATTTTTGAATTGCATATAATTGAATAGCATACTTTTAGGGTCTTTATTTAATGAAAAAATAAAATTTCCTAGAATTTGCGCTCGAATTTTTAGGGCTGGCATCTGCTAGTTATTATAATTCAGTTTCAAAATTAAGAAATTTTATTGAATTTTCAAAATTTCATGATAAATTTAAAAGTTCAAAATTAAATTAATGAAAAATTTAGTAATATTTTTAAAGGCAACCAAGTTTTTAAATTTTCTAAATGCAGCAATTTTCATATAAGTACACTACAGTGTATAGCAGGCGGAGGTACCGGCAATAAAAAAATAGTCAGTCTACAACTGCAGTCAACATTTACTCTGATAGTCAAACCGCTGTAAAATCCTTGTAATCAATATTCCTGAAAACGAGAAATGCCCTTAAGTGCCACACGTCCTTAAATGAGATGGCCAAGTAGTTCGATATCAGACTCATATGGGTCCCAAGGCATATCAATATACCTGAAAACTTCAAAGCTGATGAACTGGCAAGACAGGGTGCTACGTTATAGGTTCGAGCAGATTTGTAATGTGTTGGTACAGCCCTGAAATCGTGCAAGCTAGAACCTTGAAAGCGCGCAAGTGCGCTACTATCACCCCCACGTTAGGAGATTTCGACGGTATTTGCTGTTATCACTGGGCACTGCCGTATAGGGAGACACGCTGAACGCCTCAGGGTCTCCTAAAGTGACTTCTGTCGTAGCTGCATGGATGTGGAGGAGGGGGAGGGTATAGAAAATTTCCTTTGCTATTGCCCGGCGATCTCCAGAATAAGATTTCGATTATTGCAATCGTCGTTTCTTCACGAAAACGAAATGTGGAAATTTCACATCTCAGGTGCTTTATCAGGAACTCGAATTGGTTCTATGGTGGGGAATGAGGGGAACACCCATTCGTCCCTTGGTATTACGATGGACCCCAGAGTCTAAATGTGCTTATCCTTGGATAGCGGCCACTTCCAACCTAAATCTAAAACCTAAATTTATTTTAATTATACTGATTTTTGAATCCACGTGGTTGAAAAAAATCCCATTCTTCACTTTTGGATTTATTTAGTGAAAAATAAATTAATTTAATAAAAAATAAATTAATTTATTTATTGAATTTTTACGAGAAATTCTTTAAAATGACATAAAATACCTTATGTTATCTATATATTAATACGTGAAGGTAAATTTTTAGTTCCCTTGTTAAGAAATAGGCGGGCACAGAGGAGTGTGAAAATTGGCTTAGTTGTAGTTCATATGCAGGAGAAGCTGAGACTGATAAAATTTTTGTTTAAGCTGTCTTAAAAATATATTAAATTAAATTAAATGAAATATTTACAATAATTCGTTACACCCTGTTAATGTGAATGATTTAAATTATATATCAGACGCTCTGTGTTGAATCGTGATTTGTTGAAATTGATTAATATACCTTTAGGCTCATTTAAATATTCATAAATTTTTTATATATCGCACCTGTACCTCTAAAGTGAGTCAACTCAAAATTTTTCAATTTTCACTTTTTGCAAGAAAACGATACACAGTGGTCATATCTATCCACTGTAAAAATCTTACATCGATTTTTCTAGTCGTTTGCAAAAAAAATACAGTTGTAACCCTCTTTGTGTTATAAGACTAGGTTCTTTAGAATCCACTAAAAATACATATTTTGAGTTTCACCCAAAAAACTTGTTATTTTTGATGGTCACTGAAAAAAATCAAAAAAACAACTACTGTTGTATACTTATTATTCGCAATTCTTTGCAAAGAAACAACTGTTTTTAAACTTTATAGCAAATATTAAAAAAATAACCGTTTTTTGCCTCTACTGAAAGTTTATAAATTTTGAGTTGACTCACTTTAGAGGTAAAGGTGCGATATATAAATTAAAAAAGCATTGGAAGATAAAAATTGAATAAAAAAATAATATTTCCTAGAATTTGCACTCGAATTTCGAGTGCTGGGCTATATTAGTCAATATAAATATGCTAAAGACATTAAAATATTAAATAAGTAAAATCTGTCGTATTTTCATGTTTTACTTAAATGAGGTTTGTTTATGTCTTCGGAACACATTAGCCCTCTAGCTAAATTAGGTTTATATGCAACTAGGTTTTCACCCTATTTGTTATCATATTTTTAAATTACATCCCGGCAACAAATAACTTGGTTATATTAATAGCAACATGTTTATAGGATATAGTATATTTTTTTTTTACATTTTTAATTCTACTTAAGTCTGTTTAACTGCATATTAAATCAAAGCCTATCCATTGCGGTCAAACTTCAAAAGGGGCTCTCTTGCAGCATAAATGGCGGGTCAGGAATGTGTAAGCCATTTTGCTGCAGCATTTATGGTGTTTTTTTTGGCTTAAAATTTGTTTTTTTATTGTGATCATTGACAAACATTATTTATTTTTTTATTTTTTTATGATTGAGCGAAATAATATATCTTCTTTCATTTATGATTACTATCAGATTCCAGCGCTCGAAATTCGAGTGCAATTTCTAGGCAACTTTTTTTTTTCAACTTAGCCAATTCACAAACCAACACTTTTTTGGTTCATTATTTTTGTGAATGAAGAAAACAAACCTATTAATAATCACATTGATAAATTTAATAAACACACACATAGCATATGTATAATTCTATATATGTGTTAGTAGCAACTTTAAATGCGTTTACTCAAAATAAAGGAACAAATTTAAAAATCTGTACATCTGGTGAACAGCTAAAAAGAAATACCTTTCATATAATATACGTCTGGTCAATATGGGGATAAAACGGTAGAACAAAACATCGGTAACAAAAAATCGCCTAACCTATTAATATTACAGTTAAATATTGCTGAAACATACAAAAAAAAAACAAGAAGCATTTTAAATGTGAGCTTATTTTCGTTATTTAAAAGAAACGAGTGAGCAAGGGACACAAAAGTGTGCGACACATTTTTCTGCAATAGTTATTGGTTGTGTTGCAGAAGTTTTGTTGTTTACAGAGACCTTTAAACATATATTAATAAACATTTGTTATGTTTGCTGATCGTTTGCCAAATAAAATTTAACGAAACATGATTTCTTTTCATATTTATACCTTTTGGTTTAATAAAGATAAATGTTGCTGTTATATACAGGCACAATTTAAGCAACATTTTGAAAGTAAGCCATTTTTTAACATATAAAAAATAAAAAAAAAACCAATGAATAAAGTGAACAAATGAGGATAATAATCATTACTAGCAGATTCCAGTCCTCGAAATTCGAGTGCAAATTTTAGGAAATTTTATTTTTTCATTAAATATAGACCCTAAATGTATGCTAATTAATTATAGTCAATTTAGAAATCAACACAAAAAACAAACTCATTTTTATTACAAAAATATTAATAAATTTAATAAACACACACATAGCATTGAATAATTTTATGTAGTTAGTAGCAACTTTGAACTCAAAATAAAGGAAAAAATTAAAAAACCTGTAGATCTGCAAAACCGCTAAAAAGGAATACCTTTCAAATAATATACGTTTGGTCATAATCGGGATAAACGGTAGAACAAAATATCGGTCACAGGAAATCGCCTAGCCTATTAATATTATATATTATATAATTTTATTATTATTAGCAATATTTTGTTTAAAAAAAATAAGCTTAATGAGAGTTTAGTTATAATGAAATGAATCTAGCCAAACATTTTTTAGCAACTTTAGATATAGAAACGCTATTCAGCAACACATTCTTATATTATTTATTAATGAGACAAATTAAACTGAACAACCAAATCTCTTTTAGATTTATGCCTTTTGGTGTAATTATGATAAATTTTACTGTTAGTTCTTGGTAAAAATTTTCCAAAGAAAAACGGCTAAGTTGGTCACAATTTAAATGCAAACAAATAATTTTTGCAATTTTCTCCCAAAGTTTCGAAGCTTGTATGGCTTCCTCTTCAGGGGATGTCTTCATTTAATTGTCTTTTATGTTTTCTATTGCCCTAATTGTTTTTGTCATGTTTAATTTTTCCATTTACATTTCATATGTAAAAAATAAGACATGTCCGTTCATTTATTCTAAATGTTAGTTGATAATGTTGTTATATAAATACAAGTAAAATTTAAGCAACATTTTAATATGAACCAATTTTTGATATTTCAAATAAAAAAAACTAATTAATAAAGTGATTAATTGATGATACTAGACATTATTATATAAATTTATTATTATTAACATTATTTTATATAAAAAAAACTTGATGAAATTAACAATAATGAAATGAATAATGCCAAACATCTTTTTAGCAAGTGTAACCAGAGTAGGCAACAACTATAGAAATGCTATTCAGCAATACATTTGTATATTATCTATGATTGTCTTATTGAACCAAAGAATCTCTTTTTAAATTGATACCTTTTGTTTTAATAACGATAAATGTTGCTGTTATATACAAATAAAAGTTAAGCAACATTTTAAAAGTGAACCAATTTTTGAATTTTTTTAAAATATAAAAAAAGCTAATGAATAAGGTGGCTAATTGAGGATAATAGTCATTATTATATAATGTTATTATTATTAACATTATTTTAATTAAAAAAAAAAAACTTGATAAAATTCAACAATAATGAAATGAATGTTGCCAAACATCTTTTTAGCAAGTGTAACCAGAGTAGGCAACATATCTATAATATTAATAGGCTAGGCGATTTCTTGTGACTGATGTTTTGTTCTACCGTTTTATCCCGATTTTGACCAAACGTATACTATTTGAAAGATATTTCTTATTAGCTGTTCACCAGATTTACAGATTTATAAATGTTTTCCTTTATTTTGAGTAAATTGCATTTAAAGTTGCTACTAATACATACATAAAATTATACAATGCTATGTGTGTGTTTGTTAAATTTGTTAATCTGTTTGTAATAAAAATGAGTTTGTTTTTATGTTGATTTCTGAATTGGCTATAATTGATAAGCATACTTTTAGGGTCTTTATTTAATTAAAAAATAAAATTTCCTAGAATTTGCGCTTCAATTTCGAGGGCAATCTGAGGGAATCTGCTAGTTATACCCTATACCACTATGTGGTTTGGGTATAATGACTTTGTGCTACTGTTTGTAACAACCAAAAATATTTGACCTACACCCATCTTTAATTATACCGATCGTATCAGAATCACTATCTGATTCGATTTAACGATGTCCGTCCGTCCGTCCGTCTGTGTGTCCATATAAAGCTTTTAATCAAACTGCAGGTCGCAAATATGAATATATTTTGATGAAATTTGGTATGGGATGAACGCTATTGAAATTGGTGAGAATCGGTCCATGTTCAGACCTAGCCCCCATACAAATGACCCCTATGAAATCAACATATATTGCCATAAGATCCAAATTCTCATATAAATCTTAGTCAAATTGGGTTTGTGTGTATTAATTACATCCATTAATCAGTAGTCCAAAAATGATCCCTATTGGACAAATCTTAGTCAAAGGCCCCATATAGAGCTGCTTCCCGATCTTCACTTAAATCTATCAAAAAACAAAAATATTGTACTGATTCTTCTCAAATTTTGTTTGTATATATTTTTGCAAAATACAAGAGACTTTACGAGACATGGTCAGGATCGGTCTATTTTTGGGCTTAGTCCCCATATAGATATAGCATCCGATATGAACTTTTTCATATGTGCAGCCGCAAAAATTAATAAAAATCCTACTCAAATTTGGTTTATGCTTATTTTCTATATCCAGTTAGTTGGGCCTGAGAGATATGGTCTCTAAACGAATGGTATAGGGTATCGTATAGCCGATCTTACTTTTTTTTATTATTATTTATGATTGTCTTATTGAAATAAAGAATCTCTTTTTAAATTTATACCTTTTTGGTTTAATAACGATAAATGTTGCTGTTATATATAATTAAAAGTTAAGCAACATTTTAATAGTGAACCAATTTTTGACATTTCAAATAAAAAAAAACGAATGAAGTAATAACTAATTGAGGATGGGAATCATTATTACAAAATTTTATTATTATTAAAATTATTTTAATTTAAAAAATAAGCATGATGTTAGTTTAGCAATAATGAAATGAATGTTGCCAAACATTTTTAGCAAGTGTAACCAGGGTACGCGGCTTTACTTTTAAATCATAAAATTCTTCACATTATCCAACCAATCTACAATTCACAATAATTAATTTTAAAAGAGAAAATGGTTATAGATAATGGCAGAAATATGTTAAGTAAATTATATAAATTGTATTTTCTTTCAAATGTTGCTTAAAAAAATATCAAAATATTCTTCTCTTATATGTATATGTATGATATTTATATTGAAAGCCACCCGCAGAGTGCTAAACAATACGACTGTCACTCACACCTTGTCTTCAATTATTAATTATATATTACCTTTAATTAAAGTACATATATTTTGTTTTCTACCGCCATAAACGTGTCGGTATTATTAATGTTTTAACATGGATCATGCATTATTGATACATTTGTTTGGCATATGCATTTTTTTTTTGTTAATATTTATTATTAAGTGTTAATTAACTGCCACTGTTTATAATTGATTGATGTTGTTAATTGCTAGCAAATGTTTGTCGAATTTAATTTAAAATAAATTTAATTGTTTTACAATGTAATGCATTTTTTTGTCGAGATTTTTTTTTTATGCCGCCGTCTTAACTTCATTGACATATAAACTTTAGACATGTCTTGTGTGTGTATGTGTGTGTTCACTTAACCATTTAAGGTTTATGTCAGTTAGTGGTAAAAACAACTTACATGGTGGGCTAGTTTTGAATTAAAGAAATATGTAGATGGATGGTTTGGTTTACCTGTAAATAGACAAAAAAAATATAAAAGACACAAATAAGATTGGTTTATTGAATGGGGTAAAAATTTACAAATAAATAAAAATTTTAATGAGTTATATAATGCTAAAAAAATTTGTGTGTAACCTTATAAGCCAGAAAGATTTTAGTTTACTTAATATTATTTCGTTTAGTCTCTGGAATCAGAATGTCAACAGACTGTGTTGCTTTATAGGGTTTGTATAAATTTTTTAGTATAAAGATTAGGCTGACAGCCATTTTTTTTTTGGAATTTTAAGACATGCGGGTTGGATTATTGTGATACTGCATCTAATTCCAAAAAATAATATTTTGGACTTATTTTCTGAAATTAACCCGTTAATATAATTCTCGATATACAAATTTGTTTATGCTGTATTAGATATAAAAACGATATAATCACCCCTGTTCTTGAAACCACTATCACAAAAAAAAAACTCGTAAATGAAAAAATTCTTAAATCTAAGAGTTTTTTGCTGTTTTCTAATTTCAATAAGAATATTTTTTTCGTTTTAATTCACATAGAAATGCCCTTTTTTTCTACTAAGCAGGTCTTAAGAGATAAAAAAAACTAATTGATATTTAAACTTTAACATGTTTTTTATTGAACCTTGTCATTATTTTAAAAAATTAGACATTAATTTTATGAAAAAAAAAAAACGATTTTAAAAAACGTCCACATTTTGCGCTGATTTAAAAAAAAAAACCTCGTAATAAGTGGTCGATGTTAAAACACTTTTTGCGATGATGCTGTTCTATAACTATGTATAATAAAAACTTTTTATTTACACAATCTATTTTCCATTATAATTTTAATTGTAATTGAATGAAATTGAAGAACAAAAACAATTAAATGAACAAATAAATTGTTATTTTAAAAGAAAATATTTTTCTTTATACTTTTTCTATAAACTTAAGAAAAAAACATGCACAAAATACTTAAAAGTTTTTTGTGAAACTGAATAAAGAACCATATGGCATCTCGGTTTCTAGTTAACATATGTTCTTAACTCAAACATATCGTTCTTAACTCAAACATATGTTTCCATTAAATAAATAAAAAAAAGTGGTTTCAAGAAACCCAAAATTTCAATTTCATGTGATTTTAAATTCACTCTTATTCAAATAACAACGTTTCAAGAACAGGGCTCAATATTTTCATAAAATAACGAATAGATTTGAGGAATTTTATGAATACATTAAATTTGTTCTATTTAAAAAAAAACCTGACGAGGAAAATAAATATTTATAGATTTTTATATAGACTCATTTTGACATCAAGAGTACCCCACGGGTTAATTTCAGAAAATAAGTCCGGAATATTATTTTGTGGAATTATTAAAATATCAACAAGTTTTGTCAAAATCCTTCCACAAATATATATTATTTCGATATTTTGTTAAAAAAAAATTTAAATATCCTTAAATTTGACTTTTGACCTTAAAGGGGGACAATTTATATTGTTTCAATTTAACCTTAATTTCCAGGATTGAAAACGTATATCAAGTGGTATAATATTTTGACAAAAGATATTTTAAATATGAAAACACAAAAAAGATGTAGCGTAACAGTTGAAAAAGTATGAAAAATCAAATTTTTCTTCAAATCCGCTGAGATTAAAACGCTGGCCTCGCCAAATTAAAAAAGGGATACCTACAATATTGGGCATTTTTAATCAGATATACTTTGTCAATAAGACCATAAAGTCCAATCGTTGATTTCGAAAAATTTCTTGAACAAAATTTTTGAAAAAGTAAAATTGGTGGTTTTGAAGTAGTGCTAAAAAAATACGTACCGTTTTGACATTAATTTAGAACGGCATAACAATAGACGAGATACAAAATACTTTACTGAAGATCATATTGGTATCAGGAGAATGCAAAAATAATGTTGCTGTAAATTATTATTATTTTTTTTTTTAAATTTAAATTTTTTAGTGAATTTTTTTTTTTTTTTTTAAAGCCTAGTTCCGCGAAGCCGAGTGGCTTGTTTGTAGATTCTAATTTGGCTAGTTTTTTTTTTGTAGCGACAGACCAAAGCCTCTGGTGGGAATCGAACCCACGACCCGTGCATGATAGGCGAGCACACTACCTACTCACCTACCGGAGCGCTTATTTCAATGTCCTTCAAAATGTGAGCTCGATTTTTTTAATCAAGTGGTCTGCGACGCGTTAATTGCCTGCGAAACTTGATGTAACTTATCTGTTTTTCAACGGATAATAGATTTTGTTATTTTACTAGAAAGATAATTTACTCTAAATTATTAAATAATTTAATTGAAACGCAATTATTAATGTCAAAATTTTTGTGAAAAATGATTTTTTGATAATGTTTACAAATAAAATCATATTTGAACTTTGAACTAAATGCGATTCCAGAAAGCATTGTCCGATTTGGCTAAAATTTGCACACTAAATTTTACGATCCAGTGTCAAAATTCGACCAAAAAATTTTTTTCATACAAACCACTGTCACCCTAATATGGTAAAGCGCTTTGCAACATGTTTGATGTTTAATAAAACATGTTTCAAGATCTTTATACTTATTAAACGTATGCAAAATAGACACTTGAGTGATAAGTTTAAGAAGTAGTAATGTTTAGCAACTTGTTGCTAAGAACATACCAGTTATTTAATTA
This sequence comes from Cordilura impudica, assembly GCA_963682025.1. Taxonomy (NCBI): domain Eukaryota; kingdom Metazoa; phylum Arthropoda; class Insecta; order Diptera; family Scathophagidae; genus Cordilura; species Cordilura impudica. The sequence goes on along the minus strand of OY821521.1, from coordinate 23,792,545 downwards.
CAATTTCTTAGATATTCGAGTATATATGAACATATTAAACATTTATGTTTGGCAACATTTAGGCTTAAAATGTCTGTATGAAAAAGATTTTAACACGCTAAATTATGTTTGCATTTTTCTTTCAATTTCAAAAACGGTCTGCAATATGATTGACGTTTTGAAATACATGATTCAATGATCTGACCAAATAATAAAATGTATACAAAAACAGTCAATGAATATTGCAGAAATCCAGCCGAAACATGACTAGCTTTTTATATATGTTGCAAGAGAACTCGAGCAACAAAGATACACAAAAAAGTAAGCTTAGTTACTGGAATCAGAAAGTCATCAGATTGTTTATATACATTTTTATGTATAAACATATATGGTAAACAATCTGCAACATATATAAATGTTTTTGAAATAGACAATGAATGTTGTATAACAGTGTTTGATACATATCTGGCTTTTTTGCTATATTGCAAGAGAGCTCTTAATAGTACTTTAGCGATGTGTAGGCCTTGAATAAACTCGAGTTGCTAAATTTTACAGATTTGTTCCGTTTAATATTACCATTTTTGGATTATTCGCCAATAAATTTCTTTCATATTTTTTATACTCTTCATACCACTGTGCAAGGGTAATGCATAGAAAAATTAATTTTCGATCCTAAAAAGTATATACTTTATTGATATATGTTATCGATCCTTATAACAACTCTAGATAATATAACGATGTCTGTCTGTCCGTCTGCCTGTCTGTTGAAATCAAGCTCATTCACAAAATCAACAATTTATCTGGGTAAGCCTAGGATACTATTGTTTATCATAATTTTGAGCAGGTCGATATTTAAAATGGGATATATCGAATATCGCTATACTTCAAGATATGGCCCAATATGTAGAGATCCTGTTAAAAATGCTGAAAATTTAGTGTTTTCTAATATTTTGTTTACATCTGTTAAATAAGTTCTGTGGTTTTCTGGAATAACCGCGTATGTCCATTTTTTGTCAGTTTTGAGTTGACGATGCCAAATATATTAATTTTTAACGCTCTTTACATGTGTTAAATTAAAAAAAAAAATATTGACCATTTTTGAGTTTTTTCTTTAAATAACGACGTAACTTAAATGTTTATTAAATTAATTTGCAGCACTATCGACGTATGTCAACCTACGTTTGATCGCTGGCAAATTATTTTCTCAGAAAACGACACATAGCGACATACGTTGTTATTAATGAAAAAAAAAATGCAAAATAACTTTCGATTATTTTTCAGTTTATAACTTGTAAAAACTTGTGTGTTTATTTCTGTTATTTTTTGTCACTATTATTCTTGATACGTTGTTATATTCTCATCCTAAGTCCCGTTAACTTTTTGTTGACGAACAAAAAAATCCATTTTCAAGCAACAACAACTTATCTCTACATGGGTGGTTGCATTGGGAGATTTCTTTTTCAAAGAAAACGACGTTTGTCGACATAAGTTTTGTTATCTGCACACACTTTAAGTGTTATTTACATATTGTTTATTTCGTCCTTCTCTACGATCTATTCCTCTGAAGATTTTTGACTCAAAATTTTATATAAAGTATTTATTGCCCATATCTACAGGACTGTCAAATAAAAAGCTCTAAAAAGTTTATATCGAGCCCATAATTTCAAATATAACTTTTTTTTTGGGCTCCCCTGAACAGTTTGATTTTATGACATACGCGCTTATTCTAGAAAACCACAGAGTTCAGGTGTTGATGTAAATGTAAAATACGGGTAGAGGGTGTTAAAAATTCGACATAGCAAAATTTAAGTATTTTACTGGTTTCCTCTAAAAAAGGATATATTGTGAACTCAAAATAATTATGAATTGGATAAAACTTGAGTATTAATCAAAATTCTCTGTTTAGATAGATAGATAATTCTTTAGTTCATTTTATATAATTATTTACAATAAAATTTATAAGTTAAATTGAAATGTTGAACTTACGACAGTGACGTTACGCCGTCTGTCGGAGGTTTAATTTTTCCTTTAAATATATGTAAATATAAATATAAAAAAAAATTTTATTTTTTAAAAATTGTTTAGATCGGTATTAACTTCATATCTGATAAGGCATTGATAATACAAGTTACTAAATTACTCCAGTTTTCATCTCCCACATCTTTTAAAGCATTTATAATTTCATTCTCCGTTAAAATCACTTTTCCAAAAAATCTTTTCCTATATTCTTTTAAAATCGGACATCTTCCCAAAAAGTGGGTTACATTTTCAACTTCATTTAGATTACATAACGAACATTTATTATTAGAATTGTTTCTGTTAAAATAATTGCCATTTAGAACAATAAGCCCACATATTGCTTTGAATATCCATGATATCTTGCTTCTTCCATATATTTCTTTAAAATATGCTTTGCCAATGTTTTGGTCGAGCGACTTGCATATCCTTGTATTGCTTTGCAAAGACTTTATCCACATTTTTTGGTGGTTATTATTTCTAATCTGGCTTAACAAATTAGCAAAACCATCAGAGCAGAGATTTGTATTCAAGTTTTCTATCGTCCACTCTACATAGTGTCTACCTAGTGCATTTAGATCTTATATAGGTATCTCAAATGCAAATCAAGCGTATACAGATGACTACTGTCCAAACCGGCTTCTAACATTATACAGTAGGTGGGTGTGCAGTAGGGTGGCCCTTCGTTATATGGGGCAAAAAAAAAGTGTTAAAAGTAAGGGTCTTACCCCCCAGAAATATGTGAATGGCCAAAAAACTGGGAAATACGAAGTTTTGGGCCAATCGAAAGATGTTTAGAGGTCGCTCAAAGCGATTGAAAATTGAAAATGTGTTTATATGGTGAAAAAATGAATTTTTTTCAGTTTTTGGTAAATTTTATGAATATTAGAAACATTTTTGTTCTACATGAAAAATTATTCGATATAAAGAGACAATTATCTATTCAAAAAGGTATAAAAGTTTTAATTCGGTTTAGAACCAGCCCAGTAATAAATAATACCCCAGACCACTAAAGTGTAAATTATTACTTCCCCGAGAAATTCGAGGACACATCATAAATATTTTTTAAATTAATTACTACGATATAATTTTTTTACTTAAAACACTCAAGGTTATGAGATATGGAATAAGATTTTTTTATTAGATGTCGTAAACCTGTCCTAAGATGATGTCACATGCGAACAAAATTTTTGGGATGTTTTTGAAATCTCCAATTTAGAACTTCAAAAATTTTTCTTCAACAAAATCGAGAAAATTGGGGAAAAAAGTTCATAGAATTGTTAAATATATCTTATGTTATTAAAATAAAAAAAAAATAAAAATATCCCCCGACACACTTGAGTATGGCAACCAATTGATTTTTTCGGATTTCGAAAAAACTGTGTTTTTTGGTAATAACACGGCTTAGTTGCTGTCATAAAATATTTAAAATTGAAAATTAGCTACTTCTGTAATGTTAGTTGTTTTGTTTTATCATCGTTACTCAAGGTTGCCAAAAAAAAAAACTTTTTGGACATCATTAACCCATGCAGACCTGCGGCCCAAAATGACCCCAATTTTTTTTTGCATTTTTTTTTTAATAATCAAAAGCCAAGTATACCTTGTAAGTATACATTGTAAAGTAAAGTAAATTTAGGCTTATTTACTAACTTAAAGTTCACATTGCAAAATTTGGGGTTTTTTGGGGATATTTTTTGAAATGAAATATCAATAAGCAGTGCCAACAAGCCTGGTAAAAACCGGAAAATTAAATTTCACATTTCATATTCTTAACACCCTAGTCACAATAAAGTATTTGTTTTAACAAAAACAATTGTTATAAAAATAATTCATATGCACTCTTCTGTAAATAAATAAAATATATAAATATGTAAAATATGTAAAATATGTAAATATGTAAATATGTAAAATAAATAAACAAAATATTTCATAATATTTCATATCGCATTTCCTAAAATTAATTAGTAGTAAGCAAAAAACTTACTTCTTTTGTAAATTAAAAAAAAAAAATTGGGGTCATTTTGGGCCGCAGGTCTGCATGGGTTAATGATGTCCAAAAAGTTTTTTTTGGCAACCTTGCGTAACGATGATAAAACAAAACAACTAATTACAGAAGTAGCTAATTTTCAATTTTAAATATTTTATGACAGCAACTAAGCCGTGTTATTACCAAAAAACACAGTTTTTTCGAAATCCGAAAAAATCAAATGGTTGCCATACTCAAGTGTGTCGGGGGATATTTTTATTTTTTTTTTTATTTTAATAACATAAGATATATTTAACAATTCTATGAACTTTTTTCCCCAATTTTCTCGATTTTGTTGAAGAAAAATTTTTGAAGTTCGAAATTGGAGATTTCAAAAACATCCCAAAAATTTTGTTCGCATGTGACATCATCTTAGGACAGGTTTACGACATCTAATAAAAAAATCGTATTCCATATCTCATAACCTTGAGTGTTTTAATTAAAAAAATTATATCGTAGTAATTAATTTAAAAAATATTTATGATGTGTCCTTGAATTTCTCGGGGAAGTAATAATTTACACTTTAGTGGTCTGGGGTATTATTTATTACTGGGCTGGTTCTAAACCGAATTAAAACTTTTATACCTTTTTGAATAGATAATTGTCTCTTTATATCGAATAATTTTTCATGTAGAACAAAAATGTTTCTAATATTCATAAAATTTACCAAAAACTGAAAAAAATTCATTTTTTCACCATATAAACACATTTTCAATTTTCAATCGCTTTGAGCGACCTCTAAACATCTTTCGATTGGCCCAAAACTTCGTATTTCCCAGTTTTTTGGCCATTCACATATTTCTGGGGGGTAAGACCCTTACTTTTAACACTTTTTTTTTTAAGGGCCACCTTAGTGTGCAGTCTGGTAACTTAAAAAATTTTTGAATAAAAAATATCTGCAATTTGTCAACTTCCTCAAAGAGCGGCCTACTCCATATTTGTGCCGCGTAGCTCTGGATGGATCTACAGAGAGCTTGAAATAGCCTTCACTTTGCTTCCAGAGATATATGGGTTTTACATAAGTATGTATTCCAGGTTGCCATTATACTATTTTTGGCTGAATTATTTTCTCGTTTCTAAATGTTTTTTAAAATTCAGCTTTGGTGTAAGCAGGACTCCAAGGTAGCAGTACTCATTTACCATTAAAATTTCGTTTCCATGATAAGTCAATTTCTCGTTTCTGGACAATCTAAGATTTACTTCCATACCCCAGGTTTCACAATATAATTCCAAATTATTTATAATTTTTTGTAATACGGCTGTATTATCGGCTAGTATAATTATATCATCTTCATATAAAAGTAATCTGATATTCAACCCATCCACATATAGTCCACCTCCAAGGCAATCATGAAGGTCATTCAAATATATAGCAAACAATAACGGGGACATTAAACAGCCTTGTTTTACTCCTGAGTAAGTAAAAAATTTTTTGAAAAGCTATCTCCTGTCCAGACAACTGAGCTTGTATTTGCGTACAATTTTTCAATAAAATTGATCAGCTTCAAGGAAATTCCAAAATGGCGAAGTTTATACATTAAGAGCTTTCTTGACACCTTGTCAAATGCTGCTCTGAAATCTACGAAGAATGCATACACTTTTTTCTTCTCCTCTAATTTAAGATGTATTATTGATGTGAGATTATATAAATATATTATCAGTCGTTGAATAGTTTTTCCGAAACTCAGCCTGGTGTTCTGTAAGCATGTTGTTATTTTCAACCTATTTTGATAATCTATCATTTAGGATTCCTATTGTATAATTTTCGGGAAAATTCCTATCTCCTTTCTTAAAAATGGGGTATATTATGGTTACTTCAAATACTTTATCTACATTGCTGCTGTTCTATATATTGTTAAAAACTTTAGCCAATTCTTCTAAAAACTCATTAGTGGCATTATAGTAAAATTGCTAGGGTATCCCATCAATTCTCTATTTCAACAGATTTTCCTCATAAATCTATAATATTAATAGGCAAGGCGATTTCTTGTGATCGATGTTTTGTTTTACCATTTTATACCGATTTTGACCAAACGTATATTATTTGAAAGGTATTTCTTTTTAGCCGTTTTACAGATTTACAGTTTTTAAAATTTTTTCCTTTATTTTGAGTAAATTGCATTTAAAGTTACTACTAACACATACATAAAATTATACAATGCTATGTGTGTGTTTATTAAATTTGTTAATGTGTTTGTAATAAAAATGAGTTTTTTTTCTGTTGATTTGCAAATTGGCTATAATTGATAAGCATAACTTTAGGGTCTTCATTTAATTAAAAAAATAAAATTTCCTAGAAATTTGCACTCGAATTTCGAGTGCTAGAATCTGCTAGTTTCTAATAAAACTACCAAGCAACTAGCAAGCAACTTGATGTCAAGTATTGAAATAATTTCTCTCATGCTTATTTAAATACCGCTTAAGTTAAGATTCTTATAATTATAATAAATAACCTTGCTCGTAATTGACCACAATTAATTAGTTGTAATTTTATTACATACAATTTTACAATTATAGTTTACCATTTAAAAACGAACATAACAATAAAATATATAAATAAAATCAATTATAATTATCAAATCTTAAGGTGGCACTTGACATGAGAGTTTACATGGTAAATGTAAATACTTATGGGAAACGTAATTATTACAATTGTCGTGAGAACTAAATATAAGAAAAATAAAAATAACATTTAGATTTATTTATTTGTATTTTAATGATTTTGAAGGTTAATTGAAACTTAATATTTCAAACACATATAAGCGGGGAAGTTATTAAATGAGATTTTATACGCTAAAGTTATATTTACAAAACCGCAAGTGACTTTTGTAATTAATAGAATCGTCTATAATTTTATATAGCTTTTTGTTTTATGAAAAAAGAATTTATAATGGAAACAATTCAAATAGGTAGATGGGTGTGTTAAGCCTTATATAGAATTTTCTTTAGTTAGTAATAAATTAAAATAAATCATCAGTTTGAAGTTTGCTGTCATTAAAATAAATAAATATGCATATATAGTCGATGCATGTTGCAGAAAAATATGTCTGATAAATTTCTATGTTTATATGTTGCAATAGAGGACTTAACGACCTGACGTATAGATGGCGACAGCAGTTTGAAAATATTACTTTGGTGAAAAGTGGCAACCGTATAAAACATATGATTTAAGCTTCAAGGGTCACCTTGTTTAGTATTTATTTGAAGCCATCAGAGGTAAATGATCTCAGTGGATTCAATGCTTTCATTTGAAAGGTCCAATTAATATTAAAGCTGAGCTAGATTCTAGTCTGGGGGGTTTTCTCACTCATTTACGACTATGAAATATTGGGTGGCAAGTTCTTAACGAGGCCATATGAGCTGCCAAGACGAACACTGTAGTGGTCGACCAATTGAGGTGGCCACTACCGAAAAGGTTAAGGACACATAAAATGGTACTGCATGATCGTCGGCTGAAAGTGCATGAGCCAGCTGAAATGATAGGCGTTTCAAAAAGTGTTTTACATCGCATATTAACTGAAAATTTGGAGAAAAGGAAGCTGACCCAAAGATGGGTGCCACGTTTGCTCACATTTTTTTTGCATAGATTTGTAACCATGGAAGAAACATAGGTCCATAGGACCTGAGGCAAAGGTACAGTCAGGACAGTGGACTGAAATGGGAGAATTGTGTCCTAAGAAGGCAAAGAGAGTTCCATCTGCAAGCAAGGTTTTGGCGTCTGTTTTTTGGGATGAGTGTGGAAAAATTTCTGTCGAGATTGCCATCTGCAGGCAAGTTTTTGGCGTCTGTTTTTGGGATGAGCGTGGGAAAATTTTAATCGATTATCTTCAAAAAGGAAAAACAATAAACGGCGAGTATTATGCTAAACTATTGCAGCATTTAAGTGATGAAATTAAGGAAAAAAGGCCGCAACTGCGAAAAAGAATGTGTTGTTTCATCAAGACAATGCACCAGTTCACACATCCACTATTGCGATGGCCAGCATCCTTGAATTAATGTTCGAATCGCTTTTTCTCGCACTTTATTCGCCAGATTTAGCTACCTCGAATTTTTCTATATTTCCAAACGTGAAAAAATGGCTCGATGGTAAAAGTATTGCCAGCAATGAAGAGGTAAAGTCTGCAGATGATGGCTATTTTCAAGAGCTACACAGTCCTTCTATAAACAGGTTAATGAAGCTATTGAATGTCTTTGGGAATTTTGTTGAGAAATAAAGAAAATTTCTCTCAAAATTTTGTGTGTGTTCTCTGCCAGGTCGGCTATTTCTACGACAGCCCTCGTATGTTTGAAATTGGGTGTGAAAGCAACTTTTACTGAAATCAAACGGTGTTTCTATTAAGTTGTGTTAAATATATGTTTGTGTATTAAAGAAAACCATACTGCCAACATTTTCAAGAATATTTATAAGAAATGATGTTAAACATAAATACCTTAATATTAATAGGCAAGGCGATTTCTTGTGACCGCTGTAAGTTTGTCAGTTTTAATGCTATTTCGACCAAACATCCCTCATTTGAAAGGTATTTCTTTTTAGCTGTCCACAAGATTTACAGATTTTTACATTTTTAAAATTTTTTGGAGTAAAACGCATTTAAAGTTGCTACTAACACATACATCAAATTAAACAATATTGTGTGTGTTTTTATTAAATTTGTTAATGTGTTTGCAAAAAGCTTTGTGTTGTATTTAAACATAATTTTGCATATAAACCAGTAACGACAATGACGAAAAAAAATAATTTTGGAATAAACCAATAACGCCAATAAAAAGTGTTGAAATTGGAATAAGCTAAAATTGGTTAGCATACCGTTAGGGTTTTATAAAATAATTTATTAAATGAAAAAAAATAAAATTTCCCAGAACTTGCACTCGAATTTCGAGAGCTGGGATCTGCTAGTATAATATAATATTATTATATAATACTATTTATTTTTAGACTTGTTTTACAAAAAACAAAAATAACATTTTTCGTGATTTTTTATGCGATACTTTTTACCAATGATGCATAAAGTGTGGCCCGAGAGCTGTTTTTATTTATTTAGGTTTTTTTTTTCAAAATTAATAAAATATGTACATGCATAAAAAAGTACGTATTCAAAACAAATTGTTCTAAAAATTATTTACAACTTACAGTAAATATAATAGCAATAAACATTCATTTCTTGAGAATTTACATACTTATAAAAATATGATTTGATTTAAACAAGTAATTTTTATTATACATAATAGCAAATATATACAAATTTCAACAATAATATCAAAATTCAAAATTATTCATACTTGTTTACAGATATTGTGCCTTGATTCAAATACAAACATAAATCTACAGAAAATTAACATTCAAAAAAATGCATACTTGTTCACAGATGGTATATTTTGATTCAATAAATTTGAAAAAAAAATGTTAGAAAATATATATATATATATATATGGATCGCCGACCTGAAAGCTATGAGTGCGCAAAAATATTTGAAAAGAAAAATTTTGCAGGAAAAGAGAAAGTTTCAAAATGCTTGGGAACATGCCTATCAATTTATTGAAAAAAAAAAAATTGACAGGATTTTTGTTTGATATGTAATTTTACTATATCCTCCTTAAAAGTTTGAAATTCAAAATGCCATTGTGACTTTTCAAAAAAATAATCCATCTAAATTTATCAAGTGAACAACAATCTTCTCAAATGAAAAAAAATCACCAAACAAAGTAAATTTTAATATGAAGGCAGTTTTAAAATATCTTGGAACATTGCTAAAGCCAAGCGGCCTTATACAGAAGGCAATTTTATTTCTAAAAAAATATATATAATTGACAATTGATCCAAATCTATAATATTAATAGGCTAGGCGATTTCTTGTGACCGATGTTTTGTTCTACCGTTTTATCCCGATTTTGACCAAACGTAAATTATATGAAAGGTATTTCCTTTTAGCCGTTTTTGCAGATTTACAGATTCTTAAATTTTTTCCTTTATTTTGAGTAAATCGTATTCAAATTTGCTACTAACACATACATAAAATTATACATATGCTATGTGTGTTCTATTGAATTTGTTAATGTGTTTGTTAATGAGTTTGTTATCTTCATTCACAATAATAATAAACCATAAAAGTGTTGGTTTGTGAATTGGCTAATAAAGCTGCCTAGAAATTGCACTCGAATTTCTAGCGCTGGGATCTGCTAGCAATGATAAACTGTTAAAATCTATTTTTAATATTCCGACATAACGATATATGATGTCACGTCGAATTTCAGATATCCACAATCATTTAACAAACCCCATGTAATATGATATAAAGGATTGTGTTGCATTTAGTTTAGGATTTTAAGAATCCACTGGCAATAGAGATCATCCCCAATTAGCAATATTTATTCGGTTTTTTAAAAGAAGATGCTGTTGTACAAGAAGAGTTGCTATATTTAATTGCTTTGAAAGATACAACAAGAGGTATTAAGTCAGCATTTGATTCTGGCATTCCTTTGTGGTCAATGCAAAAACTAGTTAGTGTTTCCACTGATGGAGCTCCATCAATGGTTGAAAAAACAATGGGTTTTTAGGTCTCCTGAAGAAAGATGCAAACATTCCAGTCCTCATTGCAGTACAATTGCATTCTCCAAAATATTTTAATTTTAAAAATGTGTTTACTCCAGTGGTAAAAGTCGTATATTTTATATAAAAACAATTAAGAAAATTATAGTCGATCTATACCGACTATACGATACCCTCAACCATACTTTTGGAGATCCTATCTCTTAGGTCCAACTAATTAGATATAGAAACTAACGCAATTCGTCTTTGGAATATTATCCCACCAATTATTAGGGCAACCAGCAACGCGTTACACTTTAAGAAAAGAATTTTTGAGTATTACTCTTAATATTTTTACTTCAAAATTAAATCACACATTAATAAATTTTTTATTTTTTGTTTTTATTAATTGTTATTTAATAACTTTCCAATGTTTAATAACTGTTACATTGTATGACTCTATCTATCATGATATTTATAACATATGTTTAAAATTATCTTATAGCATTATTTTATTTTTATTTTTCTCTATGTTTTTATTTTTATACTTCAAAAAAACTTACATTTAACAATGTCTGTACTTCTACTACTTTAAGACTCATGTTTTGCTGTAGATGTTACCAAAATGAAATAAATAAATAAATAAAAATAGTGGCACTTAATTTTTTTGCCTTCGCATATGAAAATCTTCCTATCAGATGCTATATTTATATGGGGACTAGGTCGAAAAATGGACCGATCCTGACCACATTTGGTAAGGTCACTTTCAAAAACGTATACAAACCAATTTTGAGAAAAATCTGTGCAATGTTTTTGTTTTTCGATAAATTTAAGTGAAGATCGGAAAATAGCTTCCTATGGGGGCCATGACTAAGAATTGTCCTATAGATTTTGTTTTGGGGCTACTGATAAATGGATTTAATAAACATACAGAGACCCAATTTGACCGAGATCTATATGATAAGTTGGATCTTAAAGCAATTTAAGTCAATTTCATAGGGGTCATTTGTATGGGGACTAGGTCTGAACATCCATAGATTTTAACCAACTTCGATAGCGTTCATAAGGCCGATTGAAGTTTTCATACCAAATTTGATCAAAATATATTCATATTTGCGACCTGTAATTTTATTACATGGTTTACATGGACACACGGACGGACACCGACGGATAGCCGGGCATCGCTAAATCGACTTAGAAAGTGATTCAAAGTCGAGCGGTATAAATGATGGGTCTAGGTTACATATTTTTGGTAGGTATAAACATCAGCACAAAGCCATTAATCCCCGACCATAAAGTGGTATAAGGTATAACAAAAATATTCCTAGCAACATGTGTACAGTTACAATATGGTTTTTAAAATAATTTAATTCACGCAAATAAAATTTTTCTAATAAATATTTTCCGGAATAAATTTTTCCGAAATACTGAACAAATTTATGATGCAAAATTCGCAAAACTATTTACAAGACAAATTCCAATTCTTAGAAAATATTTTCTGCCACATTTTTGTGATCAACAATGTGTCTCAACAATTTCTCAAGTTCTCTTTCATACAAATCTGACTAATAATACGTACACAAAGCAGAGTTCAGAAAAAAAACATACACTGAATAAAAAATTCGTACATATATGTAAACAAACATAGCTCAGCCCAACAAACACATATTTTTACTTTCATATCAATTATGTGTGTTTCAAAATTTTGCACGGTACCCAACATAATCATGACTGTGTTTCGTTTTAGTATTTCATTATCTACACGAATATTTTTCTATCGTTAAGTTCGTTTTCTTGCACGTGTACTGCAAAAAAATAGAACATGTTCTTCAACGCGTACATCTAAAAATTAAAACATTATCAACTCGCGATCGGAAAAATCTGAAACACCCCTATAATAACGACAACAATTGTTTCAACCAAATTTATAAAAAAAATCTAAAATAATTCAGTAGTACTCTAGTTATAAAAAAATAAAAATAAAAAGATAATAATAAAAATAAAAATAAAAAATAAAAATAAAAAGATAGTAATAAAATAGAAAACAGAGAAATTTTATATGTTGCTGATAACTTATACCCTGCTTCCATAACACAATTCGTCACAGAAGAACGAAAATTTGTGTGTATTTTGTTTTTGTTCTTCATACAAATTTTCGTTCGTCTGTGACGGATTGTGTTATGGAAACAGGGTACTAATTTAGTTTTTTTTCCAATCGCAAGTAAGTAATATTACAATTTTTAGATGTACGCGTTGAAGAACATGTCCTGTTTTTTTTTAGCAGTACGCGTGCAAGAAAACGAACTTAAAACAAAGCTACACTCGAATTGTGTGGTTTATGTGTGTTCGAAACAAAAAATACGCGATAGACAAATGTTCGTGTAGATAACGAAATAGTAAAACGAATCACAGTCATGATTGCGTTGGATACCGTACAAAATTTAATAACACACATAATATGATATGAAAATAAAAATATGTGTTGGCTGCTTTAGAACAGAACATTGTGTGTTTCATGTGTGTATTTTCTGAATCTTGACACAAAGTGAACCTAATCAAAGCCTAGTTCGCTCAAACTTCGAAAAGTTTTTTCTTGCAACATATATATATGGGGACTCCTGAAACATGTATTTTTGTACAACAGTCATGTTGCAGACCATTTTCCCATTTATGTTTAGACGAATAAAAAAAAAACGTACACAAACACTGTTGAGCAACATAATTTCTGTGTAAAAAAAAAATTAAACGAAAAAATTTAACTTTTCGACTGAATTTGCTGCTAATTGCATAATATTGTTTTATCAACAGAAATTTAGTTGAATGAATACAAATTGCAATGCAAGGAATTCGGTAGCCATACCAAATCTGTTTTCTCTGTGTGAACATTCTCAAAGAATTTTATCATTATTACTTCTTAGAATATATTAAGCTACTTGTCAGGTATGAAATTTGTTTTTTGAAAAGGCATTTTTTCAGACGTTTAATAGTTTTTCTAAGAAAAAAATATGCCATAGACTTAAAAAGAAGTAAATTGCTTTGAAAATTTTTGTCAATTTGGTTTATAAAGATCTTCAAAATTAATTCTACTGAGAAATTAATAATAGATATGAGTTGCTGTTTGCTTAAATAAATTTGTTAATTTAAGTAATTTACAAATGTCCTACAATAAGTCACAAATAAAACAGCCCAAAAGCTTGACCCCTGCTTATTATGAAATATATTGCATATTAGTTTATCAATCATAAGAAGATTACCTCTTTATTAAAATAGATACAAAATAATTCTGTTATTAGCAACATGTTTAAAAAACATTTAGTTTTATAAAGGTTGTGAGATCCAGTGAATAATATTGTCGATATCCCACGTAAATCACATTTACTTCAGCGTAATCTGCCTCTGTCTGTCGTTATGTCTGCTTAGCTTATCGATAATTGCAGCAAGTGATTTCCGAACAATTTTACTCAGTTAATTATAAGATTAAAGCCTACAACAATGATGAAACTTCAAATGTAAATAAAAACTTTAAGAAATATTTGGATTATAAAATGTAGAACACAAGTCAGATTAAAAAAAAAAAGATGAACATATTGATTATTGAAATGAAATCATGGGCAAACTACACAACAACTTAAGTAATGAGGCTGATATGGTGAATTTCTGGGCAATATTATTAGTAACAGCTAATACTGTTGTTATTGTTGATTCTATTGCTGTTATTATTTTATGAGTTCAAACATTCTTAGAATAGGAGATTTGCTTTATAACGTTAGCAGTACAGCAAGTTCGGGGAAATTCCAAAGTAATTTCATTATTATTTAGATTTTGCTTAACTGACAGTAATGCTATTTATTTGTTCATTATATGTTTAAAACAATTTAGCTGAGTTTAACTTGTTAAACTAGTCGTAGAAAAAAAAAATAATAATAAAAAAATCACTGAAATAAAATCCCACTTTTAAAGGTGTTTTGTTTTTATTTTATATTTGCCACAAATTTGTTAAGCAAATGTGCAAAGTTTTAAATGCAAGTATCAAATTACACCATTTCCTATTACTCGGCAGCTTAAGAGGCTACTTATACGGTTTATAATCTATCGAAATATGCCCACTGGAGAGTTATATAATTGGGAAACTTTGGTTAAATAATACATTATCAACGCTTTGTGATATCGAAATTTTTTAATAAATGAGTATAATAATTAAATTATAAAACAATATAATTATACTCATTAAATCCGATTTTCCGGCTAACGACAAAGTCAAAACCGTATGTAATATTCTTAAAATTATGTAATTTTTTATTATATCTTTGTAATAAATTTTTAAAAATAAAGAATTACTACTTCTACTATACCCACAGGACTGCGGAAGGGCACACTTGCTAAAAAACTAAATTTTCTACAAAAAAGCAGCTTTCTTTAATAAAAGTACTTTTTTCAGAAAAAATAAGTACCTTTTTTGAAAAAAAATCCCTTTAAAAATTACATTTTTAAAAGTACCTTTTCTTAAAAAAAGAACTTTTTCTCAAAAGTGCAACTTTTCTTTTAAAAATTACTTCTTCGTACAATAGCACCTTTTCTTAAAAATTACTTTTTCTTAAAAATTACATTTTCTTTAAAAAATATATTTTCTTTAAAATGTATTTTACCTTAAATAATTATATTTCCAAAAAAAGAACCTTTTTTAAAAAGTGCATTTATTTAAAAAAAATCCTTTCCTTAAAAAAGTACCTTTTCATAAAAAAGTACCTTTTCATAAAAAAAGTACCTTTTCATAAAAAAGTACCTTTTCATAAAAAAGTACCTTTTCATAAAAAAGTACCTTTTCATAAAAAAGTACCTATTTTTAAAAAGTACCTTTTCTTAAAAAAATCACCTTTTCTGAAAAAAGTACCTTTTCTTAAAAGAGAAAATACTTGAAAAAAATATTTTTCTTGAAAAAAGTGTTTTCAATTTCAAGTGCAGCTTAAAAAAGTAAACATTCTTAAAAAAGTACCTTTTCTTAAAAAGTAAGATTTCTAAAAAAGTGCGTTTTCTTAAAAGAGGACTTACTTCAAAAAATTACTTTATTTATAAATTATTTTTTTTTTAATTAAAAATTAAAATTTCTTAAAAAGTACCTTTTTTAACAAGTAAATTTTTTTTAAAAATACCTTTTCTGAAAAAGTGCCTTTTCTTGAAAAGTGCCTTTTCTTGAAAGAGTGCCTTTTCTTACTGGAAAAATTACATTTTTTAAGTGTATTTTCTTAAAAAAGTAAAATTTTTTAAAAAATTACTTTTTAAAAGTATATTTTCTTAAAAATTTATCTTTTCTAAATTACCTTTTATAGATTACTTTTTCTTTGAAAGGTATATTTTCTTAAAAGAAGTAGTTTTTTTTATTAATATTTTCTTAAATTTCTTAAACAGTAGTTTTTTTAAAAATTAATTTTTTTTAAAAGTACCTTTTCTTAAGGTAATGAAAATTACTTTTTTAAAGGAGTACCTACTTTCTTTTAAAACAGTACCTACAAAAACTACTTTTTTTAAAAGCGTATTTCGTTAGAAAAGTACCATTTTTTAAAAAGTACTTTAAAAAAAAATAAACCTTTTCGTATAAAAACTATTTTTTGCTTAAAAAGTACATTTTTTTAAAAAAGTACTCTAAAAAAGTAAATTTTCTTAAAAATGTACCTTTTTTCAAAATAGTACCTTTTTTTGTAAAAAAATAACCTTTTCTTAAACAAGTAAATTTTCTTAAAAGAATTAAATTTTTACTTTGGAAAGTTATTCTTTGAAAAGTATATTTTCTTAAAAATTTTTGATTCCTTAAAAAAATGCCCTTTTTACAAGTAACTTATTTTAAAAAATATCTTTTCCTGAAGAAGTGCCGTTTCTTGAAAAAGTGCATTTTCTTAAGAGAGTACCTACTGGAAAAAAATACTTTTTTTTTAAAAGTGTATTTTCTTAGAAAAGTACCATTTTTTTTAAAAGTACTTTTTTTAAAAGTACCTTTTTTTAAAAATTTACCTTTTCTTAAAAGTTAACCTTTTCGTATAAAAACTATTTTTTCTTAAAAAAGTAACTTTTCTTATAAAGGTAAATTTTCTTAAAAATCTCCCTTTTTCAAAATAGTACCTTTTTTTAAAAAAATTACCTTTACTTCAAAAAGTACATTTTCTTAAAAGAGGACCTACTCCAAAAAATTCCTTTTTTTAAATTGCTTTTTCTTTGAAAAATATATATTCTTAAAAAATTAAAATTTCTTAAAAAAGGAACTTTTTTACAAGTAACTTATTTAAAAAAATATCTTTTCTTGAAAAAGTGCCTTTTTTTTGAAAAAGTGCCTTTTCTTAAGAGAGTACCTACTGGAAAAAATTACTTTTTTTTAAGTGTATTTTCTTAGTAAGGTACCATTTTTTAAAAAGTACTTTTTTTAAAAGTACCTTTTCTTAAAAATTTACATTTTCTTAAAAGTAAACCTTTTCATATAAAATCTACTTTTTCTTAAAAAAGTACATTTTCTTCAAAATGTTCCTTTTTTCAAAATTTTACTTTGAAACACTTACATTTTCTTAAAAAAGTCCATTTTCTTAAAAGAGAACCTACTTCAAAAAATAATTTTTTTTTTAATTACTTTTTCTTTGAAAAGTATATATTCATAAAAAATTACAATTTCTTAAAAAAGTAGTTTTTTTTATAAAGTAACTTTTTAAAAAGTACCTTTTGTTAAAAAGTGATCCTACTTCCAAATATTACTTTTGTAAAAGTAATACCTTTTTTGAAGAGCACGTACTGGAAAAATTATTTTTTTTAAAGTGTATTTTCTTAGAAAAGTACCATTTTTTAAAAAGTACTTTTTTTAAAGTACTTTTTCTTAAAATAAACCTTTTCGTATAATAACTATTTTTTTCTTGAAAAGGTACATTTTCTTAAAAAAGTACATTTTCTGAAGAAAGTAGATTTTCTTCAAAATTTACCTTTTTTCAAAATAGTACCTTTAAATAAAATATTAAATTTTCTTAAGCAAGTCAATTTTCTTAAAAGGGAACCTACTTCACAAAATTGCTTTTTTTATAAATTACTTTTTTTTTGAAATATATGTTCTTAAAAAATTAAAATTTCCTAAAAAAGTACCCTCTTGAAAAACTGCCTTTTCTTGAAAAAGTATCTTTTCTTAAAAGAGTTACTGGAAAAAATAATTTTTTTAAGTGCGTTTTCTTAGAAAAGTACCATTTTTTAAAAAGTACTTTTTTTAAAAGTATTATTTTTAAAAGTACTTTTTTTAAAAGTACATTTTCTTAAAAATATACCTCTTCTTAAAATTAAACCTTTTCGTATATTTTTTCTTAAAAAAGTAAATTTTTATTTCGTACCTTTTAAAAATGTACATTTTTTGAAAATAGTACCTTTTTTTAAAAAAATTTTTTTTCTTAAAAAGTACCTTTTCTTAAAAGAGAACCTTCTAAAAAAATTACATTTTCTTAAAAAGTACATTTCTTAAAAAATTACATATTTAGAAAACAAAATTTTTTCTTTAAGAAGTACCTTTTTAACACAAGCACATTTTCTTAAAAAAGTACCTTTCCTTAAATAAGTAAATTTTCTTAAAAACCTTTCTTTTTTGAAAATAGTACATGTTTTTTAAAAAAATTAAATTTTTTTAAAAAAGCACCTTTTTTTTAAAGGGAACCTTCTAAGAAAATTACATTTTCTGAAAAAATACATTTCTTAAAAAATTAAATTTTTAGAAAAAAAATAAATAAACATTTTCTTAAAAAAGTACCTTTCCTTAAAAAAGTAAATTTTCTTAAAAATCTTTCGTTTTTGAAAATAGTACCTTTTTTTAAAAAAATTACGTTTTCTTAAAAAAGTACCTTTTTTTAAAAGGGAACCTTCTAAGAAAATTACATTTTCTGAAAAAATACATTTCTTAAAAAATTAAATTGTTTAGAAAAAAAAATTAATTTTTTTTAAAAAGTACCTTTTTAACACAAGTGTATTTTCTTAAAAAGTACCTTTTCTTAAAAAGTAGATTGTAAAAATGTACCTTTTTGAATATAGTACCTTTTTTTTTTAAAAAAAAATTACCTTTTCTTAAAAAAGTACCTCTTCTTAAAAGAGAACCTTCTAAGATAATTACATTTTCTTAAAAAGTACATTTCTTAAAAAATTACCTTTTTAGAAAAGGAAAATAATTTTTTTTTAAAATACCTTTTTAAAACAAGTACATTTTCTTAAAAAAGTACCTTTTCTTAAAAAGTAAATTTTCTTAAAAATGTACCTTTTTGAAAATAGTACCTTTTATTTAAAAAATTACATTTTCTTAAAAAAGTACCTTTTTTTAAAAGAGAACCTTTTAAGAAAATTACGTTTTCTTAAAAAGTACATTTCTTAAAAAATTAAATTAAAAAAAAAAAAAAATAATTTTTTTTTTTAAAAGTACCTTTTTAACACAAGAGCATTTTCTTAAAAAATTACCTCTTCTACCTTACCTTTTCTAAAACAAGTACCATATCTTAAAAGGTTATGTTTCTATAAAGTACTTTTCCGTATAAAATAACTTTTTCATAAAAAGTACTTTTCATAAAAAAACATTTTTTTTAAAGTAAATTAAAAAACAAAATACCTTTACTCAAAAAGTAACTGTTTAAAAATAGCTTTTTTAATAAGCTAAGTTTTTTGTTAAAAAATACCTTTTTTAAAAAAGTACCTACTTCATAAAAAATATCTTTTCTTAAAAAAGTACCTTCTCTTAAAAGGGAATCCTTTCTCATAAAAATCACTTCAATTTTAAAAGTGCCTTTTCTTAAAAATATACCGGTTTTAAGACATTACCTTTTCTTAAAACTGTAACTTTTCTTAAAAATGTCATGTTTCTAAAACAAATACCATTTCTTAGAAAGTGCTGCTTATTAAAAGTACCCTTTTCTAAACAGTATCTTTTAAAAAAAAATACCTCTTTTCAAAAAAGAATTTTTCTGAAAGAAGCGCCTTCTCTTAAACAAGTGCCTACACTTAAAGGTACCTTATATTTAAAAAATACCTTTTCATAAAAAAGTACCTTTCATAATAAAGTACCTTTTCATAAATAAGTACCTTTTGTTAAAAAGCTACCTCCTCTAAAAAAGTATTTTCATAATTTTTGAATGGCCGACTTAGTCACCCTGCGACTTACTAATCCATAATGCTTTAATATTTCGGAAGTATGGTGTATATTTATGATCCTACACATGCATTGCGTCATGAACTTATGTTTTGTGAGAATTTTTATGAAACGAGCTACGATATCTAGTTGTCGGAAGCTATTTAATATTTTCTGTTTATATATGCATAATTATAAATTAAGTTTATTTAATATTTTGAATAAAAATTATAACACATTCAAATTTATAAATTAAATCAGAAATGGTGTACAGAATCACCCCTTTAATACTTAGAAATCTATTCCAAACAATAATAATAAAGAAAATAAATATGCAAAGGTCGCTAAACAAAGTTTGTTATCAACCTATACATAGAAAAAGTAAGTAAGAGATTATAGTCATTCTACATCGACTATACGATACCTTATACCATGAATTTCAAGAAAATTCCTTGTTGTTCTATTATTGAATCGAGGAAATGATCACATAATAATTTCTGGCCTGCAGATATAAAAAAGTTCATATCGTGTTGACCGATCACTGCTATATTAAATAAAGTCTTCACTTATATTTTTCGAAAAAAATATATATATATATAAGCTAAAGGTGAGAAAGATCTCTGCGATATTTCAGAAAGTGATTCTGAGTCAATCGGTATAACATGAGGTGGGTCTAGCTCAAATCTATTTTGATAATTACAAACATCAGCATAAACTCATTATACCCCGACCACAGAGTAGTATAGGCTATAATTAATAATATATATTTAAAAAAGTGATTAAATTGCAAAGATTAGTATAAAAACAATAGACTTTGCGGTGCAACAAATTAGTTGCTCCGGAGAACTTGCTAAAGAGAAAACATTTATTTTTTACAAAAAAAAAAAACAAAAAACTACTTTTTAAATATGGCAAACTTATTCAAAACCCTGTTTTTTATATTCACCGTAATATGCTTTGTGGCTGCTGTACAAGGACAAGGTAAATGAAAGGACTTTTATAAAGAGGATTTATAAAAACTATTTATTTTTCACAGGACAACAATGTGGCAGAAATCAGGAATGGACTAGTTGTGGCACAGCTTGTCCACCAAAATGTAATGAAGAACCAGGAAGAGCTTGTACCCTACAATGTATTATCGGTTGTCAGTGTAAAAGTGGATATTTACTGAATAGAAGTGGCGAATGTGTAGCAGCACGAGATTGCTAAAGAAATATAATTTGTGAAAAAATGAAATGCTTAAATTGTGATAATGTACGATATAGTACGATTTTCAGTAAAAATTGACTCGAATGATGCCGATTTTTTTTTTTATTTTCCAAAAGCATTCTTGTTTGAAAAATAATAAATAAATGTTGCAGAAAGAAAAATTAAAAAAAAGTTTTTAAAGTTAATAACATTTTCAAATTGTGGGTAAAATGAAAAACCGACCGCTGTACAAATATTCGAAATGTTTAATTATAAAAAACTACTAAACTACTACTAATGGGTTGGGTTGAAAATTTCGGATTACAGAACCGATGAGCTGTATATTTTTTTTAATGATTTTTTAACAAAGCCATACTTTACTATAAATCGATTTTTCTATGGTTTCAGATCTATAATCAAATGAAGTTTACGTATAAATAATGTTTATAAACAATGTTTATATAATTGTTTAAACAATATTTATACAATTGTTCAAGCAACGTTTATACAATTGTTTTAACAATGTTTGTTAACATTGTTTATACAAATTATTTGTGGACATGACAACATAGAAAGATCGAAATTTCTATGGCTTTAGCTTTATAATAATATAATGTTTGTATACAATCAGTGGTGATAAACATTATTTATACACATTGGAATATCGAAACATTATTTTTTAAACTCTTTATTATAACTCACTGTCTGTCTGTCTGTATTCACACACAGTCACGTACAGTCACGGAGTGCTTTAAAACCCATTTACCCTTATCCGATCGATCTGAAACTTTGTCCGTAGACTTGTTGTGACCAAAGATTAATTTTTAAATAGTTACGCAAAGTCACACACAGTCACGGAGATATTCAAAACTCATATGCATAAGCAAAGAAAGAGTTTTAATAAAAACTTTGTTTTTATGGGTTAGATTATTTCAATCTATACTAGCAGATTCCAGCGCTCGAAATTCGAGTGCAATTTCTAGGCAGCTTTATTTTTCAACTTACCTAATTCACAAACCAACACTTTGATGGTTTATTATTAATGTGAATGAGGATAACAAACTCATTAACAAGCACATTAACAAATTTAATAAATCACACATAGCATATGTACAATTTTATGCATGTGTTAGTAGCAACTTTAAATGCAATTTACTCAAAATAAAGGGAAAAATTTAAAAATCTGTAAATGTGCAAAACGGCTAAAATGAAATACCGTTCAAATAATATACGTTCGGTCAAAATCGGGATAAAACGGTAGAACAAAACGTCGGTCACAAGAAATCGCCTAGCCTATTAATATTATATATTTATAAAAAATTTATGAATATTTAAATGAGCCTAAAGTATGTTAATCAATTTTAGTACTTCAACACAGAGCGTCTGGTATATAATTTAAATCATTCGCATTAACAGGGTGTAACGAATTGTTATAAATATTATATTATATTTAATTTAATATATTTTTAAGACAGATTAAACATAAATTTTATCATTCTCGGCTTCTCCTCCACACCAACTATAACTATGCCAATTTTCACACTCCTCCATGCCCGCATATAGCTTAAAAAGGGAACTAAAAACTTACCTCCACGTATTAATATATAGGTTTTATCAATTCTATGAATTACTTAAGAAAATGTGTATCAACACTTTAAGAAATAGAAATCTCAAAAAAAAAAAAAAAAAAAATTAAATGAAAAATAAAAAATAAGCGAAAGTCATTAACATTTTTTGTTATCAGCAAGTGAACAAGTATTTCTGATTAAACATGTATTAGATTACTAGTAAGTTTACAAATGGAAAAAGTTTTATATAATTTTTAATTCCTTTTAATATTGTCAATTGTGCCTATTAAATTAATCACTAAATTTAACACTCTTCAATCTGGCAACCCTTAAAATAATTGCAGCTCAATTCGGTTGGCGGTTCAAACTTTTTGAAAAAGTGATCGAATTTAAAGTCGCAGCCCCTAGAGATATGCGAATAGCAAAAAAAAAAACTGAGAAATTAAAAAAATTTAGAGGTGCCTCAACGCGACTGAAAATTTCAAGTGTGTTTATTTGGGGAAAATATGACTTTTTGTTAGATTTTACGAAAATTTCGTTCTATATTTTAATTTTTTCGACAAGTTGTTATATGAATCGATATCAGTACTAAGTTATGTTTTCAAAAAGCTATATAAGATTGAAATCGAATGAAAACTCGCCAAGAAATAACAAATGCCCCCGACCACTTTTGTGCCAAAAAACTCTTGGTCATGATATGTGATGAACATTTTTTCAACTTTAGCAACTTGCTTTAACCCATAATTTACCCATAAGTACTCAGATATGAAGTATTGTTTTATTACCATTTTCCAAAGATGGAAAATTGTTTTGATAAAATTTTGAAAACTCATTTTTAAAGTTTTAAAAAATTTTCTTAAACAAAATTTCAAAAAATGGTTCTGGCACTTTAACGTTTTGTTTAGTATATGTTAGAGATTTACTGTGTGAGTTTTTAAGTAAATTCCTGTGCTAGAATTTTTTTTACAAAGAATTTTTTTTGCGGACTTGGAGAAAATTAGTTTTTTGTGAAACATTCAGTAAATGTACTCTTTCAAAATACTTTTTTTTTTCAAAAATTTATCAATTTTCTACTTTTAAATGTTATATTTTATCTTAATAGCCTGGGGTTTCTGAAAAAATAATATTAAGCCTATTGGACTTGGGGTCGCATATGATCCCAAGCTAATGAAAGACAATTTTTTCAAAAAAATCTAATATTTTGTAAGTGTTGTTGAATTTTTAGATGTGATGCTAAAATATAACAGCCAAATGTGCAAGTCTTCCATGCTAAAAATTTGGATTAAATCGAACAAAGTTAACCCATTCTTTGTCGAGGACAAACTTTGAATTTTGGCATATTTAAATAAATTAATTGTTCAAGTAAACTAGATGAAACCCTTACTATGGGTTGGGAAATAAAATTGTGCTATATTTTACGAAAACTCTCTCTTATGTGCTCCTAGAGTTAAAGTGATCCAAAATTCAGCAGTATTTGCAAAATATTTGAATTTTTTGACTTAATCGTCATTTGTGGCGCCAAGTCCAAATTGTTTAATGATGTCAAATTATAAAATCTTTATAATCATCCAATCATAAAAATCGGTAAAGTGTAGCACAATTTTATTTCCTAACCCATAGTGGGGTTTGAACTAGTTTACTAGAACAATTAATTTTTTTTTAAATATGCCAAAATTCAAAGTTATTGTTCGATATTATAACCATAAACAAAACTAAGTAAAATTGTCATGTGTTTGTTGTTTAAAGTTTATACGAGTATTATGAGGGCGCTGCTAACAAACATTTACTTACAGCTACAAAATTAATTTTTAAAGCACATTAAATTTACCTTTTTTCCTACATTTCAACAGCATTGTGTTCAAAATTGTTATATATTTTATTATGGAGTACAAACTTGCTAGTTAAACAATTAAATATTAAGTAGAAATAATTAAAATAATTAATTTACAGTTGGCTTAACGTTTGGTGTATTTAAAAAAAAAAAAACCAGCGAACTGTATTTTAACGAATTACGCAAACAGAAAATTTCACGCCTGTTTTTATTATTATTATTTAAAAATAAATGAATTTAAAATAATTTACTAACACTAATTAAATTAAACATTAAAATCGCGTGAGACATATTTTATAAAATAATAATAAAGAAAAAATTATTAAAAATTGCACAATTATTAAAATAAAATAAAGAATGCACAAATTATATTGAATATAATTTGATTTTTAAACAAAATAAATCAAGCGGAACCAAAGTAATTAATTTAATTTATTGCAATAATAAAAAAAATAATAAAATAAGAAGTCAAATAAAAAAAAAAAACGGGAAAAAAGAATCTTTCAAACACGTTTGTTGCTTGCAAAAAAAAAAAAACACAAATTATATAATTCGTGATATAAATCAAGTGAAAACCATAATTAATTCTTGGTGTTAAGTGCCTCAATAATCTATTCTGGCATTTAAAAAGTAAATGACGGGCGTTCAGAACTGTAGGCTATGAAGTTTTTAACAGTCTTAATTCGTAAATAGAACTTTTTAAACGTTTTTAAAAACTATTTTAGGTCACTTGAAAATCTTCTTTTATAAATAGTTTGAAGTGAAGAACAATTGACGATAAAATATTGTGAAATATGATTTTTTTTTAATAAATAAAAAATATATCTTTGAATGCAACATATTTATATTTCACACATGAAGTTTTAAGTTCTACAAAAACCAGATTATAGATTAATATAGATAAATTTTTTAAAAAATGTGCCAATGTTTTTTACTTTATTTAAAGTAAAACAAGTAAAAAAAGTAAGAAAATTATCTCTTTGGTCCAACTAACTGGATATAGAAAATAAGCAAAAACCAAATTTGAGTGGCATTTTATTAATTTTTTGGCTTCAGATATGAAAAACTTCATATCGGTTGCTATATTTATATGGAGACTAGGTCGAAAAATGTACCGTTCCTGACCGTATTTAATAAAGTCACTTATATTTTGAAAAAATATATACAAACCAAGTTTGAGAAAAATTCGCGCATTATTTTTGTTTTTGATAGATTTAAGTGATGATCGGGAAACAGCTCTATATGGGGCCTATGACTAAGAATTGTCCCATAAGGATTATTTTTGGACTACTGATTAAAAAATATAATATACACATACGAACCCAATTTGACTGAGATCTATATGATAATATGGATCTTATGGCAATTTCTGTAGCCATAACTGAACTCGAACCTGTTTATTGTACATGTTGTGATTTTTCTCACTAACGAGCCACAACACGACTTAAAATATAACTGAACTCGAACCTGTTTATTGTATATGTTCTGTGTTTTTTTTTCAGTACACTTACCAGAACATGAACTTCAAATAAAGCAACACTCAAAAATGTGTGCTTTATGTGTGATTGAAACAAAAAGTATGTGATACAAAAATGTTCGTGTAAATAACGAAATATTAAAACGAACACAGTCATGGTTGTGTTGGGCACCGAAGAAAATTTAAAAACAAACATAATTGGTATGAAAATAAAAATATGTGTGTGTTGGTCTAAGTTATATTTGTTTACATATATGTACGAGTTTTTTATTCAGTGTGTGTTTTTTTCTGAACTCTGGTTATTAGCAACTTTAAATGCGATTTACTCAAAAAAAAAGGAAAAATTAAAAATCTGTAAATTTACAAAATGGCTGAAAAGAACTACGTTTCAAATAATATTCGTTTGGTCAAAATCGGGATAAAACGATGGAATAAAACATCGGTCACAAGAAATCGCCTAGCCTATTTACATTATAGATGTTAGCTATTCCCCAAACTCTTGGTAAAAGTTATCGTATAGTCAGCCAGAATCGACTATAATGTTCTATATCCAATACCACAGTTGTGCTGACGTTTGTAAATACAAAAGCTTTGACCTCCACCGGTATGTACATTAGGATGGCCCTTTAATAAAAAAAGTGTTCAAACTCTCGGTCTCGCCCCATAGAAATATGCGAATAGCAAAAAAATTGAGAAATACAAAGTTTTGGGTCAATCAAAAAAATTTTGAGATGCCTCAACGCGACAGAAAATTTCAAGTGTGTTTATACGGGGAACATGTGACTTATTTTCAGATTCTACGAAAATTTCGTTTTATAGTTTAATTTAAATATAGCACAATTTTATTTCCCAACCCTTAATAAGGGTTTTATCTAGTTTACTAGAACAATTAATTTTTTTAAATATGTCAAAATTCAAAGTTTGGCCTCGGCAAGAAATGGAGAACTTGCACATTTGGTTACAATATTTTAGGCATCGCATCTAAAAATTCAACAGCACTTACAAAATATTTGAATTTTTTGAATAAATTGTCTTATATTAGCTTGGGGTCATATGTGACCCCAAGTCCCAAAGGGATAATGGGGCCATATAATTTTTTCCGAAACCCTAGGCAATTAAGATAAAATATCACATTTTAAAGTAGAAAACTAATAAATTTTGGATACAAAGTATTTAAAAAGAGTACATTTACTGAGTATTTCACAAAAAAACTAATTTTTTTTATCGAAATCCGCAAAAAAAAAATTCTTTTGTAAAAAAAATTCTGGCAGAGGAATTTACTTAAAAATGCACACAGTCAATCTCTAACATATATTTAACAAAACGTTAAAGTGCAAGATCGAGTTTTTGAAATTTTGTTTAAGAAAATGTTTTAAAACTTAAAAAAGGAGTATTCAAAATTTTATCAACAAAATTTTCCATCGTTGGTCTCATTTCGCAATATGTTAGTAGCAATAAAGCAATACTTTATGTCTGAGTGCTTCTAGGTATAGTGACCAAAAGAAAAATTATGGCTTTAATTAATTTCTTAAAGTTGAAAAAATTTCCGCCAACCTAGTTTTTTTTGGCACAAAAGTGATTTGGGGCATTTGCTATTTCTTGGTACTGAAATCGATTCATATAATAACGAAAAAATTAAACTATAGATCGAAAATTTCGTAAAATCTGATTAAAAGTTATATTTTCCCCATATAAACACACTTGAAATTTTCAGTTGCGTTGAGTCACCTCTAAATTTTTTGTGATTGGCCCAAAACTTTGCATTTCTTAGTTTGTTTGCTATTCGCATATTTCTAGGTGCTTTAAATTCGAGCACTTTTTTCCCTCCATATAATGAAGGGCCACCCTAATGTACATATGAATCTTTTTTTAAACTGCACGCCGAAATTGGATATATATTTTGGTGCGTCTTCAGACCTACACTCCTATGGGTACGTCTAAAAATACTCTAAAACCCAAATTATCATATGAGTAATTCCAAATCAAACCATGTGATTCTAGATTCCGATTTTTTCAATTTGCCAGAAGTTTTTGAGAATATCAAACACGTGTCTCAGGAAAAAATTTTGGCTCTACTTTTGATTTTTTGTTTTATTTGATTAATATGATAGTTTTTCAATTTCATATGAGCACTGATATAACTAAAAAAAATTATTATATTCCGATGATTTTTGGTAAACTGTTCTGATGATATCTGGTAAATTATTCTGATGATTTCTGGTAAATTTTGGAATTTAGATTCGATGGGTTCTGTTTTTTACGATTTTGAAACAGCTGTGCCATACAAAAATCGACTTTTCCATAGTTTCGTGATTGAAAAATGTTTAAAACCAATGTTTATAAACATTGTTCATAAACATTGTTTGCACACATTGTATATAAACATTTTTTATAAACTTTGTTTGTACATAAACATAATTATAAACATTATTCATAAGCTTTGTTTGCAAACATTGTATATAAACATTGTTTATACATAAGCATCATAAAGACTTTTGGTTCTATTTATTAAATTTTTGTTTTATCTTATTTACATAATAGTATTTGAATTTCATTTGAGCAATGAAAAATCAGCTTCAGATTTCTGAAGATTTCTGCAAAATTTTGGAATAGAGGTCCGACGGATTTTATTTTTTTTTAATTTCTTAAACAGCCATGCCATGCAAAAATCGATTTTTCTTTTGATGAAAGCATTACTTACAAACATTGTTTATACATAAACATCATATCATCATGTTAAGGCTGAAGCCTATCCACCTCGCTAAAACTCTGAAAACTCCGGACAGACAGAGGGACAAACAGACTGACAGGGAGACAGTCGAACAGTCAAACAGACAGACATCGCTAATCAATTCAGAAAGTGAGTTTGAGGCTGAGTCTATCAATATTTCTGTAAACAGTTAAAAGTGAATTTAGCGATTTTAAGAATGGCTGATTTTCTCGAACAAAGTGTTTCCATTAAATTTTGTACGGGCAGGGTAAATTCTGCTACAGAAACATCTATAATATTAATAGGCTAGGCGATTTCTTGTGATCGATGTTTTGTTCTACCCATATATCTCGATTTTGACCAAACGTATATCATTTGAAAAGTATTTATTTTTTTTAGCAATTTTGCAGATTTACAGATTTTAAAATTTTTTCCTTTATTTTGAGTAAATTGTATTTAAAGTTGCCACTAACACATAAATAAAATTATACAATGCTATATGTGTGTTTATTTAATTTTTTAATGTATTTGTAATAAAAATGAGTTTGTTTTTTTGTATTGATTTGTGAATTGCCTATAATTTATTAGCATAACCTTAAGGTCATTGTTTAATGAAAAATAAAATTTCCTAGATTTTGCACTCGAACTTCGAGGGCTGGAATCTGCTAGTTAATATTATTTTAGGTGAGCTTCGTTGACCAGGCTATGTGAACAAAAAATATTCATAAGTTGTAGAAACAGTTCCAATAAGGCAGAGAAAGCTTTGATGGCAAAGAGTACCCCGGAAGAGAAAAGTTTTAACTGATAAACAGGACGTCAAGGAAATCAAGGATTTGGCACAGAAAAAACATCAATTTACAATTAGAGGTCTTGTTGATATTTTAAATGGATCGCTCATACTAATCAAGTAAATTTAGGCCTCGAAACGCGTGAAATTTCGATTGGTTCCATTTGTTGAAAAAGAAACTAAACTTATTATTTCACGTGTGAGACTTGCATACTTATATCTATGAAAAAAAGTAGTTCAAAAATCAAAGTCTTTGAGAAATCATCAATGCTTCTTCAGTTATAGCTGAAAAACTGTACAATTAAACATCAAGATATAAATATAACCGTTTAAAAGAAAAATTGGCCCGTGAACGCTAAGTCCTTTGGAGGTTTTACTATACTGGCCTAGTACTCTCATTCTGACTTGGAGTTTCTCATCCCCCAGACAACGACCCCGAACATGTACTACCGTTTTATAAATATACATTAGGGCGGGTCAAATTGCAGGGGGTCGAAAAAATCTCCATCGGTTCATCGCGGTCCTGGTACTATGGGCCATAGCAAGTATATATGTATGCCCAAGGTACCATACCTCTAAAATCTTTTTCGAGTCTACCAAAATTTCGATACAGATATTTTCATGATATTGTCCATAATAGTCATTCAAATGCACAAAAAATATTGAACATGTGTAGCGTTCGAAATTCGAGTGCAATTTCTAGGCAGCTTTATTTTTCAACTTAGCCAATTCACAAACCAACACTTTGATGGTTTATTATTATTGTGAATGAAGATAAGAAACTTATTAATAAACACATTAACAAATTTAATGAAACCAACATGTATAACTTTATGTATGTGTTAGTAGAAACTTTAAATGCAATTTACTCAAAACAAAGGCAAAAATTTAAAAATCTGTAAATCTGGAGATCAGCTAAAAAGAAATACCTTTCAAATAATATACGTTTGGTCAAAATCGGGATAAAACGGTAGAACAAAACATCGGTCACAAGAAATCGCCTAAGCTATCAATATTATAGTTTTCTAACAGCCTCCAGGTGGCGTTTTCGAGTATTTTTGTGGATTTTTTCAAATTTTTGGAGAAAATTTAAGAAATCATTGCACAAATCGACGATGTTCGAATTTCCCATATTTACAACAGCTCAAAATATTCAGCGCCGAAAATTATGTGGGGTACCCATATACGACCTATATCGATTTCATTCATTTTAAGTCAAATATTCGTTTTTTTTTTTATTTACTCTTTGAATGAACATATATAAAAAACGAATTTTTTGACTTAAATTGAATGAAATCGATATAGGTTGTATATGGGTACCCCACATAATTTTCAGGGTTGAATATTTTGCGTATTTTAAATATGAGAAAGTTAAAGATTCATCGGTTTGTGCAATAATTTCGTCAATTTTCCACAAAAAAGTGAAAAAAAATCCATAAAAATGCACGAAAACGCCCCCTGGCGGCTGTTGAAAATAAAAATAATTGTGAAAAATGGATTTTCCGACCAAAAAGACCTCCCGGTATACACATCTAAAAAATTTTTTTTACATTTGAATGAGTGTTATGGAAAATATCATGAAAATATCTTCATCGAAATTTTGGCAGGCTAGAAAATGATTTTAGAGGTATGGTTCCTTGGGAAAATATACTTGTTATGGCCCATAGTACCAGAATCGCGATGAACCCATGAAATAAAAATCATTGACCCACCCTAATATACATACATCCAAAAATGATGTTACTCAAGTTTGATTTATCATGATCGATACATTTTGTTAAGATCGTTTATGACCTCAGTAAGGTGAATATGGATGTGAGTTTTTGCTAAACGTGGTGAATATGTTGGCGCCCTGTACGATACTACTTGCGGTGACAATTGGAAGCTCATCGTAGCATCCAAGTGTACTGAAAAAGTGAGTTAGAACATACACAAACTACCTACTCAGTTCGACTTTATAATGATCTTATGGTATAGGGCATCGTAAAGTCGACCTAGGCCGATTATACTTTCTTACATTTGTAACTCATGTTACTTAAAGATGATTTACTAAAAACAAGATAGAGAACTGCAAAGAGAAAAAAAACAAAACACACCACTTTAAGCTTACGTAAATGGTCCAAGAACATCCAGACCTGACGTATAGATGGCGGCAGTAGTTAGAAAAAATCACTTCGGTGAAAAGTGGCAATCACATAAGACATTATGATTTATGTTTCAAGGCTCCACGTTGTTTGTTCTTTTTTGTGAGCCATCAAAATTAAGCGATCTCAGCGAATTTGTATACATGGAAAAAAATGGTCACCGTTACGTAGTTCAATACTCTTATATTAAAGCCGAGCTAGTTTCTATTTTGGGTGACTCTGCTCCTTCATTTGCGACTATGAAATATTGGGTGGCAGAGTTTGAGCGAGTTCGTACGAGCTGCCAATACGAACAACGTAGTGTTTGACCACTTGAAGTTGCCACGCCAGAAACGTTTAAGAAAATCCACAAAATTGTATTGGATTATCGTCGGCTGAAGGCGCATGAGCTAACTGAAATGATACTTTTCAAAAGTTAATGAATCGCATATTGACCAAAAATGTCCGCAAGATGGGTGCCGCGTTTACTCACAATAGAATAAAAATAGTGGCGTGAAGATATTTCAATAGAGTCTTTCGCCATGTTTTATGGATGATGTATAGGCCCACCAGTCCTCAACTGAGACAAAGGAATAGTCTAAATAGTGAAATCCAATCGGAAAACCGTGTTCAAAGAAGTTTCATTTGCAGACAATGTTATGGCGACTGTTTTTTTTTTTTGGGAAGCGCGTGGGATTATTTTTATTGATTATCTCCAAAAAGGAAACACAATTAACGGCGAGAATATGCTATTTATTACAGCGTTTAAGTGACGAAATTAAGGGAAAATCGCTACATTTGGCGAAAAAGAAAGTGTTGTTTCTTCAAGCCAATGCACCAGTTCACAAATTATATTCACAAATTATAAATTCACGAATTATAGTTTGAATTGCTTCATCACGCACCTCATTTGCCAGATTTAGCTCCTTCTGATTATCTTATATTTCCAAACTTGAATAAAGAATTGCCAACAATGAAGATGTGAATTCTTCTGTTGATGGCTATTTTAAGGAGCTAAATAGTTCTTACTATAAACAGGGTATCGAATGATGGCTATTTTAAGGAGCTAAAACAGGGTATCGAATATGGCTGGGAAGTATGTATCGAGCTAAAAGGTGATTATGTTGAGATATAAAGAAAATTTTTTCCCAAATTTGCTGCGATTTTTTGTTAGGTCGGGTTATTCTGGGACCGCCTTCGTATTTTATGGAATATTAACTCACGTCTAATCGAACCTTGAAAAATATTTTCATCTTATGTTTTTCATTCATTGTGTGAACATTGTTTAATATGAGTTTTTCAAACTTTTTTTTCTATTCTTCTCACATGCATTTCAATTGAGTTGTCATTCCTAACAAAATAAAACACAAAATTCGGAGTGCTTTTTTGTTTGCTCTCAGATCAAATCAAACAATTGCTAAACCTTGAATATCAAGTTTTTAATAAAATATTTTTGTTTTGTTTTTAATGTTTGCTACTGTTATTTCGGTTTTTGGCGGTGCCAAAGAAAAAATTCTATTTAGTTTTTTTTTTTATATTTATTTGTTTTTGTTTTTTTTTTTATCAAAAACAAACAAAGAAATATGTGTTTGACATTTTCAAGGCAGTTGTCGGTATGAGCATACCATGTCAATTTCATTTTAAATTTACACTTAAGGCGAATCGATAATTTATTTTTCAGATAAACAAAGCTATGTTTGGAGCGCCTTTACAAACATACCGTAGCTGTTTTAATGGCCATTCATACATACAATACATATATTTTGACGATATGGTAAAACAAGGTGGTAACCATTGAATTTTTGAAGTTGGTAAATATTCCTTAAACAGTCATGTTTATTGTCTAGATATTGAATTTTTTAAATTTTTTTCTTAAAACTCAGTTGGAGTTGATCATGGAGTTTGCTTGTCCATGATTTGTGATAATTATTTCTATAAGTTTATTTTAATTTTAAGCCATGCATTATTTATCATTTGCTCTATATCTACAGTTACCTTCAAGTTTGAAAGCAGTCTAAAAAAAGAAATAATTTAATTGTTAAAAAAAATATTCTTTGTTAAACAAATTAGACTATTATTATTCATTTCATTGTATAATTATCACAATTGTTTAAACGGCTGAATTAAAATAAAGATTTCGATTCTAAAAGAAAATCCTGTTAGTTTGAATTTGAATTTGGAAAAAAAAAACAGTTAATTTGAAATTTTTGTTCCTCAAATTACGAACTCAAGTTATGAACTCTTTGGATTACTCAATATTAAAGTTTGTTTCCTTAATCTGAAATATGTGCATCAAAATATGTCATTAATGTATTTCAGTATTTCTCTGTGTAATGTTAAAATTGTTTTTGTGATGTTAAAAATTATGTCTTATGACATAATTATGTGAACAAAATGTATAACAATTGCATCACATCAACAAATGTGCGTGTTTTTTATGATTTTTTTTTTGTTGAAAATATCAGAAAACATGTTAATAAAACAATTTTTAATTTAGCAAAGCGTCCATAAAGTGACCGTATATTTCATGTAACAATTTCATTTGCAAGTTTGTTTCTGTTTTAATGCAATGAATTTTGAAAAATTTCCATACTTTCTGAGAATATGGGGTTTTTTTGAGTTAGGTACTAAGTGTAATTACTTAATTTAGTTTTGTATTTGCAACTATGTATATTAAGCAATTGTGGTTGGAAATTAAAACAGAAATATGAATAAATGGCGTGTTAAAATATACAAAACTGTGTGAGAAGTTGAAAAAAAGGTAACAAAAATGCTAAAAATAAATAATGGCCAAAGTTTTAATTTAGGAATTTTAAATAATAAAAAAAAATTTTTTTATATGTATGGGCTAAGAGTGTGAACACAATCAGATCTTTGCGGTGCTTTTTATTTAAAAGATGAGAAAAAAAGAAAACGCAGAGCAATTTCACATGGAAATAAAATCGATTTTCATTGCGGGGTACAATGTCTATGTGTTGATATTTGTAACTACCAAAAATATTTGGCTCTAACCCACCTTTTGTTATACCGATCTACTTAGAATAACTTTCTAAGTCAATTTAGCGTTGTCCGTCCGTCTGTGTGTCCACGTAAAACTTCAAACGAATTATTGTATGTGAGCTTTTATCGGCCATTCGACGAACGCTATTGAAATTGGTAAGAAACGGTTCAGACCTAGTCCCATACAATAGATATCGATCAGCTTAGGTTTGTGTATGTTTATGCACCCATTAATCAGTAGTCCAAAAATAATAATATTTTTTATTCATAGTTCCCATATAAAGCTTTGCGATCTTTACTTAATTTCATCAAAAAACAAAATTATAACACAAGTTTTTTACAAATTTGTTTTGAACTAGCAGATTCCAGCTCGCGAAATTTGAGTGCAAATTGTAGGAAAATTTATTTTTTCATTAAATAGAAACCCTAAAGGTAC
Organism: Cordilura impudica; assembly: GCA_963682025.1. NCBI lineage: Eukaryota > Metazoa > Arthropoda > Insecta > Diptera > Scathophagidae > Cordilura > Cordilura impudica. The sequence continues at coordinate 23,757,757 of OY821521.1, read as the reverse complement.
GCTAATCAATTATATCCAATTCACAAATCAACACAAAACACAAACTCATTTTTATTACAAACACATTAACAAATTTAATAAACACACACATAGCATTGCATAATTTTATGTATGTGTTAGTAGCAACTTTAAATGCAATTTACTCAAAACAAAGGAAAAAATTTAAAAATCTGTAAATCTGCAAAACGGGTAAAAAGAACTACCTTTCAAATAATATACGTTTGGTCAAAATCGGGATAAAACGGTAGAACAAAACATCGGTCACAAAAAATCGCCTAGCCTATTAATATTATAGATATTTTTATTCAAAAATCTAACCCATAAAAACAAAGTTTTTATTAAAACTCTTTCTAACCTTATGCATATGAGTTTTGAATCTTTCCGTGACTGTGCGTGACTTTGGTATCTGTAAGTGTATGGACCAAGTTTCAGATTGATTGGATGAGCGGAAATGGTGTTTAAATCACTCCACGGCTGTGCGTGACTATGCGTGACTGTGTTTGACTATCTTAAAATTAATCTTTGCCCACAACAAGTCTATGGACAAAGTTTCAGATTGATTGGATGAGGGGAAATGGGGTTTAAGTCACTCCATGGCTGTGCGTGTCTATGTGTGACTTTGTGTGACTATCTTAATATTAATCTTTGCCCACAACAAGCCTATGACAAAGTTTCAGATCGATCGCATGAGGGGAAGTGAGGTTTTAATCTCTCCGTGACTGTGCGTGACTGTGTGTGACTATGTCAAAGTTAATTTTTTTCACAGCAAGTCTATCGACCAAGTTTCAGATCGATCGGAAATTATATTGTTATATAATCATGGAAATGACATTTAGATCACTCCGTGACTGTGCATGACTATGCGTGACTACCACAAAATTATTCTGTAGTCACTGCAAGACTATGAGCCCAATTTTAAATTTTAAATTTAAATTTTTAATTTTTAATTTTTAATTTTTAATTTTTAATTTTTAATTTTTAATTTTTAATTTTTAATTTTTAATTTTTAATTTTTAATTTTTAATTTTTAATTTTTAATGTTTAATTTTTAATTTTTAATTTTTAATTTTTAATTTTTAATTTTTAATTTTTAATTTTTAATTTTTAATTTTTAATTTTTAATTTTTAATTTTTAATTTTTAATTTTTAATTTTTAATTTTTAATTTTTAATTTTTAATTTTTAATTTTTAATTTTTAATTTTTAATTTTTAATTTTTAATTTTTATTTTTAATTTTTAATTTTTAATTTTTAATTTTTAATTTTTAATTTATAATTTATAATTTTTAATTTATAATTTTTAATTTTTAATGTTTAATTTTTAATTTTTAATTTTTAATTTTTAATTTTTAATTTTTAATTTTTAATTTTTAATTTTTAATTTTTAATTTTTAATTTTTAATTTTTAATTTTTAATTTTTAATTTTTAATTTTTAATTTTTAATTTTTAATTTTTAATTTTTAATTTTTAATTTTTAATTTTTAATTTTTAATTTTTAATTTTTAATTTTTAATTTTTAATTTTTAATTTTTAATTTTTAATTTTTAATTTTTAATTTTTAATTTTTAATTTTTAATTTTTAATTTTTAATTTTTAATTTTTAATTTTTAATTTTTAATTTTTAATTTTTAATTTTTAATTTTTAATTTTTAATTTTTAATTTTTAATTTTTAATTTTTAATTTTTAATTTTTAATTTTTAATTTTTAATTTTTAATTTTTCATTTCTTATTTCTCATTATTCATTTTCTGTTTTCATTTTTCATTTTTTATTTTTTATTTATTATTTTTTCATTTTTCATATATAATTTTTTATTTTAATTTTTCATTTTTTTATTTTAAAATTTAATTTTTCTTGTTTCAGTTTTAATTTTTAATTTTTAACTTATAATTTTTTATTTTCTATATTTAATTTTTGAGTTTTTATTTTTAATTTCCATTTTTTATTTTTCATTTTCCATTTTTTATTTTTCATTTTTTGTTTTTATTTTGTCATTTTTTACTCTATACCACTATATGGTTTGGGTATAATAACTTTGTGCTGCTGTTTGTAACTACCAAAAATATTTGACCTAGACCCATCTTTTATTATACCGATCGGCTCAGAATCACTTTCTGAGTCGTTTTAGCGATGTCCGTCCGTTCGTCGGTCCGTCCGTCTGTGTGTCCATGTAAATCTTGTAATCAAACTACAGGTCGTAAATATGAATATATTTTGATGAAATTTCGTATGTAAGCTTTCATCTGCCATAGGATGAACGCTATTGAAATTAGTGAAATTCAGTCCATGTTCAGACCTAGCCCCCACACAAATGACCCCTATGAAACCGACATGAAGTGCCATAAGATCCAAATTAGCATATAGATCTCAGTCAAATTGGGTTTGTATGTGTTTATTATATCTTTTAACCAGTAGTCCAAAAATAATCCCCATAGGACAATTCTTAGTCATAGGTCCCATATAAGCTGCTTTCCGATCTTCACTTAAATCTATCAAAAAACAACAAGTAAGAAAATTATAGTCGGTCTAGACCGACTATACGACACCCTATACCATGCGTTTAGAAAACCTATCTCTTAGGCCCAACTAACTGGACATAGAAAATAAGCAAAAACCAAATTTGAGTGGGATTTTTATTATTTTTTTTTTGGCTGCAGATATGAAAAAGTTCATATCGCATGCTATATCTATATGGGGACTAGGTCCAAAAATGGACCGATCCTGATCATGTTTGGTAAAGTCTCTTGTATTTTGCAAAAATATATACAAACAAAACTTGAGAAGAATCAGTGCAATATTTTTGTTTTTTAATAGATTTAAGTGAAGATCGGGAAGCAGCTCTATATGGGGCCAAAGGGATCATTTTTGGACTACTCATTAATGGATGTAATGAACGTATATAAACCCAATTTGAGTAGGATCTATATGACAATTTGGATCTTATGACAATTTATGTCGATTTCATATTGGTAATTTGTATGGGGGCTAGGTCTGAACATGGACCGATTCTCACCAATTTCAACAGCGTTCATCCCGTGGCCGACAAAAGCTCATATATGCCAAATTTCGTCAAAATATATTCATATTTGCGACCTGCAGTTTGATTACAAGGTTTACATGGACACACAGACGGACGGACGGACATTGTTAAATCAACTCAGAAAGTGATTCTGATTCGATCGGTATAATTAAAGATGGGTCTAGGTCAAATATTTTTGGTTGTTATAAACAGCAGCACAAAGTCATTATACCCAAACCACATAGTATAGGGTATAAAAATATTGTACAGGTTTTCCTCAAATTTGGTTTGTATATATTTTTTCAAAATATGACTGACTTTGTCGAATATGGTCAAGATCGGTCCATTTTTCCACCTAGTCCCCATATAAATATAGCACCCGATATGAACTTTTTCATATTTACAGCAAAAAAATTAATAACAATGCCGCTCAAATTTGGTTTATGCTTATTTTCTATATCGAATTAATTGGACCCAAAGATAGGGTCTCTAAACCATGGTATAGGGTATCATATGGTCGGTCTAGACCGAATATGATTTTCTTACTTGTTTATTTTTATATTTGTTAATATAAAAATTTAATAATAAATTGAAAATTATTATTATTTTACAAATGTAAACAAAAAATTAAAGTAACTGCCATTGCGGGAGTCCGTCTCTTTGTGAATATATTTATTTTTGCAGCGGAAAAATGCACCGCAAAACGCAGCATTGTGTTAATGAGTGTGTTTCGAATTGCTGTCTTTTATTTTTAGAGAGAGAGAGAGAGAGAGAGGAGTTTTCAACGCTTAATAAACAAAAGTAATTTAATAAATAGAAGTTAATGTTTAATAAATAATTAATCACTTAATAAATAATGTTAATGTCTAGCTTTTGTTTTTAGGGAGAGAGAGAGAGAGAGGGGGGATTTTTAATGCTTTACATCATTTATTAAATTAAAGTTAATGTGTTCAAATTTTTTATTGTTTGGACACTTAACGTTTCATTGTTCGAAATTTGACGTTGAAATGCTGTCACGTTTCCGAGTGATCTTACAATATGACGTAATAACTTTTAATAACTGCTAGAATATAGTACAACTGAATTTTTTCCATTTCAGCAGTTTAACAATGAGCTTGAGATCACAAAAAAACTTAAAAAATATATATAAAATTACCATGAGAATAAAATGTGTGGCAATAAAATAAAATCACAAAAGACTGCAGTAAAGTTATTAATGCAAACAAAAATTTTTTGCTAAAAAATTAGAATAAAAACTCATTAAAGTGATAAAAATCATAGAAGCGAAATAATTACCGCTATAACAATATAAATGGGAACAAAGAGCAAAAATTTATGTTAAGTATTTAAAACGATCTTAACAAATCATAAAAATTGACCTATTTTTTGTTTTTGCTATGATTATGAAACAAATTCCCCCTTTTTTTAGCTGTTGTGTTTGTGACACATTTTCTTATAAAAAAGTACCTACCGACATACTCGCAGATTTGTAAAAAAAAAATTTTTTTTATTGAAAATCAATTTCACTTTGACAGACATTTGTATGTGGTTCAACATCTTGGCTTTTGTAATATACGGACCATTGTTTTGTAATCATTGTCAGTTTGTTGTACAGAGACATTAAATCACTGTTTACATTATTCATTAAATTTTTTTTGGTCACATTTTTTGTTGTTGTTTTTTTTCTCCTTTGAAAGGCCAACCAAACATCATTTTAAGTGAATATTTTTTTTGGTTTCAGTTAAATTGTTTTAATTCCATTTATTTATTTTTTTGTATTTTATTTTAAGTTTGTTACAAATATTTGTGACAGACAGTTAGACGCTGTGGTATTTTCATTATTTTAACACAACACAACACAACACAACATATTTGTTGTTTTTGTTTAAAAGAGGAATTTTTATTTTTTGTAAAACTAGTTTTAATGGCTTTAAATCAAAAATTCATTTTTCATTAATTGGTGTAGTTTGGTGAAATAATTAAGATTATTGCATGTGAAATTAATAAGAGTTAATTAGAAATTAGTTATGGTTTTTATATAGGAAATTAGGGCCTTCTTTCAGCCCTACATATATACAATATATTATTGCTAATAGAATAGTTGTTTTGAAAAATCTTATGTATCGGAAATAAAAATTTGTAATACTTCAAAATTGATTAATGACCTTATTTTATATAACGAAACGTAACGAAATGCTTATGTATCAAAAACTAAAAATACTGTAAAACTTCAAAAATTAGAAATAGATTAATGAGCTTCTTTTTTTATAACGAAACGTAACTAAAAATAGGCAACTTGTTACAATAAATTTAAGGTGAATTAAAACAGTGTTTGATATGCCTCATGTCAATTTTGAACGTTTTGTAAAGTTTCGTTTTGTGAAATTAATTCATAATTAATTAGTTTTTATTACAATTTTGAGTATAAGCATAAACAGATCGGTGCGGTGAATTTAGTAGGCCAATTTTTAATAAATAATATACATTTTTCTTATTTTAGAAATATTTATTTTTTCAAAAATTTACATAAAATTTAAAAACTTATGTTTTCTGTTTACAAAATTGACATTGATCTAAAACCCCGCAATAAAAATAAAGAAAATATTTGATTTCACTGCGGTGATGATCTGCGATTTTTAGAGAATAATATATATGAATATATATATATTTTTTTTATTTACGAAATATTTTATTTTTTCCCATAATTTACATAAACATCAAAACGTACATTGATTATATGTATGTCTTCTGTATACAAAATTGATATAAATAGAAATTCCGCAATAAATATAAAATAAAAAAAGTTATTTCGCTGTGGTGATGATCAGCGATTTTTACATAAGTTTTATATAGAAAACAGTTTTGCTTGTTTTTATACAAACTTACAACTACGGAAATGTTGTGGGCAAAAATGACTAATTTTATGTATATTTTCTTATAAAGAGTTCCATACATTTTTAAGTTTTAGCTAGTTAAAAAACGTTTTTTTTTTATTAAGGTAATTTTTAAAGAAAAGTTATACCCTATACCTATATATGTGGTCAATGTGTAATGACTTTTTGCGAATTTTTAACTACCAAAAATATTTGAGCTACACCCACCTTTCATTATACCGAACGATTCAGAATCAATTTCTGAGTCGATTTAGCGATGTTCGTCCGTCCTTCCGTCCGTCCGTCCGTCCGTCCGTTCGTCAGTGTGTCAATGTAAAACTTGAAATCAAACTAAAGTCGGTCTAGACCGAGTATAAGACTGGTTTACAAATTGAAGAAAAATTGACTGCAAAAACGAAGAATGTTTTTTAACTAATCTGGGTGCCCTGAATTCGAATCTGACATAAAAATTGAGCTAGAGCGTATTGTTCATTTTTTATCGCATGCTGGCAATACTGTAAAACACTCAATACTGACACTACAACTTCACAAGCAGAATTGTTTTATACAAGTGGTCAAACGGTAAGAAGATCTATTTCGATTTTTCAATTCCACTACTTTGGAGAGAGTCAAGTAACCTCCAAACCAATTGTCATATCTGTTCAACAAAAGTTACTGGATTCAATATGAAAAATCGAAAAAATATTACTTACGCGAATGTCCCATCGGTTTCCAGACCAGTACAACAGCCACGCATATAGCAGTGGAAATATCTTGCAGTTGGAACAAAAGTAACAATCTATAAAGTTAAAAGTTTGAAATTGGGTGCATATTTTGAAAAGAAAAACTCTATACTCTACTGTACTGACGTTGATGGTTTATTTCAAAAAATGAACCAGCCATATGACAAAACTGAACAGATATTATTTATTGATGGCTATAACTACAATTTAAAGGCTCTTCTTCTGCATAATGGGAATGAAAAACCATACCAATTGCTCATGCCATTAATACAAAAGAAAATTACGAATCAATGACTGAAATTTTGACATTACTCAAATACAACGATCATAAATGGAAGATCTGTGGTGACCTTAAGGTGTGTGATTTAAATTTCTTTGTTTATATAATACAGACCATCGTAAATAACTATAAATGAATCTGTTTTAGGTCATTGGTCTGTTGACTGGTAGGCAAGGAGGTTTCAAAAAATATTGTTGTTTCCTTTGTCTACGGGATAGTCGCGCTACATGTCATCATTACGTCAGAACAGAGTGGCCAAAAAAAACTGGGTATTCACCAGGAAAACAAAACATTTCAATTAAACCATTAATTGATCCAAATGACGTTATTCTTCCGCTGCGGCACATAAAATTGGACCTTTTTAAGAACTTTGTCAAGGCTCTGGACAAAGCTGTTGCAGCATTGAAACATTTGTTAGCGGTTTTTCACAAAATTTCATAAGCTAAAATCAAAGAAGGCATATTTGTTGGCCCTCAGATCAGGAAGCTATTGAATGATGACAATTTTTCACAATGTTTATTGGAGAAAGAATATGCAGCCTGGAAATCTTTCAAGAGCATCGTGAACAGTTTTCTTGGAAATAATAAGAGTGAAATACAGACAAATTGTTGCTAAATTATTGAAAAATTATCACGAATTAGGTGCACGAATTTCACTCGAAATGCATTTTCCTCATCGCCTTTATATTTTTTCCACAAAACTTAGGTACGGAAAATTGAAAGAAGTTATCAAGGATTTTGAGACAAAGTCATGTTGGGAGGCTATTGCTGGATTCGAATACGTGAAACCGAACCAACAAAATACAAACGACGTTCAAATATCGCAATTAACTTTTATAAATTCATTGATTTTTAAATAAACTAATGATTTTTTATGTAAAAAACGAATAAAAACATATTTTTTTGTATCTCGAAAACCTGACGTGATAGAGAAACACGAATTATAGATTCAAATTCAGCCCATTAAATTACCCTAGCAAAGATATTCGGTTGCTCCAGTCCAAAACCTTGTTGGCTTGTGTAATTTTCTAACTTTTTTTTTTATAGAAAAAGTGCTTTTTAAAGAAAAGGTGTTATTAGGTATTTTTTAATGAAAAGCTACCCCTTCTTGAGGAAAAGGTACTTATTTAAAGAAAAGGTTATTTTTAAGCAAAAATATGTTCTGAAGAAAAATACTTTTTTAAGAAAATACGTTTTTAATAAAAAGTACCATTTAAAGAAAATGTACTTTCTTAAGAAAATGCACTTAAAAATATACTATTTTAGAAGTGTTTTTTTTTTTTGAGAAAAGCTACTATTTAAAGGAAATTTACTTTTGAACGAAAAGGTTCTTATAAAAGACAAGTTATTGTTTAAGGAAAAGTATTTTTTTTTAACAAAATGTACTTTTTTTTAAGAAAATTCACTTAAAAACTTCCTTTTTAAGATTGGCCTTTTTAAGAAAAGATTTTCATAAAGAACTGGTCCTTTTTTGAAGAAAATTTATTTGTTGAAGAAAAGAAAATGTGATTTTTAAAGAAAAAAATACTTTTTTTTTTTAGAAAATTTTGGTTTAAAAAAGTTATATTTTAAGATAAGGTACTTTTTTAAGAAAATTAACTTTTAAGCCGTAAACATATAACGGCGAGTTACGAGTGCGAGTAAAAACTAAGCTTTTTGTATGCGAGAATTTGTGCTTTTGTGCTTTTATAAAATCATTGAAATGCTTTCGAGCAGCTGATTGACCTACTGTCAAACATAATTCAATTGTCAATTGTATACAAGTCTGTTCATATAACAAACATGTATATAACAAAATGAATCAAATCGAAATTATTAACGGGTTAAATAAAGTAATTACTATAGCAGGCATCGCGTTTAATGCCTATCAGCTGATTCTCCTGTCATCTGATTTTTCTCGCACAGAAAATAGAATCAATTATATTTCTCTTGCGAGTGTTTTTACAACCTTAGTTGGCAACGCCACACAAAAAAGCTTTACTATCGATCTTGCTTGCACATAAAGAAAAAACCATGCTGCCTCATTCTCGTTTTTTCTCGCACTCGCAACTCACACTTATGAGTTTAGGGCTTTAAGAAGAGTTACTTTTTACCAAAGGTACTTTTTGAGAAAATGTTCCTTTTAAGAAAATGTCCTTTATACGAACAGGTACTTTTGAAGAAAGGCACCTTTTGAAAAAGAGGAAATTTTTAAATAAAAGTTACTTTTTTTTTTTATCAAAATATGGTCTTTGAAAAAAAAAAATGTACTCGCTGAAGAAATAATACTTTTTTGCGAAATTTTCATTTTTGTTGAAAATACATTTGAAAAATGGTAATTGTTGAAGAAAGGGTACTTTTTGAAGAATATGTATTGTTATCTTTAACGAAACTTTAAGAAATGGCACTTTTTTAGAAAATGTGCTTAAAAAGAGAAAATATGCTCTTTGAAAAAAATTTACTCCCTGAAGAAATATTATTTTTTTGCGAGACACTCATTTTTGGTGAAAATACTTTTGAGAAGTGGTACTTTTTGAAGAAAAGGAACTATTTGAAGAATATGTATTATAATCTTTAATGAAAAGGTACTTTTTTTAGAAAATGTTCCTTTTTTAGAGAAGGTATTTTTTTTTTGAGAAAAGGTACCTCCTGCATAAAAGGTACTTATTTTAAGAAATGGTACTTTTTTAGAAAATGTGCTTAAAAAGAGAAAATATGTTCTTTGAAAAAAATTTACTCTCTGAAGAAATATTATTTTTTTTGCGAGACACTCATTTTTGTTGAAAATACTTTTGAGAAGTGGTACTTTTTGAAGAAAAGGTACTATTTGAAGAATATGTATTATAATCTTTAACGAAAAGGTACTTTTTAAGAAAATGTTCCTTTTTTAGAGAAGGTATTTTTTTTTTTTGAGAAAAGGTACCTCCTGCATAAAAGGTACTTATTTTAAGAAATGGTACTTTTTTAGAAAATGTGCTTAAAAAGAGAAAATATGTTCTTTGAAAAAAATTTACTCTCTGAAGAAATATTATTTTTTTTTTGCGAGACACTCATTTTTGTTGAAAATACTTTTGAGAAGTGGTACTTTTTGAAGAAAAGGTACTATTTGAAGAATATGTATTATAATCTTTAACGAAAAGGTACTTTTTAAGAAAATGTTCCTTTTTTAGAGAAGGTATTTTTTTTGAGAGAAGGTACCTCCTGCATAAAAGGTACTTATTTGAAGAAATGGTACTTTTTAAGAAAATGTGTTTAAAAGGAGGGGTGGTTCCTTGAAGAAAAATTATTTTTTTAAGAGCAGGTGCTTTTTGAAGAAAAGGTACTCTTTAAAGAAAGATACTTTTATAAAAACGGCACTTTTAAGAAAATTTACTTTTTTAAGAAAAGGTAATTTTTTAAGAAAATATACTTCAAATAATATGCTTTTTAAGAAAAGTTTGTTTTTTAAGAAAAGTACTTTTTAAATAAGATGCTTTTTTAAGAAGAGGTACCTTTGCTTAAAAAAAAGTTCTTTGTAAGGAAAGGGTCCTTATCTAAATAAAATATGTGAGTTCGATCACAGGGGAGATGTGTACACATCTATTAACACATCAATTAAAATCAAACAGTAAGCTCCATCTGTGTATAGCAAGCAACTGCTATGGTTGTTAACTTGCTGGTTGCAGTTGTTTGCTATACATTAATGGCGCTTTCTGTTGGTTGTTGAATCAGCTAAAAAAATTTAAATCATAATCTTTGCATCAATACACTAACATATACATCACACTGATTTTTCCTTACGCTGTTTTTGTGTTTGTATTGTGAAATAGATTTTTACCCCCCTGAGAGCATAGATGTTTACATATAAAAAAAAATAATACTCTTCCAAGAAAATGTACCTTTCTAAGAAATGGTAGTTTTTAAAGACAATTTACTTTTTTAATAAAAGTTACTTTTAAGGATATATCCAAACATTTTTAATTTTACCATGCGTCGCGAAGTCAGTTTGAAATGAAATCCACCTCAATGGTCTTGGTGCGATTATATTTTTATTCATATTCGCATTAACATAAATTTTTCATTAATAGTTTTTATACTAAACAAGTCTACACCGATTATACGATACCCTATCATCTTCTATAATTTTGTATATGGTATAGCCTGCATATATAGAGGGAGTCTCGTATCCATACAATTGGATATAGATAATAGGCATATACCAAATTTGAGTGACATTGTTATTAAATTTTCGCCTGCAGATATGAAAAATTTCATATGGGATGCTATGTTTATATGGAGACTAGGTCAAAAAATGGACCGATTTTGACCATATTTGGCAAAGACATTAATTTTTAGCAAAAACATATAGAAGCTAAATATGAAAAAAATCTGTGCAATAAATTTGTTTTCTGATAGATTTAGGTGAAGATCGCCAAGCAGCCTTGTACGGGGGCTATGACTAAGAATTGTCCTATAGGGTTTATTTTTGAACTACTGATAAATTGATGTAATAAACATAAAAAACCCACTTTGACCGAGATCACAAATTTCAATTGCCACCAATTCTATGGCCAATAGAAGCTTATATACTAGATAATATCAAAATATATTTATATATGTGCAATAAATTAGTTTTTTGATAGATTTAGGTGAAGATCGGCAAGCAGCTTTGTAAGAATTCTGACTAAGAAATCTCCTAAAGGCTTAATGTTTGGACTACTGATTAGTGGGTGTAATAAACCTGAACGAACGAAATTTTACCAATATCTATATGATAATTTGGGTCTTATGGCAATTTAAATCGATTTCATAGGTATCATTTGTGTGGGGACTAGGTCTGAATATGAACCGATTTTCACTAATTTCAACAGCGTTTGCCGTATGGCTGGTTAAAGCTGAAGTACCGAATTTCATCAAAACATGTTTGTAGTTTGATTAAAAGGTTTACATGGACACACAGACGGACGGACGGACGGACGGATGGTCACCATTAAATCGATTCAGAAAATGAGTTGATCGGTATAATAAAAGATGAATCTAGATCAAATATTTTTTGTAGTTTGAAACATCAGCACAAAGTCATTATACCCTGACCACGTAGTGGTAAGGGTGTGAAAAATGAAAAGTTTTCTTTGAATTAATTTAAATAACATTTTAGGAATTCATGTTTTATTCTTATTTTATTTTTCAATTATTTTATTTTTTCTTCTCATTTATTTATTTGAAATTAATTTCAAACAACATATATATGTTTTTATGTGTGTATACATAAAAAATATGTGTATCGATTTGAATTGCTTAAGTATATACAATTATTATGTTTATATTAATTTACATTTCAATTATTACTATAATTTTTATTGCATTAATTTGCAATGTCTTTTGATTTTGTTATGCGAGTTTTTATAAGTTCTAAACGAAATACCTGAATTTCATAATTATTTTAAATAAATATTTATTATTTAATCAGTTTACTGGCCGAACTGGTATTACTACTAGCTATAATACACATGTGCAACGCAAGGCTACATTTTAGTCAAATAATGGCAATTATTCATAAATCCATTTATAACGGCATCAAGCTATTTTAGTTAAACAAAAATACTCTTAACATTTTTTTTTCCCGAAAACATTCGGTGGGACTAGCATGTTTCTGTTGACATTTTATATAAATATATTTTATGGCCACGTGAATTAAAAGCTAAATTTATTTTATGTTTGAAACTTGATTTGGTTAAAGAAAAAAAATAATTATTAATGTTTTAGGTGAATTTTTCGAATACCCTCTAACTAGCAAAATATATTTAGATGTTTTTGCAAACTTGAATAAATTTTTTCGAAAGAAATTAAATATAAAATGACTAAAAGTTTTAAGAGTACAACGTATGATACTGGGAAGAAAAGAAAGTTTTAAGATGTTTCTCTTTGAGTTATTAAATTTATAAAATCAATCATATTTATTTAATTTATATATTAATTTTTAATTTAAGTTATAGTCTGTAAGGAAGTCTTGTATTTCATTGACTGAATAAATGATATGAAATGAAATGAAATGAAATGAAATGAAATGAAATGAAATGAAATGAAATGGAATGAAATGAAATGAAATGAAATGAAATGAAATGAAATGGAATGAAATGAAATGAAATGAAATGAAATGAAATGAAATGAAATGAAATGAAATGAAATGAAATGAAATGAAATGAAATGAAATGAATGAAATGAAATGAAATGAAATGAAATGAAATGAAATGAAATGGAATGAAATGAAATGAAATGAAATGAAATGAAATGAAATGAAATGAAATGAAATGAAATGAAATGAAATGAAATGAAATGAAATGAAATGATATGAAATGAAATGAAATGAAATGAAATGAAATGAAATGAAATGAAATGAAATGAAATGAAATGAAATGAAATGAAATGAAATGAAATGAAATAAAATGAAATGAAATGAAATGAAATGATATGCAATGAAATGAAATGAAATGAAATGTAATGAAATGAAATGAAATGAAATGAAATGAAATGAAATGAAATGAAATGAAATGAAATGAAATGAAATGAAATGAAATGAAATGAAATGAAATGAAATGAAATGAAATGAAATGAAATGAAATGAAATGAAATGAAATGAAATGAAATGAAATGAAATGAAATGAAATGAAATGAAATTAAATAAAATAAAATAAAATAAAATAAAATGAAATGAAATGAAATGAAATGAAATGAAATGAAATGAAATGCAATGAAATGAAATGCAATGAAATGAAATGAAATTAAATGAAATGAATGAAATGAAATGAAATGAAATGAAATGAAATGAAATGAAATGAAATGAAATGAAATGAAATGAAACGAAATGAAATGAAATGAAATGAAATGAAATGAAATGAAATGAAATGAAATGAAATGAAATGAAATGGAATGAAATGAAATGAAATGAAATGAAATGGAATGAAATGAAATGAAATGAAATGAAATGAAATGAAATGAAATGAAATGGAATGAAATGAAATGAAATGGAATGAAATGAAATGAAATGAAATGAAATGGAATGAAGTGAAATGAATAATTTTGAATTTTTGATAACAAATATTGAAATAAATATGGTGAATCAGATATGTTCTAAGCATTTTCTGCGACACTCTGTGACTTTTCTGCATAAGTTATCATCTTTATTAAGATCTGCAACATGTATATTGAAACAAGCCATGTTGCAGAACGTTTCCTATAAATTTTTATAAGCAGAAATATTTATAAACTTTAAATCTGGCTTCTTGCTTTGTTTGGAGTCTGAGTGAAAAAATTGAGCAAAATAAATTCTCTACCTATATTTCTAATTTTTTGAGATATTATGATAGCATGATGTTTATGTATAAACATTGTTTAGAAACATTGTTTGTAAATAATTTCATATCCTTAAAACATAGAAGCATTCGCTCTTCATTTTGAAATTTTTATTATATCTTAAAAAAATATCAGGCAACTATATTTCTTCAAAAATTGTGTGTAGGTGGGCTGATTGTGCAGTGCACAAAAAATGAAAAGAGTAGTGGAATATTAATATAAAAATTAAATTAACTAAAACTGAAATGAAAAGAGCCACAGTCCTATAAAATGAGCCATTAAGTAAAAAATTCAATTTAGTATTTTTTTTTAAACACTAAATTAAAGATCTGCATATGGCCGGTTTTTCATATTTTCAATAATTTTTGAATGCGAATTTTTTCAATATTTTAATCCTTAAACATGTGTTGAACATTTTAAAATTTTGGAATCAAATGAAAATAGTGTTGCCAAAATGTTGTTCGGTTTGATATAGAATTAATTATGTATGAGGGCTTTAAACTTTATGGAGCTAAAACTTTTAAGCAATAAATAAATACAAAAAAAAAAAAAAAATCATTGTTGACCCAGTCTCGTATAACAATAATATTTTTATATCAATTTGAACATCTCAAAAATTTTCAATTATATTTGTTATTCTTAACTTTTTTTTATATTTCCAGTTTCTTGTTACATATTTCGTGTACACAAAAATAAATACGAGTATAAAAATAATTACCATATTGGTCTAAACATGACAACCGAAATTTGGGTCATACTATAAAATAAATAAAAATACCAATACAGACTTAGTATAAAAAGCAAAAAAAAAAAAAAAAATGAAAAGAACAACATGTTGTTTAACTTAAATCTAAAAGATATCAAAATACCTAACAATGTTATCAAAGTGTCTGCAATAAATATTTTATAGTGGTCACATGGTTCATTTAAAACCGACACAAGTTTTGAACTTTTTTTGTATTTATTTTTTGGTCAATCATATTAAATTTTATGTTATAAAAACTTAATTTTTGTAAATGTCTTTAAAAGTGTTGCTAGTTTTGTCTCTGTTTGAGTGCCATGGCATTCATTTTGGACTCTTTTTTTGCATTTTTGTATTATAATATATTTGGTGTTAAAATTTATTTTTATTAAACTTTATTGTAATGTTAAAGATTGTAATTAAAAAATATCTGCAAATAAGTCGACTTTGCGCTATAATAATTAGACACTTATTTGGAGCATAAATGAACTTGAATATATAGATGGCGGCAGTAGTTCGAAAAAATTTTACTTTGGTGAAAAGTAGCAACCTTATTAAATATATGGTTTAAGTTTCAAAGTCCACGTTGTTTAGTTTTTCTTAAGCCATCACGATCTCTGTGAATGTGTAAACATGGCAAAAATTAGTCACTGCTGTGTATTTCAATACTTTAATTGGAAAGCTCCCAATCCAACCAATATTAAAACCGAGCTAGATTTTACTCTGGAGGAGTCTGTCCCTTCGTTTACGACTACCAAATATTGGGTGGCAGAATCGTATAAGAAAATTCAAAAATGGGATTGGATGATTTTCTGCCGAACGTAATTGAGCTAACTGAAATGATAGGCATTTCAAAAAGTGCTATATATCGTATATTAAAAGAAAATTTGGAAATGAGAAAGCTGTCCGCAAGATCGGTGCCGCGTTTGCTCATAATAGAACAAAAACAGCGACATGAAGGTGTTTCAATACAGTATTTGGAGATATTTCGTCGCAATAAAGCCATGTATTTGTGACGATTCGTAACAAGTATGACACATCGGTTCAGCACTTCACACCTGCGATAAAGGAAGAATGGACTGAAATGGGAGCATAGTGTCCAAAGAAGGTGATGAGAGATACATCTGCAGGCAAGGTCATGGCGTCTGTTCTTTGGAATGAGCGTCGGTTAATTGTTTATTGATTATCTTCAAAAAAGAAAAATAATCAACGGCGCGTGTTATGGTAACTTATTACAGCGTCTAATGCGAGAAAGGCAAAAGTCACATTTGGCGAACCAGAAAATGCACCAATTCACAAATCCATGAACTGAAATGCAAACTGATCTATAACGCACCTTATTCGACATATTTTGCTCCCTCAGATTATTTTCTATTTCTAAACCTAAAGATATCGCTTGGTAGTAAAATATTTACCAACCGTGAAGAAGTGGAGTCTATGAATGATGGTTTTTTAAGCAGCTAGATCGTTCTTACCCTTAACAGGGTATCGAAGCAACTGGACATCACTATGAAGAGTGTATCGAGCTAAAAGGATGTGTTGAGAAATAAAGAAAAATTTTCTGGGACCGCCCTCGTTAGTAAAAAAATATCAATGTTGCAGATTGATGTTAAAAAAATACTTTTCCCTAAGAAAGTACTTTAAAAAAGTAAATTTTGTTAAAAAGTACATTTTCTTGAAAAAGTAACTTTTCTTAAAAAGTAAATTTTCTTAAAAAAGCACATTTTCTTAAAAAAGGATCTTCTCTCAAAAAAAAAAAAAAAACTTTTCTTAAAAAAGTACACTTTCTTAAAACTAACTTTTCTTAAAGAAAATAACTCTTCTTAAAAAATTACCCTACTTAAAGCAGTACTATTTCTTAAAAAGGTTCTTTTTCTAAAACAGTACAGCTTTTACAATACCTCTTTTTTAGAAAAGTACATTTCCTTAAATACCTACAATTTCTTAAAAAGTACTTTTCTTAAAAAGTACTGTTTCTAAAAAAAGTACCTTTTCTAAAAAAGTATCTTTTCTTCAAAGAGTACCTTTTCCTAAAGCAATGCCTTTCTTAAAAAAGTACCTTTTCTTAAAAAGTATCTTCACTTAGAAAAGTACATTTTCTTAAAGAAATACCTTTCCTTAAAGAAGTACCTTTTCTAAAAAAAGTAAATTTTCTTAAAAAATAAATTTTCTTAAAAAAGTACCTTTTGTTGTCTTAGATAGATTTTAAATATAATGGACTTTGGAAATAAATTAAAATTACATTTTTGAGTTATTTTGCGAATAATACATATAAAAAAATTCTGTTCAACGTCAATAATTTGTGGTAGTTGCAAACATCGGCTTAAATTTAACATCATGAACACAAATTTGTATTAATTACTGGTACTTTAGTCTTAGAGTTAAATATATTTCAGAAACTATAAAAGAGACCCATAATAAAAATAATGTTGTTTTATAGATTCAAAAATGTAGAGTAAAAATGCATTATTTTAAGTTTAATGGGACGAGTCTAAAATAATAATTTACTACAAAAACATGTGAATAGCAATGATATGAAAATAATAAACATCAGCTACTAACGGTGAATTTAGTGAATTTTTTAAAATTAGCAATTATTCACAAACTAAGTAGAACACAAAAAATTATTATATTATACATAAGATTAAAAAAAACCGAAAAAAAATTTAAACGATGATTTTTTCTTGGCCACACATATTTACAAGCCAGTCCAAAGCTACTGCTCCTGTTAAGTGAAATGTTTTTTAAAATTTTGCTAGTTGCTTTAACGATATAAAATAATTATCCAATAACTCAAGTGTATTAAATGAGAATATGTTATAAATTTTATTTTATTTTTTAATTGTAGAACATTTTTTTTATTAATTTTTTTTTTAAATTTTCATATCTAACGATACTTAAGGCATATATGCATTTTTGTTTGCCCTAAAATTGGAGATTGAATAATTTAATAAAAAGTATTTCGCACTAAGCTATTTCTTATTTTTCCCATAAAACATATATGTAACACAAAAGACTTAAGAGACAAACATGATAAATGCCATATTTGAAAACATTTGAAATGGTACTTAAAGATTTTTATAAAACCCTACAAAGATTAACAGATTATTACTCAATTGGTACATAAAATTATTTTTAATTAAATTGAAAGTATCTTTAAGTGAAATTTATGATAATTTTATTTATTTTAGTTACGATATTTTTAAATATACACTTAAAATTGTATAATAAAAATAATATTTTCGTCATAAATAAAGACAATATTTTATTTAAATTTGCCATTGGACAAATAAATTGGGTCAAGTCTAATTAAAAGACTAGTTTTTATTTGCCAAATCAGCAACAAAAATTGCGAAGTTTTTTTTTTTTTTTTTTGCAAATTTGCAAATTTTGCAAATAAATGCTAATGACACTAAAATATAACACCTTTAAAAGGTAATACAAAGTTATAAAGAGATGTAGTTTTTTTTTAAATGCATTTAGATTTAAATCTCGGTGGTGATATATTTTTATTTTTTATATAAATTTAGTATTGTTTGGCAGCATTTTGAATTAATTTATATATTAAATTTATGGTCATACATACTTTGTGGGTGGCCTTGACTTTTATGTAATGTATTTTTTTGGTTTTGCAATATTTTTTGCAAATTTGGTAATAATTTAATGGAATCAAAAAAATAAAGATTTCGACTTGTATGATTTTAAAAAAAAGATGACAGTGAAGGCTGTTTATAAAAAAGAAAATTATAATTTATACGTCAATTAGTTAAAGAAGAGTGATCAGTTCATGAGACTGTTCTTTTTTTGGATTTATCAATTAATTGGGCATTTATAAAAAGTTAATATCTCCTATCAAAGTGAAGGTGGATACGTTCGCCAATTATGTTATTTCAATTTGTAACAACTTTCAAAAATTTATAAAAATTTCCAAAATTATTCATAAAATTATGATTTCATTGAAATTAAAATCATCGCAGTTTTTAAAACTTTGACTTCCAATCGACTCAGAAAATGAATCAAAGTTCATCGCTATATCTCTATATTCTTGATAATCCAATAAAATAATATGTTTGCAACAAATATATATATATTTGAATTTGGTTTAACTACAAGTATATATTCTACTGTATTGAATTTTTTAACTTCAAACTATAGTTACCTTATCTTTTTATACCAAACCACTTAATTTTTCGAAAATTTCAGCTTACCTAAAAATAGAAGAAAAATAGAAAAAACATTAATATATTATTAAAGCAATACAAATCTTTATATTATTAAATGCTAATTTTTTTAAATTGAAAATTTTGTTTCCTATAATTTAGCTGTTAGTTAAATAAAACACGGCTTCGTTGTTAACGTTCTGTACTATTTTTTTTTTTAATTTTCCATTCATATCTCAAAGCAGCTCTATGCAATTGAACAGTTTATTTTTGATTGATCTAATCATTATATCAATTTACAAATTTTAACCTATACTTTAAGGGCAGCAATTATTAAAAAATTTTGTTTGTCTGCAACAAGTACATAATTTTAAAATTGAAAAAAATTACTTAGTAAGATATAAATTGCATAAAAAAATTAATGGAATTGAGCAAGAAAATATTCAAGTTTATTTTACTTTAAATGTTATAAAAATTCTTATATACATTTTTTTTTTTATGTTAAAACATTTTCGTTTGTGCCTGACTGATGTGGCTAAATGCCTACGTTATTCATTATTTTGAAAAAAAAAAAAAAAAAATATGTCTACATATGAGTAATTCCTGTTCAAACAATACAATTTTTGGAATCAATTGAAAAAAAAAATGTTTTTTAAGTTATTAGAATTCTAAAATTATCTAAATTCTGAAAAATCGACCGATATTCTGATATTAAAACTAAGATAAATTGAAGTTATTTAATTTTTAATTAATTTATTAAATAATTTTTCACATATTTTTTTGATAATTTTTTTTTTGTTTACTTCAAAATCAATTCTTCCCTATAGAAGATTTAAAAACCTAAGTTAACATACATATTTTATAAACCATCTGTAAGTTTGAGGAAGAAACACCGATAAGATCTATTTAAAAAAAAAAATTTTTTAATAACCGCTCTAATGCTTCAGATATATACTAATATCACATTTATAAACACTGTTTATAAACATTGTTTATTTCTACAGTTTTTTACCATTGCTGGTAAATATTATTTTTAACTTTGTCTATAAACAATGTTTTAAACAATGATGAAAACAATATATAAAAAAAATTATGATAAAAAATATGTACAAAATATGTATTGTTTATAGACATTATTTATAAACATTGTTCATAAACATTTTTTATAAACACTGTTTCTATCATTGATTATTATAAATATTGTGTATAAACATTGTTTATAAACTTTTTTTTTTATAAACATTGTTTTTAAACTTTGTTTTTTATAAACACTGTTTATTTATAAACTTTGTTTATTAACATTATTTTAAAGCATAAGTTATAAACATTTTTTATAAACAGTGTTTTATCATTGTTTATAAAAATTGTGTATAATAATCATCTATATACATATTTGCTAATCATTGTTCATATACATTGATTTTAAACATTTCTTTTTAAACACTGTTGTTATCATTAATTTTTAATTAATTTATTAAACAATTTTTCACATATTTTTTTGTTAATTTTTTGTTTACTTAAATCAATCCGTCCCTATAGAAGATTTAAAAACCTCAGTTATCTTACGTATTTTATAAATCATCTGTAAGTTTGAGGGTGCAATACCGATGGGATATATTTTTCAAAGATTTTTTTAAAAACTGCACCACAACATCAGTTTTGTATAATAATATCACGTTTATAAACATTGTTTATTTCTACAGTTTTTAACCATAATTGGTAATTATTTTTAACTTTGTCTAAACAATGTTGAAGTCATTGATGAAAACAACATATATAAAAAATTATGATAAAAAATATGTATAAACATTGTTTATAGACATTATTTATAAACATTTTTTGGAAACATTTTTTATAAACACTGTTTCTATCATTGATTATAAATATTGTGTATAAACATTGTTTATAAACTTTGTTTTTTTTTATAAACACTGTTTATATCGTTGATTATAAATACTGTTTATAAACATTATTTATAAACATTGTCTTACATATTTTGAAAATCATCTTTAAGTTTGAGGGCGCAATACCGATGGGATCCACAACATCGGTTGTTCTAAGGCTTCAGGTGTATAATAATATCATGTTTATAAACATTGCTTATTTTTACAGTTTTTAACCATTATTGGTAATTATTAATTTTAACGTTGTCTATAAATGTTTTAAACAGTGATGAAAACAATATATATAAAAAATTATGATCAAAAATATGTATAAACATTGTTTATAGACATTATTTATAAACATTTTTTAGAAACATTTTTTTAAACACTGTTTCTATTATTGATTATAAATATTGTATATAAACATTGTTTATAAACTTTGTTTTTTTATAAACACTGTTTATATCGTTGATTATAAATACTGTTTATAAACATTATTTATAAACTTTGTTTATTAATATTAAATTAAAACATTGCTTATAAACATTTTTTATAAACACTGTTTTATCATTGTTTATAAAAATTGTGTATAATAATTATTTATATACATATGTGATAATCATTGTTCATATACATTCTTTATAAACATTTTTTATAAGCTCTGTTTACTGACACTGTTTTTATAATTGATTATAAATATTGTTTATAAACATTATTTAAAAACCTAGTTTATTAACATTATTGACAAACTTTATTTATAAAAATTTTTTATAAACCTTGTTGTTATCACTGTTTACAAACATTGCTTAAAATATTGCTTCATAAACATTTTTTATATACACTGTGTTATCATTGTTTATAATAACTATTTATAGACATATTTGATAATCATTGTTCATATACATCGTTTTTAAACATTTTTTATAAACACTGTTTTTATCACTGTTTATAAACTTTGTGTATAAACTTTGTTTATAAACATTGTTTATAATAATTGTTTATAAACAAATTTTTGTTATTGTTCTCAAACATAGTTAATTGAAAATGTTTATAATGAAACCTTGGAAGAATCGTCAACATTATTTTAAAACATTGTTCACACAAATTTTTAATAAACACTATTTTTTATCATTATTTATAAATATTATTTATGAATATTGTTTAAAAATATTTTTTATCACTGTTTAAAGAAAATTGCTTATAACTATTTGTTATGTTCAGCTGCATTGTTCTTAGACATTTTTTATAGCAATTGTTCTCAACCACAGTTAATTGTAAATGTTTATAGAAGAGTCTTGTCTATAAACATTATTTACTAACACTGTTTTTATAATTGATTTTAAATATTGTTTATAAACATTATTTAAAAACATTGTATATTGACATTATTTACAAACGTTATTTATAAACATTTTTTATACATCCTGTTGTTATCACTGTTTACAAACATTGCTTAAAATAATGCTTCATAAACATTTGCTATAAACACTGTTTTATCACTGTTTATAATAACTATTTATATACATATTTGATATTGTTGTTCATATACATTGTTTTTAAACATTTTTTCAGAAACACTGTTTTTATCATCATTTATAAACTTTGTTTAAAAACTTTGTATATAAACATTGTTTATAATAATTGTTTATAAACATTGTTTATAATAATTGTTTATAAACATTTTATTGTCTTTGTTCTCAAACATCGTTAATTGAAAATGCTTATAATGAAACCCTGGAAGAATCGTAAACATTATTTTGAGACATTGTTTACAAAAATTTTTTATAAACACTATTTTTATCATTGTTTATAAATATTATTTATGAATATTGCTTACAAATATTTTTTATCGCTGTTTTAAGAAAATTGATTATAATTATTTGTTATGTTCAGCTTCATTGTTCTTAGATATTTTTATAGCCATTGTTCTCAACCCCAGTTAATTGTAAATGTTTATTGAAGATTCTGGAGCATTATTTATAAACATTATTTACTAACACTGTTTTTATTATTGATTATAAATATTATTTATAAACATTATTTAAAAGCATTGTTTATTAACATTATTTACAAACGTTATTTATAAAATTTTTTTATAAACCCTGTTGTTATCACTGTTTACAAACATTGCTTAAAATAATGCTTCATAAACATTCTATATAAACATTATTTTATCATTGTTTATATTTAATTATTTATATACATATTTTATAATCATTGTTCATATACATTGTTTTTAAACATTTGTTTATAAACTTTGTTTATAAACATTGTTTATAATAATTGTTTATAAACATTGTTTATAATAATTGTTTATAAACATTTTATTGTCATTGTTCTCCAACATCGTTAATTGCAAATGATTATAATGAAACCCTGGAAGAATTGTAAACATTATTTTAAAACATTGTTTATATACACTCCTTTTATCATTGTTTATAAATATTATTTATGAATATTGTTTATAAATATTTTTTATAGACACTGATTTTATCGCTGTTTATATACAATTGCTTACAATTATTCTTTATGAATATTTTTAATAATCATTGTTCATCTTTATTGTTTGTATATTTTTTATAGCCATTTTTCTCAAACACAGTTAATTGTAAATGTTTATAGAAGAATCTTGAACATTATTTATAAACGTTGTCTATAAACATTACTTAATAACATTGTTTTTATTATTAATTGTAACTATTATTTATCAACATTATTTCAAAGCATTCTTTATTAGTAAATGTTTATAAATAATTTATAAACATTTTTTCATAAACCCTGCTGTTATCGCTATTTTTAAACATTGCTTAAAATAATGTTCCATAAACAGTTTTTATAATCATTGTTCATATACATCGTTTTTAAACCTTTCTTGAGGTACGGCTGTGTAGGAAATCGTATAAGATAGAACCTATCGGTTTGCCATTTTTAAATATATAGGATACTTAAAATATTATATGGCGATATACCGATACACAAATATTTTTTTTTTATTCTATATGTCTTGTCTGATTGAGCAGTACGTAAATGATGATCAATTACGAAAAGACTAGTGACAAATTAAATTAAATACTAAATAAATACATTGAGCCGAAAGCTTTAAAAGCCAGCCGTAGCTACAAAATTTTATTTTATATATTTTTTTTAATCTTAACTTCAATGTTTGTATTTCGATGGGTTTTTCACGTTTTGAACAACTTTTAAATGATAATAAAAGAAAAGAAATTTTTCCTGAAAAACACATTTAACATTTTCAAAAGAAGATACAAACAAAGTTATTAATGTCAAAAAGTTGTTAGATTTGACATGGAATTACTCATATATATATATTTAAAGTTTTTTTTTTAAATATATTTTTCTATACTTATAAAAAATTTATTTTAGTTTTAAATGTCATCTTTTGCCTTTAACCACAAGCGTGTTATGCACGCGTTGATACCAGCGATAAATCTTATTGTTTGTTTAGTGCAAATAATAACAAAAAAACAAATTATTCTTCACAAAAATTCCATTCACGAAATGTCATAAAACTGAGCTGATTGTCAATGACTTTAGGTTTCTTGTTTTTGTTTTTCTTAGCATTGGCGACAAAAACTTTAAAACGCGAATCTACAAATGGATTGCCTTTTTTTGGTTGTCGATAGTGGAAAATGCAAAATTTCAAACCAAAGTCTTAAGTCTTACACTTGTTTAAAAACAGTGAAGTAAATTTAATTTAATAATCGAAATAAATATTTAATCTTGCAATCATAAAATTTCCTGTTTTTCTTTTGTAAACTTTAAATTTAAATCATAAAAATTTATTTATATCAGTACTACAACAAAATTTGAACATAATTGAAATGTAATGTCAAGGCAGTCTTCGAATTTGAAGACTTCCACTTTAAGTACTTATACAAAAGAACGTGGTAATAACTTACACTCAAGTTTATTTTATTTTCGTTTAAATAAATTTAAAAGATTTTCAAAACTTAAATACAAGAACGTAGAAAGGTGTGTATGTATGACTCCCGTATAAAATAATGAAAAAATATTTTTTAGAAAAGGCGCCTCTTTAATAAAATATACTTTCTAAGACAATATATTTTTTATAGAAATATTACTTTTTTAGAAATAATACTTTTTAAGAACACATACTTTTTTAAGAAATTGTTCTTTTTTAAGAAAAAATCATTTTTTTTTTGCAGTAAAAAGTTCTTTTTTTAAAAAAGGTGGCATGAACGGAACAACGAACAATAAAAATTCAGGCTCCATAAACCAGCATTTGAAGCTTTGAAACCACCTTATATAATTAAAGTCTTATATTTTTGTATTTGTAAAATTGAAAGTGAATTGACATCCGATACAAAAGACTTAAGATACAAGCACGCTAATTTGTTTCATTTCAACATATTGTTTTTTCACTTTTTGTGAATATCGTACGGAACACATAGCACAAGTTTATAACATTAAATCATTTGTTTATTATAAATTTTCTAACTGCACGTTATAATTAAATACTTATGAAATTGTAACGCTATTCAAAGTGGACTACAGTTTCGCAAAATTATTGAAAAAAAATATAAAAGAAACAAAGTATTTGCATTACAAAACATCATATATAAAAGTATATATTTCGGAACAAAAAGAACTGCTAAAAATTATAGCACGCTTTACAAATGAAACTTAAAGATTTCTCACGAAACTAGATAATTTTTTTTTTTTAATTTTTCACTTAGTTTTATAAGATAAACATATAAGAAGAAAAAACTAGACACACAATTTTAATAAAATAAATGCAAATCATTTTGGATGTCATATAAAAACTTAATATCTTAAAATTATAGCACGCTCTTCTTAAACATTTCTGAAAATTATATAATGGATTTTAATTCTTATGCAAATTTAATAAACATAATAAAATGTATTGCGGTTTAGCTAAAACCATGTCTTGAAGGCAATATTTTTTTGTTTGCTCTCGGGAATTTTTTAAATTTCAGGGTTTTTATTCTTTCAGAAAAAATTATTCATTTTTTTTCAAAGTTATTGGAAAATCAAAATTATCAACTTATGATATTTTAGGAAGAAACTAATGGAATTTAACAGTTAATGGATCAATTTATTGATTAATTTTTGAAATATTTTTTTAAATAACTTCCTCTTGTGTTTTTCATAATAAATCAGTACCTATAGAATTTAAAAAAAACCGAAGTTATTTTCCCACAAATTATCTTATAAATTATCTATGTTTTCATGTATATAATAATATCGCGTTTATTAGCACCGCTTAAAATCTTTATTTATAAACATTGTTTATTATTACTAGCAGACTCCAGCGCTCGAAATTCGAGTGCAAATTCTAGGCAGCTGTATTTTTCAACTTAGCCAAGTCACAAACCAACACTTTTATGGTTTATTATTATTGCGAATGAGGATAACAACCTCATTAAAAAGCACATTAACAAATTTAATAAAACACACACAGCATATGTATAATTTTATTTATGTGTTAGTAGCAACTTTAAATGCAATTTACTCAAAGTAAAGGAAAAAATTTAAAAATCTGTAAATCTTCGATATGGCTAAAAAAAAAAAATACCTTCCAAATAATATGCGTTTGGTCAAAATCAGGATAAAATGGTAGAACAAAACATCGGTCACAAGAAATCGCCTAGCCTATTAATATTATAGGTAGCTTATATCCATTATTTGTAATTATTTTTTTTGGCGCTGTTTATAGCAATATTTTTAAACAATGTATTTAAAAAATGATAATCAAATGGATGTATAAACATTGTTTATAAACATTGATTATAATAGTTGCTTATAAACACTGATTATAACAATTGTTTATAAACATTGATTACAACATTGATCATAAATGTTTTTTTGTAAACATAGTTTACAACAATTGTTTTTAAACATTGATTATAAGAATTGTTTATATACATTGATTATAAATATTTTTTAAAAACATTGTTTATTAAAAAATGATGAATTATTATTCGGCCTTTGAAATTGATGACTTTTAATAATATAATTGAGCTCGAGGTCACGTTTTTATTTATAAAATATCTTTTATTATTTTGTTTTTAAACATTGTTTATAAACATTGATTATAACAATTGTTTATAAACATTGATTCCAACATTGATCATAAATATTTTTTGTAAACATTGTTTATAACAATTGTTTATAAACATTGATTATAATAATTGTTTATATACATGGATTATAAATATTTTTTATAAACATTGTTTATTAATAAATGATGAATTATTATTCCACCTTTGAAATTTATGACCTTTTAAAAAAAAGGTGAGCTCGAGGTCACGTTTTTATTTATAAAATATCTTTTATTATTTTGTTTTTAAACATTGTTTATAAACATTGATTATAACAATTGTTTATGAACATTGATTACGACATTGATCGTAAATATTTTTTGTAAACATAGTTTATAACAATTGTATATAAACATTGATTATAAGAATTGTTTATATACATTGATTATAAATATTTTTTATAAACATTGTTTGTTAATAAATGATGAATTATTATTCGATCTTTGAAATTGATGACTTTTAATAAAATAATTGAGCTCGAGGTCACGTTTTCATTTATAAAATATTTTTTATTATTTTGTTTGTAAACATTGTTTATAAAAATTGATTATAACAATTGTTTATAAACATTGATTACAACATTGATTATAAATATTTTTTGTAAACATAGTTTATAACAATTGTATATAAACATTGATTATAAGAATTGTTTATATACATTGTTTATAAACATTTTTTAAAAACATTGTTTATTAATAAATGATGTATTATTATTCTAGCTTTGAAATTTATGACTTTTAACAAAATAGGTGAGCTCGAGGTCACATTTTTATTTATAAAATATCTTTATTTTAAATTTCTCCAATATTTGGCCATTAGACACTGCCTAATGTAATATTGACATGAGATGACCACAGCAACAATAAATTTTGTGTTTAATGTATATTTTGTTGTTGTTGTACATACTCCATGAGGATGTCATTCCAAGAATTACGAATATTGGAGAGATTTAAAAGACCTCGCGAGCTCCAGCTCAATTATTTTATTAAAAGTCATTGTTTATTAATATTTTTTATAAACATTGTTTATTAATTCTTTTTATAAACACTGTTTATAGACATTTTTGATATACATTTTTTTTTATCAACGATAAGATAATATAAATATTGTTTTTAAACATTATTCATAAACTTTGTTTGTAAACATTATTTATAAACATTGTTTATAACATTTTTTTATAAACACTGTTTTGTCATTGATTATAAATATTGTTTATAAACATTATTTATAAACTTTGTTTATAAACAATATTGACAAACATTACATATAAACATTTTTTATAAACACTGTTTCTATCGTTGCTTATAAACATTGTTTATAATAATTCTTTATTATAATTTTTGAAAATCATTGCTCATATAAATTTTTTCAAACGCAGTTGCTTTCAGAACATTTGTTCCAGACCAAACTATCTAATAGACTTGGTATTTCATGAAAATGTGTTTAAAATTTTGGAAAGAAAAAAAGTTTCTGTTTAAGAGCCACTTACAAATAAACCCGGCCAAGGACGTTCTAAATATATGACTTTTGCATAAGGTCATCATTTGGTTGACATATGTAGCCAAAATCGATCCGCTGGTAATCACAAAGTCACTTCGAAAGCAACTCTTGCCAAATAAATTAGAGCAGGTCAAGAGCTACACCAGAAAACATCGTCCTTACTTTAATTAACAAGCTAAAGACTACAAAAAGATCTGATTGGCGTAAGAGGTTTGTAGTTTGGACATAAAGAGACTGGAATTGGGTCTTATTCAGTTGATAAATTGCAATACAGGAAAGGGATCAGCCATTTTGGTTTCAGACAAGTACACAATGTGATGGTGGATCTGTAAGCATATGGGGATATTTTACAGTTCACGGTACCGGCTTATTATTATTTGATGAAGGACAACTAAATGCTGTAAAATATATGGAATTGATTAGCGAAGTATTTCTGCTTCTAAGGAAATAATTTTGGGGCCTGGAACAACGCAAGACAATTTCCACCGAGACTTGCTCAATGTCATGAGGAATATTTTCGATGGGTTGGTTTAAAAGTAAAAACATATTTGTATTTGATTGGCCGCCAACATCTCCAGATATAATTCCAATCAAAAATATATGCGTCGTTATGCAAAGCGCTATTGAAAAATACAAAATATTGAAAGAAATAAAAGACGAATTGAAAAATGCCATAAAGGACATTTGCTCTAAAATTACTGTAGATGAGTGCTCTAGGTTGGTCAGTTCGATTCAAAAAAGGATTAAATGTGTATTTAAATCTTCGGAAATAGTTTAACATATTGATCCTACAACCTATAATTTTTAGGTTGTACTAATATTAATTTAATTTTTTTTTAAATTGAATTGTGGTAATAATTTAACAAATTTAAAGAAATATCTTTTATATTTACCAGAAAAAGTTTATTATTTTAAAATTTTAATTTTTATCAATAAAGTTTCATAAGTTCTATTGAAGTGTGCTTTAATTTTGAGCAGTATTTTATAAACACGATTATTGTACACATTTCTAAAGCGTTCATTTACATGGTAATTATGATCTATAAAGTGACATGTTGTAATCTATGAATCTATGAAAAAAAAAATTATAAATTTCTGGTTGTTGAAATAGTTAACCAGAAATTAATAATATATTATTTGTTTACAAATTGTTAAATATAGATTGAGAAATTTTAATGATTTTTTGCTATTGAGATAATATTCAGGAATAAATAAATTTTATTTTTAAATTTATTTAAAGGAAACTGCTAAACAATAGCTGAGGTCAACAAATTTTCTATACATTATTTATAAAAATATAATAAAAATAATTTTAATAATATATTAATTTTATGTATTTTTTGTTTCAACTTCAGAAATAAATTATAAAAATTTTTTGAATTCATCTAAAATTTTTTGTCTTCACTGTATCTAAAGTGATATTTAAATCAATCTTTGTTGCCAGTACAAAATAACAAAAAAAAAAAAAAAAATCTTGTAAATTATGTCGTTTTGCAGCCATATAATTAAAATCACTGGATATACAAACTAAGATCATTGATCGTATTCGTTCATATGTGAATTTTACATATTTCCACTATTTCTGTATTATATTTTTCTACGTTGGTATTAAGAAAATTGTTGTGCGAATAGACGTATTCAGTACTCGTATGACATTTGTGTATGTGTTAAGCTTTTGTTGTTATTAATAAAAGAACTTGTTAGTCGGAGTTATTAACAAAAAAAAAAAAAAAATTATTGAAAAATATTTTCAACACTTATTGTTGTTGTGCTTATTTGTTTTTGTTTTATGTACATAAATGTGGTGCGATTTTTTTAAAACAAGCGTAATTAATTTTTATGCAATTTTAATGGGCTGAGTTCAAAAAAATTTATGTTTTTTATTGATCTACTTAATAAATTTTATGAATTACGCTGACAAAACATGATTTTTTTTTTTTTTTGCAAATATTTATAAGAGTTGTTTGCGTTAATAAATCTGCATATAAGAATTAGGTTTTTTTTTTCAAAGAATGCAGGAAGTATTTTTTTATAGTGTTAGTATACAAATAATATTTGTTTTTCTAAATTAAAACAGAAATGTTGAATACATAAATTAACTTTTAAGGTTTTCGCAAATGACACGAATTAGTTAACATTTTAATAATGTCATAATTTGTATTTAAGATTATTTTATTTTCGGAAGTCTTATAAATATGTTTCTTATATTATAAAATAAATCAAATTTTTTTTTTTGATTTTAATTTATTGTTATTATTTATTGTTTGTAGCTTATTGGAGGCTACACCCTTGGACCGATCTTCCTGGAATTTTTACAGAGTCTTACTGTGTATCTGGAAAGAACTACAGTCTATATTTTTTGATATTTTAGTAGGCGTTGTAACTTTTATACAAAGCGAATTTTTAATATCATATATATTGAATGCTATGATAGGGAGAGCTTTGCAAATTTGTTAAAGATAGTAGCCGTGCCTAAAATGAGCAGAATCGGATAAGTGGGCGTGGCATCTTCGATACAAACTAATTATACGTTATCACGAATCTCGGTTACTGTGATAGAGACAGCTTTGTAAATTTGTCTGCGGTCACATAATATTAACGTGAGTAGTTGGGCAAAAAATGGGCGGGATCGGACCAATGAGTGTTCCACCTCTCATACCAAGTATATATGAAATGTCATACATATGTATATCTGGTGTTCTGTATTAGATAAAGCCTTGTGACTTTATACGAATCCATCAGAGATTAATGTGAATAGTCAGAGAAAAAAATGGGTGGGATATGATTAGTGGGCGTGTCACTTCCTATCGAAAAAACACGAAGTACTATGAAAACGACAGTCTAGTAACTTTTAACAAGTATATTAATTACCAATGTGAGTAGTCGTGGTAAATATGGGCAGAATCGCCAAATTCAAAAATCGCCAAACCGAAAATCGGGAAAAATAAAAAAATAAATAATCAAAATTAAAAATAGGAAAAATCAAAAATCGTCATATGATGTTCTTAATTCAAGGCGAAACATTAAATGTCGCCGGACTTAATTTGAAAAATGCGTCTTTTCATCAAGGTCAGCTATATGTAGCTTATTCTAGAGTATGAACGCTGTAGAATTTTTGTAACCGGATTAAAAAAAAAAAACAAAAAATATTATATATCGGCAGGTTTTCAGTTAAAAAAAAAATCTATATATTAATACGTGAAGGTAAATTTTTAGTTCCCTTTTTAAGCAATATGCGGGCACGGAGGAGTGTGAAAATTGGCATAGTTATAGTTCATATAGAGGAGAACCTGAGAATGATAAAATTTATGTTTAATCTGTCTTAAAAATATATTAAATTAAATAAAATAAAATAAAATGTTTATAATAATTTGTTACACCCTGTTAATGCGAATGATTTAAATTATATATCAGACACTCTGTGTTGAATTGCTAAAATTTATTAACATACCTTTAGGCTCATTTATATATTCATAAATTTTTTATATATCTGTGGTCACAAGCATTAACCGCCTAAGTCGAAAATCATGCTTTTGAGAAAAATAACTTTTTATATAAATATAATGGGGCTTCATTACGACTTAGGTCAGAATGTTTTCAGTAATAACTTTTTAATAAACATCGTCAGAGAAATGAGGATTTTACGTACATATAAAGCATTTTTAGTAGAATATGATAGCAAAGATAGCCCAAATAGTCGAATACCATGCTTTCGAGAAAAATTGGTTCTTATATAAATGTAACGACTTAGGTCAGTATGTTTTCATTAATTACTTTTTATTAAACAGTGTTAGAGAAATGGGTATTTCACGCAAATATAAAGCGTTTTTAGTAGAATATGATAGCATACATAACTCAAATCGTTCTTAAGTCGATTTAGGCGGTTATCGCTTGTGACCACAGATATATAGATTAAAAAAATATTGGAAGACAAAAAATGAATGAAAAATGATATATCCTAGAATTTGCACTCGTATTTCGATAGCTGGGCTATACTAGTATAAAATAAATAAAACAAAATTTTTTAATTGTTCAATACAAACTTAATGGGAAAATTGATTATGTAAATATACACGCCCATTAGGGTGGCTCTTAATAAAAAAAGTGTTCAAACTCTCGGTCGCGCCCCCTAGAACTATGAGAATAGTAAAAAGTGAGAAATACAAAGTTTTGGGCCAATAAAAAAACATTTAGAAGTGGCTCAAAGCGATTGAAAATTTCAAGTGTGTTTATATGGGGAAAATATGACTTTTTTTTTTTTCAGATTTTACGAAAATTTCGTTCTATAGAGTAATTTTTCCTACAAATTGTTTTATAATACGGGATAAGCATTAACTTATCTTTCCAAAAAGCTATAAAACTTCAAAATCGAATAAAAACTAGCCAAGAAAAAGCAAATGCCCCGGACCACGTTTGTGCCAAAAAAAAAAACTAAATCATGAAATTTGTTTGCGTTTTTTCAACTTTAAGAAATTAATTAAAGCCCATAGTTTGTTTTAGTGTCTATATCTGTAAGTACTCAGATATGAAGTATTGTTTTATTACCACATTGCTAACCTATTGCGCATTGAGACCGAAAATGGGATTTTTTTTTTGATAAAATAAATTAAAATAAATTAATAAAAATAAAATTAATAGAAACAGACCTCAAGCTGGAGGAAATTATTTAATAAAAATTTTTTGATAAAATTTTGAAAACTCTTTTTTCAAGTTTGAAAAAATTTTCTTAAACAAAATTTAAAAAACTGGATGAGGCACTTTATGGTTTTGTTAAATACATGTTGCAGATTAGCTATGTGAATTTTAAAGTAAATCGCTGTGCCAGAATTTTTTTGACAAGGATTTTATTTTTGCGGATTTCGAGAAAAATTAGATTTTTGTAAAATATTCTGTAAATGTACTCTCTCTAAATATGTTGTTTCTAAAATTCATCACTTTTCTACTTTTAGATATTATATTTTATTTTAATAGCCTTAGGTTTCGGAAAAAGATAATATGACCCCGCCAAACCTTTTGGAATTGGGTTCACATATGACCCCAAACTAATTAAGGACAATTTATTCAAAAAATTCAAATATTTTGCAAATACTGTTGAATTTTTAAAAGCGTTACCAAAAATATTATATCCAAATATGTATATCTTCCGCTCCTAAAATTTGGGATAAATCCGAGAACATTAATCCATTATTTGCCAAGGCCAGCTTTGGGTTTTAAGATATCTCTATATATATAAAAATTACGTGTATGTTCGTGATCGCTAAACTCAAGAACTACTGCACCGATTTTGACCAAACTTTATGTACATGCTCTATGGGACGTGAGGAGCGTTTCTGTGTAGCTTGAAGTTCATCCGACAGATGGCGCAATATTTAGTTTTTTGTGTTTTTCCACCGTAACTCAAGAACTACTGCACCGATTTTGACCAAACTTTATGTACATGCTCTATGGGGCGTGATGAGTGTTTCTGTGTAGCTTGAAGTTCATCCGACAGATGGCGCAATATTTAGTTTTTTTGTGTTTTTGCACCGTAACTCAAGAACTACTGCACCAGTTTTGACCAAACATTATATATATGCTCTATGGGGCGTGAGCAGTGTTTCTGTGTAATTTGAAGTTCGTCCGACAGATGGCGCAATATTTAGTTTGTTTATGTTTTGCCCGATAGAGATTAGCGCGATAAGCGGCCAGCAACGCGGACCGGGCCCAGCTATCAAAAATAAATAAATCCATTATTTCTGCTTCAGTAAACGGTATTTGAACAATAATTGTAATGTCGATTTAGTGCACCTTTCATTCTTCTTCGAAATTTAAATCTGCCATGACTTTGCAACGGAACCAGACTTGCAGTGAAAATAAAATTTGAAGGCAAAACAACGTTTGCCCGGGTCAGCAAGTTTTTAAATAAAAATTACCGAAAACGAGTTTTTCTACCAAACTCGATGAAACCACTATTTGAATTTAAGAAAAATAATTCGGTTAATTTTTATTTATTTAACCCTTCAGTGCTACTAGAATCAAAATAATCCACTGTGATATATATACCTTTGCTGCAATTATCTGCTTTTTGCTCGCGAATATAAATTAAAACAACTTTTAACCAATTTTGTTATAAAATTATTTTATGTATAAAAATTATCTATATTTTTCTAAATAAAATAAGAAGACCCACAAATGACCCGAAACTAATAAAAGACAATTTATTCAAAAGAATATGAAATATAAAATTAATTCTATTTATTTTTGTGTGTTTAAGGATGATTTAATGTGCGATTCAAATTGTTTTCTGTAATCACTTAATACTTGTAATAAGTATTGCTTTTCTTTAATTTTATATTATTATATTAATTTTGTATTTCATATTCTTTTGAATAAAACTGGGAAAGGGAACTTGAAGGGAATTTTGAAAACATTTTATAAAAAAGATTTCCCATTTTCGGTCTCAATGCGCCAGAGGTTAACAACGTGGTAATAAAATAATACTTCATATCTTTTCTTTATCCGATAGTCCCCAAACTTCACATTTATTAGTTTTATATTGAAAGGTATCAAACTGGACCCCGCCTATCCGCCAAATCGCATTTTAATTTTAAGGACCACTCTAATGTCCAGAAGTCTCGGTAAGTCGTAGCGAAGTACGACGTTTACGGTAAGTCAAGGACATACGAAGTAAAACTAGCTTTGAAAACATAAATTTTTATTTATAATAATTAGAATGTGCCTAAATTTGAAATTTATTTTTGAATATGTTGGTCAAATATACAGCAGTTATTCTTGAAAGTTTTAGAAGTATATTTTTTTAATAAAGTGTTTTTGTTTAAAAAAATAACATTTTGGAAAGAAATAAATTATTTAAAAAATTATCATTTCTTAAAACGTACATTTTCTTAAAAAATATATTTTCCTAAAAACTAAATTTTCTTAAAAAGTACCTTTTCTTGAAAAGCACATTTTCTTAAAAAATATCTTTTCCTAAAAAGTAAATTTTCTTAAAAAGTACCTTTTCTTGAAAAGCACATTTTCTTCAAAAAGTACCTTTTCGTAAAATGTACCTTCTCTTAAAAAATTACTTTTATTAAAAAAATAACTTTTTTTTAAAAGTACCTTTTCTTGAAAAGTACATTTTCTTAAAAAGTACCTTTTCCTAAAAAGTACCTTTTCTTAAAAAAAATAACTTTTCTTAAAAAGTATCTTTTCTTGAAAAATACATTTTCTTAAAAAGTACCTTTTCGTAAAAAGTACATGTTCTTACAAAGTACCTTTTCGTAAAAAGTACATTTTCTTACAAAGTACCTTTTCGTAAAAAGCACCTTTTCGTAAATAGTACCTTTTCGTAAAAAATAATACCATAATACTATTAAAAATAATACCATTTCTACCCCCCAACAACTGTTTATTCTATATTTAGAAATTTAAAAAAAAATCTTATTGTAGACCATCAACACATAAAAGTTTTTAACAGGCTTTTTTATACCCTATACCACTATGTGGTTTGGGTATAATGACTTTGTGCTGCTGTTTGTAACAACCAAAAATATTTGACCTAGACCCATCTTTAATTATACCGATCGAATCAGAATCACTTTCTGAGTTGATTTAACAATGTCCGTCCGTCCGTCCGTCCGTCTGTGTGTCCATGTAAAGTTTGTAATCAAACTGCAGGTCGCAAATATGAATATATTTTGATGAAATTTGGTATATAAGCTTTTGTCGGCCATGGGATGAACGCTATTGAAATTCGTGAGAATCGGTCCATGTTCAGACCTAGCCCCCATACAAATTACCCATATGAAATCGACATAAATTGCCATAAGATCCAAATTGTCATATAGATCTTACTCAAATTGGGTTTGTATGCATTCATTACATCCACTAATGAGTAGTCCAAAAATGATCCCTTTGACCCCATATAGAGCTGCTTCCCGATCTTTACTTAAATCTATTAAAAAACAAAAATATTGCAATGATTCTTCTCAAATATTGTTTGTACATATTTTTGCAAAATACAAGAGACTTTACCAAACATGATCAGGATCGGTCCATTTTTGGACCTAGTCCCTTTATAGATATACCATCCGATATGAATTTTTTCATATCTGCAGCCAAAAAAATTAATAAAAATCCCACTCAAATTTGGTTTTTGCTTATTTTCAATGTCCAGT
The DNA here is from genome assembly GCA_963682025.1 of Cordilura impudica. NCBI lineage: Eukaryota > Metazoa > Arthropoda > Insecta > Diptera > Scathophagidae > Cordilura > Cordilura impudica. The sequence continues at coordinate 23,720,984 of OY821521.1, read as the reverse complement.
TAGTTGGGCCTAAGAGATAGGGTTTCTAATCGCATGGTATAGGGTATCGTATAGTCGGTCTAGACCGACTATAATTTTCTTACTTGTTTCAATTTTGTTCTGGTTCAAGTTATATTAGTTAAAAGGGCCTTTTAGTTTTCTATATTTGATAATTGAAATTTTTTTTATAATAATTTTTTTCATTTTGTCCCAATTTTATTTTTGTCCAGTGTATATACTAATTCGTATGTGTTATTTTTTCTTAATTTCATGCTGCAATTTATTATCCATTAATCTGCTTTAAATAATTTTTTTTTTTAAATATTTTATTTATATAAACTTGTTTTCCTTGTATTTTGTGTTTTTGCTGTATTATTCCTCATCAGATAAATATATTTTATGTTGCATTTTTGTGATTTAAGATAGTAAGTAATAACCTTTTGTTTAAAAACTTAGCTTTAATTAAAATACACATTTAAAATGTCAAAATATTATTTATTGTTAGCAAATTTTTCTTCAAAGTGATTTTAAAAATAAGTAGGAATATGCTTATTATTTGTTTTTGTTTTTGGTAATTACTTGATAAAACGGAATTTCAAGATCACGATATATTTTTGTCATCTTAAAAATTTGAATTTGGATTAATTAAGAGACAAAGCTACTGGTAGAAAATTAAGATGACTGTTATGTAAAGGTCATTAATGTGCGAAAACAAATAAAATTTTTAATAAGCACAAGCCGAAAATAGATTCATTCAAGCCAGCGAAATTATTGGCTAACTAATTTTTTTTTTGTTTAATTTATTTATTTGATAATTTTCCACTGCTTTTAATTTTAATTTTTAATATTCATTTGTGTTGAGCTCAATTAGGAGAGCCAAATTAAAATTTGTAAAAATACAGTTATATTCCCATATTTCTTCTTGAGATTTCCAGTTAATTTGAAATTGCTGAACCCATGGGTTTTATGTTTTAAGATCTTTTACAATGCCATACCATACGATATTTCTACAAATTCGCGTATAAATAATGCTTATATATATTTTTTAAATGTTTATCAAAAAATTTGTTAATCTATGTTTGTAAATTAAACAATGGTTATGAATAATTTTTAGTTAATAAGCAATGTTTATAAAACAATGTTGTTTAAATAATGTATAGAAACAATCTTTTTTTAAAAAACGCTTATAAACAATTTTTCATATAATGTCTGTGAACAATTTTGTTAAAACTATTTTAGCCTCTCATCAAAATTCGTATATACTGAACTTTTTTCAGAAATATCTATCCGAACTAATAAATTGAAAAAAAAAATCGCACAAATTTTCGGATTTTTATTCGTGATATTTTCATTAAAATGTTAATTGCTATTAACTTTTCTAGAAATATCTATCCTCATCAATAAATTGGCAATAAAATGGCTTCGATTTTGGGTTGCATAATTTTCATACTTTTTTATATTTTGCTTTAAATGCAAAATTATTGTTTTCTGAACTTTTTCACAAATACCGAATCAATTAATTTGCAAAAAAATGACAATTAAATGCAACAAAATTACATCTGTTGTTTAATGTTTATATACAATTTTTTTAACATTACTTATAAACACTAATTATATAAAAATTTTAAACAATGTTTATAAACAGTGATTGTAAACGTTTTTTAAAGATTGGGTTTAAAATGTATCTAGAAAATAATTCTTACAAAAACTTTTCTAAACAATGTTTATAAACAATTTTAAAATAATGTTACTAAATGTATTTTTGCATAATGTTTGTCAGCTATTTTTTTTCAACAATGAACAATTTTTTGAAACTATGTTTATAAAAATTATTCTAAACCATGTTAATAAATAATTTTTTTACACGCAATTAAGCAACAATTTTTAAGCAATATGAAAAAACATTTTGTTTGACACTATTTATAAACATTGTTTAAGCATTTTTTTAAAGAATATTTATAAACAAATTTTAAATAATGTCTATAAACAATATTTTTAAAGAGCATGTATACAATTTTTTTTAAATAATTCGCATTAAAGTTTTTTTTAAACAATGTTTATAAACAATTTTAAAACAATATTAATAAATGTATTTTTGAATAATGTTTATCAAAAATCTTTTTAAACAATGAACAATTTTTTTAATAATGTTTATAAAAATTACTTTAAGCAATGTTAATAAACAAATTTTGTATACAAAATTTGGCAACAATTTGTAAGCAATGCTTATAAACATTTTGTTTGACACTATTTACAAATATTTTGAAGCATTTTTTTAAGAATATTTAAACAATGTTTATAAACAATTTTTTGTAAAGAATGTGTATACAACTTTTGAAATAATTCGTACGAGAGTTTTTTAAACAATGTTTAGAAACAATTTGAAGACGTTATTAATAAATTCATTTTTAAAGAATATTTATAATCAATTTTAAATCAGTATTTATAAGTTAGTGTTTATATCATATTTATAAACAATTTCTTTAAAAAATAGACAATTTTTTAAAAAATGTTTATAAAAATTGTTCGAAACAATGCTGATAAACATTTAAATTTGTTTTAAAATAACGTTTATAATCAATTTCAAATCAATATTTATTAATTAGTTTTTAAATAATGCTTATAAACAATTTCTTAAAAAAATTAAACAATGTTTATAAATTTTTTTTTTAAACAATGATGATAAACAAATTTTGTAACATTAAAATTTTTAAAACTAAGCGTATAAACATTTGATTGGCGCTATTTAGAAACATCGATTAAACATTTTTTTAAGAAAATATTTATATGCAACTATTAAACAATATTATAAACAATTTTTTTAAAGAATACATATAAAATTTTTTCAATAAATTTTATAAAAGTTTTCTAACAATGTTTCTAGACAATTTAAAAAACTGTATATATAAATTCATTATTAAACAATGTTTATCAATAACTTTAAATCAATATTGATAAATTAGTTTTTAAATAATGGCCATAAAAATTGTAACCAATGAACAATTTTTTAAGCAATGTTTGTAAACTTTTTTAAACAATGTTTATAACCTATTTATTACACGCTATTTATAAAAAAAATTTAAGCAATGTTTATAAATAATTTCTTCGACACGATTTATAAGCATTGTTTAAACACCTTGTATAATCATTTTTTTAAAAATAATGCTTCTAAACAATTTTATAAATAATAATTTTATAAACATTGGTTAAACATTTTCTTAAGAAAATATTTATATGCAACTGTTAAACAATATTATGAACAATTTTTTAAAGAATACATATAAAATTTTTTCAATAATTTTTATAAAAGTTTTCTAACAATGTTTCTAGACATTTTAAAAAACAGTATATATAAATTCATTATTAAACAATGTTTATCAACAATTTTAAATCAATATATGTAAATTAGTTTTTAAATAATGGTCATAAAAATTTTTGTGACCAATGAACAATTTTTTAAACAATGTTTGTAAACTTTTATAAACATTGTTTATAACCTATTTATTACACGCTATTTATAAAAAAAATTTAGCCAAAGTTTATAAATAATTTCTTTGACACTATTTATAAGCATTGTTTAAACACCTTATATAATCATTTTTTTAAAAATAATACTTCTAAACAATTTTATAATGTTGATAAATAATGTTTTTGAAGAATGAATATAAATTTTTTAAGATCAATTTTAGAACAATATTCATGAATTCATTATTAAACAATGTTTATAAACATTATTAAAGTAATATATCTATATTAGTTATTAAATACTGTTTATAAACAATTTTTTTTAAATTAACAATTTTTTTAAACAATGTTTATATATATTTTTACAATTTTGATAAAAAAATTTTGTACACCCTTTTTAAAAATTTTTTTAGCAGTGTTTATAAACATTTGATTGCCATAATTTATAAATGTTTTTTGAAACATTTTTTTGATAATTTTTTTTAAGGATACTTACAAAAAATTTTACAATGCTGATAAACAATTTTTTTAAACAATGAACAAATTTTTTAATCAATGTTTATAAAAATTTTTTGAAACAATGCTGATAAACAAATTTTTTAAATTTATTTATAAAACAATTGTAAGCCATGTTTATAGACATTTGAGTAGCACTATATATAAACTTTGTTTAAACATTTTTAAAGAGAATGTTTATAAACAATTTTTAAACAGTATTTATAAACAACTTTTTTAAAGAATAATTTTTATAAAAGTTTTTAAAACAATGTTTCTAAACAATTTGAAAACAGTATGTATAAATTTATTATTAAACAATGTTTATCAACAATTCTAAATCAATATTTATAAGTTAGTTTTTAGATAATGTTTATAAGCAATTTTTGTAACCAATGAACAACTTTTTAAGCAATGTTTGTAATTTGTTTTTTAAAAATGTTTATAACATATTTATTAAACGCTACTTATAACAAATTTTAAGCAGTGTTTATAAATAATTTCTTTGACCCTATTTATAAGCATTGTTTAAACACCTTGTATAATCATTTTTTTTAAATAATGCTTATAAACAATTTTACGATCGTGATAAACAATGTTTTTTAAAGAATAAATATATATTTTTTTTAAGATAAATTTTAGAACAATATTTATAAATTCATTATTAAACAATGTTTATAAACAATTTTAAAGCAATATTTCTAAATCAGTTTTTTAAATATGTTTATAAACAAATTTTTTTTAAATGAGAAATTTTTTTAAACAATGTTTATAATTTTTTTAACAATTTTGATAAACAAGTTTTGTATACCCTTTTTTTAAAAATTTTTTGATCAATGTTTAAAAACTTTTAATGGCCACAATTTATAAATGTTGTTTAAACGTTTTTTTAAAAAAAAATTTTTTAAAGAATACTTATAAACAATTTTACAATGTTGATAAACAATTTTTTTAAACAACGAACAAATTTTTTAAGCAATTTTTATACAAATTTTTTTAAACAATGCTGATAAACAAATTTTTGAACATTATGTATAAAACAATAGTAGGCCATGTTTATAGACATTTGATTAGCACTATTTATAAACATTGTTTAAACATTTTTAAAGGGAATGCTTATAAACAATTTTTAAACAGTATTTATAAACAATTTTTTTAAGGAATACATATGAAAATTTTGTAAAGAATACTTTTTATAAATGTTATTTAAACAATGTTTCTAAACAATTTGAAAACATGTTAAAAAATAAATTTGTTCAAGGTACACAACTTTATTTTTTAACATATTAAATCTGAAAGGTCGAATAAAAAACGACTTTAATTCAATTTGAAAACAATATGTATAAATTTATTATTAAACAATGTTTATCAACAATTTTAAATCAATATTTATAAGTTAGTTTTTAAATAATATTTATAAGCAATATTTGTAAACAATGAACAATTTTCTAAGCAATGTTTGTAAACTTCTTTTAAGCAATGTTGCTAACATATTTGTAACATGCTATATATAAAAATTTTAAGCAGTGTTTATAAACAATTTATTTGGCACTATTTATAAGCATTTATAACATTAATAACATTTTTTTTTTAAATAATGCTTATAAACAATTTCACAATGTTGATAAACAATGTTTTTAAAGAATGAACATACATTTTTTAAGTACAATTTTAAAACATTATTTAACAATGTTTATATACAATTTTAAATCAACATTTTTATATTAGTTTTTCAAATATGTTTATAAACAATTGTTTTAAACAAAGAACAATGTTTTAAAACAATGTCTATATCTTTTTTTTTTAAATTTCGATAAAAAAATTTTGTACGCACTATTTTTAAAAAATTTGTAAGCAATATTTAGAAACATTTAGGAGCCACAATTTATAAATGTTGTTTAAACATTTTTTAAAAAAAAATTTGCTTATAAACAGTGTTATAAATAATGTATATACGTTTTTGAACAATGTTTAAAAATATTTTTAAAGCAATATTTTTAAATCCGTTTATAAAAAAATTTTTATAAACAATTTTAAGTCAATATTTATAAATCAGTTTTGAAATAATATTTATAAGCAATTTGTTTAAATAATGAACGAATTTTTTAAGCCATGGTTATAAAACTTTTATTAAGTAATGTTGATAAACATTTCTTTTACACACCATTTGTGAACATCTTTTAAGCAATGTTTATAAACATTTTACTTGACACTATTTGTAAACAATATATTTAAAAAAAAGTTTATAAACATTTTATGAGACGTTTTTATAAAAGGATACTTAAATCAATGTTTATAAACAACATTTAAATAATGTATGTAAGCAATGTTTATAAATAAGGATTGGATTATTATACACAAGAACCAGAAAAAATTAGATATTTATTGTGAGGTTGTGTACAATATATTGAGAAAAAACAGATCAGTTTTCAATGTCATTATATAAAATGGAGAGTCTAAAATAAAATGGCCGTATTTGTGAGTTTTGTCTCGGCTATCGTGTATCCTAAAAGCAGCATGTTCTGATATGAATACCCAGTAGATTTTCCTGGTAATATCCTTATTATTATATGTATGACTGTAACCATAAATTAGTTTTCAAATATTGCACGAAGAAGTTTAGTCAAAGTCCCCATATAAATCAGCCTCACGATAATCACTTAAATGCAAATTTTATATATTTTACTCCAATTTGGTTTGTTTTTGGAATTCTTGATCAGATCAGTCAGTTCGCATCTAATCCAATCCGATTTGAACATAGTTGCTGGCAAAAAAATGCCTAAATTGAGTTTATTTCATTCAATTTGTCCATTCATACCCTCATGTTATGGCATAGAGTATCGCATAACTTTCTTACTTGTCTTTTATTTGCTTTACCTACTTGAAGCTCATCAACATTTGTAATGAATTGAGTTTTTCATTACAATATTTTATGTCATTCTATTTATATGCTCTATATATTTCTCTACACAATAAGTAAGACATTTTAACGAAATACTTAACGTAACATTTTGTTTTGTTAATAGACGACAGCAACCGACATAAAACATGTCTAACAAATAAATGCAATACTCATACTTTGACACAACAATAGCAACAAAGAATGTGTTAATATTGCAACAAAAAACAACAACAAAAGCAACAACAACACAAACAGTAGCCGATATGTTTAATAATAAACATATGTACGTATAAATAAATAAAAGAAAACCTGATAGTGGATTACAAACATGTTGACATCAAGCAACAACTATGAAAGAAAAAAAAACAGAAAAAAGACGTGCAACAAGTGAGTAACAAGTCAATGTAATAAAATCACCTCAAAACTGGAGCAAAATTTCCAACTGGTACTTGATGGAAAAGAAATTATACTATTTATGGCAGTTGCCTTTAATTTGGCTAGCTAAGTAATATGTAACAGCAGCCCAATTTGGTCTGAAATCTAAGGGTAACATTTGTAATTGTTTATTTTTTATCACTTTCTACCAGCTTTAAAAGGTGGGGTTGTTTAAAAACTTTTTACTTTTAAAAGAGTTTCCTGTTGGAAACGCCTCAAATCATGTTATTTATGTTGCTACTGCCGCAACTTGTTTTTTTTTTTTTTGCTGTATGGAAATCTATTGAGCGTTCCAAAATGTGATCACTTGTTTAACATTCCTTTTTTAATTGTTATTATGTAAGTAGGTTTTTAGTGATTGAAGACCACTCTGTAAGGTGGTTTTAGTTTTGGATTAGGAAAGCTTACAATTTTTGTTGTTGTATTTAAAGAAGTTAGGAAATGTTAAACACGTATAAATGAAAATTAATTGCCACAAAAAGTAATAATCAAATACATCAAAGTTTAAACTTAGCAATTATGTATAAATTGATATGTTTAGTTTGGGATATTAAACTATTGTGAATATTTATAATAATTATGTAACAGATGAAAAAAAAAAAAAAAACAAGTAATAAATCAATTCGTTCAGTGATTATTACAATTTATGCCGCCATGTATGTGAGAAAAAACTTTCATTTCCTTAACAATTTAAAATCGACAATAGTAAAGCAACATTCAGTATCTGCCCCTTAATTTTATATAATAAAGTTAAATTTAAAAATGTTTGAATTTTTTAAATATGTTTGTGGGGTTCCGCTATATTTTTTGGCCCCGAAATGTTTTTTTTTTACCCTCCACACTACTGTGAAAACGGTAAACATTAATATGTCATTCCGTTTATCACGCATCGAAATAATTTCCGGCGACCCCACAAACCAAATATTTTCTTGATCCTTATAACAATGAAAGTCGATTTAGCGAATACTGTCTGTCCTTCTGTCTGTGAAAGTCACGATCATACCCTCCATAACTAAGCTAGGCTCTTCGTTTGTCAGCGATATCGTTTACTAACATTTTGATTGAGTGGCTATTTAAAATCATCAAAATCGGTCCAATGGATTGTGAGATATGAATGAATATGTGAATAACTCTTGCAAAAATAAAAATGTTCAATGTGCTTTTTCTTATATTTTTGAGTTTTTATACCCTCCATACCACTTTGCGGAGGGTATATGTTAGTTTGTCATTCCATTTGTAACGCATCAAAAAATGAATTTACCATAAGGCATATATATATATATTCTTGATCCTTATAACAACTTGAGTCGATATAGCAACGTCCGGCTGTCCGTCTGTCTGTCTGATGAAATCACGCTCATTCAAAAAATAAACCATTTATCTGGGTAAATTTGGTATATTATTGTTTATTATTATTTCGAGCAGGTAGATACATAAAATGGCGTAAAGCAGGCATCGTTATGACTCGATAGGAGCTAAAATATGTAAACACCTCAAAAAAATTATAAAAATTTAGTGTGTTTGTTGTAATAATTAAATATTAAGTTTATCATGCTGTTAACTTTTTCAAATAAATAATGCAATGAGTAAATATATTAATGTAAACGTAACACCCTGTTACAGGGTCACACTCTTACTTAATTTTCTCTGTATTATATATGGTCTATTTGTCTATCCGAAGCTACAAATTTGTAATAAAAGCAGATCGACTTGTAGTTTCATGTTTTGCTTTATGCGTGTCTTCTCATATTTTCATTAAATTGCACATTTATTGTAACTAGCAGATTCCAGCACTCGAAATACGACTGCAATTTCTAAGCAACTTTATTTTTCAACTTACCCAATTCACAAACCAAAACTATTTTGGTTTATTATTATTGCGAATGAAGAAAACAAACTCATTAACAAACACATTAACAAATTTAATAAACACACACATAGCATATGTATAATTTTATGTATATGTTAGTAGCAACTTTAAATGCAATTTACTCAAAATGAAGGAAAAATAAAAAAATCTGTAAATCTGCAAAGCCGCTAAAAAGAAATACCTTTGAAATAATATACGTCTGGACAAAATCGGGATAAAACGGTAGAACAAAACATCAGTCACAAGAAATCGCCAAGCCTATTAATATTATAGATTTGTTGTAGAAATATCAATTCGAATTAATACATTCACAAAAAATGACTTACTTGTGTGTTGCATTATTTTTGCATATATTTGTTAAAAGTTTTTGCATATTTCTGCATATTTTCATCAAAAAGCTCATTTATTGAACACAATTTGCATTTTTTCTTTCACTTTTTTCTTAGGTCATGATTTTGCATATTTTCATCAATATGAATATTTCTTGAAAATGTATTCAAAATAATGAATTAACTAAAAAAAATTCCAAATATTTGCACTGGCACATATTCTTGCTTTAAATGCACGTTTTTTGTTCCTATTTTTTTTTTTTTTTTTTTGTATCAAAAGCTTATTTTTTTTATAACTTTTAGCAGAATAAGTGGCATCGATTATTAGTTGTATATTTATGCATATTTTCCCAAATTATTAAATAAAAAAAAAACCCAAATTTGGTGTGGATTAGTAGTTGCATATTTTGCTTTAAGTGTATATTTTTACATATTTTAATCAAAATGCTTATTTATTGAACTATTTTCAAAAATATCTATCCGAATGAACAGATTTACAACAAAATCGGTTTTGATTAAAATATTTGTACCATTTTTTATTAAGTGCCAATTTATTGAAAATCAATTCAAATTATTAAATTTATAAAAAATTTTATCTTCCTTAAATGCATGTTTTTTGTTGCTATTTTTCATCAAAATTTTTGAGTTTTTAATATAAATATATAAATGAAGCAGTAACATGGCATTGATTTTTTTTTTTGCATATTTTGCTTTATATCCATGTTTTTGCATATTTTCTTCAACATTATATATTTTTGAATTTTTTTTTTAATTTCTGTAAAATGGCATCGATTTTTGGCTGCATACTGTTGCATATTCTGCTTGAAATGCTTATATTTTTTGTGTCCATATTTCCATAAATGTTAATGGACTTGTTCAGAGAAATCTATCCGAATCAATAAAATAACACTGAATTTTAGTTGCACCGATTTTTAGTTGCATATATATATATAATGTTAATAGGCTAGGCAGTTTTTTTTTTACCGATTTTTTGTTCTACCATTTTATCCCAATTTTGACCAAACGTATATCATTTGAAAGGTATTTATTTTTAGCCGTTTTGCAGATTTACAGATTTTTAATTTTGTTCTTTTGTTTTGAGTAAATTGCATTTAAAGTTGCTACTAGCAACTTTAAATTTGTTAATGTGTTTGCTAATGAGTTTGTCTTTTTCATTCACAATAATAATATACCAAAAAAGTGTTGGTTTGTGAAATGGATAAGTTGAAAGTTTTCTAGAAATTGCGCTCGAATTGCGCTGGAATCTGCTAGTTTTATTTTATAGGCATTTTTTTGGTATATTTTCATCAAAATTATAATTTTATGAAATTTTTTTTAGAAATTTCTATCATAACCGATAAATATTCAATAAAATGTGCTTGCATATTTTTGGATATTTTGCTTAAAGTTCATATTTTTGGTGCATATTTTCATTAAAATAATTGTACTTTTTGTAGAAAAATCTTTCCGAATATATTAAATAAAAATGACTCGATTTGTAGTTGTATATTTTTGCATATTTTGCTTTTTGTGCATATTTTTGCACTTTTTTATCATATTTTTTGCATATTTTGTTTTGTATGCAAATTTTAAATTTTTTTTAAAATCAAAAGCCTTGTATATTAAACTTTTTTTTAGAAGTAGCTCTTCCGCATTATTAAATAAATAAGAAAAGATAAGATGGATTTTTAATTTTATTTTTTTGTATATTACTCTTAAAATGCATATTTTTACATATTTTCATAAAAATCTTCATATATTGGAATTTTTTTTTGAAATTCTATCTGGCTTTTTAAATTTAGAAAAAAAAAAATTTCATGGATTTTTAGTTGCATATTTCAGCATATAATGCTTTCAATCCAAGTAAATTTTTAATGATTGCATTAAAATATTAATTTTTGGAACTTTTGTATAAATGTTTATCCGCATCAAAAAATTTAAAATAAATGACATTTTTTGTGTATGAAATATCTATACAGATCTATTTATTTACAAAAAAGTGGCATCGACTTGTGATTTCATATTTTGCTTTATATTCATTTTTTTTACTCATCCTTTATCAAAATCCCTATCATTTGAAGTTGGTGTATATATTTTTTGTATATATTTTGCTTAAAATATAAATATTTTTGCATACTTTTATTAAAATTACTGGACTTTTCTGAGAAATCTTTCCGAATCAATAAAATTAAAAAAAAATGGCTTCGATGTTTTTCAATAAATTAATCAAAGTTAGAATTATTTGAACTTTTTTTTTTAAATTTCTATCTGAATCGAAAGTTTTCAGAAAAATATATCCGAATCCATAAAATTTAAAAGAAATGGTCTCGATTTATAGTAGCATATTTTGCTTTATAGTCATATTTTTGAATATTGTCATCAAAATGATAATTATTTAAACTTTTTTTTAGAAAAAGATAGTCTATAATATTACTAGGCTAGGCGATTTTTTGTGACGGATTTTTTGTTCTACCGTTTTATCCCGCTTTTGACCAAACGTATATTATTTAAAAGGTATTTCTTTTTAGTTGTTCACCAGATTTATAGATTCTTAATTTTTGTCCTCCATTTTGAGTAAATTGCATTTAAAGTTATACATATGCCATGTGTGTGTTTATTAAATTTCTTAATGTGTTTGCTAATAAGTTTGTTATCTTCATTCACAATAATAATAAACCAAAAAAGTGTTAGTTTGTGAATTGACTAAGTTGAAAAATAAAGTTGCCTAGAAATTGCATTCGAATATTGTCATCAAATTAATTAGCTATTCAATTTCTTGTGGCGGAGGTTTTGTTCCACCGTTTTAGCCCGATTTTGATCAGACGTATATTATTTGAAAGGCATCTCTTTTTAGCTGTTCTCTAGATTTACAGATTTTTTATTTCTATCCTCTATTTTGAGTAAATCGCATTTAAAATTGCTACTAACACATACATAAAATTATACATATGCTATGTGTGTGTTTATGAAATTTGTTAGTGTGTTATCTTCATTCACAATAATAATAAACCAAAAAAGTATTTTTCATTAAAATGGTTTTGATTTGTGGTTGCAAATTTTTGGCATATTTTGCTTGAAATTTAAATTTTCCTTACATATTTTCATAATAATTATTAAATTTTTTCAGAAAATTCTATTCGAATCAATAAAATGTAAGAAAAAAAATTTTTAAATTTTGCTTTATAGGCATATTTTTGCATATCTTCATCAAATTGATAATTATTTGAACTTTTTTTTTTTTACTAATTTCGATACGAATCGCGAAATTTTCAACAAAATGACATTGACTTGTCGTTGCTTATTTTCGCATATTTTGCTGGAAATGCGTATTTTTGCATATTCCCATCAAAATTATTATACGTTTTTAGAATATCTATTCGAATCAAAAAAATTTTAAAAAATTAGTCGATGTTTAGTAGCATATTTTTGCTTAATTTGCTTTATAGCCATGTTTTTGCATATTTTTATAAAAATGCTAATTATTTGAAATATTTTAAAAATTTATTTTCGAACCGATAAATTTTTTAGAAAATGGATTTTTCGCATATTTTCATCCAAATGCTCATCAACAAAATAACAAGAAAATGGCTTCTACTTTTGATAGCAATGCATTTAAAAAAAAATATATATGTTTTCTTAAAAACGCTTATTTATGTTTTTTTTTTATATTAAAAGACATTTTTTTTTATTTTTGCAATTTGATTCTGTTTAGGAGAATAATTTTTTATTTCTATATTTTCCAAAATAAATCTCAAATTTTAAGCATTTATGACTCCATTAGCTCAGTATACGTTAAAAGGTTTTTGTTTTATCAAGTTTCGAAAATTTTTTGCACTTGAGAAGATATTCAACAAGAAAATATGATAAAGGCTTTTCATAATATTAAATAGTGTTTCATTTGCTTGAACCATTCATATGTTAGTGCATATGCATATGCATATCTTTCAATAATTTCGCAATTTACGCTTGACCATAAGACCATTGATCCTTAACGGATTACAATTTTATCATTTGCATTTTGAACTCGATGAACTCTACTTCGAAAGTATAAATCTTACAGTTGAATAATACTTTTCAAAAACTAATACAAACATCAAGACATCACAATTTCCATGCTTCATGTCATTTGAAATGAAAAAAAAAAAAAAAAATGGAAAAAAGAAATTTGTATTTATTTTTTATTTTTTATGTTTTTGTTTTTTTAATTACAAATAAATGTCAATGACTTTTTTTATGAAATAATATGTAGGCTTGATATGGTAGTAAGAGTAAAATTACACGTCTTTGTTAAAAAAAAAAAAAACAGTGGGAAAAGTTGAGGAAATTTTATTTTTTTATAAAATGCCAAATGTTATGAAAAAAGAAAAATAGGAATGAGAACAAATTTAAAAAAAAAGACTCAGTTAAGTATATTAGCGTACCCTGCTCTGTATAATTTATAATAACACTTTTAAAATTTTACGATGTTTCTAGAACTAAGACCTAATCGCCGCATACGATATCGAATAAAATCAATCGAAATTCCATATTTTGGTTTATTGTTGAAAGAAGACGAACAAACGTCAGACTTCGTTTCACTTTTACTCTTAACTCTGGGCCACAACTCCTTAGCTGTGACAGAGTAAAATTACTCGTAGTATTTTATAATATAATAATAAAATAATAATTTCGATCAAAAAATTTCGATACCGAATGCGACGATTCGACCCCTGGCTCTGAAAATACTCCCAAGGTCACACCTCATGATTTAAAGATGATCTCATAATCGGTCAAGTTTTAAAAAAATCTCTTAGAAAGTGAGAGGCCTCGAAACCTGACAAACAATTGATCATTGCCTTTTAAAATATTGATTGAGCCTGATTTAATTGATTACACATATTTCAATTAAATATTTAAAAAAAATGCAAATTTGTTCCACCGTTACGAGCATAATTTTTGTTGTAATATCGCTGATATTACTGCAATAAAAAATATTTACATGGCAACAAAACCAGCCCCACACGTGCCAGTGTTACCAATACTTCACCGTTGTTTTAATTAGCCATTATTTTTCCTTTCTTTATTCAGTTTACTCTCTTTAGCATAGTTAATTGTTCCAGTAAAAACAAGGTTAAAAAGATATTTTTTATTTTTAATTAAATAAGTTTGTTGTTGCTTTTCAATATGTCCAAATAAATCTACATAAAAAAAAGAAAAAAAAAAAGATATCTAAATGTCTGACATGAAAATGAGTTTAATAGTTGCATTAAATTTTATTATTGTGTATTCGACTACATCGTATAAGAAAGTTGAAATGTCTTTAACGAGTACGGTTACGAGTATGAGTATGTGTGTACTCGTACCTGTTAACATACTTTAAAATTTACGAGCTTTTTTGTCTGTTTTTTCTTTTAGAAATATACACAGATCTAAGATGTTCTCAATTTAATTAACTGGTTTTAGAGCTGTAACTTAGTTTACTATTGATCATTATCATTTAGTTTAATATCATATGTTGAAGAAATCTAGAAGTGTTAAAATATAGTGTCAACTTATCAAGATTTTATATCTATTTTTGTCGGTATAAATTTCTATATATTTTTTCTAACTTAAACTAGAGCAATTAAAACCTGAATTTAATAATAAAACTATTTCAAAATATTTTATAAAATGGGTCAATATACAAAAAAAAAAATAAAAATAAATAAAAATATGTTTCATTGAGTAAAAAATTTGATTTTCGAGCCATACGCTACGAATCTCCTGTGTATGAGCACATATTAGTTGTTAGTCAGTAAGAGTGAGTTCTACAGAAAAAGGTTGTGACCGATTTCTGAAAGTCACAGTAATTATGGAAACAATTGCCATAATTTCTACCGCAGTTAGAAGACTGATAAAAAAATATGAAAGAAATAAAACCATTATTGGTTTATATTTTAGAAAAGTAGGAAGCTATAAAATGAAATTAATTTTAAAGCATGTAGTATGACGACAGTGAGTTTAACTAGACGTGGTTAATATTTGAACTACAAATTTGAATAATACACACAGAGAAAGAATTGGTAGGTATTCCGTAACCACTGGAAAACTTTAATCAGGTTATAATCATTTATATTGTAATTCATAAATATTTTAGAATACAATAGATTTTCTACATTATCTAATATATAAAATTCTCGTGTCGCGAAGTTTGTGATCGAACTCCTCCGAAACTGCTTCACTGCTTTTTAGGAAAATCATTATGTGTGTTTACTAGGTATGCGAATAGCAAAGTGAATTTTAAATATCATATATATTGGGTACTATACAGGGCGACCTTTGCAAATCTATGTTATGAGGTTCAGAAAATACACACACAATGTTCCGTTCTAAAGCAGCGAACACGTATTTTTATTTCCATATCAATTATGTGTGTTTCTAAATTTAGTACGGGGCCGAACACAATCATGACTGTGTTTCGTTTTAATATTTCGTTATCTACACGAATATTTTTCTATCACGTATTTTTTGTTTCGCACATACATAAACCACACAGATTCGAGTGTAGCTTTATTTTAAGTTTGTTTTCTTGCACGTGAACTGCTAAAAAAATAGAACATGTTCTTTAACCCGTACATCTTAAAATTAAAACATTACCCACTAGTGACACACCCACAATATAAAATTTAGAATAACAACAAAAACAAGAACAACATATAAAAATTTTATTTTTTAAGAGTTTTTGTTTGAAGTTTCATTGAAATCACAGGGCCTATTGAACCGATTTTCACGTTAATAAATAGGAACCTGCTCAGAATGTCAATGAATCATTTTCAATTAAACCGAGCCCCCTATCTGAACTATTGAGGATGTGATCATGATTTTCACAGACGGACAGACGGACAGACGAACATTGCTATATCAACTCCGCTTACTATAAAGGTCAATAATACTTTTTTTTGCATGCAGATATTTTTGTCTAATTATTACAAGTTGAATGACAAACTCAGTACATAGTGTGGTATAAAAGCACATACCAGATATTATCTTCTGGCCGACTTAAATTTAAATTATACGAGACTTGAAATTGATTTTAGGAAAATTTTTTATTAAGTTAAGTTAAGAAGCTTTCTATTATTTTCTTATGGATATGACTTTAAGAAAACTTAAGATCAGGCCCTTAGTTTGTTTATAAGAATATGAATGAAGACCGGGCTTTTATTGGACGATCTAAATTTTTGCAGATCTTTATAATTAACTAGCAGTAACCCGATGCGCCTCGCTATACCCATTGTAGCGAAATTATTTTATTTATATTTAGCGATTTTTGATTTTACCAATTTTTTGATTTTGGAAAATTTTGTTTTTTGCGCTTTTTATTTTGGCGATTTTTGTTATTCGCGATTTTCGGTTTATGTCGAATTTTGATTTTTGGCGGTTTTTGCTTTTTGCGATTTTTGTTATTCGCGATTTCGGTTTTGGCGATTGTTATTATTCGCAATTTTCGGATTTGGCGATTTTTGTTTTTTGCGATTTTTGATTTTGGGTTTACCGATTTTAGTATTTATCAATTTTAGATTTTTGGTTTTTAGATATTTTTGATTTTGCCGACTTTTGACTTCAGTAGTTTTTGTTTTTTATGATTTTTGATTTTGGCGATTTTCGTTATTCGTGATTTTCTTTTTTTTATAGCGATTTTTGATTTTGGCGATTTTGTTTTTTATGATTATTCGATATTTTAGGTTCAGGCCATTTTTGGTTTGTCGATTTTGGTTTTTGTCA
Source organism: Cordilura impudica (assembly GCA_963682025.1). Classification (NCBI taxonomy): domain Eukaryota; kingdom Metazoa; phylum Arthropoda; class Insecta; order Diptera; family Scathophagidae; genus Cordilura; species Cordilura impudica. The sequence goes on along the minus strand of OY821521.1, from coordinate 23,703,769 downwards.
ATTTTTGTTATTCGCGATTTCTGGATTTGGCGATTTTTGTTATTCACGATTTTCATTTTTGGCGATTTTTGAGTTTGGCGATTTTTTTTAACGAATTTTGATTTTGGCGTTTTTTGATTTTTAGCAATTTTTGTTATTCGCGATTTTCGGGTTTGTCCACTTAAATTTTGGCTTATTTTGTTTTTGTAATTTTGATTATCGTCATTTTTGGTTTTGGCGATTTTCGGTTTGGAGATTTTTGAATTTGGCGATTTTTGTTTTCTGCGTTTTTTGATTTTGGCGATTATTGTTTTGTGCGATTTTTGATTTTGGCGATTTTTGATTTTGGTGATTTTTGATTTTGGCGATGTTTGGCTTTAGGGATTTTTGTTTTTTGCGATTTTTGATTTTGGCTACTTTTGAATTTGGCGATTCCGCCTATATTTTCCACGACCACACACATTGGTAAGTAATGTACTTGTCAAAAGTTTCAAGACTGCCCTTTTTAGTACTTCATATTTTTTTGTATAGGGGATGCCACGCCCATTAGTCCGATCTCCCCCATAACTTATGAACTCAGACAAAGTCCCAAGGTTTTTTCTCTTATAGTACCCGAGTTATATGATATTAAATATTTACTTTGTATGTGGGTGACCGCCCATTGGTATGATCCCGCCCATTTTTTGCTAGACTACTCAGATTAATAACTCGTGAACTGAGACAAAGGTCCAACGCTTTTTCTATTACAGTACTCCAGACATATGACATTTAATATACACTTTGTATGGGGGGTGCAACGCCCACTGATCTGATCCCACCCATTTTTTTCCGAGTACTAACGTTGATAACTTATGAACTCAGACAAAGTCCCAAGGCTATCACTATTATAATACTCCAGTTATATATTAAAAACATGCTTTGTAGGGGGTGCTACGCCCACTGGTCCGGTGCCGCCCATTTGAAAATATAAAATTTTTTCTTTAAGTTTTCTATCTATAAACATAAAAAAAGTAATGAAAAGATAATATTATATAAATTGAATTATAGTATTAATACGAAATAAGAAAATCAAAAAGTTTCGAAAATACATCAAATTGAATATTTGCATGTAAGTATGTCGGTTGTTCATGGTTTCGACAATTCTTAAATGTTCTTAGTGTTCAATGTAGAAAGTATCTGCCAAATTTTGAAGAAATTAAAAAACGGCAATGACATATATGGAGACCAGATTTTGAGTTTAGACGTTTTTCTTTAAAAAAAAATAATTCTCATGCACAACGAAAAACATTCTGGAGGTAAAGAAAATTTCTGAGATAAAAAAAAATTAAAAATTTTTTAAGGTTAAACAATTATTTTAGGTGATAAATTTTTTAGGCCGAAAATAATATGTTTTTGGATAAACTTATTTTTAATCTCAGAACAAAATTTTGATGTGGAAAAAATTATGTTGCCATGTGTGCAAACCGTTTTCAATTGGTTTTTGAAAATGACGTAGTGAGAACCAGGCATTGACGTAGTAAGAATGCCTCTTTTGCATATTGAGGAATATGTATAAGACAAAATGACGAAAATTTTGCAAATGTAAAATCTTGTCATGAAAAATTCATATATGAAGAGGAATATGGACAGTTAATTGCGACATTGCATCGTCTAATTGACTGATTCCTAGAGTACAATTAAAAAAGATTTCATGGCTTCAGCTGACATTTAAAAATTTAAAAAATGTCTTGATTGTATTAAAATGTTTAATAAATTATATGTTACTTTGTGTACGTGGTACAATTCAAGTGCTTCGTCAAACCTTATATTTTATATAGGTGGGCTTTTAATAGTTTTTACATCAATTTTATTTTTTTCGCTAAAAATATTTTGCTAAATTAACACGCTATGCTTTTAATAACCTTTATTTATATTAATTAGCTAAACATATTAATTCATTCATTCATCAGTTTGAAGCTTCATCATTAGCATCTTCATAAAAAAAAGAAGAAATAATAATAAAAATACCAACACAAAAGCTGACACTTCACAAAAGTCAACAGCAATGAATTGGCAAAAAACAAAAAAAAAAAAAAGTAAAAAAATATATAAAATTATATTAATAACATTTGTGTTAATTTCTGAGTTCAATTTCCATTCAAGTGATTTTGATTGATATGTTTAAGCTAACTAACTGAGAGATATCACTGAAACCAACATTTAAACAATCATTAATCTCTTTTATTTTTTGTTTCAATTTTTTCTTTTTATGAAAATTTCATTTAGTTTTGTTTTAATTAATGGACACGTTTAAGAAAAAAAAAATCAAAAATTGAAGACTGTTTATGTTGTTTTCAATTCTTCAAAGATATTTAAATGTTTCTGTTTTTCTCGCTATCCCTCTCTTACCTCAATATACTTTAAGGTGTTAATTTGTACCGCCATAAATTATAGCTCAGCAGTTGTTTGGCTATGAACAACAAGTTTTAATAACTTTTCTTAATTATGGATAATGAGGCGTGGTTCTCGATTAATTCTATATCAGTTTAATCTTGTTTAATGCATTTTTGAAAATTAAAACTTTTCAACTGAGTGTCGGTTACTTAGTTAATAAAATTTAAAGTTGTGCGATATTTGCAAATCACGTTGTTTTTTTAAATTTTCATTTTGTTGTTCTTTTTTTATTTACATAAATTACGCATATATTAACTAAACTTAGTTTATTATGTCTGTAACTTCTATTATACTTATGAGTTTTACGCAAACTTGTTTAAAATTTATTGCTGATCTAGATGTTTTAACACCTTACAATATGTTATTGCGAATTTGAGACGTTATAGCTGGCACGCAAAATTGTTTCCGTCAAGGTTAAACAATTTCCAAAATGCTAATATTCAGCCAAATTCTAAATAATAATTTGAAGGGAATTTTTCACTTCTTCCCCAAACTTTATGAAAAAAAAAACTCCCCGGGTGGTTTTGCTTTTTATTTATTGGCTTTTAACGCCCAAATCTGTTCGAAAATTCGTAATTCTCTCTACCATATTTGCGTTTACCCAACGGTTTATAATAATTTGATTTCTTGGAACAAAAATCGGCAGAAATATTCAGAATTGAGCTGATTACTTGCATATTGGCTTAGGAAAGTCTATGGTGTTAGTTGGAGTAAAATAATTAATATGAAAATAAATTAAGAAAATTAAAACTGGGCTTTTCTGACAGCACCATGAGTTTGGAAAAAGAGTCTTAGGTCCAGCCATGTATGGTAAGGCTTAAATGGACCTAGAAGTTTATCAAAAAAATAATTTAAGTAATATTGTGATTTAATTGTTATCTGTATATATATTTAAGTTCATATCGGATGTGAATATTATATGGGATTATTGGATTGTTACCATATTTTGTGAAGATACTTCTGTGCTCATATACCAACTAAATCTATGTTGTTTAAATGTTTTTAGATTTAGGAAATTATGACCTGCCAATAATGCTACACATTTTATTTTTGTACTGACGGCTTACGGATAAAATCATGGAATGTAAGCTGTGTTCAAATGACAAATTGACTTTTACTACAGAATGAAAAATCATCATAATTGTAGTTAGGTTGATCTATTATTTCTGTAACGCTTTACGTATATGGATTTTTATACCATACTAGCAGAGCCCAGCCCTCGAAATTCGAGTGCAAATTCTGAGAAATTTTATTTTTCATTCATAAATAATTTTAGAAAAGCTTAAAGGTATGCTAATCAATTTTAGCCAATTCACAATTCAATTTAATAAAATTATTGGTACCAATTTTAATTGATTTTTACTAAAAAAAAATGTACCAGATGGTAAATTTCTTGTCAAAATCGGTTGATAATTGAAGTTGTAGAATGTGTCACAAGATTCCGCTTTCCTATTAATCTTATAGATACCACAATGTAGTCTGATCTTTGTAGTTACCAAAAATATTTGACCTAGACTCATCTTTTATTATATCGATTTAGCGATGCCCGTCCGTCCGTCCGTCCGTCCATCCGTCTGTCCGTCTGTGTAATCTAACTAAAGTTCGCAAATATGAATATATTTTTGTAAAATTTAGTGTGTAAGCTTCTTTCGGCAATAAAATCTGATGAAATTGGTGAAAATCGGTGCATGTTCAGACCTAGTCCCCATACAAGTGACCCCTGTGAGATCGACTTAAATTGCATAATATTCAAATTATCATATACATCTCTCTCAAATTGGGTTTGTGTATGTTTATTACAATTCTTAGTCATAGCCCCATATGAAGCTGATTCCCGATCTTCACTAAAATCTATCAATCTACATGTTTTTGCAAAAAATAAGTGACCTTGCTAAATGTAGTCAGGATCGGTCCATTTTTCAACCCAGTCCCCACATAAATAAAGCATCCGCCATGAACTTTTTCATATCCGAAGGCAAAAAGATTAACCTGTGGAACAGTTTCGGAGTCATTGCCTGGGGGTGTGAAATTTCAAGTCAGGGTGAAAGGACTACTCCAGTGTAGTAAAATCTTTAAAGGATTTGGCGTTCTCAGGCCAAACTCTTTTTATGACCTTTTATATTTTATCCTTACGTGTTTAGCTGCTTCCAATTGCGACCTATAGCTTGCGCAAATGGTTTACATACACACAGATGTACGGACGGATATTGTCAAATCGACTTAGACAGTGAGTTTTCATATTCAATTTTAAATTATTCGTTACTCATTTTTCTTTTTTCTTATTTTCATTTTTCGTTTTTCATTAGAGATTATATTTTTTCTTCCATATTGGCGATTTTTTTTATTATATCGTCATAACGATAATAAATATGTGGCAATACTACTAACATAGCGCATGGTAGTTGTGTTTGTTGGTATGATTGGATCATTTTTTTGTGGCTTTGTTTGAACTGTGAATGTTGTTGTACAACATTCATGTTCAACCTCTAAAATATTACACCAAACACACTGGGTTTTTTGTTTTTTTTTAAGGGGTGTCTAAAATTTTTTTCACATATCTCAGCGCAATGACGTCCGATTTGCTTCATATTAAACACCACACTGGCGGGAGTGATGGCAAATAATAATGCGCTCATTTTACCCAGATAGATGGTAAAGTTTGTGAATGAGCGTGATTTAAACAGACAGACAGACAGACGGACAGACGGACATCTCCATATCGACTCGTGCTGTGATAAGGATCAGTAATATATATACTTTATGGGACCAAAATTAGTTTTTCGATGCGTTACAAACGGAATGACAAACCTATATATACCCACTGCCACTGTGGTGTGGAGGGTACAAAAAATAACTTACGATCTGAACTTAGTCATACCTGTAGGCACCAATTAGTAACAATGCCACTAAAGCTTGGTTTATTTTTCTTTTCTTCTATATCTATATTACTACTTCGCTAGTAGTTTTTTATAGTTAAAAATGATTCAAAAAAGCAACTGAGAGTGTAAGAGTCCAGTTTTGAAATGAATATACATTTATTTTAGTAAACATTTTCAGCTAATTTTAACGACATAATATTTTGAGTGTAGAATATTTCACACTTTTTCTTAATAAAGAACTAAATATAATATATTGTTTACTACCAGAGCCCAGCCCTCGAAATTCGAGTGCAAATTTTAGGAAATTAAATTTTCCCATTTAAGAAATAATTAAATAAAAAGCCTAGGGCTTTTGATATTTATAATAAACACAGTATGTGTTTTATGTATGCGTTAGTAGCATTACTCCAAAAAAATGTTCTAGGCGGCGCAAATCTGTAAATCTGGTGGACAGATAAAAAGAAATACTTTTCACATGAGGTATGTTTGGTACAAATCGGTTATTTACTACAATTTTTATATCCGTCACAAGAAATCGTCGTGCCTATTAATATTATAGATATAATATTTTTTTTTTTAATGTCCTAGTTCTGATTCCATTATTTATCTGCCCATAACAAGTTTTTTTGCTTTGAATATATGAGTGCATAAATATTTAACATTTTTTTTAGTAATTTAATTAAATTGTCTTATTATGTATAATTTTCAATACTTCTAAACATATTTATTTCTTGGTATGTACTTGTGTAAAATGTTTTTTTTTTGTATTGAGCAATTTTATGTTACGGGAAATTGTAATTTAAATTAGATTTGATTAAAAATGTAGAAATAATTATGGTTTTTTTTTTAAACAAACTTGTTTAAGAACTCTATATTAACTAATGCGTATTGTGTGTTGTAATATAGATGTGGTGGCATTTTTGCAAAGGAAATCAAGTAACACAAGTTAATGGTGGAATTTTAAATAGACACAGTTACAAATCGATATCATGAACATTTGTCGTCAATAATTTATTATGAAATCCAGCTGCAAAATATATTAGGTTTAATACATATTCTAAATGGAATTGAAAATTTCCTTATGAAATTCAAGTATAAATTTTTTTGTTTAAAGAATTTCAATAGAATTATAAGGTTTACATTTCAGTGGGATTTTCAAGTATTTGCTATTTAGGAATATGTTAAAATTAAAAGCGGATGTGATATTGTGAAAAATGGCCTAGTCTGTAAAAAAAACACCATCCAACGGAGCGAAATAGTTGCTTTACTTGGACTGATTGTATGACGTAAGAAGTTGCATTATCACTAATGAATTTAATAGATTTCTTTTATGGAGTACATTTTAACTAATGCTTAGGATGTCAAGATAAATCGCATCTTCTCAATTGGTAGTTTTTGTAACTTAAAATAGAAACCTTCATTAATCAATCAATATTGCTTAAACTCCATTTTGTTACTATTTGGGTAATCAAATACATAGATTGATCTGGGTATAATGCTGATATATGCTGATGTTTCTAATTATCAAATTAATTTTTAATTTTTAATTTTCAATTTTTAATTTTTAATTTTCAATTTTTAATTTTTAATTTTTAATTTTTAATTTTTAATTTTTAATTTTTAATTTTTAATTTTTAATTTTTAATTTTTAATTTTTAATTTTTAATTTTTAATTTTTAATTTTTAATTTTTAATTTTTAATTTTTAATTTTTAATTTTTAATTTTTAATTTTTAATTTTTAATTTTTAATTTTTAATTTTTAATTTTTAATTTTTAATTTTTAATTTTTAATTTTTAATTTTTAATTTTTAATTTTTAATTTTTAATTTTTAATTTTTAATTTTTAATTTTTAATTTTTAATTTTTAATTTTTAATTTTTAATTTTTAATTTTTAATTTTTAATTTTTAATTTTTAATTTTTAATTTTTAATTTTTAATTTTTAATTTTTAATTTTTATTTTTTTAATTTTTAATTTTTAATTTTTAATTTTTAATTTTTAATTTTTAATTTTTAATTTTTAATTTTTAATTTTTAATTTTTAATTTTTAATTTTTAATTTTTAATTTTTAATTTTTAATTTTTAATTTTTAATTTTTAATTTTTAATTTTTAATTTTTAATTTTTAATTTTTAATTTTTAATTTTTAATTTTTAATTTTTAATTTTTAATTTTTAATTTTTAATTTTTAATTTTTAATTTTTAATTTTTAATTTTTAATTTTAATTTTTAATTTTTAATTTTTAATTTTTAATTTTTAATTTTTAATTTTTAATTTTTAATTTTTAATTTTTAATTTTTAATTTTTAATTTTTAATTTTTAATTTTTAATTTTTAATTTTTAATTTTTAATTTTTAATTTTTAATTTTTAATTTTTAATTTTTAATTTTTAATTTTTAATTTTTAATTTTTAATTTTTAATTTTTAATTTTTAATTTTTAATTTTTAATTTTTAATTTTTAATTTTTAATTTTTAATTTTTAATTTTTAATTTTTAATTTTTAATTTTTAATTTTTAATTTTTAATTTTTAATTTTGAATTTTGAATTTTTAATTTTTAATTTTTAATTTTTAATTTTTAATTTTTAATTTTTAATTTTTAATTTTTAATTTTTAATTTTTAATTTTTAATTTTTAATTTTTAATTTTTAATTTTTAATTTTTAATTTTTAATTTTTAATTTTTAATTTTTAATTTTTAATTTTTAATTTTTAATTTTTAATTTTTAATTTTTAATTTTTAATTTTTAATTTTTAATTTTTAATTTTTAATTTTTAATTTTTAATTTTTAATTTCTAATTTTTAATTTTTAATTTTTAATTTATAATTTTTAATTTTTAATTTTTAATTTTTAATTTTTAATTTTTAATTTTTAATTTTTAATTTTTAATTTTTAATTTTTAATTTTTAATTTTTAATTTTTAATTTTTAATTTTTAATTTTTAATTTTTAATTTTTAATTTTTAATTTTTAATTTTTAATTTTTAATTTTTAATTTTTAATTTTTAATTTTTAATTTTTAATTTTTAATTTTTAATTTTTAATTTTTAATTTTTAATTTTTAATTTTTAATTTTTAATTTTTAATTTTTAATTTTTAATTTTTAATTTTTAATTTTTAATTTTTAATTTTTAATTTTTAATTTTTAATTTTTAATTTTTAATTTTTAATTTTTAATTTTTAATTTTTAATTTTTAATTTTTAATTTTTAATTTTTAATTTTTAATTTTTAATTTTTAATTTTTAATTTTTAATTTTTAATTTTTAATTTTTAATTTTTAATTTTTAATTTTTAATTTTTAATTTTTAATTTTTAATTTTTAATTTTTAATTTTTAATTTTTAATTTTTAATTTTTAATTTTTAATTTTTAATTTTTAATTTTTAATTTTTAATTTTTAATTTTTAATTTTTAATTTTTAATTTTTAATTTTTAATTTTTAATTTTTAATTTTTAATTTTTAATTTTTAATTTTTAATTTTTAATTTTTAAATTTTAATTTTTAATTTTTAATTTTTAATTTTTAATTTTTAATTTTTAATTTTAAGTTTTAATTTTTAATTTTTAATTTTTAATTTTTAATTTTTAATTTTTAAATTTTAATTTTTAATTTTTAATTTTTAATTTTTAATTTTTAATTTTTAATTTTTAATTTTTAATTTTTAATTTTTAATTTTTAATTTTTAATTTTTAATTTTTAATTTTTAATTTTTAATTTTTAATTTTTAATTTTTAATTTTTAATTTTTAATTTTTAATTTTTAATTTTTAATTTTTAATTTTTAATTTTTAATTTTTAATTTTTAATTTTTAATTTTTAATTTTTAATTTTTAATTTTTAATTTTTAAGTTTTAATTTTTAATTTTTAATTTTTAATTTTTATTTTTTAATTTTTAATTTTTAATTTTTAATTTTTAATTTTTAATTTTTAATTTTTAATTTTTAATTTTTAATTTTTAATTTTTAATTTTTAATTTTTAATTTTTAATTTTTAATTTTTAATTTTTAATTTTTAATTTTTAAATTTTAATTTTTAATTTTTAATTTTTAATTTTAAATTTTTAATTTAATTTTTTAATTTTTAATTTTTAATTTTCATTTTTCATTTCTCATTTTTCATTTGCATTGGAAATATTTTAACTGATGAACAACACATCAAGGAAATCAAAGATTTATAGACAAATTATCTGTTGACATTTGGAGATCCTGGTGACACCGCTGATATTTCAAAGGGATCAGCTAACAAATATATAATTGTGTTCTGAGCCTCACATATTTTTTTTTTTTTTTTTGAAAAATAGCAACTCATTAATATCTCTGCAACAATGCTGACTGTATGCTAGACCGTAATGTAACTTGAGACTTCGATATATGGCTACGACCTTGAAACAACCGACCAATCAAGCGAATGTCATGCAAAAGATAAAGCAAAATGATAAAAATTCATGGTCGTTTTAACAATTTCTTTCGATTATCATGCTATGGTGCATTATGAATTTTTTCGGCCGGGTTTAACTGTTAATAAGGAATATTGTTTTAGTGTCATGTGATGTTTGTGTGAAACTTTTCATAAAAACAGGTCAGAATTGGGGCAGAAAGCAATTGAGTTTTGCACCACGATAATGTACCGTGTCACATTGCATTAGTTCGTTGAAACCATTTGGTAAAAAATGCGACTCATATCGTTGCACAACCACCATATTGGTTTAATATAGCACCGTGTGACTTCTTGCTATTCAGTAAACTAAAAAAATCGATTCGCTGTGCTCTTTGAAGGCCATTCCGGTAAACAAAAAAAAAAAAAAAACTCTGTCGGAAATTGGTGAAAATCTTCACATATGTTTGTTGTATCGGAGGGCTACTTCGAAGGTGATAAAATTGATTTGAGAGAATAAATGAAAACTTTTAATTTTATAATAAAAGGCCCTTTTTATACCCTATACCACTATGTGGTTGGGTAAAATGACTTTCTGCTGCTGTTTGTAACTACCAAAAATATTTTACCTAGACCCATCTTTTATTATACCGATCGACTCAGAATCACTTTCTGAGTCGATTCAGCGATGTCCGTCCGTCCGTCCGTCCGTCTGTGTGTGCTTGTTACTTGTTTATTTCTACAGTACACAGCCAGTTGGCATTAATAAATTAGTTCAATACCAATTCATTTCTCAAAAACAATTTAATTCAATACTAATTACTTTTGGCCTATATTTAGTTTTTTCTAATTTTTTTTTTGATTCTTTGATAGCTATTTGTAAATCCCAATATTTCATTGTATAATCTCCATTTCTATTCCTTATTGTGAAGACTTTATAAAAACTTGATACCGGTATGCTGGAAGTCAACTTCACCCAAAGTCCACATTGCTATAGTAACTTTGGTAGCACTGTAAAAGCTTTTGTTTTAGAATTGCACCACTTGATTGCTGTGCTTATGAAGTGTGGTCACTTATATATTGAAAAAATATAGAAAAAAAGAAAATGTGAGCGATTGTAACTTTGTTTGTTTTAGTTATATATTTTGTCATTAGAATTAATTGAAAATGTCTATTAACATAAATGAATATACATTTCAAAACCGAACAATTACATTTTTATGCTTTTTGTAATTTTTATTAAGCAATAAACAAACTACTGACAAAGTAGTAAAAAAAATTTAACAAACAAAATTTTACAGAGAAATGCAGTAAAAATAAACGTTTTGTTTTGGTTTATTTTTATTTTTATACCCTATACCACTATGTGGTTTGGGTATAATGACTTTGTGCTGCTGTTTGTAACAACCAAAAATATTTGACCTAGACCCATCTTTAATTATACCGATCGAATCAGAATCACTTTCTGAGTTGATTTAACAATGTCCGTCCGTCCGTCTGTGTGTCCATGTAAAGTTTGTAATCAAACTGCAGGTCGCAAATCTGAATATATTTAGATGAAATTTGGTATATAAGCTTTTATCGGCCATGGTATGAACGCTATTGAAATTGGTGAGAATCGGTCCATGTTCAGACCTAGCCCCCATACAAATTACCCATATGAAATCGACATAAATTGCCTTAAGACCCAAATTGTCATATAGATCTTACTCAAATTGGGTTTGTATGCGTTCATTACATCCACTAATGGGTAGTCCAAAAATGATCCCTTTGACCCCATATAGAGCTGCTTCCCGATCTTCAGTTAAATCTATTAAAAAACAAAAATATTGCACTGATTCTTCTCAAATTTTGTTTGTACATATTTTTGCAAAATACAAGAGACTTTACCAAACATGATCAGGATCGGTCCATTTTTGGACCTAGCCCCTTTATAGATATAGCATCCGATATGAACTTTTTTATACCTGCAGCCAAAAAAAAATAATAAAAATCCCACTCAAATTTGGTTTTTGCTTATTTTCTATGTCCAGTTAGTTGGGCCTAAGAGATAGGGTTTCTAAACGCATGGTATAGGGTATCGTATAGTCGGTCTAGACCGACTATAATTTTCTTACTTGTTATTTTTAAATTACAACGCAAAGTCACAACAATGTTTATAAACCACTGTTGTAGCAACATGCATACGTCACGATTCAAATTCAAGTACACAATCATCAAGGATTCTTGAAGTGAGAATTGAACAATGGCTCTGAAGTTAAAGCTGAAAAACTAAACAAACAACCATGAGGATAAGGGCAAAATATAAAAAGTCTTAAGAAAACTTCGGCCTGAGAACGCCAAACACTTTGGAGGTTTTACTGTAATGACTTAGTACTCTCACGCCCCCAGATAATGGTCTTGAAAAGGTTCTGCAGTGTAATTGTAACTCGGAAATATCGGGTTTAAATAAAAATTTTTTCGAAAAACAGCAAATTGAATTGTAATGCCGGGTATTCACTATGTCATTTGTAATTTGTGTCAATCAGCTTTATGAAAACGGTTTGAAATATAGTGTCATTTGGAAAATGCAGTAATTTTGACATCTTAATTGTAATGGTCCATATAACGAGATTGTTATACTCCATACCACAATGTATTCAGGGTATAACGCCTTTGTGCTGATGTTTATAACAACCAAAAATATTTGACCTAAACTCATTTCTTATTATTGCCGATTGACTCAAATCACTTCCTGAGTCGATATAACGATGTAAATCCGTCTGTCCGTCTGTGTGTCCATGTAAATATTGTAACCAAACTACAGGTCACAAGTATGAATATATTTTAACGAAATTTAGTATGTAGACTTCTGTCAGTCACAGAATGAACGCTGTCGAAATTGGTGAAAATCGGTTCATATTAAGTCCTAGTCCCCATAAAAATGACCCCTATGAAATCGTCTTAAATTGCCATAACATTCAAATTATCATATAGAACTCGGTCAAATTGGGTTAGTGTATGTTTATTACATCCATTTATCAGTAGTTGAAAAATAAACTGTATATGACAATTCTTAGCCATATCCCCTATATAAAGCTGCTTCCTGATCTTCATTTAAAACTATCAAAAAACAAAAATGTTGCACAGATTTTTAGCAAATTTGGTTTGTATGTATATGTTTTTGTCTAAAAGTCATCCTATAGCAGTTGGTTTGCGACCACCGATTTGTGGATATATTATAAATATATTCATCATAGTATGTTATTTATTTATTTATCTATTTATTGAAACTATAGATATGATCCTTACAGACTAGCAGCTTTTTATAAAAGTTATAAGAATCTTAAACTCAAATACTTAAATCTAACTCACTACAAAGAATAATGTCGTAAATTTGGTTTGAGGTTCATTACGACTATTTTTAGTTCTATTTAATTCAATATGGGGGAATAAGAATTTTCCTCAATGATATTTGAATTATTTAAATAGAACTAAAAGAGCAGGGCTATATAATAAACCGTATATTATGCCACGCACAAATATTAATGAATATATTTTCCTTCGTGATTCAAGAGATTTCTTAGAAATCGAAATACATCTGCGTTCATAAGATATGAGAGGGGTTTAGATAATAAAGAAACGAAAAACTGAGCTTGAATTTTTTCCACCTGATTTATGTGCATACTGGCATTGGGGAACGATCACGATCGTACAAAAAACCAAAATATTACTTTTTTTGCACACTATATAAAGGGTGACGCAATAAGAGTGCACAAATATGACTGGCATTCGCTACAGAAATATGGTAACGGAGTTCTTGTGGCCTATACTGGATGGTATCAGGATCTGAACGACTTGTGGTTTCAGCAGGATGGTACTACCTGCCACGCTGCATACTAAGCGATCGATTTATTGAAGCATTGGTTTCCCAACGGAATCATTTTCCGAAATTCCGATGTCAATTGGCCGCCAAGATTGTGCGATCTATTTCTTTGGCGTTTTTTTTTTCAAATCGCAGGTCTATGAGAATAAACCGCAAACAATGCTGAGGTCCAACGCGTCATGGGTGAGACAGAGCAACATCTTGGTCAAAATTTCATCGAAAAATTTATGAAAAGATCAAGTGGCCTTAGATCAGGGCTTAGATCAGGGCCGCGGGGGTCATATGACGTATTTTTTTAGTTCATAAAGAATTGGAACAATGCAATAAAAATTTTAGTCCTTATTTATTTTTGAATTAAATCGTGCACCTTTATTGGACCTACCTTTTTAATTAAGCAGATTGCCAACATTACGCCGAATAAAACCAACAAGCGGATGGGCTCTATTGCTTCAAGGATTATATGACCTTGAAGACTAGATATGATTTGAAACCGATTTTCACAAATTTCAATAGCGATAAGAAATTAAATTTTAAACTCTACACACTTTTATTTTAACCCGATCACAGCGAGGTTCTGAGTACTCATGAATTAAAGTCTCCTTATTATTATTACTTTCATAGCGAACGTGAATACTCATAAGATTCTTATTATGTGTGTATATGATTTAATATTGTCTATTTTATGAGCCTGATTCAGTAACACGATTCATGCGTGATACCAAAAATTTTGAATGGAAATCAAAACTGAGTTCTGATTTCTCTATGAATCAAATCGTATTCAAAAATTGTTTAGCGAAGAATGTGGGGATATATTTAGAAATCAGAACTTGTTTATAAAAGATACATAACTGGTAATAAAAATTATAGTCGGTTTAGATCCACTATACGATACCATATATCATGCGTTTAGAGATAGGGTCTTTGGCTCAACTAAATGAATATAGAAACTAAGCATAAATCAAATTGGAAATTGTTCATATCGGTTGCTATATTTATATGGGGACCGATTCTGACCATATTTGGTAAAGTTATTGCTTTTTTGCAAAAACATATATAAACCAAATTTGAGAAACATCTGTGCAAGTCGATTTCATCGGGGTTATTTGCATGGGGACTAGGTCGGAATATGCACTGATTTTCAATAATTTCAATAACGTTCACCCCATGGCCGATAACAGCTTATCGATAATATTAACAGGCAAAGCGATTTCTTGTGACCGTTGTAAGTTTCACAGTTTTACCCCGATTTTGACAACAAATTTATCATTTGAAAGGTATTTCTTTTTAGCCGTTACCCTGATTTACAGATATTCGTCGTCTGGAATATTTTTTTGGAGTTATGAATCGTTTAAAGTTGCTACTAACGCATACGTAAAATTATACAATGCTATGTGTGAGTTTATTAAATTTGTTAATGAGTTTGTGTTAATGTGTTGAGTTTGTTTTCTTCATTTAAAATGAGTTTAATTGTGAAGCATATCTTTAGGGTCTTTATTAAATGAAAAAATAAAATTTCCTAGAATTTGCACTCGAATTTCGAGTGCTGGAGTCTGATAGTATAATAAATTTCTTCAAAGTATATTCAAACTTTCATCTGTAGTTTGACTATAAAGTTTACATTGACTCACAGGCTAACAGAAGGACGGAACGATGCAAGAATATCGCTAAATCGAGTCAGAAAGTGATTCTGAGTCAATCGGCCAAATATTTTTGGTAGTTGCAAACATCAAATTTATTATACCATGACCACCCTGGTATAGGGTCTAAAAATCAGTTAATTAAATATTAATTAAAAGCTATTAAATGCTATTAAATGTATATTAAAATGTTATTATATGTTATTAAATGTTATTAATTGTTATTAAATATTAATTTAATGTTTACAGTGTTAAGGAAAAATGAATTCATTTCTAAGAATATTTTCCGGGGACCGTAATAATTATTAATTTTTTCATAAGAGTCAGTCTGTGATAACATATATTGATTATTAAAATTTAGATTTTTATTTTTTCGATTAAAAATAACGGCTATTTTTTTATTTTTATTTTTTCAAACAAAAATAACAGTTATTTTTTATTTTTATTTCTTCAATTAGGTTAACCGCGAGAAATAATGATGAAATGATATAGAAAATGATTATATAATGTGTGGTCATTCACTTTCGATAAATACTGAAAGTTGCAGAGCTCTGGCTAGTCGGGAAGTTGGGAAAAATGCATGCTCGCTAGCTTGTTATAATATATTTTTAAAGGGTTTTGGTCTATTGGGCATTTACTAAAAACCACTACAATCAAACAAAGCAAACAGAGAGAGAGAGAGAGAGAGAGAGAGAGAGAGAGAGTTGAATAAAACATGTAAAAAAATAACATCATGTTATTTTCAATGATTATATTTATGTTAAATTGTGGTATTGTGAATATTATTTGTTTATTGTTTCATTCATCATTTTTTTTTTGTATAATATAACTGTATTTCTTTATTTCTTTATTGGCAAAGAGATATAAACGCCATAATTTTCGATTTTAATTTTTTAAATAAAATTATATAATTCACGATCATATTCATTATCTCTATGAATTTCACCATCCCTGTAAATGTACCATTAATAATTTACAGTGAGACACACTTTGAGTTCTAAATATGATTTTATACTAAAGATAAAACAAAGTTAATTAAAAGACGAAAAAAACCTTTTAATTTTGACGCTTACGGCTTTTCGCTTTGTCTATAGCTGGATATTAAAGCAACAACAATAAATTCGCTTAAGTCTATAAACTTATTTACAAAGAAATGTTTTAGAAAGAAACTTGTAGTTTTAGTGGCTTTTAAAATGTGAAAGTGAATTTTAATCAATCAACGTTTGGAGTATCTCAATATTTTTTCTATTGAGAAATATTTATGAAGTGCCCCTAAAAAAACACAAATGTTTGGCCTTAGGTCTTTAAATTTATTTTCATATATTCACTATTAAGCCAATAAATCAGATACGCCTTTTGTTTTTAAAATTAAGGAAAAAGACACGATTTTATTAATATTTTTCAAAAAAATTTAAAAATTAAAAAAAATATATGAATATGCCCACCGTGTTAAGGCTGGCAAACGGCAAACGCCCAATAGCGAATTCCGCTTATGGGGAAATTAAAAATAAATATTTTTTGTTACCTTATTTACAAATAAAACCAAAATATTAAATTTTATTTTAATAATTATTGGATTAAGATTCTTATAAAAATATATAAAGAAGTTTGATTATGTCTCTTATAAAAACTGATAAAGAAATATTTATTTAGTAGGATATCAAATAAAATTTAAAAATCTGAGTTCTTTTTTATACCCTCCATCCCACTGTGCGGAGAGTATATATCAGTTTGTCATTCCGGTTGGAACGCTAAAATGAATTTGCGATCTATTAGTGAAGATCGTCTGTCCGTCCCTCTGTCTGTCTGTTGAAATCACTCTTACACACAAAATAAACTAAGCAACTGTGTAAACTTGGGAAAATATTGTTTTTTATCATTTCTAGCAGATGCCAAAATTGTGCTTAGATATGGCCTAAAATATGGAGACACCTCTAAAAATACTAAAAATTCAGTTTTAATTTAGTATTAAGCTTAAAAAATTTTTAATTTTAAAATATCTTATTTACATTTCTTTTAGTAGTGTATGTACAATAAGTTCAGATATTAATGTAAACAGTACAGCCGAATTTAAAACTCCTACTTTTTAATTGTTGTGTTGTGTTGTGAAGGCTCTAGGAGATATCGCTCAATGAAAAATCGCAGAAAACAAAATGAAAAATGGCCCAATGAAAAATGGCACGAAAAAATTAAAAATCGTAAAAAAAAATTAAATTTTGACCAAAAGTATGGAAAATGACAAAAAAAAAGAAATGAAAAATCAAAAAAAAAAAAAAAATTTTGCCCAAAAGTATGGAAAATGACAAAAAAAAAAAATTAAAAATCAAAAAAAAAAATATGAAATGTTGCCGAAAACTATGAAAAATGTCGAAAAAAGAAAGATCGCCCAAAAATTAATCAATATTTTCCATATGAAAATTCAATTAAAAGCCAATTGAAATTTTGCAAAATAAAATATAAAAAAAATTTTGCCCAAAAGTATGGAAAATGACAAAAAAAAAAATTAAAAATCAAAAAAAAAAAAAATATAAGTGTTGCCGAAAACTATGAAAACTGTCGAAAAAAGAAAGATCGCCCAAAAATTAATCAATATTTTCCACATGAAAATTCAATTAAAAGCCAATTGAAATTTTGCAAAATAAAATATCCATTTTTTGATACCCTCCACCTGAGTCTTTAATTTTTAATTTTTATTTTTAATTTTTAATTTTTAATTTTTAATATTTAATTTTTAATTTTTAATTTTTAATTTTTAATTTTTAATTTTTAATTTTTATTTTTAATTTTTTATTTTTAGTTTTTAATTTTTAACTTTTAATTTTTAATTTTTAATTTTTAATTTTTAATTTTTAATTTTTAATTTTTAATTTTTAATTTTTAATTTTTAATTGTTAATTTTTAATTTTTAATTTTTAATTTTTAATTTTTAATTTTTAATTTTTAATTTTTAATTTTTAATTTTTAATTTTTAATTTTTAATTTTTAATTTTTAATTTTTAATTTTTAATTTTTAATTTTTAATTTTTAATTTTTAATTTTTAATTTTTAATTTTTAATTTTTTATTTTTAATTTTTAATTTTTAATTTTTAATTTTTAATTTTTAATTTTTAATTTTTAATTTTTAATTTTTAATTTTTAATTTTTAATTTTTAATTTTTAATTTTTAATTTTTAATTTTTAATTTTTATTTTTAATTTTTTATTTTTAGTTTTTAATTTTTAATTTTTAATTTTAAATTTTAAATTTTAAATTTAAAATTTTTAATTTTTAAGCTTTAATTATTAATTTTTAATTTTTCGTTATTCATTATTCATTTTCCATCTTTCATTACTTATTTTTCAATCTTAATTTTTCATTTAACACTTTCATATTTCATTTTCCATTTTTAATCTTTCAATTTTCATTTTCCATTTTTCATTCTTCATTTTTTATTTTTCATTTTTCATTTTTAATTTTTCAATTTCCATTTGCCATTTTTCATTTTTCAATTTTCGTTTTTCATTTTTCATTTTTCCATTTTCATTTTTCATTTTTCATTTTTCAACTTTCATTTTTCATTTTTCCATTTTCATTTTTCATTTCCCATTTTTCAATTTTCATTTTCCATTTCCCATTTTTCATTTTTCCATATCCATTTTCCATGTTGCGTTTTCCATTTTCCATTTTTCATTTTTAATTTTTTAATATTCATTTTTCAATTTTCATTTTCCATTTGTCATTTTCGTTTTCCATTTTTCATTTTTAATTTTTCAATTTTCAATTTCCATTTTCTATTAGTCATTTTTCTTTCTTCAATTTTCATTTTTCATTTTTCAATTTTCATTTTGCATTTTTCATTTTCCATATCCATTTCCCTTTTTCAATTTTCATTTTCCATTTTCCGTTTTTCATATTTCAGTTTTCGTTTCCATTTTCCACTTTCCATTTTTCATTTTTCAATTTTCATTTTCCATTTTTCAATTTTAATTTTCCAATTTTCATTTTCCATTTACCATTTTTCAATTTCATTTTCCATTTTTCATTTTGCATTTTCCATTTTTCAATTTTCTTTTTTCATTTTCCATTTTTCATTTTCCATTTTTTATATTCTATTTTACATTTTTCATTTTCCGTATTCCGTTTTCCGTTTTCCGTTTTTCATTTTCCATTTTCCATTCTCAATTTTCGATTTTCCATTTTTCATTTTCCATTTTTCAATTTTCTTTTTTCATTTTCCATTTTTCATTTTTATTTTTTCTCCATTTTCCATTTTTATTTTCCATTGGAAAATTTCCATTTTTCGTTTTCATTTTTTCTTTCATATTGGCGATTTTTTTTATTATAACGTGATAACAATAAAAAAAATATGTGGCAATACTACTAACATGAGCTATGTTTATTGTTAATATATATGCATATTATTTTTGTGGCATTTATTTATGTTCTCGTACAATTATTATGTTCAACCACTAAACTGTTACAACAAACACAATGAGTTTTATGTTTTTTTTTTTTAGAGATATCTATATATTTTTGCTCGTATCTAATCACAATTACGCCGGATGTAGCCCATTTTCAATACCAACCTGCTGGGAGTTATGGCAAATGATATTTTTGCAACCCTATCCAATTAGATGGCTTTGTTTGGGAATGATCGTGATTTCAACAGACAGACGGACAGACGGACAGACGGACATGGCTATATCGACTCGAGCTGTGATAAGGATCAGGAATATATATACTTTATGGGGTCGGAAATGCGTTACAAATGGAGTGACAAACCTATATATACCCCCTGCCACTGATGTGTGGAGGGTATAATAAACTTCTATATTATTTTTCATTATGGAAAAGTAGCCCATAAAATTATGCAACGAATGGGGTTTTCTTACGTAATGTATCTATAATATTACTACGCAAGACGATTTCTTGTGGCCTCTTCTGCGCTTTTAGTTGTCAACCTATTTTGACAAAAAAATATACCATTTGAAAGGTATTTCTTTGCGAATATGCACCATCTATACAGATGTGCACCATCTGGTACATTTTTTTTTTTTGAATAATAATAATTTAAAGTTGGCACTGATACAAACATAAAACACATAAAACTATACAATGCTGTGTATGTCTTTATTAAATTTTTTAATGTGTTTGCAAAAATTGCATATCCAAAGCCCTGTGTAATTATGAATTGGCTAAACTTGATTAGCATACATTTAGGCTCTAATAAAATTATTTATTAGCAAACCAATTTATATATCTTCTGTGTGTTCAACAAATATTTAGAATGAAATTTAATGAATTATATTTAAAAATTCACAATTTAAAGAATTTTATTTAAATATTCATAAATTTTTATATATATAGATTAAAAAAAATTGAAAGAAAATAATTGAATGAAAATATAAAATTTCCTAGAATTTGCACTCGAATTTCGAGTGATGGGCTCTGCTAGTTCTTAAAAACATAATTGAAGAGTTTCTTGTACAACTGCATGTCAATGCAGGCAGTGAAAAGAGCTCAATCCTTTCGCCAAACTGGTTGCTGGTGTCGCAGGCGTAAAATTTTAACAAAAAATCGTGCGATTTCATAATGAAAAATGAGCCACTTTTAACAATGAAAAATGAAAAAAAAAATACGAAAAATAGCCCAAAAAATTAGGTCATCTCTCAATTTTTGATTTGGGGGAATTTTGTGTGAGAGTGTTTTTGAGCCTTCTTTAATTTTTTTTTTATTTCATAGATCCTGTTGTGAAATGATAAGAATTTAAAACAAAAACTCTCATGTTTGTATTAAATAAAAATTCTCCGATACAATGGAGAAGTGTTAGACTTCAATAAAATCAATTTAATAATCTAATGGCGTTTTAAAATTTTTCAAAAATTAAATAATTTTTTTTTAAATTTCTTTTAAAATTTTCTAAAAAAAAACAACATTTTAAAAATGTGTTACCTAGAGTGATATATTTAAAAAGTGATATATTTAACATTTTTGATTTAAGATGGGAGTTTGCGAAAATTATTTAGAAATAACTAGTTAAATAAAAAAAGTATAAAGTTTAAATAATTAATAATAACTTGAAAACGTAACCATAGATTTTCTTCTATTATATCTTTTTGTCTTTGCACCGGTGTAGGCTACACGCAGAAAGAAGTTATTGTGAATTTCAAAAAAAAAAATTTATTTAGTTTACTTTTAGCTACATCTTAAATTTGTAGTTAAACACGTTAATTTAATATTAAAAATTTGTTATTTAAAACAGTTATCGTTAAAAATTGTACATATTAATTTCAACCTTTTACAGATTAAAAATGTTGAATTTTAAAAATTGCATTTTTTTTAGTAAAACTATAAGTTTTTCATGTAAGTCAAAATGGGATCTAATTCAAACAATATTGAATATTGTAAAATCAACATTGAAGTCAACATTAACAGAGCAACATGTTGCAATAATATTTTTGAATTTTTGAATATTAAATAACGTTGGCTCCATACCGCTACGTGGTCAGGGTAGAATGACTTTGTGCTGATGTGCTGATAATTGGAGGGTCTACCTCATTTTGTTATACCGATCGACCCAGAATCACTTTCGATTTAGCGATGTCCGTCCTTCCGTCTGTCTGTCCATCTTTGTGTCTATATAAACCTTGTAATCAAACAACAAATATATACTGAAGATATTAGGTATATAAGCTTATATCGGCCATAAGACAAACGCTATTGAAATAGGTGAAAAAGTTTCATATTCAACCTAGTCCCCATACAAATGACCCCTATGAGATCGACTTAAATTGTCATAATATCCAAATTGTCATATACATCTTGGTCAAATTGGATTTGCGTGTGTTTATTACATCCATTAATCAGTAGTCCAAAGAAAAACTTTATAGGACAATTCTTAGTCATAGCCCCCATATGAAGCTGATTCCCGACCTTCATTTAAATCTTTCAAAAAACAAAAGTATTTACAGATTTTCTTCAGATTTGGTTTGTATACGTTTTTGCAAAAAAATAAGTGACCTTACCAAATACGCTCAGGATCGGTCCATTTTTCGACCTAGTCCCCTTATAAATGTGTCATTCGATATGAACTTTTTCATATCCGAAGGCAACAAAGTTAATAACAATGGCACTGAATTTTTGTTTATGCTTATTTGCTATATCAAATTAGTTGGACCTAAGAGATAAGGTCTCTAAACGCATGGTATAGGGTATCGTATAGTTGGTCTTTACAGACTATAATTTTCTTACTTATTTCAAATTAAGTTAGAGAAATATTAATAACAACTGAAATAAGTTTAAAAGAAGGTTGGTGCAAAATAGATCTACTTGGTCGGAGTGCAGTAGGAGATAACACTCAAACCGAAGACATTTTAAATCGTAAATCGTAAGGAGTGTTGAATCAACATGAAAAATGTTGAAATGAAATCAAATCACTGCACGGTTAACAACAATTTTCTGAATTTAAAAAGTGTTGTACAAAATTTTGTGTCAATAGAACAAAATATTTTAAACATTCCAGTGGTTCAAAATACAAGTAAAAGTTCCCAATATGACGAGCTGTTGAAAACTGTTGACTTTAGCAAAATAAAACCTTATTTGACAAGTAAGTATATGAACTACGTACAAATATATTTACGACGTATATTATACATATATTTGATATATTTGGGAAATGTTTAAATACTTATCAAGGCCTTCGAGCTTGTTTCCGAGAAAAATTGTTTAATTCGTGGAAAAATGAGGTAAAGTCAGAGAATTTTTAACGATATATTAAGTTTATTTTTGGTTAACTTTTCCTTAATTTTGCTGCGAAGCTATCTTGTCTAAAACGATTACCAAGACGATAGTCTCAATTTAATATTAGCACCAAAATAACACCGACTTCATCGTTTTCACATCTGTTGGGGGTTCTAGGTTATATTAAAGTAAATTTTGAAATCATGACTTTACTTTTTTGTAATTATTAGTTATCAATTTTTCCTTTTAGAGCCTTACACTTATTTTAGAAGACAGCCTTAAAGGAAAAATTATTACTAGTTTTTTTTAAAATAAATTGTTAATTTACCGATTCGTTTCGTGGAGATTTATTAAAAAGAGTATTAAAGGTTTTTTTTTTGTGGCAATGAAAAGTTGTATCCAACAATAGTAGAAGAAAAAATAGAAAATTTTTAAATATTTCTATGTTTCAAGGACATTCCTTTATGCCACGATCATTTCCAATCATATGTAGTAGTTAAGTTAAAGGGTGAAATAAGTAAAAAAAAAAATCCATGAGTTATCAAGACCACCCTTATATCCTTTCTCAAATAATAATGGCGAAAAGTATTAAGGATATAAATTGTTGTAAACTTTTCAAGTCTATTATATATATATTTATAAAAAATATAAAAAAAATTACTTCTTACTTCTAACATTGGTTAAATGTTATTTCAATATAGAAATCATATCAAACTAACATGTAATTACAAAATATGTCAATATGACCATCAAATTAATTCTAAATGATTTCAAAATTAAATTCATATTGATTCAACATGAATTTCATGTTAATTTAAATTTACATAATGTCGATTCCATAAGTACCTTAACATTATTTCAATATAATAACCCCTTTGATTCAACTGGAATTAAAATGCTAATTTAACATGATTTCTAGTTGTTCTAAATTAACATGAAACGCTTATGAAACAAAATCATCATTAAAACAAGTAAGAAAATTATAGTCGGTCTAGGGATCATTTTTGGACTACTCATTAGTGGATGTAATGAACGCATACAAACCCAATTTGAGTAAGATCTATATGACAATTTGGATCTTATGGCAATTTATGTCGATTTCATATGGGTAATTTGTATGGGGGCTAGGTCTGAACATGGACCGATTCTCACCAATTTCAATAGCGTTCATCCCATGGCCGATGAAAGCTTATATACCAAATTTCATCAAAATACATTCATATTTGCGACCTGCAGTTTGATTACAAGCTTTACATGGACACACAGACGGACGGACGGACGGACGGACATTGTTAAATCAACTCAGAAAGTGATTCTGATTCGATCGGTATAATTAAAGATGGGTCTAGGTCAAATATTTTTGGTTGTTACAAACAGCAGCACAAAGTCATTATACCCAAACCACATAGTGGTATAGGGTATAAATAGTTTATTCAACTTAGTTTTATTAGAGTTTACTATGATTTTTTGGTGGGTATACTTTATTTCGATCTATACCAATTTTTACTCCCTTTATATTAACTCGTAGTGTCTGCTTGATTGTTTGTTGACAAAACTTTGGATCGATTTTTAACCCTTTCCCGTGGCACTATGGCTGAAATTTTGATTTCATTAACCGAAAGTCCATTTTTTGCCCCCGTTTTTAAAATTTTAACGCCATTTTTTAGCTACTATTTCTTAATTAATGCAGCCATAAAATTAGGTTAAACTATTGCTAATTATGGGCGTGGCATGCTGTCAAACTCAACTTTTTTTTTAATTTCAGAAAAAGGTGATTTTTTTGCTTTTTTTTATCAAAAATAAAATAATGGTTACTACCAACCTTTACAAGCTTTGTAGGATTGCATTGTTTAGTTGTTGTAAGTGGTCACAACGCTACCGTTTAACATTAGGGTTGTTCTGAAAAGAAGGGTCAGGCAATACAAATGATGGCAATACCGCAAGAAGATTCTTTTCAAATCCAGAAACCGCATCTGAAATAACAGGAGTGGATTTAAACCTTATTTTCAGATTTAAAATAATCCTAGAAGTACTTGCGTGTAATGAAGAAATTGAAATTGAAGGAACTGCCAAAATATATAAAACCAAGTTCCCATGGAGAAATATATTTGCAACAGTTCACAAAAATCTTTATCATGCAGAAGATATCATTAAATATCATTTGCTACCATATGGAGATCTATCAGAGGAGGCTCAGGCAAAAAGGAATAAGGATTACAGACTTTATAGAGAGCGCAATACTAGAAAACTTTCACGAAATTCCAAAAATGAAGATCTATTTAATATATTATTGGCAACGTTAGATCCGTTCCATCTCCAGTATTCGAAATCAATGGAGAGTGGAACATCGGGACTTAAATGAAGAAGTCAAAAAACTACTAAAGAACAGAAATAACACAGAACAAAGTATGGAATATTTGAAAACAATATTTGAATCAAATGAATAATAATTATAATTGCATGAATAATAATTATAAGTACGAAAAACATAGTATTAGTAAAAAATAATAATAAAAAATAATAATAAACAGAACTTCCCATTGTTACAAATGCTATTAGAATCTATTGCAGTTTTTTTTAAAGGTTTTTTTACCCACATATGTATGAAATGTTTTAATAAGGAAGAAAGATTAAAAAACCCCTTATTTTCATAACAAAACCAGAACGATTGCGCTAATGTTCAGCCGATTTATTTTGCAATAATTAAAAAATTTGAGAGCAAAAAATTATAAATTTTTCTGTAGCAATAGCAAGACTATTAGATAATATTGCTAACGTTGTTTTGAGTGGAAATATTCTTTGAGTGTAAACAAATTTGAAAATTTTTAATTTTTCAGTAGCAATAGCTAAATTTCCAGTTGATTTTACTTTTTTTTTTGAGTGTACAAAGTTTTTTCAGTGTAAACATTAAAAAATCCCACTATTACAAAAAATGTGTGTAATTATTATTAAAATCCATACATGACATTTTTTAATAAATAAAAAAAAAATAAAAAACCCAAATTTCACGCTAAAGTTAAAAAAACGGAAAAGTTTAACTTTGACCTAGAATTTCTTAAAAAATACTTAATCAATTTTTATGAAATTAAAGTTCAATTAAATATCTACCTACTAGAAAAAGAATTACTAAAATATTTTGATCGGTTCAAAAGTTACAGAATTTTGGCCAATGAAAAACAATTTTCAGCCACTGTGCGGCGACGATAAAAATGATCTGACACATATTTTTTTTAATTAAAAAAAAAAATTTTTTTTTGATGTTTCATGAAATGCAAAAAATTTTTGATTATTATCCTCTTTGAAGTCATAGGGTGAAAATATTCACAAAAAGGGGAACAATGGGGAAACATTCTCACACTATGGCCTGAAAGAAGTCAATGGCTGCAATTATTTGCAATTTAAGAGGGCTCGACATTGAAACCTTTCGATTGATGTATAAGATAAGGTTGCTCTTAATTCAGAATATATAAAAAAATACACATTTCGAAAAAAGTGCAAATAAAATACATATTTTTCCAGAAAAGGAAACGGCATATTAGTCTTTTAGCAAAAACTTTTTCTGCACAGACTCAATTGCATTGGCATGAACGTGATAATATGTATTTCATATTATTGATGCATATTCCAAAATTGGTCTTATAAGTGCTGTATAAAGCTCCTCAGTAACATATGGATTCGAAAACTCCTTAGCCCATCTTTTAACGAAAGCAATAGTAGATCTTGCCTTAGTAACAATCGTAATAATATGACCAGTGAAGTCAAGATATAGAAACGTTTGAACGGTATCCAATACTATTCCACTAATGCAATACTCGTCAGAAATTATATCCCTACAGGTTCGCATTACACCATTCAACTAATAAATTAAGCTCACGTTGAAGAGTTATTTCATTGAAACTTTGAAATAACTTAACATCGTCTGCATACATAAGGATGTTGTAATTCGTAGTTGTAGTCGGAAGATCCTTGGGAAACGCCAGAAGTAACTCTTAAAATTTTAGATTCAATATTGCCAAACATGACTCTATGAGTTCTAATGTAAGACACTATTCCATCCACATAATAATAGATTCATTACTACCAATGAGCCTTAGTTTGCAAATTAAAATATTATGATCCACCCTATCAAAAGCTTTGCTAAAATCGGTGTTTATAACATCCGTCTGCTCACCAAAGACGAAACCTTTAAACATATGAGTCGAAAATGAAAACTTGAGTCGAAATAAATTAACAAAATTGGTCAGTTTGAGATTTTAAGCCTGTTTTTTTTCAAAAAAATTTTTAAATTTATAAAAAAAAAATAATTTTAACAAAATAATAATCCAAAATAAAAAACAAGTAAGAAAATTATAGTCGGTCTAGACCAACTATATGATACCCTATACCATGCGTTTAGAAACCCTATCTCTTAGGCCCAACTAACTGGACATAGAAAATAAGCAAAAACCAAATTTGAGTGGGATTTTTATTAATTTTTTTGGCTGCAGATATGAAAAAGTTCACATCGGATGCTATATCCATATGGGGACTAGGTCCAAAAATGGACCTATCCTGATCATATTTGATAAAGTCTCTTGTATTTTGGAAAAATATATACAAACAAAATTTGAGAAGAATCAGTGCAATATTTTTGTTTTTTAATAGATTTAAATCAAGATCGGGAAGCAGCTCTATATGGGGCCAAAGGGATCATTTTTGGACTACTCATGGATGGGTGTAATGAATGCATACAAACCCAATTTGAGTAAGATCTATATGACAATTTGGATCTTATGGCAATTTATGTCGATTTCATAGGGGTAATTTGTATGGGTGCTAGGTCTGAACATGGACCGATTCTCACCAATTTCAACAGCGTTCATCCCATGGCCGATAAAAGCTTATATACCAAATTTTATCAAAATGTATTCATATTTGCGACCTGCAGTTTGATTACAAAGTTTACATGGACACACAGACGGACGGACGGACGGACATTGTTAAATCAACTCAGAAAGTGATTCTGATTCGATCGGTATAATTAATGATGGGTCTAGGTCAAATATTTTTGGTTGTTACAAACAGCAGCACAAAGTCATTATACCCAAACCACATAGTGGTATAGGGTATAAACAGAAATCCAAAATCAAAATTCAGAAATCCAAAATCAAATTTCAAAACTCGAAAATCAAAGATCAAATAGCAAAACACAAATATAAAAAATCAGAAATCAGAAATCAGAAAACAAAAATCAAATATCAAAAATCAAAAGTCAAAAATCAAAAATCAAATATCAAAAATCAAATATCAAAACACAAATATAAAAAATCAAAAATCAGAAATCGAAAATCAAAAATCAAATATCAAAAATCAAAGATCAAAAATCAAATATCAAAACACAAATATAAAAAATCAAAAATCAAAGATCAAAAATCAATTATCAAAACAAAAGTATAAAAAATCAAAAATCAGAAATCAAAAATCAATTATCAAAAATTAAATATCAAAAATCAGAAATCAAAAACCAAAGATCAAAGATCAAAAATCATATATCAAAACACAAATATAAAAAATCAAAAATCTAAAATCAGAATTCAAAAATCCGAAATCCAAAATCAAAAATCAAAACTAAAAATCTAAGATCAAAAATCAAATATCAAAACACAAATATAAAAAATCAAAAATCAGAAATCAAAATCAATTATAAAAAAAATTAAATATCAAAAATCAGAAATTAAACTAAAAAAAAAAAATCAAAAATCACAAATCAAATAAAAAATCAAACATCAAAAATAAAAAATCCGAAATCCAAAATCAAAAATCAAAACTAAAAAATCAAAGATCAAAAATTAAATATCAAAACACATATATAAAAAATCAAAAATCAGATATCAAAAATTAAATATCAAAAATCAAATATTAAAATACAAATATAAAAAATCAAAGATAAGAAATCAAACATCAAAACACAAATATAAAAAATCAAAAATCAGAAATCAAATCAAAAATCAAATATCAAAAATCAAAAATAAAATTCAAAAATCAAAGATCAAAAATCAAATATCAAATATCAAAACACAAATATAAAAAATCAAAAATCAAATATCAAAAATCAAATATTAAAACGCAAATACAAAAAATCAAAGATCAGAAATCAAACATCAAAACACAAATATGAAAAATTAATAATTAGAAATCAGATCAAAAATCAAATATCAAAAATCAAAAATCAGAGATCATATATCAAAACACAAATATAAAAAATCGGAAATCAAATATTAAAACACAAATATAAAAAATCATAAAATTAAAAACAAAAGATAAAAAATCAAAAATAAAACTCAAAAATCAAATATCAAATATCAAAAATCAAAAATCAAAAATCAAAAATAAAACTCAAAAATCAATTATCAAAAAACAAATACCAAACATCAAAAATAAAACTCAAAAATCAAAGATCAATAATCAAAGATCAAAAATCAAAACACAAATATAAAAAATTAAAAATCAAATATTAAAACATATATATAAAAAAATCAAAAATCAGAAATCAAACATCAAAACACAGATATAAAAAATCAAAAATCAGAAATCAAATATTAAAGCTTAAATAGCAAAAATCAAAAATCAAAACACAAATATAAAAAATCAAAAATTAGAAATCAAAAATTAAAAATCAAATATAAAAAAATCGAAAATCAAATATTAAAACACAAATATAAAAAATTAAGAATTAAAAACAAAAAATCAAAAATCAGAAATCAAAAATCAAAATCCAAAAATCAAAAATCAACAATTTAAAATCAAAAATCAAAAATTTTTTTCCAGCGATGGGAAAAAATTTTTAATATCAATAATTTTGAAATTTATTCAATTTAATTAAGTAATTGCTTTTTAAATCTGAATGATGTAATATTATAATATAAAATTTGCAGCACTAGCTTGGATTTTGCATTAGATTTGCCAATAAATTGCTAGCTTAAGTTTCGTAGCAGCGCCTAACATTTTTGTATATTTTTAATAAAAAAAAGAAAGTGGTTCGTTAAATATATCAATAGACTTTTTATCGAGTAAAAATCTCAAAATCCTTTATAAACTGTTATTGATATTTTTCGGCATAATCAACTAGATAATACAATTTTTTTTATTTTAAATCACTACTATATAATTTAACGTTTTTGTGGATTACTGAAATGATCAAGTTTCTAGTTTAAGTCTTTTTTTAAATTTTTTTTAAGTCCTTTCTAAAGGACCTCTTATGACAAATTTTTTATTTAATATTTTTAAACCTTAAAATATTTACCTTTAAAACGTTGTTGTTGCGGTTGTTGTCCAGCTACACGCACAGCTTGTGATAAATGTAAATCCATAAATATAAAGGACACAGCTAGCAGTAGACTAAATTTCCACTTAACCGACATTTTGGTAGTTTTTCTTTAAAGAAATTTTTCTTTTAGTATCCCTTTCGCTTTTAATCACTTCTAATGAATTACTTTTTTCTGTTGAACTTCAACAAGATATTCTTCGAATTTTTTATTTTTTATTTTTTTTTTTTTGTAAATAAACACATAAACTTTTTTTTAAATTTCTTTGCTTATTTATAATAATATTATTTTTTATGAATATGCTCTGCTTTTATCCAAAAATGGTGTGACGTGGTGCTAACCATTCAAGTAGAAATAATTTTTTGTTGCAAAAAATTTGTTTCGTTTTCGTTTTTGTTTCAATTTAATTTTTAATTAATTTCAATAATTAATAATAATCCAATGTTAAGAAAAAAAAAAACGCCAAAAAGCACGATTTTCAGCTTATCCAGAGAACGAATTTCGCGCCCCGCGTTTAAGCACCAAACTGAATTCCAAACGTAAAACGAACGGATATATAAAACCTTCTGAATGAACCACTGACAATCCAACCAAAAACTTTAGAGCTCTGTCTAATGGCCAGAGCAATGGCAGTTAGTATGTACTAGCAGCAGCTGTAGAGCAACAGTAACGGATACAGCAATATTGTCTTTGAAGCCAGAAAAAAACAACAGAAAAAACACGAACTCTTATTGTACAAGAAGAAGAAAATGAATCACAAAAACCAAAAACAAAAAAGAGCCAGAGAAAAAGTTGTTATTTAAACAGGCTGTGCTGAGCTGAGCAGCTTTTGTGTTGCTATTGCTCTGTTTTAACAATATAAAGCCATTAGCAACAACAACAATAACATCAGCAACAACAAATGAATACATATGCTATAAAAACCAATCCAAGTTTTATCCATTTCAGCTGCTTAACTGCGTTTACTTCTGCGCAAAATTCAAACAGTCACAGTTAAATCAGACATTCACTCATTCATATTTTTTTGTATTAGAGCTGCAATTTTACGCTATAAAAATCAAAAGCTTTTTATATTGTATTATTGTTATTGTTATTG
The DNA here is from genome assembly GCA_963682025.1 of Cordilura impudica. Classification (NCBI taxonomy): domain Eukaryota; kingdom Metazoa; phylum Arthropoda; class Insecta; order Diptera; family Scathophagidae; genus Cordilura; species Cordilura impudica. Next base: position 23,672,480 of record OY821521.1, on the reverse strand, counting down.
TCTTTTCTTTTCGTCTGTGCCAGCAGCCGACTTAGTGTTTGGCGAAAGATTTGAATGTAAAGTAGAGTACTCAAATATCTGGCCATATGTGTTTTTCTAAATAACTAAAGAGCTAAATACGAAACTTTTAGCTCTGCACCAAATGCAACTTTCGTTTGTTACTCAGAGAATTTGCGATTTCAAAAATGAATACCATGAAAATTCTTCGATAATGAGAAAATTCATTTTTGGAAAATTGCTTGAGCATAAAAGAGTAAGTGGTTTTTGTTTATGCTCTTTAAATTTAAGTGGAATTTCCAAGTAATAAGAAAATGTTTATACTGGCATTCGATATAAGAATCATTCATTAAATGGGACCATCGATTAAATCTTCAAAAAGGTGTTTTTGTACTTCATACGCATTGTTGTCCTCTGGGGGCATTTTTGAGAATTATGCAGGTTAAAAGATATATTACAAGTTTGGCACATTTTTATTGAGTCAAAACACTAGACAACAACCATTTTGTTGGTTGAGTGTTAATGTTTTTTTTATAATTGTGGCCTGATAAGATTGAAAATCGCAATAAACCCAGGGGGTCTAATCACTGCATTCGTTATCGAGTAAACTTTTGTATTGAATAAAATTTCGTAATTTATCAAATAGCCTAATCACGGCATACGATTAGAATTGAAAGGAAAACTAATAAAAATTATAAAAGATTTATTCCTACAAATATAATAAAAATGACTTTTTCTTCTTGGATGCTCCTAGTGGCACAGGAATAGCATTTCTTCTAAATCTTTTATTGGCTTCCAACCGTAAAGACTCCAACATTGCCATTGCTGTAGCTTCCACAGGGCTTGCGGCAAGTTTTCTAAGCCCTGATAGAACTGCACACTCCGCTCTCAAATTAGCACTCAATTTGCCCCAGAACGAGCCCCCATTTGAAACATTTGCAAAAATTGCAATTTGGGATTTTCCCTACGAAGATGATAATTACTGACATGGGATGAGGGTACCATCTCTCACAAGTGTGCTATTGAAGTCTTAAATAGAAGTATGCAGGACATTCGCAGTCGCGAGGCACTTATGGGCGGCTTGGTGGTGTTTTTTACAGGAGATTTCCGCCAAATACTACTGGAACACATGCAGCAGAATTATTAAAAATTGTAAATGTTGAAGTGGTTAAAGACATCAATGGAGAAATAGCATTTAAACCAGCTTTCGGTTATTTGATAGCCTCTGAAGAACAACTTCTATCGGAAGTATATTCGGAAATTAACTGAAATATATCCGACGAATCTTAAAAATGCGGAAGAACCCATGGAGCACAATTACCGTCAAATTCTGTGTCAAGTTTCTGGCAACTCCACAGTATAAAAATCCATTAGGGATTTCCACCCCACAAATTAGAGCTTAAGGTTGGAGTTGTAATTATTCTTATGCGGAATCTCAATACTTCCAAACTTTACCCTAATCTCATCGGAGCGACTATATTAACAGGCTCAACAAAAGTACAAGTTGTTTTCATTCCACGAGTACCCCTCATACCAATAGATTTACCATTTCAATTCAAATGCCTGCAATTTCCACTCAAGTTAGCATTTGCCATTACAGTAACTAATGCCGTTTTTTTTTTCTGATAAAAAATGTCGCATTTTATTTGCACTTTCTTTCTAAAAGTGCATTTTTTATATATTCTAAATTAAGTGCTACCTTATCTTATACATCAATCGAAAAATTTCAAAGTCGAGCACTCTTAAATCACAAAACATTGCAGCCATTGACATCTTTCAGGTCATAGTGTGAGAATATTTCCACATTGTTCCCCTTTTTTGAATATTTTCACCCTATGACTTCAAAGAGGATAATAATCAAAAATTTTTTGCATTTTATGAACACAGCACTTTGAGACCTTTCGATTGTCGTACAAAATTAAGTTACTCTTAGTTTGGAATATATAAAAAATACACTTTTCGAAAAAATTGCAAGAAAATGCGACATTTTTTGTCAGAAACGAAAACGGCGTAAGTTACACCATGTCAACAATATGTCGCATGCTCACGAGTTTCAAGCGGTCAATATTTGCAAATATTTACGCAAAACGGAAGAACTGTGATCGTACTTCAGAGGAGTGTTCTTTCATCTACGTGATTTTTTCACATCTATAATATAAATAGGCATTGTGACCGAAGTAAGTTTGTCAGTTTTAATCCTATTTTGACCAACCATCCCCCATTTGAAAGGTATTTCTTTTTAGTTGTACACCAGCTTTACAGATTTTTACATCTGTACATTTTTTATACTGACTTTGTGCTGCTGTTTGTAACTACCAAAAATATTTGACCTAGACCCGATAGTGATTCTGATTCGATTTACCGATGTCCGTCCGTCCGTCCGTCCGATATGAACTTTTTCATATCTGCGGCCAAAAAAATTAATAAAAATCTCACTCATATTTGGTTTATGCTTATTTTTTATACGCAGTTAGTTGGGCCTGAGAGATAGGGTCTCTAAGCGCATGGTATAGGGTATCGTATAGTCGGTCTAGACCGACTATAACGTTCTTAACTTATTTTTTTTTTGAGTAAAATGCATTCAAAGTTGCTACTAATACATACATAAAATTATACAATGATGTATGTGTATGCTTACTAAATTTGATAATATGTTTGCAAAAAGCCCTGTGTTGAAATAAAAATTTATTTTGGATATAAACCTATAACGACAATAACGACAAAAATAATTTTGGACATATACCATTAACAACAATAGCAAATGTTGAATTGTGAGTTGGCTAAAATTGATTAGCATACCTTTAGAGTCTTATAAAATTATTTTTTAAATGAAAAATAAAATTTCCTGGAATATGCACAGGCATTTCCTTTTAGCTGTCCACCAGATTTACAGATTCTTACCACTTTTAAATTTTTTGGAGTAAAATGCATTCAAAGTTGCTACTAATACATAAATAAAATTATACAATGAAGTGTGTGTTTATTAAATTTGTTAATGTGTTTGCAAAAAGCCCTGTGTTGAAATGAAAAATAATTTTGGACATAAACCAATAACGTCAATAACGGGAAAAATAATTTTGGACATAAACCAACAACGACAATAACAAGGGTTAAATTTTGAATTGGCTAAAATTGATTAGCATACCTTAAGGGTCTTATAAAATTAATTTTTATTTGAAAAATAAAATTTCCTGGAATATGCTCTCGAATTTCAAGGGCTGGGATCTGCTAGTTTAATTAAAGACAGTATACCATTTAAAAGGCATTTTTTTTTAGCTGTCCACCAGATTTACAGATTTTTAAATCTTTAAAATTTTTTTGGAGTAAAATGCATTCAAAGTTGCTACTAATACGAACATAAAATTATATAGCGATGTGTGTGTGCTTATTAAATTTGTTCATGCGTTTGCAAAAAGCCCTGTGTTGAAATGAAAAATTATTTTAGACATAAACCAATAACGACAATAACAACAAAACTAATTTTGGACATAAAGCAATAACGACAACCAGTATAGCCCAGCACTCGGAATTCGAGTGCAAATTCTAGGAAATATAATTTTTTCGTTAAATTTTTGTCTTTCAATTTTTTTTCATCTAAACAATTTATGAATATTTAAAAGAGCCTAACGGTATATTAATCAATTTTAGCAATTCACAATTCAACACAGAGCGTCTGATATATAATTTAAATCATTCGCATAAACAGGGTGTAAAGAATTATTATAAATATTTTATTTTATTTAATTTAATATATTTTTAAGACAGGTTAAACATAAATTTTATTATTCTCAGCTTCTTCTCCATATGAACTATAACTATGCCAATTTTCGCACTTCTCCGTGCCAGCATATTGCTTAGAAAGGGAACTAAAAATTTACCTTCACGTATTAATATATAGATAACAAGTGTTGAATTATAAATTGGCTAAAATTGTTTAGCATACCTTAAGGGTCTTATAAACTTATTATTAAATGAAAAATAAAATTTCCTAGAATATGCACTTGACTTTCGAGGGTTGGGATCTGCTAGTTTATGTAAAGGCAGTAACAATGTTCCATTTAAGTTATTTCTTAATTATTTCTAAATGAAATATTTACTTGTTATTTTATGCAACAACACATAAAATGACTGTGGTTATTTTCGGGAAATCCGAGAAAAGTTGGCTCGAAACAGCTAGTATTTAATGAAATTAACATATATAAAAAGAAGAAGAAAACCAATAACAAAGAAGTGTTCAAAAGTTACATATGTTTGTGACACTAAAGTAATGGCAAATGTGCTTTTTTTCGTAAAACTGCTTTTGTTTCGGATTGGGTTTTTGGAGAAATTGGCAATAATGATTTAACATTGTAAAAAAGAGAAGAAATAAAAATAAAAATTAAAAGTTTGTGTGCATACATTAAAGGAAAGCTTTCGAAATGTCACAGAATGCTAAATAGATTTAAGGATAAACACTCACAGTGGGTTTCCGCAAGTACTCTAATAGAAATCAGTGATAATGATTTCGAAAAACCCAGCTCAAGTAAAACGGGACGACCCCAAGTCCCTTACGCAGAGGCAAAGAATCGGCAAAAAAGGAAGCTTGCGAGTGATCTTTCCTTAGAAAGGAATAACAATGTCGATTTAATGGTTCAAGCAACTACTGTTGCGGCCAAAAAATCAAATAATAAAGATTTGGCATTTGTTTTAAAAAAGTGTACTACTTCTCCATCACGGCCGAATAAGATAAGGAACTGATCTCTTACCATCAAAGAGAACTAGTTCCCCTTTCCCCAGAAGAAGCTCTTGCGTTTGTACTTGATAACGATTTACGTAAGAGACAGTATATGAACATGAGGCTACTGAATAGAACAAAAAATTGTGAGATGTTTCCAACCTATAATGAAATAATAAAATGCAATCAATTCTGCCGACCTGAAGGAATATACGTATCAGATTCATCAGCACAAGTATCGTTACAAAACCATACAGCGAATAGAAATCTATTATTGCAGGAAGAAATCAACACTCCACAACCCTTTGATCAATCTTTGTTTGCAACTGTCGTACCTTTAAAATTGCTGGATTTTTCTTGGAACAAAATCTGTGCCGTTTTGCAGGCCGCTAAAAATGGGATTTGCAAAAGAATCGAAGGCTCTTGGAGAAAAGGATCTGTTAGATTCGCAAATACCCAACCTAAATCCATTTAAATGTTGCAATGAAAACGGCAGAAAAGTAACTGTCAATTATGAAATGCACATGACTTTGATTGATGGAAAAGTTCTAAATGTTATAAAGAATACAAGCTCAAATCAGACATGTCCCATATGTGGTGCTACACCAAATCAATTTATGTTAACTGCGAATATAAAATCTGATGTTTTCGAACCTAAGCTCGACTTTCTAGGGTATGGCATCAGCCCTCTACATGCATGAATTAGGGTATTTGAATTTGCTATACACATTTCCTTCAGAATTGGAATACGAAAGTGGCAAATCAGAGATGCGTCGGATAAAGAAACATTTCGACATTCAAGAACGTTTCTGGGAAAAATGAATCTTCATGTCGATAAGCCTAAAGCCAATGGCAGTGGAACTTCGAATGACGGCAACACCGTCAGAAGAGCTTTCAGAAAATTGGAACTCTTCTCTTCAATTACGCAATTTGACATAGATATTTTTAAAAGTTTCATAGTTATCTTGATTGCTATTCATGCGAATATCCTTTAAACCTGAAGAAATTTTAACTATTTAACTATTTTCCGATGTCCACAATAGTTCACAAAATTTAGTTCACATACTTCCTGTTGGTTGTTTCGGTGAAAATGCATCAAAAGCTCGAAATAAATTTTACAAAAGAAATCGTATCGCACATGACAGAATAAATAGTAGACAAAATAACATGGCAGACGTTTTAAATAAAGCAATGGATTCATCGGACCCACTTCTTTCCAGCTTGTGCTTTTCTACTAGAGAAAAGTATAGGAAAAGAGAGAAGCTGCGACATGATATATTATAATTATTGGAGCCACCTAGTGAACTAGTCTTCGATAAGTTACCTGGTGCACCAAAAGATGTGGAATCTCAAATTGATTCAGATAAGACAGACTCAGATGAATCGGAAGCAGAAGCCACAAAATACCCGTTCGCCTTAGCTTCAGAAAATTTAAATGATTTGGATGATACGCTTGGTAAATATCTCTGCTGAATATGTTGAAGTCTCTTAACTTATTAAATTATTTCATCTTTATTTCAGCTGAATAAATAAACAATTTTAAATAAATGATTTATAAATTTGAATTAAAAAATGAAGAAGTGTATATAAAATGTTATTGTTATGAAAAGTTTTATACGAAAATTTCATTTTGGGTTGTATGGGAGGTGGGTGGTGGGCGTGGCCGATTTCGATATTTTTCAGGATGTTTTCTATTTTCAAATGTAAGCTCTGTGCAAAATTTCAAGACATTCTGACGAATGTGGCCGATTTCAAGTAAACTTCTTATTTTTCTTAATTTTGTTAATACAAGCCATCAAACAAAGTTTGAGCAAAATATCTTGTATCTACGAATTAATGCCAAAAAAATCGATTTCTGGACCATAGATCTTTGATAGATAACGCTTTTTGTTTAGCATTTCTGTGTTATTCGATTTTATTTCATAATTAACCTCTTTTATTATCATATTGGCAACATATTATTCTTTCATTTATTTTAACCATATTTATTTGGTATTTTATAATCGATAAAGTTTGCAGTTTATGCTTTGTTGGAAGTCTTCATATATTTCGATTTGATACCTCAGAATTTCTAATTTAGATTCACTTTCAGCAACTTTTTTGTTATTTGATGTTCGTTTGTAACAAATATAAATTTATAATTTTTACTTGTGGCATAATTAAATTTTATATATCTTTAAATTATATATATGGGGGATTTCATGTCAAGTGCACCAACTTTTGAAACCGATATCTTCCGATCGGGATGAAATTTGCACCAAGGTTAGTCCTATTGGATAGTAGCTTAGACACAATTTTTCAACAAGATCGGTCCAGATCTCTCTGAGTTAGAGGGGATCAAAATTTGACATTTTGGCCAAACTGGTGTTTCTTCTCATCCATGTAACTTATTACCTATTGTTCTCCGAAAATTTTCTCCTAAAGAGTTTAGATAGCTATTTATTCAATATTTCGGAAAAAAATACTTAAACAAAAAAAAAAAATTTGTAGACCTTTTTTTTTGCTAAATTAAAGCATTTTTTGCCTTTTTTTCAAAAAGGGCATTTTTTTTTTTTTCATAAGAAAGCTTAGGATTTTTCCTTTAAGAGCTTTTTGGTCGCTTACTGGGATGGGAGTGGGACATCTATCAAAATAAATGTTTTGTAACTCAAGACAACGGTTTTTCAATTTTTCACAAATGCACTATTTTGGATTTTTTCCTATTTGTGTCTAAAACCTTACAAATAAAACTTATACTGAGAAACTAGACAAATTAAACTTTCCGAAGTTATATAACATACCTAACTAAAATTTTATACCCTCGATACTGTAATACCCAGAATATGTTAACCTCAGGAAAAAAATCACTTTTTTTCTATAGAAATGTTGAAAAATTATTATTTTTTATTTATTTGTAATAATAATTAAATTAATATATAATAGTAATAATCTTAAAAATAAAAAGATAAATAATTTAATAAAATTTAATCTTAATTACATTAGATCCATTTATATCAAACTATTTTTATACTTAATTTATTGTAGCTGATGAAGTATTTAAGTCTTGTAAATTTTTAAATACCCAGTCTTTCATCCAGCTTTTTTGTCGCCTTTATTTACTGCGTTTTTTTGTCAACCCTTCCTAGGCGTTACTAGGTTCTGCTGTTGATTTCGCTGCTGGTTTATTTGTTGGCTTTGGAAAGAAATCGCATTGAATAGAGGCAGAAAACTTTTTCAACTTGAGTCTTCCATCGACAAGCGGTATAAAAGCATGGTATTGAGCGGTTACCGCAGCATCGTTACCACAGCATCGAATCTGCTCTTCAATGTTTTCAATGTTTCGTGATGATCCTCCTTGCTACTAAAAACTATTTTAGTTTCTTTACAATAATTCTTTGCCCAATGGAATAAAGCAGTCGCATCTAAGATGTGATCTTGATGAGAGCACTGGAGGCTATACTTCGCTGCATTTCTTTTAAGGTTTGCTCCAATACCATCACATGCTCCTTTACCATGAGCAGTAGGATTAAAATGCCAATCAACTGGCATTCCAAAATCTTTTTCATGGGCCATAAAATTTGCCAAGCTACTTTTGTTTTTAAAATGTTGACGAGCTCCGTCCGAAACGTAGTATACCTTCTTTACTGTAAATTTAGATTTTAGAAATTTTAGTATTATCTTCTGGTACTCATAAACTGCAACGCTATCATGTTTTAAATCGTAGGATATGATTGACATACTTTTGTGTTCCAGTTTTTCATCTTTCATGTAGAAAATAACTACTGTGAATATAGTTGCTTGGTCGTTATTGAAGTGGAATGCTTGTATGGCATCCTGAAGAACATATTTGTAGTTTTCTGCGAAATCATATGAAATAACGAATTCACCAGACTTCAAATGTATCTTCAAATCCTTGAAGAATGACCACTGCTATCTGACTAAAAAGTCATGGTTTCTCAAGTTTGGCAATCATGTACTCATTTCTTCCACAAAATCATCCACATTTAAAATGATTGTTTTCAATGTGCATATGTCAGTCTGAATCCAAGAATCAAATTTGACCTCCTCTATATATTCTCGATCTAAAGAGTTGATTAAATTTTCTTTGATGAATGTGGTTTTCGGGCAATTGGTACATTCACCTAAGTGGCAAGAAGTTGTTGCATTAGGACACATAGTCAATTTAAGGCAATCGCGGTAATCGTGTAAATCTTCTGCCGAATCATCTATTAAATACTTTAAGTAGATTTCGTTCAACATCAGTTTAAGATTTTCATGGTAAATGCAAACGCATACTGTATGAGTTCCGCTGCTTTCTGCCAAAACGCAATGTTTTGGCCTCATTTGAGTAAATTTTGTGAAGTCAGTTTTGACATCCTCGTGTTCAGATTGAAATGTTGCAAATAACTCTTTCAGGTTACAGAGAGCCATTCTCTTCTGTTATGTTATGAAGGGGTATGTTATATACCTTCGGAAAGTTTAGTTTGTCTAGTTTCTCAGTATAAGTTTTATTTGTAAGGTTTTACACACAAATAGGAAAAAATTCAAAATAGTGCATTTGTGAAAAATTGAAAAACCGTTGTATTGAGTTACAAAACATTTATTTTGATAGATATCCCACTCCCATCCCACTAAGCGACCAAAAAGCTCTTAAAGGAAAAATCCTAAGCTTTCTTATGAAAAAAAAAAAATGTCCTTTTTGAAAAAACAGGCAAAAAATGCTTTAATTTAGCAAAAAAAAAAAAAGTCAAAAAAAAAAAAATTGATTTTTTTTTAAAGTATTTTTTTTCCGAAATATTGAAAAAATAGCTATCTAAACTATTTGGGAGAAAATTTTCTAAGACCAATAGGTAATAAGTTACATGGAAGAGAAAAAACACCTGTTTGGCCAAAATGTCAAATTTTGATCCTCTCTAACTCAGAGAGATCTTGACCGATCTTGTTGAAAAATTGTGTCTAAACTACTATCTAATAGCACTAACCTGGGTGCAAATTTCATCCCGATCGGCAGACATCGGTTTCAAAAGTTGGTGCACTTGACATGAAACCCCCCATATATAAAATAAATGGAATCAAAAACTGACAATATAATTTTGATGTATAAAATATAGAAAAATTACAATACTACTTAGAATAAAAAGAAAAACAAAAGAAAAAGAGAAGAAAAAAAAAATATTTATATCTGTGGTCACAAGCGATTACCGCCCAAGTCGACTTAAGAACGATTTGAGTTACGTATGCTATCGTATTCTACTAAAAATGCTTTATATTTGCGTGAAATCCCCATTTCTCTAACACTGTTTATTAAAAAGTTATTAACGAAAACATTCTGACCTAAGTCGTAATGAAGCCCCATTACATTTATATAAAAAGTCATTTTTCTCAAAAGCATGATTTTCGACTTAGGCGGTTAATGCTTGTGACCACAGATATATTAACTTAAAAGCTATATTGACAATTGCGAATTTTATGTAATGTAGAGGATGTGTTAAAATAACAATTCCTATTTGTATCGGTCGAAAATTATTTTCTTAAAAATTGTAGAGGGTAAACAATTCCAAAGACGTACCGCAAATATGAAAAATTGCCATTCAGATACCAAAGTATGGTGCCGAAATTGTATTAAATTTTTGTTTCTTCGGAGCCTGCTAAAAAGCAAATGCTTATAAAGATGTTCTGGTTCATGATTTATAATAATTTTGTATAAAAAAAAATTGTGATTTTAGTTTTAGTCGGTCATCGAAATTGACCCCATAAATTGTTTTTGAGTAGGATGAAATGTGATCGGACCTTCTGAGATCAAAAAGATACCTTGCGATATTGTTAAACGTGATGTTTAACCTGGTTCCACTCTTAGCGTCGCAAATTTAAAAAGTTTACTTTTTGTATTAAAATTCTGTTGCCTCTTCTTTGCTGTTTAGTTTTTTTGATACGTAAAATTTTGTCATTTTCTAAACAAAGTGCATTTATTTCTGCTTTGTATTAATTTTTTTTTATTGACTTCAGCTATTATTAAATAGTTTTGAATTCCTTATATTTATTTTTGATTTTGTGTTAATTACTTCATTTTAATAAAACTTTTAATATGAGTAACTAAGGTGTTTACTTTCTTTTGACGCTCACAGTATAACATTCTTAAACCTAAAGTTTTAACGTTTACGAAACCGTTGCGCTTGTCGTTATAAGGTTAATAAAAACGGTATTCAGATATTGCGTAAAGTACGTACTTATGAGATACAATATTTTTTACATAATAAATATATTGGAATTTAATTTTTAGCAGGTTATTATTTTTATAGTTTTTTTTTTTAAGCTCATTTAAGCTATTTACTTTAAAATAACCAATGTGTTATTTGCTAATTATTCTATATCCATAACAGCTACTAATCCGCTTTCCCATATAAGAGCAACTACAAAAGATTTCTGAAGTTCGTGCTTTAAGTCTTTCGTTTTCTGTTCTCATCGATTAATAATTAACCCACTCTGTGAGAATATCTTAGAAGTAGTCCAGCTAAACTTCTCACTCTCAATTATCACACTGCAAGAACTAACGACTCATGGATTTTCTTTAAACTCAACTCTTTAGAAAAATCACAAATAAAAGCTTTTTCGCCATGGAGAGTAAAATGAGTTTTCCTTTAACTAAATCACACATTCAGTAAATTATTTTAACAGATGGATAGAATTAAATGTAAATACAATGGAGCTTTTGGTTTGTTTTGTAAGTATTGTTGATGTTGTTGTGGTTAAAGAAAAATTAAACAGTTATTTTACTATGATTGTTGTTTTTGTTGTCTATGAATATAAATAGTATGAAAGCCGACAAGTCAATGGCTGATTTTATATGTTTGAATCTATATGATTTATATATATAGTATATATAGGTATATATATAAGTATATGTGTTTGTGTGTATGTGTGTGTGTGGGTATATGTCAGCTTGCTTGTTTGCTTAGATGTAACGATGACGGTTTGTTCGTTTGTTTGTTTATTATTACAATACTACACATGTTTGCGATGACGAACAAGACGATGATAATGAGATAACTGATGATGATGATGATTTTCATTCAGTTTTTCTATTTTTATCGAAGAACAATAAAATACAGTTAGCTTTGTTTATTTATTTTGTTTTTTTTTTCATTTTAATTTAAAACTTTTATTTATTATTATTCGAGATAATCATTCAAAGCAGACAGATGGCTTTATGTGGGTTTCGCTTTCAACGTCGATGAAACTTCAATATCTTTAAATTGATGATCTCGGTTATATTTCTTAATTAGTTTTAAGAGTGATTTGCATGCTAATTTGCCTTTTATACATTTCTAAATCATTATGATTGTCTTGATGTTTTCGACTTAAAATGTTAATTAATATTTATTGTTTTTTAAATTGTATAACAAATTAAAAATTTCACTAGACCCTATTATAAATTAGCTTGATTTAGAATAGATTTTCTGTAGTGAGAAAAATACTTTTGGACCTTTATCACAGTGATTTCAAAATTGTCCCGTAAATTGATATGGTTGTATAAATATCTTTTCGTTAATAACACAATTTTATTATTTTATGACATGCAATTTAAGCTAATACAGGAAATATTTAACCCTGCTCTGAAATCTTTTGTTTTCAATTATCAATTGTTGCTTAGCTACAATAGCACAAAAGCAGAATCACAGCTTTTAATAATTTCTTTGAACCTGTTTAGTCTTGGTATCTTTATACTTTGTACTCTGTTCTTTGTTATAATTTCATTTCATTTTATTTCATTTACTTTTTTCAAGTTTTTTCTATTCGCTGTTATTTGTTCGTTTTTTCTTTTCATGAAATTGAAAGTTATTTATGTTCTATTTTGAATTTAGCAAAGGTTTAAATGTTTATTATTACCTTTCTTTTAATTTCTTATACGGTTTCTTCTCTTCTCATGCCATACAATTTTATTGTGTTAAGTCACGTTCCTTAACCAGACTATGTCTTACATCTGTTCTGTGTCATGTTTTACTTTTTACTATTCGTTAATTTGTTTAAATTTATATTGTAGATTTCTTGAGTGTTGTTGGAAAGCCGGTTATTTTTGTGTTTAACCTATTCACGATGGTTTTACATGCGTGTCTTTGTAGTTTATTCTTTTTATGTTCAGTCGGAAGTTTATTTGATGATTTTAATTGTAATTAATTACATGGACTTATGCTTAGAAATATTTTCTATGTTAATGTTGTTTGGGAGGTGTTTGCTGGCTAGTTAAAAAGAATTTACAAGTGTAGCCGCAATTGTGCCAAGTTATGAGCTAAGTTTTTGATTATAACCTTCAAATAACTTAAGAACTGGTATGAAAAATATTTGTTTTCTAGATAAAATTAATCTGAGTATGATTTTGTGTAACAATTGCCTTTTATAAAATCGATATTTTTGAAATTTTGATCTAATACTTATACTTTTGAGTATATTGAATACGTATTTTAGGCAAAAGCTTAACAAAATTTTTTGTTGGAGTTGTTTCTTTTTAAAAATTCTCAAAAATATTATAAAAAGTACTGGACAGATTTTAATTAATATAGTTATTTGATTAATTAAAGTTAATGGCTGGCTTTAAATATTTTTATATATAATCTCTTTAATATTTATTTAATAATTTTTCACTACTTTTTTGTGTTTAACTTTCATCTATCATTGCACATTCAGGCCAAGCAAAAAAAGTCATATTCGCTCATATTTGTTACCCGTGGCTTGAACATTTTAGAATAAAGAGCTGATAGAGTCGATTTTGAAAAAGTTTTTAAATATGTTTATAAACAATGTTTCTAAATATGTTAATAAACAATGTTTATAAACAGTGTTTATAAACAATTATAAACAGTGTTTATAAGCAATGTTTATTCTCATAGTTTATACACGGTTTATAAACAATGTTTATAAACAATGTATCTAAACATGTTTGTATACAATGTTTCTAAACGTTTATAAACGATGTTTCTTAAAACAATATTTCTAAACATGTTAATACACAATGTTTATAAACAGTTTATAAACAATTATAAACAGTGCTTATAAACAATTTTAAACAGTGTTTATAAATAATGTTTATACACGTTGTTTATACACTGTTTATAAACAATGTTTATACACTGTTTATAAACAATGTTTATACACATTGTACACAACTTTAGATATTGTATAAAAGTATTGTTTATAAACATTATTTATAAATATTGTGTATATATTGTTTATGAACGTGTTTACAAACTTTGTTTACACATATTCGCATAACATATATGAACACATAGAAAAATCGATTTTTGCAAAAAAAAAAAAAATAGAACTCGTTGCCTCTCTATTCTGAAATTTGATAAATATATTAAGCAAATGGCAAATTCCATAGTGACGGACATTACAAGCAGAGATCTTTCTAATCCAATATTTTACAGTAAAAGGTCTTCGTTGTCCATAAAAAGATACAAAATTATGCTGACGGACCTGAACAACATATTTACCATTAAAAAAAAGTGAGAAAGTATTATTGTTATTAATAATAGGGGGCAATAAGAAGTAATGACAGACATGACAAAAAACAAACATCGTTTTAGAGGATGTGTGTAAAACACAGAAAAGCTTTGAAGTTATTTTTTTGATAAATAAAAAACAGTTTTTTATAGTTAATTTAACAGCTAGTTTATTAATAAGTCATATACAATCATGAATTCTAAAATGAATAATAGTAAAAAAAGGTATTTTGTAATGTGACAGACATGACACTGCTTTTATTTTCAAAATTACTTAATTACACTTTTCCTTTCTTACTGAAAAAATAAAAGCTATAAAAATACATACAACAAACTATTGTCATATTTTCATGCCATATGAGCCTTTTTCTTTGAAATGGTATCAATAAAAAATAAAAAAACGTTTAAATTTTAAAATTGGACCAAAGGCTGAGCTTTGCATGGAATTACCCAAATATGTTAGAACTTACCTGTATTAGTCTAAAAATTTTTATAACTGGGCTGATTATGCACTGTACAATTGCAAGTTACAAAATGATAAAAAGTAGCCGAAATTATTAAATTAATTGATTAACAAAAAATAAATATGTATGTCAATTTGAAACCTTTAAACTGAGTTATTAACGGCTTTTTTTTTATTTCAAGTAAATATCTAAAGTAACTGTGGTCAAATTTAATTTGAAATGAACGATAAATGAAGGCTTTTTGATTTGTACAAATTATAGGCTTCATTTTTTATTTTACCAATTAATAAAATATTATTTGCTTTATTTTCAGTATTCCTTCAGGTCCTGTGATATCCTAATTTTTCTTTGCCTTTAGACGGCATAAAATCAATAAGGCTGCCAAAGAAGAAGAAAAATTATATTTTTATCTCTCACAATCTTTTAGATTTATAAAAGGAAAAAATTCAAAGAAATTTAATGTTTTAATATTTTTATAAGTATCTGACTACAACAAAGTCTTAAAATTTTCTATATAGAAAATTATTATATAATAAAAAATTTTTGAGTATTCTATATAAAACAGTTGGTCATATCTTCTATTTGTTAATTAAAGTATTAATTTTAAATTTAATATAAATTTATAGTTTTTCCAATTACAAAACTTAGAATTATCTTATTGAAAATTTTTATATATTTAAAAAAAATATTATATAAAAATTATAAGCGGTCTAGACCGCTCTACGATACCATGCGTTCAGAGACCCTTTCTCTTACGTCCAACTAATTAGATATAGAAACTAAGAATAAACCATATTTTAATGGCATTATTTTTAATTATTTTGCCTTTGGATATGAAAAAGTTCATAAAGAATGCTCTATTTATATTAGCCGATCCAAGAGTAACCGATCCTGATCATATTTTGTAAGGTCACTTGTTTTTAGCAAAAATATATATAAATCAAATTTGAAAAAAAATCTGTGCATTATTTTTGTTTTTTGATAGACTTAAGTGAAGATCGGGAAACAGCTTTATATGGGGCCTATAACTAAGAATTGTTCTATAGGGTTTATTTTTGGACTACTGATTAAAGAATGTAATAAAAATAGTCATATCCAATTTGACCGAGATCTGTATGATAATTATGGCAGATTCGATATCATGGGATTCATTATTATGGGGCTATATCTGAACATGAAACGATTTTCACCAATTTGAGTAGCTTTCATTCTATGGCCTATAGAATCTAATGGTACCATATTTAGTTAAAATATATTTATATTTGCGACCCATAGTTTGATTACAAGATTTAATCAAATTGATTTAAAAAGGTGAATCTGAGTCGATCGGTACAATAGAAGATGGGTCAAAGTTCAATATTTATGGTAGTTACAACCATCAGCACAAAGTGACCAATTTATAATATTCAAATTATTTTTATAAAATATAATAAACTATCGGATAATTACAATTTTTTAAAACATTGTGTTATAATATGTGCACATTAGGCTGGCCCTTAATAAAAAAAAGTGTTCAAAGTCTCGGTCGCACCGAGAAACAACTGAGATATACAAAGTTTTGGGCTAATCAAAAAACATTTAGAGGTGGCTCAACGCGATTGAAAATTTCAAGTGTGTTTATATGGGGAAAATATATTTTTTTTTTCAGATTTTACGAAAATTTCGTTCTATTGTTTAATTTTTCCGACAAATTGTTATATAACTCGGGATTACTTCTAACTAAAACTTCAAAATCGAACAAAGACTCGCCAAGAAATAGCAAATACCCCAGACCACTTTTGTGCCAAAAAAAAAAAAAAAAATATGGGTCATGAAATTTGATGACATTTTTTGGTCTACTTTGAGAAATTGATTGAAGCGATAATTTTTTTGGTCTTTATACTAAAAAGCACTGAGATATAAAGTATTGTTTTATTAGCACATTGTTAACATCTTGCGCATAGAGACCGAAAATGGGAAATTTTTTTGATAAAATTGTGAAGGAGCTTTCAAGTTTTAAAAAATTTTCTTAGACAAAATTTAAAAAAATAGATCTAACACTCCAAGGATTTGTTAAATACATATCACAGATTAACCGTGTGAATTTTTAAGTAAATCCCTATGCAAGAATTTTTTGACAAGGATATTATTTTTGCGGATTTCGAGAAAAATTGGATTTTTGTAAAATATTCTGTAAATGTACTCTTTCTAAATACTTTGTATCAGAAATTCATTAAATTTCTACTATTAAATATTACTTTTTATCCTAATAGCCTAGGGTTTCAGAAAATAATATGATCCCATTAACCATTTTGGAATTGACCCCAAGCTAATAAAAGACAATGTATTCAAAAAAGTCAAATATTTTGTAAGTGCTGTACTTACAGTACTTAAATCTGTAGAACTTCCGTTTCCAAAATTTGGGATAAATCCGAGAACGATAACACATTATTTGCCAGCTTTTGATTATAAATAAGGTACTTTTTAAGAATTGAACATTTTTTTGAAAATTTATTTCTTTAAGACAATTTCCCTGTTTTAAGAAAATGCACTTTTTAGGAAAAATGTATTTTTTTAATAAAAACTTACTGTTATGTGAAAAACTGCTTTTTATGAAAAGGCAATTATTTAGGTATAGGGACTTTTCTAAGATAATGGTACTTTTAAGAAATAGTACTTTCAAAGAATATGTGCTTTTATAGGAAATTGTTTTTTTTTAAGAAAAATTTACATTTTTTAAGAAAGATTTACTCTTTTGAAGAAAATTTACTTATTGTAGATAACGTCCTTTTTTTTTTACTGAATAATTGCTTTTTTAAGAAAATGTACTTTTTTTAAGAAGAGTTACTTTTTAAAGATAGGCAAATTTTTTAAGGAAATTCACTTTTTTTAGGAAAATGTACATTTTTAAGAAGAGGTACTTTTTTAAAGAAAGGTTTTATTTTAAGAAGAGGTAGGACAGGGTACTTAAGAAAAGGCTGGTTTTCTAAAAAAAAAAATAATTTTTAAGAATATGTACTTTTTTAATAAAACTTAATTTTTAAAGAAATTATACTCTCACAGAAAATGTACTTTTTAAGAAAATTTAATTTTTTCAATTAAGGTTTATTTTCGACCTTTTTTTTACTGTATACTACAATGAATTTTTTATAAATTAATCAAACGGGTTTTTTAGATCCTGTTTCAAAAATCAAATAAAAGAATATTCAATTTTTCCTACCCAACATTGCGTTGGGATTTTCCAGGGATCTTCATTTTATACGACAAAAAAACACAAAATTGTACAAATAAATGTAAAGATAATTTGAAAAACTAAAATAATGCTAGTTATCAGTGTTTAACTTTATCATAATACTCAATTAATCTATAATATTAATAGGCTGGCGATTTCTTGTGACCAATGTTTTGTTCTACCGTTATATTCCGATTTTGACAAAACATATATTATTTGCAAGGTATTTATTTTTAGCCGTTTTGCAGATTTACAGATTTTTAAATATTTTCTTTTATTTTGAGTGAATTGCATTTAAAGTTGCTACTAACACATACATAAAATTATACAAAGCCATGTGTGTGTTTATCAAATTTGTTATTGTCTGTTAGTAATAAAAATGATTTTTTTTATTGTTGATTTGTGAACTGGTTATAATTGATTAGCATACCTTTAGGGTCTTTATTTAATTAAAAAAATAAATTTCCTAGAATTTGCACTCGAATTTCGAGGGCTGGAATCTGCTAGTTTAAATTTAATTTTTTTAAAGTTACCTTTATATAAAAAATTTTCTCTTTAAGTTAAGTTGCTTTTTAAGAAAAAATGTTATTTTGTAAGTAAAGCTTCTTTGTTAAGAAGAGGCAGTTTTCAAAGAAGAGCTACTTTTTTAAGAATATGTATTTTTTAAGATAAAATATTTTTTTTTTCACAGAATAGTTACTTTTTTAAGAAAATGTATTTTTTTTTTTGGAATATGTACTTTTTTAAGAGGAGGTACTTTATGAAGCGAAAATAATATTTTAAGAAAAATACCTTACTTAAGAAGAGATACTTAAAAAATCGTTTTTAAGGCACGTTTATTTTTTAGGAAAGGGTAATTTTCTAAGAAAAGTGTACTTTTTTGAGAAAAAGTTAGTTTTTTAAGAAAAACTACTTTATTTTTCGAAAAGGCACTTTTATTTAAGAACAATTGGTATTTTTTGCAGAATAGGTGCTTTTTTAAGAAAAGACCCTTTTAAATAAGTGGAAATATTTTAAGAAAAGCTATTTTTTTTGTAGAAATAGTAATTTTTTCCCAAAAAAGTTATTTTTTAAGCAAAAGGTACTTTTCTGAGAAAAAGATAATTTTTAAAGAAAAATTACTTTTTTAGAAAAGGCACTTTTTGTGAGAACAAATTTTTTTTTCACAGAATTTGAAATTTTTTAAGAAAAGCTCCATTTATGAGAAAATATGCTTTTTTAACAAAATGTACTTTTTCGAGAAGAGGTACTTTATGAGTCTAAAATAATATTTTAAGAAAATCGTTTTATTTAAAATATTACGAATAAAAATTTAGTATTTAAGACTCGTTTATTTTTTATGAAATGGTAGTTTTTTAAGAAAAGGTTCATTTTAACAAAACCTACTTTTTTTTTTTAGAAAAGATAAGTATTTATGAAATGAAATTTTTTGAGGAAAAAGTACTGCTTAATGAAAAAGTACTTCTTTACCAAAATCTACCTTTTTAAGAAAAGGAATTTTTTATTAAAAGGTACTTTTTATTTAAATGTGCTTCCCCAGGCACATTTCACTTGATTAAGAAAACTGAGCTCACATTTTTAAAGACATTTAAATAATTTACAAAAACAATAGGTTTACATTCTCCTGATCCGAAAATGTTCTTATGTAAAGTACTTTGCATCTCGTCTATTGTTATGCCGTTCTAAATTAATGTCAAAACGGTACGTATTTTTTAGCACTATTTCAAAATTTCCAATTTTACTTTTTCAAAAATTTTGTTCAAGAAATTTTCCGAAATCAACGACTGGACTTTAAAGTCTTATTAACAATATACATCTCATTAAAAATGCCAAATATTGTAGGTACCCTGTTCTTAATTTGGCGAGGGCAACGTTTTTATTTCAGCGGATTTGAAGGAAAATGTGATGTTTCATACTTTTCCAACTGTTAGCCTACATCTTTGTGGTGTTTTCATATTTCAAATATAGTTTATCGAAATATTATACTACTTGATACAGTTTCTCAATCCTGTGATTTAAGGTTAAATTGAACTAATATAAATTGTCCCCATTTAAGGTCAAAAGCCAGATTTAAGGATATCAACATTTTTTAAAACAAAATATCGAAATAATATATATTTGTTGAAGGATTGCGATATAACTAACATAAAAAAACTAACACTTGTTGATAATATTTCAATAATTCTAAAAAATAATATTCTGGACTAATTGTCTGAAATTATCTCGTGGGGTACTCAAAATGTGTCCTAGTTTTAGAGTTTTACGAGATGCAAAATACTTTACATAAAATCAATTTGGGATCAGGGGAATACAAACATATTGTTGCTGGAAATTATTTCAATGTTTTTTAAAAATTTGAGCTCGATTATCTTCATCAAGTGTCTGCGGCGCATTTGTTTTCTGGGGAACTTGATATAACTTGGCTGTTTTTACCCTGATAATAGATTTTGTTGTTTTATTAGAAAGATAATTTACTCTAGATTATGGCTTATTAATTAATTTAATTGAAACACAATTATTAATATCAAAATTTTTGTGAAAAATTTTTTTTTTGATAATTTTTAAAAATAAATTCATATATGAACTCAATGGGCGTCCAGAAATCATTGTCCGATTTGGCTCAAAATTTTTGTGTCACAATAATCCGACCCGCATGTCTTGAAATTCGAAAAAAAAGTAGTTGTCCCCTACTGTGCATATACAATTTATGTTTTTAGTTAATTTTTCTTACTTAATATTTTTCAGCGTCAAAAATTTTAAAATATAAAAATTAGATGTGAAACATAGAAATCTAAAAAAAAATTAAAAATGGGAAAAAATTACAGATAAGCATAATAGATTTGTTCATAAGACTTAAAATTTATAATTTTTGGAATATAATATAAATCAAAAATCGTTGTAGAGTCAGTTTTGAGTGTACCTATATGTTAATATTACGAATAAATCCAGGTATGTATCTCAAGTCTATTGTTTAAATATATAATTTTTGTAGAATTTTTCTTAAAGAACAATAAACCATTGCATACTTTTATTCTAAGTAAAAGAAGTGAACGAATTGAAATTTCCAATCGCATGTTGGCTTTGGTAAATAATTTATGAAATTCTTAACAAATTAGAAAAAAATTAGCAGACATAAGTTGTTTAATTTATTTCTTTATTTTTTTTTTCTATAATCACTTCGGCATAAAAATCTATATTTCGCTAGTTGTTAATGCCAATACACTTGGCAATCTAAAACAAAAAAAAAAAAAAAAAAAAAACAACGACACACACTTTATAGTCATACAATATTTTCGCACAATGTGAAAATATGTATGGTTATTAAGCGTTCACTAAGGAATTACAAAAAAAAAACATAAAAATATTATAAAATTGGCACGCATGTTGCAACTTTCTTGTTGTCGGTTGATATCTTTCTTCATAGGCTTCATCACCGGCAAACAAATCATTGTAGAGTTTCATGGTGTATTCATAGTTACCATTCAAAAATATACCAATCATTTGCACTTGTCTATTGTGCGTTCGAATAATTCATTTTATATTCTGGTTTTGAAAATATTATTTAATTTTTTTTCAAATTTTTTTTAAAGTAGTTTATTTTTCAGCAAGTAATTGTAAAATGCATGCGAAGAAATAATACGCAAGGTAAAGATAAACAATGCTACTGATATATTTTAGACGATGGCATACTATCATCAATTCTAATTACATTGGTGTTAATTGCAGTTAGTAATGCATACTGTGAGTATATAGTAAATCAAATTCAAAATCAAAATAAAAACGTCATCGTCATCATTGTAATTAATGTTATAAATGTGGTGAGTCTTAAGACTTAAAGACTGTACACTAAATAGTTGATAACAAATGTAAAGTAAACAAAAGCCAAAGCCAGGGACTGTCTACAAATAATGTAGTTATAATTTTTAATAAATTAGCTCCCGAACAATAAGATTGGGTTCTGTTCTTTCTAGTGCTTTATGTTTATTGTATTATATAAATTCTTGTTAAAACAATGTGCTGATCGTTCTTTATGATCGTTCGATTGCACAGCATTTTTTTTATTTTATTACTGGCAAATATTGTCTTGATTATGTTCAATTCTTTGCTGTATTTTAAACGCATTTTTTTTATAAATAATAATTATAAATTTGCTTTAGGGTTGTAAATGTAACTGTTATCTTTTATTTCGAAGTTTTAATTAACTTCGATTTGTTTTCTTGTTTTATGTTATATAAACAATATAATTTGCACGAGCATGAAATTGTTGTAAAAAAGTTTAAAAACATTTTTTTATTAAAATATTGTGCAAATATTTGCTATTAAATCATTAAGAAATTGTTTGCTTACTTATTTAATAAACACTTTTATTTTGTTTAATTGCTTTTTTCATGGGAAAAGTTTTAAATAAATGACTTAAAGTGCCAACTGGATTGGTACGCATAATGCTAAACAAATAGAAATATTTCGAGTGGAAAAGGTGATAAATTCTTGTGATTGTCTTGAGTCATAAAATTATAATTCTGAATTATTTGCAAAAAACTTTTTGATGTGTAAACATCTATACGCGCAGGGGGGGTAAATTTCAAAAACAGCGTAACATGTAAGCGTTACATGTGACGCGTAATATGTGTGCGTAACATGAGAGTCGTAAGACAAAATGTGATTGTATTGGTGAAAAAATTATGATATTATAACCTGTTTGAAAATTAAAAATAAAAAATGAAAAAAAAAATTAAAAATAAAAAATGAAAGATGAAAAATAAAAAAAAATTAAGAATTAAAAATGAAAAACGAAAAATTAAAAATAAAAAATAAAAAGTTAAAAATGAAAAATGAGAAATAGAAAATTAAAAATGAAAAATAAAAAATGAAAAATGAAAAACGAAAAATTAAAAATGAATAATAAAAAATGAAAAATAAAAAAATGAAAAATAAAAAATAAAAATAAAAATAAAAAATTAAAAATTAAAAATAAAAAATGAAAAATAAAAAATTAAAAATGAAAAATAAAAAATGAAACATGAAAAATAAAAAATGAAAAATGAAAAACGAAAAATGAAAAATGAAAAATGAAAAATGAAAAATGAAAAATAAAAAATGAAACATGAAAAATAAAAATAAAAATGAAAAATGAAAAACGAAAAATTAAAAATAAAAAATGAAAAATAAAAAAATTAAAAATAAAAAATGAAAAATGAAAAATAAAAAATGAAAAATAAAAAATAAAAAATTAAAAATGAAAAATGAAAGATGAAAAATAAAAAATTAAAAATGAAAGGAAAAATGAAAAACGACAAATGAAAAATAAAGAATAAAAAATGAAATATGAAAAACGAAAAATGAAAAACGAAAAAATAAAAAATAAAAAATGAAAAACGAAAAATGAACAATGAAAAAAACCTTAAAAATGAAAAATAAAAAATTAAAAAAAGTAAAAATGAAAAATGAAAAAATAAAAAATGAATAATAAAAAATTAAAACTAAAAAAAAAGATAAAAAATGAAACATGAAAAATAAGAAATGAAAAATGAAAAATGAAAAATAGAAAATTAAAAATGAAAAATAAAAAATGAAAAATGAAAAATAAAAAATGAAACATGAAAAATAAAAAATGAAAAACGAGAAATTAAAAATGAATAATGAAAAATAAAAAATGAAAAATAAATAAATGAAAAATGAAAAATGAAAAATAAAAAATTAAAAATGAAAAATAAAAAATGAAAAATAAAAAATGAAAAATGAAAAATTAAAAATGAAAGATGAAAAATAAAAAATTAAAAATGAAAAATGAAAAAGGAAAAATGAAAAAAGAAAAACGACAAATGAAAAATAAAAAATAAGAAATAAAAAATTAAAAATAAAAATGAAAAACGAAAAATAAAAAATATAAAATGAAAAACGAAAAATGAACAATGAAAAAAATCTTAAAAATGAAAAATGAAAAAATAAAAAATGAATAAAAAAAATTAAAACTAAAAAAAAGATAAAAAATGAAACATGAAAAATAAGAAATGAAAAATAAAAAATAGAAAATTAAAAATGAAAAATAAAAAATGAAAAATAAAAAATGAAACATGAAAAATAAAAATGAAAAACGAGAAATTAAAAATGAATAATGAAAAATAAAAAATGAAAAATAAATAAATGAAAAATGAAAAATAAAAAATTAAAAATGAAAAATAAAAAATGAAAGATGAAAAATGAAATATGGAAAATAAAAAATTAAAAATGAAAAATGAAAAATGAAAAATGAAAAAGGAAAAAGGAAAAAGGAAAAAGGAAAAAGGAAAAAGGAAAAAGGAAAAAGGAAAAAGGAAAAATGAAAAATGAAAAACGACAAATGAAAAATGAAAAATGAAAAACGAAAAATAAAAAATAAAAAATGAAAAACGAAAAATGTACAATAAAAAAAACATTAAAAATGAAAAATAAAAAATTAAAAAAAAAGTAAAAGGAAAAATGAAAAATGAAAAAATAAAAAATTAATTATAAAAAAATTAAAACTAAAAAAAAGATAAAAACTAAAACATGAAAAATATGCAATGAAAATGAAAAATGAGACATAAAAAATTAAATATAAAAAATGAAAATTGAAAACAAAAAATGAAAAATGAAAAAAGAAAAATAAAAATTGGAAAATGAAAAATTAAGAAAAAAATTAAAAATGAAAAATAAAAAATGGAAAATGAAATATAAAAAATTAAAATTAAATGAAAAATTAAAAATAAAAAATGAAAAATTAAAAAGAAGAAATGAAAAATTAAAATAAAAATAAAAAACGAAAAATTAAAAATTATCCGGTGAAAATAATAAATAATAATAAATATTTTTATATTAACAGAGCCCGTGCAGTTGATTGCTATAAGTGATACGCTTTCTGTTTGATTTTAAGGAAGTGCTATAAAAAAAATCTTTAATTACTGGATGTTTACACATCCCCCCTGCGATCGGACTCACATGATTTTTTTTTTCTGAGTTATTCCGTGTTTTTGGTGAAAGAAAATGTTGAAATATTTGTGGACTTTTTTTAAGTATTTAATTGTTTTTGATTCGAATCAAACTCTTATAGGTATCATGGCCAGAGATCTAAATACTTTTGTTTTTTGATAGATTTAAGTGAAGATCGGGAATCAGCTTCATATGGGCGCTATGACTAAGAATTGTCCTATAGGCTTCATTTTTGGACTACTGATAAATGGATGTAATAAACATACACAAACCTAATTTGACCTAGATATCTAGGATAATGTGGATATTATGGCAATTTAGGTCGATCTCATACAGCTCATTTATATGGGGACTAGGTCTGAAAGTGAACCGATTTTCACCAGTTTCAACAGCATTCATGCTATGGCCATTAGAAGCTTATATACTAAATTTCATCAAAATATATTCATATATGCGACCTGTAGTTTGATTACAGATGGAAAGACAGACGGACATCGCTAAATCGACTCAGAAAGTGAGTCTGAGAAAGTGGTCCTGAGTCGATCGGTAGAATAAAATAAGTAAAATATTTCATTGCATGGAGGGGAAAAAAATGTTCGAATTTAAAGACTCACCCCCCTAGAAATATGCGAATAGCAGAAAAACTGCCTCAACGCGACTGAAAATTTCAAGTGAATAAGAAAAACAATGTGTATTTGTAAACTTTAGCGTTAACGGCGTGCCCTCCTTATTTTTAATTTAATTATAAATAATATAAAATAAAAAATATTTTCGATCTCTATAATTTTAATGATTGAGTTTGAAATAATTCAGGCTCAAGATCAAATATTTTTACTTTAATTTTTATAGAAAATAATAAAATTAACATTACGGAGGGCACGCCGTTAACGCTAAATGTAAGTTAAGCAAAAACACATTGTTTTTCTTATTTTTTTTAAAGACAAAAACAAACATGTATATTTTAGTATGCAATGTGTACTCGTATACAAACATATTTGTTTCAAAGTTGTTCTATATCATAGTTTGTTATATTGCAAGAGGCAAGAGGCTTAAATAGTATAACTTTTGCTTGAATTCTCATTTGGTTGTTTTCAGCAAATATATATGAATTTAATTTTTTACCAAACAATCCACTGCTTTTGGTTACTGAGGAGGGTTGGTGATTCTTCCCGAAACAGCTGTATAACCAGTCATGCAGAGATCGATTTTTTGAAACAAATGTGCCAATGTTTTTGCTTTATTTAAAGTAAAAACTTTTGACCTTGAGCATGAATAGTTTCAAACTCAATCATTAAAAAGATAAAGATCGAAAATAAGATTGTTTATTTCTATAAAAAAAAAAATAATACAATTAAAATTGTTATATGAATTTAGTTCAGTACTAAATTATCTTTTCAAAAAGCTATATAGCTTCAAAATCGAATAAAAACTCGAAAAGAAATAACAAATGCCCCAGACCACTTTTGTACCAAAAAATTCTAGGTCATGAAAGGTGATGAACATTTTTTCAACTTTAACAAATTGATTAAATCCATAATTTTTTTCGGTTTCTATACCTATAAGTACTCAGATATGAAGTATTGTTTTATTAACACGTTGTTAAACTATTGCAAAATGACACCATAGATGGAAGATTTTTTTGATATGATTCTGGAGACTCCTTTTTTAAATTTAAAAAAAATTAACCAAAATTCCAAAAAAGCACTTCAAAGTTTTGTTAAATATATATTTGGGATTATTTATGCGGGTTTTGAAGTAAATTGCTCTGCCAGAATTTTTTTACAAGGAATTTATTTTTGCGGATTTCTATAAAAATTAGTTTTTTGTGAAATATTCAGTGAATGTACTTTTTTTAAATACTTTGTATCAAAAATTTATCATTTTCTACTTTTAAATGTTATGTTGTATCTTAATGGCCTAGGGTTTCTGAAAAAAATAATATGACACCACTAACCCTTTTGGACTTGTGGTCGCATATGAACCCAGACTAATGAAAGACAATTTATTCAAAAAAATCAAATATTTTTAAGTGCGACGCTAAAAATATAGACGCGCTTAAAATATAATAACCAAATGTGCAAGTCGTCCATGAAAAAAATTTTGAATAAATCGAACAACTTTAACCCATTCTTTGCCGAGGCCAAACTATGAATTTTGTCATATTTAAAAAAACTGATTGTTCTAGTCCAAAAGGGATAATGGGATCATATAATTCTTTTCCGAAACCCTAGGCTATTAAGATAAAATATAATATTTTAAAGTAGCAAATTGATATATTTTTGATACAAATTATTTAGAAAAAGTATATTTACTGAATATTTCACAAAAAACTAATTGTTATAGATAAAGAATATTTCATAAAAAAAAATTACTTTTGTCGAAATCCGCCAAAAAAAATTCCTTGTAAAAAAAATTCTGGCAGACGAATTTCCTTAAAAATTCACACAGTTTATAACAAAACCTTAAAGTGCCAGATTAATTTTTTGAAATTTTGTTAAAGAAAATTTTTTAAAACTTAAAAAAGTTAACAATGAGTTAATAACACAATACTTCATATCTGAGTACTAGTTATTGAAACAAAAAAAATTATGGCTTTTATTAATATGTGAAAGTTGAAAAAATGTTCATCACATATCATGACTTTGATTTTTTTTTGGCACAAAAGTGGTCTTGGGCATTTGTTAATTATTTTCGAGTTTTTATTCGATATTGAAGTTGTATAGCTTTTTGAAAAAATAATTTGGTAGTACTATGGATTCATAGCTTGTCGAGAAAATTAAGGTATGGAATGAAATTTGCGTAAAATCTGAAAAGTCATATTTTCCCCATATAAACACACTTGAAATTTTCAGTCGCGTTAAGGCACTACTAAATTTTTTTTGATTGACCCAAAACTTTGTATTTATCAGTTTTTTTCTATTCACATATTTCTAGGTGAGGCGGAGAGTTTGAACACTTTTTTTATTAAGGGCCACCCTACTAACCACATAGTGTTATGGGGTATAAATATTGGTGTGTTTCTTCTGGAAAGGGCAACAACATATACATACATATAAGGCGACAGCATTATAATACTCTCTATCACTATATTTGCCGAGACTTTTTATTATACTGATCTACTCAGAATGACGTTCTGAGTTTATTTAGCGATGTCCACCCTTCCGTCCGTCTGTCCGTCCTTCCTTCCGTCTGTCCGTCCTTCTGTCCGTCCTTTCTCCCATCTTCCTGCTTCCGTCCGTCAGCCCGTCCGAGTGTCCTTATATCCATATGTCTGTCTGTAGCTTCATCTCTCCGTTTTTCCTTTATCCTGTAACCAGATATGCACTTATTATGAAATTATAAGCGGAAGTCATGTTTCAATATTTTTGTGTCATCGAAAGCCGGACGAACATTATTTAATAATATGTTGATCTATGTTTATTCGGCACACTTTAGATTAATTAAACAAAAAAAAAAAAAAAAAAGTGTGCTCTTTGAAATTTTTTAAATATAGTAAATGGCCATGAAGTAGCAACACATTTTTTCAAGAATATTTGTGTAGAGTAAGCGAAACGTATAGTTTTAATATAAATAATTGTAGTATATAAGCTTGACAATTTTTAGGTAAGATAGAATTAAAAATTTATAATCATAATAAACGTAAATATGAATAAACCATAATTTATAAACCATGATTAGTACTCGTAAACATACAAATTTTTATAATAAATAAACTAATTAATTAAATATCCGACTGCACCTATCAGCATGGTAAAGTGCTTAGGGCAGTCAGAATATTTAATAAAAATAAGTAAAAATCTCATTCCTCCTTTTGAAATCAAACGAATATTTGCCAAAATTTTTGTTTTTCTTTACAGTTGGTCTGGCTGTCCGTCCGTCCATCCATACTGTCTCTATACTCCTTATTTTACACTGATTTCCGATCTTCACTTTATTTTTTAAAACACAAAAATATTGAATAGATTTTTCTCAAATGTGCTTTGTATATATTTTTTGGAAGATGAAGTGACTTTACTAAATATGGTTATGATCGGTTTATTTTTTTGGGCTAGTCGCCATACAAATATCACATCAGATATAAACTTTTTCATATCTGCTTTGCACAAATTAATAACAATTCCATTTATTCCAGTTATTGTCTCAGAAAAATTGGAACGATGACCGCATAGTATAGGGTATCGTATTGTCGGTTTAGACCGATTATAATTTTTTAATTGTTTCAATTGCCATAATTTTTTTGGTTTCTTTATTAATTTTAAGAATTTTTATCAATCCTTTCACAAATATCTATTTTTTCGTTATATATATAAAATAAATAAAAATTCCCCAAAAATTTTATCTTTAATCATAATTTACAGAATTAAGGACTCTTCTCATGGGGTGTCTTATAATGACAAAATAATATCTGAAATGTGAAAATAAAAAACAAATTTAGTCGAATGCGAAATATGTGACAAAAATCCAAATTTTCTCCAAATCTGCTTAAATGGAAAGCATTACTTCCCTAGTCGTTTAAGCGATGTCCGTCCGTCCTTCTGTCTTTGTGCCCGTATGTTTGTGTGTCCATTAGACTGGTGGCAGTTTGTATGGGATTTTTTTAATACTCAATATATGCGCTTTCTAAAATATGAGGTTTGCTGTTATAAATGAGGTCTTCATTTTTTAGCTCGATCCGACGGTGGCTACCCGATATTATGAAAAAAACAACACACATATATTCTTTTTTTATTGCTTTTTATAACTATTCGGCGGAAAAAAATAATTCAATAGATAAAAAACAATTTTTATTATCTAAAAATTATTTCTATACTGAAATTATTTTAAAACCTTTAAAAAGTCGGGCCGGAAATCGATTGAAAATTTCAAGTGTGTTTATATGGGGAAATTATGACTTTCTTTCAGATTTTACGAAAATTTCGTATTAATTTTTAATTTTGTTAACTTTCTGTTATATGAATCGATAGCAGTACAAAATTATCTTTTCGAGAGGCTATAAAGCTTCAAAATCAAATAAAAATTCGCCAAGAAATAGCAAATGCCCCAGACCACTTTTATGACAAAAACACTAAGTCGTGAAATTTGACGGAAATTTTTAATTAAAGATATCATATTTTTTTTTGGTATCTCTACTTATAAGTACTCAGACATGAAGAATTGTTGTATTACCACGTTGTTTGCCTGAGACCAAAGATGGAAATATTTTTTGATAAAATTTTGGGCGTTAGGAAATATCGCCAAAAAAAATGAAAAATCGCCCAAATGAAATATGGCCCAAAAAAAGAAAAATCACCCAAAAATAGAAATACGAAATTTCATCCAAAAAAAAGGAGAACCAACCCAAAAAAGAAACGAAAAATCACCCAAATATGAAAAACGATTTTTTGCCCAAAATAAAAGAAAAATCACCCAAATTATGAAAATTGTTCTTTATTTTCAAATGAAAACATTAATTGCTTCTTCAGCAGCTGCGCGACAGTATGGACAGAAGTACTGGTTTAAGCCTTCAGCCAAACTTTTTGCCTGCAATTTAAGTACGCACTCATTGCAGTATTTCAAATGACGGCAAGGCAACAATACTGCCATTGGGAGATTGCGCCTAATTGCTTGGTAGAAATGAAACCAGCTACCGTAGTGTTTTTTGGTTTTTTTTATCCATTAAAACAAATATGAAGGGAAATATCTGTTGGGAAAAAACAATTAGCGTTTTTAAAGTTATTTGTATGATATATTGATTCATTTTGTTTCTATTGCGGAGAGTGAGAATCGCGCGAATTTTCGTCAAAATTTAAAATTTTTAATTTTTGCTTTTGACCAAAGAGCCGCAGGCGAACAATTTTTACAAAAATCGCGCGTTTTTTTGTAAAAATTTTTAATTTTTAGCTTCTGTTTTTAAATTTCTTTATGCGCTTTTTCCCCGAAAAATTTTAAATATTGTCCAAAACGCCGCAGGAGAAAAATTTTAACAAAAATCGCGCGATTTTTTTTTGTTATTGTGTTTAAATTTCTTTATGCGCTCTTTCCCCGAAAAATTTTTAATTTTGTCCAAAAATCGTTCGATTTTTTTTACGAATTTTTCATTTTCGGTTTGTTTCTGTACATATATTTTATATGCAAAGTATTTAAAGCCAAACAAAACTAATCCTTCTCATTTATGATGAAAGACGTACTTACCTTTTCATCAAAATAATCAACATGAATTTCCAACAGTTGTTTGAAAACTCCAAATGGAACAATTTTGGGTCATTTTTCATATGTTATTTTTTGGTGATTTTTGGTTATGAAAAATTACCCAATTTTATTAAACGAAATTAAGCCCAAAAATAACGAAAAAAAAACCAATAAATTTGGGTGTTTCTTCATATGAAATTTAACCCAATTTTTATAGAATTTTTTGGGGCGATTTTTTTTTTTTTTTTTTTTGCGATTTTTCTTTGGGCGATATTTCCTACTGCCAAAATTTTGAAAACTCCCGTTTAAAGTTTTAAAAAATTTTCTGAAACAAAATTTCAAGAAATGGATCTGACACTTTAAGGTTCTGTTAAATACATGTTAGAGATTAACTGTGTTAAATTTTTTTTAATAAGAATTTTTTTGAGGATTTCGAGAAAAATTAGATTTTTGTGAAATATTCAGTAAATGTACTCTTTCTAAATACTTTGTATCAACAATTAATCACTTTTCTATTTTTAAATATTATACTTTAACTTAATAGCCTAGGGTTTCGGAAAAAAACTAAATTACCCCATTAACCCTTTTGGACTTGGGGTCACATATGACCCCAAATAAATAAATAACAATTTATTAAAAAATTCAAATATTTTGTAAGTGCTGTTGAATATTTAGATGTGACGCATATAGGATTGCTACGCAATCATTAGTATCCAAACTTTTTTGAAAACTGTATTGTACTGTTTTTAAATTTTGACCTTGATGCGCATCCCGAAAGCTTTGTCCGATTTGATTATTGAAGTTTCTATCGCTGATGTTTTAGACCATGTGGAAATAGACCAGAGCCAAACCAAATTCATATGAAAAATATGATAACATGAATTATGTGCCATTAGATAATTTGAATGAAGTATAAACGATAATTCGATTTAATTTAGTTTTTTTTCCCTCTTTCCAAAGTTTAAACACTGTTGTTGTAGCAATCTTATGAAAAGATATAAAAAATATCTAATATGTAACACTTAACACTGAATTACAATAATTTCATAATTAAAGCATGATTTGTATTGAACTGGCAAACGTGTCTTCATTGTATACAGTTTTGCAAAAACTCACGATATGAAAATTTGCTTGACTTTCATATTTGCATTAAAAAAAAGAAACAAAAGCAAAAACAAAGGCTAACATTTTGTGTGTTACTTATTGGCTTTTGCGATGTTTTCATTGCTATTGTTGTTGTTGTTACTGCAGAGACATATGTTATTGTTAGCAATCCTAACCTGTTGCTTAGGAGTGTCCATATTATTTAGCTACATAAAATTCTTCCTTCTCCACCCCACTTTACTATGTATCTATGGGATATATATATATATAAGCATTGCGTTATTTTTTTTGTTAATTTCATAAATAACTTTTGCAAATCTTATTTATTTTATTTTTTGCATACTAAATTCGCAATAATAAACAGATTTATTGTTCAAAAACTCACCTCCACTTTATCGTGTGCAGCATCTCGATTGGCATGCTTTTTTTTTTTTTTTTGAAATCTGGTCTTGTCTTTTCAAAGTCAATTTGAAAATTCAACAAAACTACAAATAATTTAGTACTTGGTGATAATTTAACATAAAAATCTTATAAAAGCCAGCCAGGAAAGTGGTTTACCTAGTTTTAATCGCAAATAATTTGGTTGTTTTTTTATGGTTGATTTCAAAACGGACGACATATGTGTGATTTTTGAGTCATTGACTTAAATATTTCTAAATTGCCGAAAATTTTGATATAATTATCCTTGACATTCAATAAAAATTCCGATCATCAGAGCAAAATTAATAAAAATACTTGAATACTGGTTGTTTGACAACAATGGTTGTCCACAAAAATGGCCAAATTACTGAGTTTATATGAACCCAGTTTAAGATCGAGTTTTTGGTATGTCAGTTAAACTTAGTTTGCTTAAACTAAACTTTTTAACTCTTTAATAAAATAGTTTAAAATTATAGCACTAATTTTTTTGGATATCAATTAAACTTAGTTTTGCGAGTCAAATATTTTGAAAGTTATCAGTGTTTAACTGTTATCCCAAAAACTTGGCCTCTGGGAAGCATATTAACCCTTCTCTCCATTTTGTATCATATATGAGACAACCACAATTTTATCATTTATTACATATGGAATCGTAAAATAGTACTTATTGTCGCAATAGTAAGTTATAAAACACATCGACGTACAAGATAAAACTATAATTCATATTTATTCTAAACTAATGGTTATATTGGGCGGTAGGAAATATCGCCCAAAGAAAAGTCGCAAAAAAAAAAATGAAAAATCGCCCAAAATTCCCTACAAAATGGGGTTAAATTCCATATGAAGAAACACCCAAATTTATTGGTTTTTTTCAGAGTTCAGAAAAAAATACACACTGAATAAAAAACTCGTACATTTATGTAAACAAACATAACTTAGACCAACACACACATATTTTTATTTTCATATCAATTATGTTTGTTTTTAAATTTTCTTCGGTGCCCAACACAACCATGACTGTGTTCGTTTTAATATTTCGTTATTTACACGAACATTTTTGTATCACGTACTTTTTGTTTCAATCACACATAAAGCACACATTTTTGAGTGTTGCTTTATTTGAAGTTCATGTTCTGGTACGTGTATTGAAAAAAAAAAAAACAGAACATGTACAATAAACAGGTTCGAGTTCAGTTATATTTTAAGTCGTGTTGTGTCTCGTGTAGTAAGAAAAAACAGAACATGTACAATAAACAGGTTCGAGTTCAGTTATATTTTAAGTCGTGTTTAAAATATTTTAATATTTAAAATATTTTAAGTCGTGTTGGCTGCTTTTGAACAGAACATTGTGTGTTTCATGTGTGTATTTTCTGAACCTTGGTTTTTTTTCGTTATTTTTGTGCTTAATTTCGTTTAATAAAATTGGGTAATTTTTCATTACGAAAAATCACCAAAAATAACATATGAAAAATGGCCTAAAATTGTTCCATTTGGAGTTTTCAAACAACTGTTGGTAATTCATGTTGATTATTTTGATGAAAAGGTAAGTACGTCTCTATCCATAAATGAGAAGGATTAGTTTTGTTTGGTTGTAAATACTTTGGACATAAAATATATGTACAGAAACAAACTGAAAATGAAAAATTTGTAAAAAAAATCTTACGATTTTTGGACAAAGCGCAAAAAGAAATTTAAAAACAAAAACTAAAAATGAAAAATTTTACAAAAAAAAAACCCGCGATTTTTGTTAAAATTTTTCGCCTGCGGCGCCTTGGACAATATATAAAATTTTTCGGGGAAAAAGCGCATAAAGAAATTTAAAAACAGAAACTAAAAATGAAAAATTTTTACAAAAAATTTCTCGATTTTTGTAAAAAATTTTCCCCTGCGGCGCAACAGAAGTTCAAGTACTGCGAAATGCATAATATGCCTGGAGCAATCTCCCAATGACCGTATTGTTGCCTTGCCGTCATTTGAAATACTGCAATGAGTGCGTACTTAAATTGCAGGCAAAAAGCTTGGCTGAAGGCTTAAACCAGTACTTCTGTCCATACTGTCGCGCAGCTGCTGAAGAAGCAATGAATGTTTTCATTTGAAAATAAATAACATTTTTCATAATTTGTGTGATTTTTCTTTTATTTGGGGCAAAAAATCGTTTTTCATATTTGGGTGATTTTTCGTTTCTTTTTTGGGTTGTTTTTCCTTTTTTTTTTTTGGGCGAAATTTCGTATTTTTATTTTTGGGTGATTTTTCATTTTTTTTGGGCAATATTTCATTTGGGTGATTTTTCATTTTTTTTTTTTGGGCGATATTTCCTAACGCCGTTATATTGTGGACAGTCGCGGAAAGTGCACGTTAGGGTGATTTCTATTTTTATTATTTTACATTACCCCCTTAATTTCGAGGAATAATTGCATTCAGATGACATTAGTAACATCAAATTAAAAAAAATTGAAAAAAGTTCCCCTTTTTAATTTTTTAAAAAATATTTTAAGTGCAAGTCTTACTAAGAAAAACTCATTTAATCACTATTAAGCCACCACAAATTGTCTTCTAGAAACTCCAGCAATAGTGTAAAGGCAAACAGGTTTATTTGGACGAAGAATCTACCTTGCTCTTCTAAACAGAAAAGGGATCCAAGCATTCCATCAGTTGAAAAGCTCTCACACGGATGCCGTCAAACCGCCAAATTCTTGGAAACTTTACTTTTCTTTTCAACAGCGAGAAACGGCGACTGGATCGAATCAAAAATATTATAACGGATATAGAATTGCTCCGGAGGGAGACTCTAGACTCTCCGATTTTCTTCATTAGGAAGAAACTCAATCGTCTGATTGATCTAAATGACAAAAACAAAAAGAAACCGTCCGACAAATTCATTGTAACACTTTCTCAGTTATTTGATGTCACCAACGTGAAGGGAGAATGGAAAAGCTCTGAAGATAAAGAATTCTACGAGAGTCAAGTTGAGAGTGAAGGTAAGGTGGTTATTCAACGGTCAAACAAGCCTCTTTGGAATCAATCCGTTCTAGAATACGAATCCGACTTTCAATATCTCAAGCTCAAACCAGTACTTCTCAATCGCAACCCACACATGATATTGTCTCTGAATCTGCCTCCGATTCTTCAACCAAGTCTCCAAGCTCTTCTTCCACGTCATCTTCTTCTGAATGCAAACCGAAATACAAAAGAACAAGCACTACAACAGCGAGTTTACTGGTACTGGAACACAGCATTTCTACAAATAAAGCACATAACGCTCTTGCAACCATTGCTAAACGGGGCCATTATGTGCTGATTCCATGACAGTCGGGTGTCTGGAAACGAGTAATCTCAGAAGGACAGCAAAAATCGCTATTGTCTTCAGTTTGATGGTAAAAGAGTCTAAGGGGAAGAGTATGAAGTAGTTCTGCTGAAATATACCACAACCGGTATTCTTAAATGTGAGAGTGGTCCTGCCACGGCCATTCACAAGGAACTACATTAGCTAATTGATGAATACGATGCTTGGGGAAATATTCGCATGATAATCTGCTACACGACAGCAGTAAATACTGGTTGTTTGCACGGAAATGTAAAGCTGATACAGGATGATGGCTTTCAGAAGCCACAATACATTGGCTGTCAGCACCTTGTATTCGATCTACTTCTGAATCACGTCATGAATTTCCTTATTGTAGAGCCAACGAGCAAACAAGCAAACTCAACTATTCCTTCAATGACAAATTAAGAGAAAACCATGTCTCTCTTCAGGCTTATTACCACCAAGTTGCGACAGATGATGTTAACACAGGCGAGAACCCTGGATGAAGAGATGATTTAAAGTTTTTATACGAACTATGCCAGGCATATCGTCACTACAAAACAACTTCAAGATGGCCCCGAATCAGCTGGAAGAAACTACCAAACTTACACCAGGCAAGAAGGAACTCGCGTGCAATATATGCTGTTATAGCATTTTTTCTGATGCCAGAGTGGCGCCGCATCCTCGGTACAGCATGCGACTTCAGCTGCTATGAATGGGCAAATGCTTGGTTCCAGTCGACGCAAATGCTTGGTACAACGACGCGTCCTTCAATGAACTGTTAACCTCGCTCACCAAGATAAAATGCGAGAAGGCAATTAAGTGTTTGAAGATGCACTGGTCGATCGAGGAGTCATTAATTGACATTCCAGATCTAACGAAAATGCTGAATGTGCTGTAAAACTGATGGACGAACTAAACAGACGGACGGACTACACGAAGTTATAAAAGAAAAGTGAGAGACCAATCAAATTTGTACAATGATTTTGTGGACACTGCTGAAGAGTTTTTGGAGTGCATAGACGATGTTGTGGAACCATGTGCAATTTTTTTACGAGAAAAATTAAAAAATTGGTATGTGGAGACTGCATCTTCAAGGAAATGTTTGGGGAGGCTGCTGGCTATATTGCAAGAAGAAGACCTAGAGGAGACCTGGCAAGAAACAAGAAGGTACTGTAAGGCAAGTTTTTCCCGGGAGTTACCGCCATATTGGAATCGAAAACCAGCTACGGAAAGTTGGGGAAGTTTTGAAAAGCTACGACATAGTCGAAATGGCAGCCCATTACCTAAAAGTTACCATATCCAGTTGTAGCCGATACTTCTGAAAATACTTACCATAGAAGAGAAAGTAAAACCTTTTCCTATAGGAATATATAGGCCATACAAAACCAACTTGTATCAAAGAGTTTTGCAATGATTTTATTGAGGAGGAAATATGGTTTTATTTTGGACGGTAAGAAAAGTAACGTAAGTTTTGTTCCGCTGTTTGGCATGTGACAGTATCCATCTTATAGATCTTGCAGTTACAAGGAAAATGATTATTCGAATCATTAAAAATAGAACGAAAAGAACAACTTCAAAACAAAATATTTCGAAAATATCATCTGAACTCGTTAAATTACGAAGATTTTTTCCGAAGGAGTTTCCCCGAAAACTCAGGTCTTTAGATGAAATACACAATTGGAAGGCCACCGGATTTCATCAGTTCCTTGTCTATACTGGTGAAGTTATACGTCACATTGCTCCTATAGGCTTCTCCGCAATCCACGGCATGTTCTCAGTAATGCAAATGTTGCTCATGATCTGCTGTAGAAGGAGTTATCATAATTTCATGCAAAGAGCCTCATAATATTTTTTCAGTTAAAGCTAATATTCCTGTAAAAATTGAATCAATAATAAAAGACGACACCTACATTGAAGGATGGCGTTTATTAGATTTATAAAGTTTTTTGCAAGATCGTCTCAATTCTTGGTGAAAAAGAAAAATGTTTAATGAAGGATGTCCAGTACAATATTTATGCTTACCTTTTCAATTAAATTTTTTAATAATACCAATTTTACATAGCTGTTTTACAGAAAAATATCCAACAACAACACCGCCCAACATTCCAAGGGAAAACTAAACTATTTTCCTCAACAAAGCAATTTTTTTATTTTACAATTATGGTAGGAACCGAGATACCAAAAGTCAGAAAAGTTTTTGACGTCGGCTTAAAAAATTATTAGAGAAAGAAATGTAGCCATAATGAAACCATGCGCAACGATATGAGAGATGTTATGATAGGACTAAAAATTGCGATGCAGTGAACAAAAAACTAAAAGCGCTAGATGCAGGGATGTGGCAGAAAAGAAAAAAAAAATCCGATCGTCTTTAACTAATCTTTAATCCTAGGGTAGAATGAGCAAAAAAAAAAACATGTAAGATAATTATAGTCAGTCTAGACCGACTATACGATACCCTATGCCATGTTTTAGAAACTCTATCTCTTCCATCCAACTAATAAGATATAGAAAGTAAGCATAAACCAAATTTGAGTGGCATTGTTATTAATTTTTCTGGCTGCAGATATGAAAAAGTTCATATCGGGTGCTATATCTATAAAGCGACTAGGTCAAAAAGTGGACCGCTCCTGACCATACTTGGTAAAGTCACTTATATTTTGAAAAAATATACGCAAACAAAATTTGAAAAAATCCTGTGCAATATTTTTGTGTTTTGATATGTAGATTTAAATGAAGATCGGGAAGCATTTTATTTCCCAGTTTTAAATAGTTTATTAAATAAAAGTAAATTTCATATATAATAATATATATAAAAGGTAATATTATATTAATACTACTCTTAATGGAATAAATTACAAAACTAAATAAAAGTGAATTTCAAAAAACATCCTATTTTTTAGACATATGACTTAAGTTGTTTTAATTTATATTCGCGAGAATAAGCACATAATTGCACCAGAGATATATCACAATGGATTATTTTGATCTCAGGAGCACTGAAGGGTTAAATAAATAAAAATTAACCGAATTATTTTCCTTAAATTCCAAATAGTGGTATCAACGAGTTTAATAGAAAAACTCGTTTTAGCTCATTTTTATTTTAAAATATCTTAAAATCCAAAGCTGGCCTTGGCAAATAATGGGTTAATGTTCTCGGATTTATCCCAAATTTTTAGGACGAAACTTCTACACATTTGGTTATTATATTTTAAGCAGCGCATCTAAAAATTGGACAGCACTTACAACATATTTGAATTTTTTGCATAAATTGTGTTTTATTAGTTTGGGGTCATATGTGTCCCCAATTCCAAAAGGGTTAATGGAGTCATATTATTTTTTTCCGAAACCCTAGGCTATTAAGATAAAATATAACATTTAAAAATAGAAAATGATGAATTTTTGATACAAAGTATTTAGAAAGAGTACATTTACAGAATATTTCACAAAAATCCAAGTTTTCTCGAAATCCGCAAAAATAAAATCCTTGTCAAAAAAATTCTGGCAGAGGGACTTACTTAACAATTCCCATAGTTAATCTGCAACATGT
The DNA here is from genome assembly GCA_963682025.1 of Cordilura impudica. Classification (NCBI taxonomy): domain Eukaryota; kingdom Metazoa; phylum Arthropoda; class Insecta; order Diptera; family Scathophagidae; genus Cordilura; species Cordilura impudica. The sequence continues at coordinate 23,633,121 of OY821521.1, read as the reverse complement.
ATTTCATAAAACCTTAAAGTGATAGATTAATTTTTTTAAATTTTGTTTCAGAAAATTTTTTCAAACTTGAAAAAGGAGTTTTGAAAATTTTATCAAAAAAATTTCCAATTTTCGGTCTCAATGCGCAATAGGTTAACAACGTGGTAATAAAACAATACTTTATATGTGAGTACTAATAAGTATAGAGACCAAAAAAGAATCATGGCTTTAATCAATTTCTCAAAGTTGAAAAAAATGCCATCAAATTTCATGACCTAGTTTTTTTCTTTGGCACAGAAGTGGTCTGGGGCATTTGCTATTTCTTGGCGAAGTTTCATACAATTTTGAAGTTTTATAGCCTCTTGAAAGGATAATTTAATACTGATCCCTAATTATATAACAACTTGTCGGAAGAATTAAATTATACAACGAAATTTTCGTAAAATCTGAAAAAAAGTCATATTTTCCCCATATAAACACACTTGAAATTTTCAATCGCTTTGCGCCACGACTAAACGTTTTTTGATTGGCTCGAAACTTTGTATTTCTCAGTTTTTTTTCTATTCGCATATTTCTAGGGGGTGAGACCGACAGTTTGAACATTTTTTTTTCCCTCCATATAACGAAGGGCCACCCTAATGTACCACTTATAGCAAACAACTGCAGGGACTCAGGTAATATAGAAATTATTAAGTTATTATTATTTATTATTTCAACTGGTTGTTATAGTCGGGGTTGTTGAATTAGCTGAAATAAATTTTATATTAATAATAGCGTTATACTTGTGGGGTTGTCGAAATTTGAGTGCAAATTATAGGAAATATTATTGGTTCATTCAATTTTCATTTTCCAATGTTTTTCTAATCTATATATATATAAAATTTATGAATATTTAAATGAGCCTAAAGGTATGCTAATCAGTTTTAGCAATTCACAATTCAACACAGAGCGTCTGATATGTAATTTAAATCAGTCGCATTAACGGGGTGTAACGAATTATTATAAGACAGATTAAACATAAATTTTATCATTCTCAGCTTATCCTCCATATGAGCTATAACTATGCCAATTTTCGCACTCCTCCTTGCCCGCATATTGCTTAAAAAGGGAACTAAGGATTATATTTAATATATAGATATGTTTATATTTTGAAATTTATAACGTTGTTATAGAAGAGGTTGTTGAATTAGCTGAAATAGTTTCATATCATAATATTTGCACCAATACACTCATACTTCGTACCTTTTTTGTCTTACTTCCTTCTCCTTACGTTGTTTTTGTGATTGTATTGTGAAATAGATTTTTACCCCCCTGAGCGTACAGATATTTACACATCAATAAGATATATATTTACTTAATAAATGCAAAAAATAAAACAAAATAAAACAAGTAAGAAAATTATAGTCGGTCTAGACCGACTATACGATACCCTATACCATGCGTTTAGAAACCCTATCTCTTAGGCCCAACTAACTGGACATAGAAAATAAGCAAAAACCAAATTTGAGTGGGATTTTTATTAATTTTTTTTGGCTGCAGATATTAAAAAGTTCATATCGGATGCTATATCTATATAGGGACTAGGCCCAAAAATGGACCGATCCTGATCATGTTTGGTAAAGTCTCTTGTATTTTGCAAAAATATATACAAACAAAATTTGAGAAGAATCAGTGCAATATTTTTGTTTTTTAATAGATTTAAGTGAAGATCGGGAAGCAGCTCTGTATGGGGTCAAAGGAATCATTTTTGGACTACTCATTAATGGATGTAATGAATGCATACAAAGCCAATTTGGGTAAGATCTATATGACAATTTGGATCTTATGGCAATTTATGTCGATTTCATATGGGTAATTTGTATGGGGGCTAGGTCTGAACATGGACCGATTCTCACCAATTTCAATAGCGTTCATCCCATGGCCGATGAAAGCTTACATACCAAATTTCATCAAAATATATTCATATTTGCGACCTGCAGTTTGATTACAAGCTTTACATGGACACACAGACGGACGGACGGACGGACATTGTTAAATCAACTCAGAAAGTGATTCTGATTCGATCGGTATAATTAAAGATGGATCTAGGTCAAATATTTTTGGTTGTTACAAACAGCAGCACAAAGTCATTATACCCAAACCACATAGTGGTATAGGGTATAAAAATTATGTGACACCATTTTAGAATCAATGAAAAAGCGTAGTCTCTGTACCACTTACAGCAATCAACTGTAGGGGCTCTGCTAATATAAAAACATTTATTATTTCAACCGGTTAATTTTTAATTTTTCGTTATTTATTTTTAGTTTTTTATTTTTCATTTTCTATTTTTAATTTTTTCATTTTTCGTTCTTCATTTTTTATTTTGACATTTTTTTTTTTCTTTTTTCATTTTTTATCTCTCAATTTTCGTTTTTTATTTTTAATTTTTTATTTTTCATTTTTATTTTTCATTTTTTATTATTAATTTTTCACTATTTCATTTTTTATTTTTAATTTTTTATTTTTCAATTTAAATTTTTCATTTTTTATTTTTAATTTTTCGTTTTTCATTTTTCATTTTTAATTTTTTATTTTCCATTTTTATTTTTCATTTTTAATTTTCATTTTCATTTTTTTAGTTTTAATTTTTAATTTTTTTCCCCAATATAAACCTGAAAAAATATTGGTGGCTCACCCAATAATTATCCTCTTTAAATTGAACCCTTGGTCCTACCTTTTTAGTACAGCCAATATAAAAGTAAGTTCTTGTTAGCCTTTTTGCTTATATTTAACCTTATATTTACATGTTTCCTTGTATTTATGTATAAGTAAAAAAAAAAAAAAAATAACTACTATTTAACAAATGTTATACTTAAGAGCTCCTTAAAATGGGTCTTTGTAAAAAAATCTGTTTTCTTTATACTTTTTATTTATTTGGACTTTGTTATTATATCTTTCATATTAAGACATTTTTGTAATATAATGTTACAAAAAATAAGTTGTTTGTCGACATTTTAATTTTCGGTCCCGGTAGAACTTTCTGTGGAAATACCCATGTAAAATAACATGCGGAATTTGATTACATCCTGGAGTAAAATAATTACTTAAGGCAGAACAACGTTTAAGGTGTCAGCTAGTTTTTTTTTTATAAACAGTTTTTAAGAAGTTTAAATGATGTAATCGATTCATTTATTAATAAAATAATTTTTGTTTCTGTTTAAGATTTTAGCCAGAACTAACTTCTTTTTATTTAGAAGAGGGAATAGATTCGGAGAGGTTTGGTAGACAACTTAGACAGCTTATATAATAGAAAACAAAATGTTTGTTGCTTTAGCTTTCATACTTATAATAATATAGTAGTTAATTATAGTTTAGTATTTGAAAAGAACCTACAAACATTTTTAGGCGTTACAGGTACATTCATACATACATATTAATAATACACAAGTAGCTTCTCATGTTCTTAATCAAGGTCTTTTGCATCATTTAAAGTATAATTCTAATTTGAGAATAATAATTTTAGAGTCCTCAGAATGGAAATAAATAATTCCTCAATATTAACCATATTTAGTAAAATCTATTTAACATTCCATAGTAATTCATGTTGAAGTAGAATAGGGGGGGGGGGGGCGGCGAAAAAAACAAAAGACTTAAGACAGCAACGTGTTTAGGCAATCAACTTATTGAAGTGTGGCACAAAAGTTAAGATTTGTTTGTTGACCAGCGAAACAATTGTTTTAGCACTTGAAAACCATAAAATTATTAACAATATTAAGTAGCTAATTCATATTTTTTCGTTTAAAACCAGAATTAACTTAAATGTCTTTACCAAGCTGTCCGTAATTGAAACGGCAATTTTTTTTATTTTGTGGTGCCTAAAGACAACGCCCTTTTTTTTGGGAAAAATAGCATTTATTAATAAGTCTTTGTATAAGTCAACTATACAATTTTTTTTTTGCTGCTACAAACAAGGTTATAGTAGGCTTGTTTTTTTTATTAATTGTATCTTTTATCAACGGCGATGGCAAACAAAGCACATCTAGTGATATAATGTTTTATATTAAATGGTTAATAGAAAGTATTGAAATTTTATAATAAACCAAACTATGTTAATTACCGTTATAGCCAACATTTTATAAATTCATACGGTTTCTTTATATTTTAAAATAACTTATGTAACGGTTAATTTTATAAATAATTGTGGGCTTAACAAAACTTTGAATTTATTGTTAAAGATTTCTTTGAAACTGCCATTCATGTATTGATGATTCGATTGAACTTCAAAGGGGTTCGTTAATATTATCTAATTTTTTATAAAAATAAAAATAGAATCAAAATACAAAAAAAAATCTAATATTTTCTGTAGAAATAGTTTTCAAAGACAAGGTCGTTTAGTTTGGGAACCTTTCGCTAATGTGTCAAATACACGCGTATTCCTTTCAAGCGCTTTGCAGAGTTTCTGAACGGAAGTCTTTTGCTTTGATTAATCATGTGTGCAAAATGTTTGTTATTCACTATATAATATTATAGTGTTATTCGCATTCATTAAACAAAAACCCACCACCCCTATTGCTGGTGATTCGTTTAATAAATAGTTTTAGGTTTAATTTGAAATTTTAATTAAACTTTTATTTTTTTTTTTAACGATTTTGGTTTTTTATTTTTTATATTTTTTATTTTATTTTTTTTTTTGCTATTTACTACAACCTAATGATGACTAACAATTAAAAACAAGACTCCGCCTTAAAAAAAATTTGTTACCTTTCAATAAATTTACACAATAAATCATGTCTCGGCTTGGTTTGTTTTAAGATTTAGGTAAACGAATGTTTAAAACTGATATGGCCAAGTAAAGGTCCTCCACCATATATGTATGACTACTACAAGGTTTTAAAATTGTTTTAAAACTTTTGCATGAATTTTGCAATATTATAAAGGGGTTGCAATTTTTATTTTTTGGAATTTGCAGTAATGAAGGTTAGTGTGAATCTTGTATTCAGACTGAAAAATTGTTGTTTTTTATATTTCACAAAAAGATTTCGAAAAATTTTGAGAGAAAAATTTTAGTAAAAGAAAATGGCAATTTTTATACAAAAAATATAAAAATTATTTTTCATTTTTTTATACACTCCCCACCACTGTGCAGAGGCTATATGAGGCCATCAGCGCAAATGTGGTGTAACCCACAATTTTTGTTGGTTGCATTTCTAGTGTTATATAAATTCCTACGTTACCAACTATTTTTTTTTTAAATTTATCTTCACATACGGTTGCTAACTAACAATACGTTGTTAAAACCTTAAAGCTAAAACCCAAATATTAATTCCAGTCAGTGCCAGACAAAATTTCATTTATTCTATATACATAAGGGTGGCCCTTAATAAGAAAAGTGTTCAAACTCTCGGTCGCACCCCCTAGCAATATGCGAATAGCAAAAAAAAAAAAATTAGAAATACAAAGTTTTGGGCCAATCAAAAAACATTTAGAGGTGGCTCAACGCGATTTTCTTGATAAACTTTTGAAAACTCTTTTTTAAAGTTTTAAAAGATTTTCTTAAACAAAATTTAAAAAAATTGATTAAGCTCTTCAAGATCTTATTACATGCATGTGAGAGATTAACTGTGAGAATTTTTAGGTCCAGTCCTATGCCAGAATTTTTCTGACAAGGATTTTATTTTTGCGGATTTCGAGAAAAATGGGATTTTTGTAAAATATTCTGTAAATGTACAATTTCTAAATACTTTGTATAAAAAATTCATCACTTTTCAACTTTTAAATGTTATATTTTATCCTAATAGCCTATGGTTTCGGAAAAAAATATTATGACCATATTAACCCTTTTAGAATTGGGGTCAAATATGACCCCAAGCTAATAAAACAATTTATGCAAAAAATTCAAATATTTTGCAAGAGCTATTGAAATTTTAGATGCGACGCCTAAAGTATAATAACTAAATGTGTATAACTTCTGTTCCTAAAATTTGAGATAAATCCGAGAACGTTAACCCATTATTTGTCAAGGCCAGCTTTGGATTTTAAGATATTTTGAAATAAAAATTACCGAAAACTAATTTTTCTATTAAACTTGATGAAACCACTATTTAGAAGTGAAGAAAAATAATTCGGTCAATTTTCATTTATTTAACCCTTCAGTGCTCCTGGCATCAAAATAATCCATTGTGATATATCTTTGGTGCAATTATCTGCTCATTGCTCGCGAATATAAATTAAAACAACTTATAACCGATATTGTTATAAAACTATTTTATGTATAAAAACAATCTATATTTTTCTAAATAAAATAAGAAGACCCAGAAATGACCCAAAGCTAATAAAAGACAATTTATTCAAAAGAATATGAAATATAAAATTAATTCTATTTATTTTGTTGTATTTATGGTCAGACGAGAGTTTCAATGAAGATTCTACATGCACAAGTTCTTTTGCGATGTTCTTCGTTAATCCGAAATCGATCAAATCGGGTATTTTTTGCCCATCTGTTAGCCAGTACGTTGGTTCTTCGCTTGAGACCACATCCATACCCATTTTAGAAATTGTGTTAAACAATACACGACCCTTCGGGGAAGTTAGGCGTGACTCGCAGAATGTATGCTTGATATTAAAATCGCCAGCAACTATGAGACTTGTATATTGATTTTCTGATGTGGAAAACTTTCTTGGAGAAATATTGATTAAACCACTAGGCTGTTTCCACATTAAATAATGTTTTAAACTGGATTTAATTTGGATATCTGAGCCACCACATGCTCTACCTCTATATTACCAACTACCTCTACATTAGCAACTATCAATATAAAAGTGGAAAAAGTAGAAAAAGGCGAACAATATAAAAAAAATCATGTGAGTCCGATCACAGGGAAGATGTGTAAACATCTAGTAATTAAAGATTTTTTATGTCATTTTTTAAAATCAAACAGAAAGCGTCATCTATGTATCACTTATAGCAAAAACTGTTTCAGCTAATTCAACAACCGTTTGCTGTAAAACGTTAAAAATATCCTAATATAAACGTATATAAGTGATACATAGATGACGCTTTTAAAAAAGTGGCATAAAAAAACAATTTTATATCATAATTGTTTCACTAATACAATCATAAGTCACACAGCGTTATCTGCTTCAGCTCACACCGATATGAGTTACGCTGTTTTTGTGATTGTATTGTGAAATAGAAATTTACCCCCCTGCGCGTATAGATGTTTACACATCAAAAACGTAAAAGCCTAATTAGAGAACTCTAAAATATGGAAACTTAAATTCAGGAAAAAAGGTCGATATATATATATATGAAAAATTTCAATTCCCGCGAAGTCACATAACACAGGCGAAGTAGGTACTTTCTGGCAGAAGCTTTCTTATATCTCGATAGAAATGGATTCATCCAAAATAACAGTGATACACCTGTTATTTGTCATACTTATAGGAGAGTAAATAATAAAACGGTTTATGATAAACAATTAACAATAGAAAAATGTAGATTTAACACTGTTATTTTTTCTAAGGATAAAAATACATTCCCAAATGTTAATACTAACACGTGCTGGTGCCTCACGGAATGATTCTCTTTTTTTAACCCCTTGTTTTACTATTAAGACTCGATATTGCAAAGTAGTGGCATTACAAACTTTTTTCATTTAATTAAAAAAAAGTAGCAATAACATTATATATTGTCAAGTGCACCAACTTTTGAAACCGATGTCTTCCGATCGGGATGAAATTTGCACCAACGTTAGTCCTATTCGATAGTAGTTTAAACACAATTTTTCAACAAGATCGGTCCAGATCTCTCTGAGTTAGAGGGGATCATTTTGGCCAAACAGGTGATTTTTCTCATCCATGTAACTTATTACCTATTGTTCTTAGAAAATTTCCTCCCAAATAGTTTAGATAGCTATTTCTTCAATATTTCGGAAAAAAAATACTTAAAAAAAAAAATTTTTTTTAGACTTTTTTTTTGCTAAATCAAAGCATTTTATGCCTTTTTTTCAAAAATGGCATTTTTTTTTTTTTTTTCATAAGAAGGCTTAGGATTTTTCCTTTAAGAGCTTTTTGGTCCTTAGTGGGATGGTAGTGGGATATCTAGCAAAATAAATGTTTTGTAACTCAAGACAACGGTTTTTCAATTTTTCACAAATGCACTATTTTGAATTTTTTCCTATTTGTGTGAAAAACCTTATAAATAAAACTTATACTGAGAAACTAGACAAACTAAACTTTCCGAAGGTATATAACATACCTAACTAAAATTTTATACCCTCGATACTGTAATACCCAGAATATGTTAACCTCAGGAAAAAAATCACTTTTTTTCTATAGAAATGTTGAAAAATTATTATTTTTTATTTATTTGTAATAATAATTAAATTAATATATAATAATAATAATAATAATATTAAAAATAAAAAGATAAATAATTTAATAAAATTTAATCTTAATTACATTAGATCCATTTATATCATAACTATTTTTATACTTAATTGATTGTAGCTGATGAAGTATTTAAGTCTTGTAAATTTTTAAAGACCCAGTCTTTCATCCAGCTTTTTGTGTCGCCTTTATTTACTGCGTTTTTTTGTCAATCCTTTTTTGGCATTACTAGGTTCAGCTGTTGATTTCGCTGCTGGTTTATTTGTTGTCTTTGGAAGGAAATCGCATTGAATAGAGGCAGAAAACGTTTTCAATTTGAGTCTGCCATCGACAAGTGGTATAAAAGCATAGTATTGAGCGGTGCCATCGATTGTTACCGCAGTATCGAATCTGCTCTTCAGTGTTTTCAATGTTTCCTGATGATCCTCTTTGCTACTAAAAACTATTTTAGTTTATTTACAATAATTCTTTGCCCAATGGAATAAAGCAGTCGCATCTAAGATGCGATCTTGATGAGAACACTGGAGGCTATACTTTGCTGCATTTCTTTTAAGGTTTGCTCCAATACCATCACATGCTCCTTTACCATGAGCAGTAGGATGAAAATGCCACTCAGCTGGCATTTCAAAATCTTTTTCATGAGCCATAAGATTTGCGAAGGTACTTTTGTTTTTAAAAGTGTTGACGAGCTCCGTCCGAAACGTAGTATACCTTCTTTACTGTAAATTTAGATTTTAGATATTTTAGTATTATCTTCTTGTACTCATAAACTGCAACGCTATCATGTTTTAAATCGTAGGATATGATTGCCATACTTTTGTGTTCCAGTTTTACATCTTTCATGTAGTAAATAACTACTGTGAATATAGTTGCTTGGTCGTTATTGAAGTGGAATGCTTGTATGGCATCCTGAAGAACATATTTATAGTTTTCTGCGAAATCATATGAAATAACGAATTCACCAGACTTCAAATGTATCTTCAAATCCTTGAAGAATGACCATTGCTCTTTGACTAAAAAGTCATGGGCTCTCAAGTTTAGCAATCCTGTATACATTTCTTCCACAAAATCATCCACATTTTAAAATGATTGTTTTCAATGTGCATCTGTCCCCTATATATTCTCGATCTAAAGAGTTGATTAAATTTTCTTTGATGAATGTGGTTTTCGGGCAATTGGTACATTCACCTAAGTGGCAAGAAGTTGTTGCATTAGGACACATAGTCAATTTAAGGCAATCGCGGTAATCGTGTAAATCTTCTACCGAATCATCTGTTAAATACTTTAAGTTGATTTCCTTCAACATCAGTTTAACATTTTCATGGTAAATGCAAACGCATACTGTGTGAGCTCCGCTGCTTTCTGCCAAAACGCAATGTTCTGGCCTCATTTGGGTTAATTTCAGATTGAAATGTTGCAAATAACTCTTTCAGGTTACAGATAACCATTCTCTTCTGTTATGTTATGAAGGTATGTTATATACCCTCGGAAAGTTTAGTTTGTCTAGTTTCTCAGTATAAGTTTTATTTGTAAGGTTTTAGACACAAATCGGAAAAAATTCAAAATAGTGCATTTGTGAAAAATTGAAAAACCGTTGTCTTCAGTTACAAAATATATATTTTGATAGATATCCCACTCCCATCCCACTAAGCGACCAAAAAGCTCTTAAAGGAAAAATCCTAAGCTTTCTTATGAAAAAAAAAAAAAAATAAAAAAAATGCCCTTTTTGAAAAAAAGGCAAAAAATGCTTTGATTTAGCAAAAAAAAAAAGTCAAAAAAAAATTTTTTTTTAAAGTATTTTTTCCGAAATATTGAAGAAATAGCTATCTAAACTATTTGGGAAAAATTTTCTAAGAACAATAGGTAATAAGTTACATGAAGGAGAAAAACACCTGTTTGGCCAAAATGTCAAATTTTGATCCCCTCTGACTCAGAGAGATCTGGACCAATCTTGTTGAAAAATTGTGTCTAAACTACTATCCAATAGGACTAACCTTGGTGCAAATTTCATCCCGATCGGAAGACATCGGTTTCAAAAGTTGGTGCACTTGACATGAAACCCCCCATTAATATAATTGAAATAAATCTGTATTTAAACATATAAGTATAAAATATATGTATATTAGGTTGGGTTAACTATTTTTACTTCATGGGTTCATCACGATTCTGGTGCTATAGACCATTACAAGTATATTTGCGCCAGGAACCATACCTCTAAAATAATTTTCGATCCTGCCAAAATTTCGATGAAGATATTTTTATGATATTTTCCATAATACTCATTTAAATGTAAAAATTATTGGAAATGTGTATACCGGACGACTTTTGTGTCGGAAAATCCATTTTTCAAATTTATTTTTATTTTTAACAGCGTTGTCGTGCATTTTTTGTGGATTTTTTCACCTTTCTGGGGAAAATTGACGAAGGTATTGCTCAAATCGACAAATATTTGGCTTTCCCATATTTAAAATAGCTCAAAATATTCAGCGCTGAAAATGGGTGGGGTACCCATATACGACATATATCGATTTCATTCGATTTAAGTCAAAAAATTCGTCTTTTATATTTGTACATTCAAAGACCCAAAAAACCTCCGGTATACACATTTTCAATAATTTTTTTATATTTGAATGAGTATTATGGTATTTGGCAGGCTCGAATATGATTTTAGAGGTATGGTTTCTTGGGCACATATACTTGTTATGGTCCATAGTACCAGAATCGCGATGAACCCATGGAGTTTTTTCGGCCCCACACAAATTTTTATTTTTTCGTTTAAAATTTAACAATATATGTAGGTAATTATAAAAAGGATTAAATTAAGAATATATTAAGAATATATCTATATTCGACTTTGACAATATGTCGTCAGCCCACCTTACTGTACATATATTGGAATGATAATAAACACTAATATAAAAAAAGTGAAAATATTGGATAGAGAGAAAGTTTAACAGAAAAGATACACAACAGAGAGCTTACGAATTCAAGAGAATATCACAAATAGAAGAAATATAAATATAAATATAATATAATATATATATAATATAAAATAGAAGAAGAAAATACCGACAAAAATAATGCGAGCTACAGAGTTGTCATAAATAAAACTTCACTGTGATATTGATTTTAAGCTGTGTTGTTGTAAAATTTTTCTTTTATATTTTTGAAATTTTATGTTCAATGTAATTTTTGTTTTATGCTGTGCCTAAATTTAAAATTTAATGTAAAAAGAAAATATCAAGTTACGGTAAGTCTGAATTATTGTGCGGTACAATTACTTTGTAATAATTTGACAATAAAATTAACAAAACGTTGGGAAAAATGTAATAATGATAAAACGCCATTTATTTACATTAAACATATAGGCCTTACTAGCTTCATTTAAATATAAAATACAACTTAACGACTGGCCAAGTAGCTATATTAAATTATTTAAAATTTAACTTTAATAGTTTTTTTATTATTTTTATTTATGTTTGTTATTTATGTTTATTCCTCTGTTTTATGTTATTAAATTCTATTTTGATTTTTCGTTACCTTTCCAAATTTTTAGAAATTGTTTTTTTTTGTTGCTTTTTTATCTTTCACCAGAGCAATATTTTTTTTTTATTATCTGAGGATGTAACAGAAAAAATGCTTTTGTGTGAGTTAAGTGTTTTCTGGTATATAATTTGAAAACAAATAAGCGGGAGTTATAAAAAATAACGAAATCAAGCAAAATTCATACAAAATTTATAGTTTTTATGAAACATTCAATTATCCGGAATGCTTTCAGCCAAAAGTATTTACTATAAAAAGCAAATATTAAAAAAAAAAAATGTGTGCTTTTTTCAAATTACGCATCTTTTATCGGTTTTGGTGTTTTTTTTTTATATTTTAGAGTTCACAACACTGATCATTCCTTAGAATTATTAAACTAGCAGATACTAAACTAGCAGATTCCAGCACCCGAAATCGAAGTGCAATTTATAGGCAGCTTTATTTTTCAACTTAGCCAATTCACAAACCAACACTTTAATGGTATATTATTATTGTGAATGAAGATAACAAACTCATTAACAATTACATTAACAAATTTAATAAAACACACATAGCATATGTATAATTTTATGTATGTGTTAGTAGAAACTTTAAATGTAATTTACTCAAAATAAGAAAAAAAATCTGTAAATCTGCAAAACGCCTAAAAGGAAATGTCTTTCAAATAATATGCGTTTGGTCAAAATCGAGATAAAACGGTAGAACAAAACATCGGTCACAAGAATTCGCCTATCAATATTAAATATAATTAGCAGTGCCCATCCCTCGAAATTCGAGTGCAAATTCAAAAAAATTTAATTTTTCATTTAATAAATAATTTTATAAGAGCCTTGATGTGTTCTAATCAATTTTAGCCAATTCACAATTCAACACTTTTTAAATAAAATCCTTTAAATTGCTTTATAAATATTTATTGAATACACAGAATATATATAAATGGCTTTGTTAATAAATAACTTTATAAGAGCCTAAAGGTATGCTGCTGAATTTTAGTTAGTTCACAATTCTACACAGGGCTTTTAATATTTATAATAAATATGCACACAGTATGTACTTTATGTATGTGTTAGTAGCAACTTTAAATGATTATTACTCCAAAAAAATTTTCCAGACGTTGCAAATCTGCAAATATGGTGGACAGCTAAAAGGAAATACATTTCAAATGAGGTATTTTTGGTCAAAATCGGTTGGTAACTAAAATTTTTATATCGGTCACAAGAAATAGCCTTGCCTACTAATATTATATATTAACTGTGTAGTTCACAAGTTCAAATCTAAATACCTTGAGAAGTATGGAATTTTTTTGCATAGAGTTAAATATAGGCCTTCAAAATACATAAATAAATCGCTGATGAAGGCTGAGATGCCAGAATCCGGTCCGATTAAGAATACAGTGTAGTTATAAATTTTTGAAATATATGCTTTCTTCTTCTTCTCTACCACGCACAGTATTACAGTATTAATTGCAATATGTCTGAAAAATTACTACAAATCTAACGAACATTTCATTTCGTTTCTTTAGACTTTAGGATAAATACTTAAAAACAAAAAATTAAGCCAATATTTTCATTTGTGCCAAAATATGCAAATAACATTATGAGGTTTAAATAAAATATATTTCACTTTACGCTTAATTATGGCCAATTTCACGAGTATTTTGGTTTGAACTTGAGAAATATTTTTACGTTTAAAATCCTCAAAGTGCCCCTTAAACCAATAATTTTTACTTCGCATAAATTTTATTAATCACTACAGAAGTGATTTATATAGTTTTGTGCAAAGAAAGCAGCATAAAAAAACGATACCCTATACCATGTGTTTAGAGACCCTATCACTTAGGTCCCCACTAATTGGATATAAAAAATGGAAAAACCGAATTTAAGTGGCATTGTTATTATCTGTTATTATTTTTTGCCTTCGAAAAGTTCATATCGGATGCATTATTTATATGGGAACTAGGTCCTGACCACATTTAGTAAGTTCACTTATTTTTTGAAAAAAAAAAAAAAAACATACACAAACCAAATTTGAGAAAAATTTGTACAATATTTTTGTTTTTTTATACATTTAAGTGAAGATCGGCAATCAGCTTCGTATGGGGGCTATGACTGAGAATTCTTCTATAGGATTTATTTTTGGACTACTGAAAAATATATGTAGTAAACATATAGAAACCCAGATTGGCCGAGATCTATATGTAATTTGCATTATATGGCAGAATAAGTCAATCTCATAGGGGTCATTTGTATGGGGACTAGGTCTCAACTTAAACCGATTTTCACCAATTTCAATAGCGTTCATCCCTATGGGCGATAGAAGCTTACATACTAAATTCCTTCAAAATATATTCATATATGCGACCATTACTATGATTGCAAGGTTAATATGGGCACACAGACGGACCGATGGACATCACTAAATCGGCTCAGAAAGTGATTCTGAGTCGATCGGTATATTAAAACTTATCTTTGGTAGTTACAAACATCAGCACAAAGTCATTACACCCTGACCATATAGTGGTATAGGGCATAAAAATAGAAAAAATTTTAAACTAAAACAAGAAGAAAATTTTAGTCGGTCTAGACAGACTATACGATACCCTATACCAGGCTTTGGAGACCCTATCTCTTCGATCCAACTAAGTGGACTTAGAAAATATGTATAAACCAAATTTGAGTGACATTGTTATTAATTTTTTTTTTGCTGCTGATATGAAAAAGTTCACATCGGATACTCATATGGGGACTCGGTCGAAAAATGGACCAATCCTGACCATATTTGGTAAAAATTTGAGAAAAATCTGTGCAATATTTTTCTTTTTTGATAAATTTAAGTGAAAATCGGGAAGCAGCTTTATACGGGGGCTGTGGCTAAGAATTGTCAAATATGGTTTATTTTTATACTATTGGTAAATGGATATAATTAACATACACAAACCAAATTTGACCGAGATCTATTTGATATTTTGGATCTTAGGGCAATTTAAATCGATTTCATAGGGATCATTTGTATGGGGATAAGGTCTAAACAAGGACCGAATTTCTTCAATTTCAATAGCATTCTCTATGGCTTACATATCAAATTTCATTAACATATATTTGCGACGTCTAGTTTGATTACAAGGTTTACATGGACACACAGACGGACAGACAGACGGACGGACATCGCTAAATCGACTCAGAAAGTAAAGTGATTCTGAGTCGATCGGTATAATAAAAGATGGGCTTAGGTAAAATATTTTGGGTAGTTACAAACAGCAGCACAAAGTATAAATACGGCAAGCACGTCGTTAATGCCAAGTGTGCTTTTGGCAAAATGAAATTTCCTTCTTTTCAAGACTAGAACAAAAACGAATATTGTAGTATGCAAAGCGTACTCATATATAAACATATAAGTATATATATTATAATTGTTGTTATATTTATACCCTATACCACTATGTGGTTTGGGTATAATGACTTTGTGCTGCTGTTTGTAACAACCAAAAATATTTGACCTAGACCCATCTTTAATTATACCGATCGAATCAGAATCACATTTTGAGTTGATTTAACAATGTCCGTCCGTCCGTCCGTCTGTGTATTCATGTAAACCTTTTAATCAAACTGCAGGTCGCAAATATGAATATATTTTGATGAAATTTGGTATATAAGCTTTTATCGGCCATGGGATGAACGGTATTGAAATTGGTGAGAATCGGTCCATGTCCAGACCTAGCCCCCATACAAATTACCCCTATGAAATTGACATAAATTGCCATAAGATCCAAATTGTCATATAGATCTTACTCAAATTGGGTTTGTATGCGTTCATTACATCTATTAATGAGTAGTCCAAAAATGATCCCTTTGGCCCCACATAGAGCTGCTTCCCGATCTTCACTTAAATCTATTAAAAAACAAAAATATTGCACTGATTCTTCTCAAATTTTGTTTGTATATATTTTTGCAAAATACAAGAGACTTTACCAAACATGATCAGGATCGGTCCATTTTTGCACCTAGTCCCCATATAGATATAGCATCCGATATGAACTTTTTCATATCTGCAGCCAAAAAATTAATAAAAATCTCACTCAAATTTGGTTTTTGCTTATTTTCTTTGTCCACTTAGTTGGGCCTAAGAGATAGGTTTTCTAAACGCATGGTATAGGGTATCGTATAGTCGGTCTAGACCGACTATAATTTTCTTACTTGTTTAGCTTGTTATATTGGAAGAAGCTCACATAATATATCTCGTTGCTTGGATTCTCTTTAGGTTGATTTCAGTAAAGGTATATGAATTCAACTTTTCAACAAACAAACTATCTGCAATGGTTACTGGTTAGTGACTTCATCCGAAACAGCTGTTTGAGTAGTCTTGCAAAACATAGTTGCATTTTTTAAAAAATGTGCTAAGACTTAAAAGTGAAAATATTTGATTTTGAGCTTTATTTATTTCTAACTTAAACACTAAAATAATAAAGATCGAAAATTTGATTTTTATTTATACTAGCAAATTCCAGCGCGCGAAATTCGAGTGCAATTTCTAGACAAGTTTATTTTGCAACTTAGCCAGTTCACAAACCAACACTTTTATGATTTATTATTATTGTGAATGAAGAGAACTAACTCATTAGCATATGTATAATTTTACATGTTAGTACAAATTAAAATGCAATTTACTCAAAATAAAGGAAAAAATTTAAAAATCTGTAAATCTGTAAAACGGCTAAAAGGAAATACATTTCAAATAATATACGTTTGGTCAAAATCGGGATAAAACGGTAGAACAAAACAGCGGTCACAAGAAATGGCCTAGCCTATTAATCTTAATATATAAAAACGTTGGTGCGTATGTTGGTACTCTAATAACTGTTGAACCACTAACGCTAGCGACTTTGTATTCATACCATATGTTCCTTTGGTTCTCCGATTTGCATAACTTTTTTTTGTACCCGATAGGTGGCGCTGGGATCGAGATTTTCCCAAAAAATTTATTTACGGTCCAATTTAGCTCAAATTCTCAACATATATTATGTACATAAAACTAAAGTTGCTGACAAAGTTTTTCACCTGTAGGTGGCGCTGGTGTTAAAATATTCAAGAAAACGTATATTTTTTTTCAGTCATATTCATAATATTATTAAATGCAATGTATTTAAGGCACAGAATCTTCTGAATAGCTTTTCGGGTGACACTGTAGTCTGATATTTGATTTTTGATCTGTGGGCGGAGGGGCATGGCGAAATCAAATTTTAGTATTGTACCTAGATATTTGCTAAAATTTTCGAGGGAGTTCGTTCTTTACTTTTGCCCGACACTCGGTATTAAAATTTAGATGCAATATAAAATCCAGATGTTTTCTTCGGGCCAGCAACGCGGACCGGACTCAGCTAGTATTATAGATATTTGTAAAAATAGAAAACAAAAAATTGTATTTCATGAAATAATGTTTGGAATAAATTAGATTTCAGCAACGCCGTACCGACCTCCAAAAAATCTGAAAAAATCTTAAAGCGGAAGATATAAATTCATAAAAAAATAAAAAATAAAAAGTTTTTGTTGCAACCCGTGCATCTCTGATTTAGAAATGCATTTTCTTTATGGCTAAATTCGGATGATTTTTTAAATTGTCTTTGAATGGGTCCAATAAGTTGGCAAATTATTCACCGATTATTTGTTTTTTGTTTGAAAGTAACTAACATAGATTATGCCCGCTAAGCCCTCTTTGGCCTTCTTAGGTACCGGTTCGTCTAGAAAAACCTACTGTTTAGACTCCTGCGTGGTCTTTGTGATTGAACATAGCTGAACACTAATTTGAGGTTGTCACACGAGAGCCTTCATGGTCAATTGTGAGCAAACGTGGAAGCCATTTGCGGACGGCTTTCTAAAATCCAACTGATCTTTTAAAATTGAAATCAGAGAGAAATAGTTTTAAAATTTTCTCTTAGATAGCTTTTAAACTCCAAGGCCTGTTATTTATCTTGTATTTTTTTTTTTATTTGCGATAAACTGACATTAAAGTTGAAGTCAAACCTCAGTTAAATTCAAGTTTAATGGGCCAAAATATTAAATATCATTTGAAATATTTTTAAAATTTTTAGTTATATTTTTTATTTTAATTTATAAATTTTATAGTTGGCGAAAACAGTTTTCTTGGAATATTCAAAAAATATTAAGAAAAAATAAATGTTGCACATTCCCGTTCTAAGCAGTATTTCCATATCAACAAATTGAATCTAAAATATTTTTAGAACTAGACATTAAAAAGAAACTGTTGAGTGTCTGTTGATATTTGCTTCGAGTCCATTTCCTTAAAATATAAAACAAAAATCATAGAAACGATTGTTAACACTTTTTATTTTTTTGTCTAACTTTGTTGGATATTTATTCACCTTATAGCTTGTTACTTGAACCATAAAACTAACAGTTCAATATTTATGCAGAAAAAAAAAACAAATAAACAAATAAGTAGTAACACAGAAACACACCTTAGAATCACCTGACCATAACATATGCACGTCTAGTCTATTGTGATTAAAATACCGTTAAATTTATACACTTTTAGCTATTTATATTTGGGGAAATTTTCTACTAGATATTTCAGAAATGTTCAGGTGTTAAATAAAATGTAAGAAAAATTTGCATAGAAAAGCTTGAAAATTCTTTTGTGAAAGTAAAAAACTAGATTTTGTGCCCTATTTATTTCTATGGGTAGTTTATTTTTAATGTACACTTGTAGGAATGTCTCGAATGTAGTACAAAAATTGCAATATATATTTCTGCAAAATTAACATTTGAAGGTCTTCGGAATGCTGAGTTAAGCATCAAAAGAAATAGATCTTTTAGACAAATGTAATAAAATTTTTGAGATTTAATTTAATATGTTTATTGGAAAAATTACAATACGGGGTTCTCCATGGCAGATTATACAAGAAACTTTATATATGGAATTATGCTCAGAACTGATCATTTCATTTGTAATTTTAATACCTATCTTACTATTTTCAGTGTGTCGATAATCTCATTATCCGTATTTAAATCGATTAACCCTCCGATTAGTGAGTCACCCATTGGCTTTAAAATAGTGAAAAGGTCAGCAGGCACCTATAACAAATTTTATGTTATTTTGCTTAAT
This sequence comes from Cordilura impudica, assembly GCA_963682025.1. Lineage (NCBI taxonomy): Eukaryota > Metazoa > Arthropoda > Insecta > Diptera > Scathophagidae > Cordilura > Cordilura impudica. The sequence continues at coordinate 23,614,110 of OY821521.1, read as the reverse complement.
GGGCTGTATTTTTATGGGTTTGATTATTAATTTTAGATTATATGAAGTAGTAAAAAGGCACTAGAAATTTTTTTGTTGACAATTTCGGTTTTATTTAATATTAAAATACATGAGAAAATGAAATAAATCACTCTTGTGATGGTTCTTATTAATTTTCAAGTTCGAGTATGAATGCTTAGCACAAACTGCTTTGTTGCAAGTAAAGGAATACGCTCTCGTCTTACGCTGGCATCAGTACCCCACACGACATACTTTAGCTTGAAATTGAATGATTCCATAGCGCTTCGCTTAATTTCACTGCTGTAGAATTTGATATACTTTAACCAACTATCAACAGTTTTTACGATACTTAAATTTTTTTTTGTTTAGTAATTCAAGAAAACAGGCAATTCTAACCCAGTGTGCGTCGCCTTCGTTGAAGCCAAACAATGAGATCAGCATACTCTTCCAACGAACATAGTTTCCTGCCTCATCAATGTACGCGCCACATCCAACGTGGATCCTACATTTTGCGGCCTGTATTCACATATCTTTCTACTAATTGATACACAACAGTCTGCCCTGGATTTTTCTCACGTTCTTAATCCGGCAACTTCCCTGAGCATTCCTTTGAGGGTATAAAATGATTTCGAATCGCACAGCCACCATATTTGTATTCTTAACTTCCTGGCTTAGATGGAATGTATTGTGTAACAGGTGTGCGTCCCCTATATGGGAATAATTTCTCGTCTACGGCCAGGGAATCATATGGGATATAAGCTGCCATTAAATTGGCCTACAACAGTTGCCAAACATCGTCCATAGCAGCAGTTTTACGGTTGAATAATCCCTCCCGTTGCGTATTTGTTTTATATAATTACGGAAAATGGAAATTAGTTGTTTGAAATTTTTCTTGGATAAAATATGTTTTCGGTCTCTCAAATACCACTTGGGAGTGTCATGAACTATTTTGATTTCTACTTCTTTTCTTTTTTCTTTCAGCAGAACACTTTTGATTTTCAATATATATGTTTATCTCTTTCCATTATAAATTTTTATTAACTTAATACACCATCCGACAGTATATATAATATATTAACCGGCTTATATGCGTATAAAATTAAAGCCCAAATAAAATTGTTTTAATTTAACAGGAAAAAAAGAATGACACTTTGGTTCTTTCACAAGTTTATTTTTCAATTCAAATTGTATGTATTGTGACACATCCAAAATCTGATTCTTCCAGCTTTGTTTGAAGATTTTGTCCTACAAACAGAAAAAATTGTTATTTCGTTACACATGAAATTTTAAAAATGTTCTAAAAATGGATAAAGTTTTATCATTAAACATCGTACTTACCTTAGACAAATAATTATATGTCCAAAATTTTAAAAACTATATCTTTCTTTCTATTTTAAAATAGTTTATATTTTGAAATTTTGAAAAACAATTCCGTTAGCTCAGTACTTGAACTATTTGGTAGAAAAAGCAAAATCAAATGGCGGTTTGAAAATATGCAAAGTTCAAAAAGCTCGAGAAAGGGACGCTGCAAAAAATTTTGAAACCAAAAGCAGAGTTCGAAAAATGAAAATTATGTGTCATAAAAAAATACTGCTGTTGCATAACGCACGACCAAACGTATGTACTGTCAGATTTGTGACAGCTTCCGGGGCAAAATTTTTGTATTGCTATTAGTCGAGGAAATGTTTGAGATAATTTTTGGACACAAAAGTAGAGAAATTTCCAAAAATTTCCTATTATAGCAAACGATATGCAGTTGCGGCAAAAGAAGCAAGTCATTTGTTACAACGGGCTCTACAAATACCAACACAATGTTTCTACATTTTTCTCTTGGCCTGATTCGGCATTCTGTCACTACAGTAAGAGCACTCTTGAGCGGTACAAGAAAAATAACTTGGTTTTTGTAACACGAAATGCTCGAAATTGTCCGGAGCTTAGGTCAGTGGAGAGATGTTGGGCTCTTGGGATAAGAGAGTTGATGAGCACAAACAAAGCGTCAAAAAATGTGGGAAATTTTAAACGGTGAAAAAATGTGGAAAACGTGATAGAAGTCACTATAAAATCCCTAATGGTAGGGACTGGAAAAGATCCATAAGTTAGATGTGTAAACATCTATACACTGAGAGGGATAAAAATCTAGTTCACAACACAATCACAAAAACGGAGTAAGAAAAATCGGTGTGAGGTACGATTGTATTGGTGAAAAGATTTGGAAGTGTTTGGAGATAAAATGAGGGAGCGAATAGCGTTATAAAAACGTTTTGAAAAAAGAAAAAGGAAAAATAAAAAATTAAAAATGAAGAACAATAAATAAAAATAAATAAAAAATGAAAAATAAAAAATTAAAAATCAAAAATGGAAAACAAAAATTGAAAAATGAAAAATGAGAAATAAAAAAATAAAAAATAAAAAATGAAAAATAAAAAATAAAAAACGAAAAATGAAAAATGAAAAGTGAAAATTGAAAAATTAAAAAAAAATAAATAAAAAATTAAAATAAAAACTGAAAAATGAAAAATGAAAAGTTAGAAAAGAAAAACGAAAAATAAAAAATTAAAAATAAAAGATGAAAAATTAAAAATAAAAAATTAAAAATTAAATATGAAAAAAAAAATGAAAGATTAAAAATGAATAATGAAAAATAAAAAACGGAAGACGAAATATTAAAAATTATTGATATAATAAATAATAATAAATATTCTTAAATTAGCAGAGCCCCTACAGATGAAAAATAAAAAATGAAAAATAAAAAATGAAAAATTAAAAATAAAAAATAAAAATAAAAAATTGAAAATAAGAAATGAAAAATAAAAAATAAAAAAAGAAAAATTAATAATGAAAAATCAAAAATAAAAAATGAAAAATAAAAAATTGAAAAGTGAAAAATGAGAAATAAAAAATGAAAAATAAAAAATGAACAGTGAAAATTGAAAAATGAAAAATTAAAATAAAATTAAAAATAAAAACTGAAAAATTAAAAATTAAAAATTAGAAAAGAAAAATGAAAAATAAAAAATTAAAAATAAAAGCTGAAAAATGAATGAAATAAAAAATAAAAAATGAAAAATTTAAAAATGAAAAATGAAAAATGGAAAATGAAAAATTAGAAATGAAAGACGAAAAATTTAAAAATTAAAAATTAACCAGTTGATATAATAAATAATAAATAATTTTATATTCGCAAAGCCCCTACAGATGTTTGCTATAAGTGATACATAGATGACGCTTTCTGTTTGATTTCAAAAAAATACCATAAAAAATCTTTAATTTAATGTTTACACATCTCCCCAGCGATCGGACTCAAGTGATTTTTTTTTTGGAAGCTGTAATATATTTTCAATTAAATGAAATCAAAAACAAGTAGGAAAACTATATTCTGTCTAGACCGACTATGCGATATCCCAGAGCATGTTTTTAGAGAATTGCTCTTATTTCCAACTAATTGGGTATAGGAAATAAGCCTAAACCAAATCTGAATGCAATTTTTATTAATTTTTTTTACATATCATATAGGATGCCATACCCATATAGGCACTAGGTCAAAAAAAAAAAAAGGACCGCTCCAGACCATACTTGGTAATGTCACTCATTTTTTTTCAAAAACATATACAAGCAAAATTTCAGAAAAATGTGTACAATATCTTTGTGTTTTGATAGATTTAATTGAAGATCGAGAAGCAACTTTATATGGGGACTATGACTAAGAATTATACTATAGGGTTTATATTTGGACTACTGGTTAATGGGTGTAATAAACACACACAAGCCTAACTTAACCTAGATCTATAATTTGGATATTATGGCAATTCAAGTCGATCTCATAGGGTTAATTTGTATGGGCCTAAACATATAGAGATTTCCACCAATTTCCATATTATTAATATAATAATATAAAATTAAAGAAAAGCAATGTTTATTGCAAGTCGTAAGTGATTACAGAAAACAATTTGAATCGCATAACTACTTAATCATCCTTAAATACACCAAAATAAATAGAATTAATTTTATATTTCATATTCTTTTGAATAAAATGTCTTTTATTAACTTTGGGTCATTTGTGGGTCCTCTTATTTTATTTAGAAAAATATAGATAGTTTTCATATATATAAAATAATTTTATAACAAAATTGATAAAAAGTTGTTTAATTTATATTTGCGAGCAATAATCAGATAATTGCACATAAGATATATCACAATGTATTATTTTAATCCCAGGAGCACTGAAGGCTTAAATAAATAAAAATTAACCGAATTATTTTTCTTAAATTCTAAATAGTGGTTTCATTGAGTTTAATAGAAAAACTCGTTTTCTGTAATTTTTACTTATATATATCTTCAAATCCAAAGCTGGCCTTGGCAAATAATGGGTCAACGTTCTCGGATTTCCCCAAAATTTTAGGAACGGAAGTCCTGCACATTTATTTATTATATTTTAAGCGTCGCATCTAAAAATTCAATAGCACTTACAAAATATTTGGATTTTTGGAATAGATTGTTTTTTATTAGCTTGGGGTCATATGTGACCCCACTTCCAAAAGGATTTATGGGGTCATAATATTTTTTTCCGAAACTCAAGGCTACTAAGATAAAATATAACATTTAAAGGTAGAAAAGATATGAAGTTTTGATACAAAGTATTTAGAAAGAGTACATTCACAGAATATTTTAAAAATTCCATTTTTTCCGAAATCCGCAAAAATAAAATCCTTGTCAAAAAATTTTGGATACAGAGATTTACCTAGAAATTCACGCAGTTAAGCTCTAGCCTGCATTTAACAAGACCCTAAAGAGCTAGATAATTTTTTTTAAATTTTGTTTAAGAAAATTTTTCAAAACTTGAAAGAGGAACTTTAAATTAAGATAAAGCAAAGAAAAATATTCTGAGTGTAAATTAAGCTGGCTTAAATGAATAGAAAATTGTATGCCATTAATGCTTATATATTACTTGGCCCATGTAGCCGCCACGGCTGACGCGTACATGGAGCAATCTGGAACTACAATTTCACATACTTGATTGATTTCCATATTTTCCCGAAATAAACTGTTCCGATGAGGTTAAATCATTGGATTTTAGTGGCTAATTTACGGGACCATTACATTAATGTATTCGTTCACTAAAAGTTTCTTTGAATAAATTAATTGCGTCGTGCTTGGCATGTTGCTACGTCCTGTTAGAACCACATGTTAGCAAGATTCATGAGGTATGAAAAAAACTTTTAATCATTTCTTCATATTTATTCTGTTCATTATCGTTTCTATACACATATGGACCAATGGTTCCTCCTTCCCATGTAATGATATTTAGACAGAAGCTTGTGAATTATTTTCAAGATCCTTTCCAAAAATCTTTCATTAATTGGATGTACAGAACTCATTTGCCGAGAACAGCACCGAATTGATCGATGTGGGTCTTCCAGCGGCTACAGCTTGTTCGGTGTGCCCTGTTAGGCTTCTTACGGAATACGAAAACGATCCATAGTTATTCTAATTAGCCGCTCTGATTTTGTTGATTTTAAGGAACAATACTGTAAGATAGTTTCTGACAAAATTATTTTAAAACGAAGTAAGAAGCAGACATACATCATTAAATAAGATTACAAAGTGATTCTATGTCGATATTTGATTTAATTTAAGTCAAGTCTAGCACCTATTTATAATTCCCAGATCCAAGCTATTAAAGCACATTCACACAATTGCAGTTTCACTGCCAAGCCACAAACTAATTATGGGGAATAACCAATATTTCATAGTTTTAAAAGTTAACAGTGTAATATGATTAGAATGTTTGTTATTTGAGGGTAATTTACAATTTTGAAATTTCAAGTGACATTTATTATTGAATTTGTATAATTTGTATATGCAAAAACTCTATTTTATTACAACAAGTTTAAATAAGATATGCAAAATTACTGACCACACACCAATAATTTTTACAACTATTGAAGCAAAATATTGCAACTGCCATTCACACAGTGTACGGGTATGCTAAATCACTTAATTACTTCATCAATTTGTCCAATTTGAAGTGATGATATTAATTAAAACACTATTAACATTTTAAATTGATCTCGGTATCAAATTCAATAATCAATAAAAGCAGCAGCTTGTCTGTTTTTGCAGTTTCTTTTAATATTTAAACAAAAAAGCAAAACAAAATAACAACAAAAAAGAAAAAAAGCCAGATGTCTCACATTCCATGCTCAATTACATTCAACTTTGCTACTTTACAAGCCAATTTGGTTAAAGTGCTTAATTTAAACGTTAAAAAATATCAATTAAAAATTAAAAGTGTTAAAACAGTTAACTGCTGACATACAAACAACACAAAATGACGACATTGATTTTTAGCTTAAATTGTGTACAAACATTTATACATACGAGTACATGCATCCATATCTGGCTTTGCAAGAAATTCGCAATTTTATATGTAAAGCACAACATACAAAGACAACAATGTAACAAACAACACTAAATTCAATTCACTTCAATTCAATAAAAGGAATTTTAAATTGTTTTAATGACGAAAACTTTAGTTGCTCTAAATTCAATTGATTGAATATTTTTTATTTTGCATTTATTCATGTCCTAATATTGAAATGCAAGTTCGAAAGACACACATTTGTTATACTACTGCTCTACATTTCTAATGCTCATATTTCGTAATATTTGAATTTTGGGGTTTTAATACGAAGAAGCCCAACAACAACAAAAAAGCAAATATAAATAAATATTTTCGCAATATTTGTTTGGTGAGTTTAAACTGGTCCAAAAGTTTCAATGAATACCGGCCATAAGTTGTGCAGTTTAAATGGAGACTAGTTTATTCAATGTGTGAGTATAAAATGATAAATTTTGTGGTTGATATCATTTTTTTTATAAAATTCTTGCTTTTTTCTATAAACACGAGTACCCTACTTAAACTAGTTTATTAAAGTAATTTACAGTCGTCATTGACATTTATTGATGCAGGATATAAGTTTAAACCCTTTAAAAATATTCTATAACCATCATAATAAAACAATAACCATAATTTTAAAATCATATAGATTTTAGCTCATTTATATACGAGGGTGGTGTCAGCACTACCGTAGTTGTCCTTAAAATATTTTTAGTTGTTTCAATTTAAATTTGTAGACATGGATTGAGCTGAATTTAGGCCCAAAAATGGTAAAGAAAATCATCAAAATGGTATTGGATTATAGCTAGCTTGACATAAATTTAATAAGGACACTAGGGTGGCCCTTAATAAAAAAAAGTGTTTAAACTCTCGGTCTCAACCCCTTGAAATATGCAAATATAGCAATAAAACTGAGAAATGCAAAGGTTTGGGCAATTAAAAAAAATTTAGAGATGCCTCAACGCGACTAAAATTTCAAGTGCGTTTATATGAGGAAAATATGACTTTTTTCAGATTTTAAGAAAATTTCGTTCTATAGTTTCATTTTTTCGACATGATGTTATATGAGTCGGTTATAGAACTAAATTATCTTTGAAAAAAGTTTCATAACTGAAAAATCGAAGAAAAACTCGCCAAAAAATAGCAAATGCTCCAGACCACTTTTGTGCCAAAAAAAACTAGGTCGTGAAAATTGACGGATATTTTTTCAACTTTAAGATATTAATTAAAGCCATAATTTTTTTTCGGTCTCTATACCTATGAGCACTTAAACATAAAATATTGTTTTATTAACGCGTTTTTAACCTGTTGCGCAATGAGACCAAAAATGGAAAATTTTTTTGACAAAATTTTGAAAACTCCTTTTTTAAGTTTTAAAAAATTTTCTTAAACAAAATTTCATAAAAAAGTCCTGGCACTTTAAGGTTTTGTTAGATAAATGTTAGAGATTAACTGTTTGAATTTCTAAATAAATTCCTATGCCAGATTTTTTTTACAAGGAATTTTTTTGCGGATTTAGAGAAGAATGAGTTTTTTATGAAATCTATAATATTAACAGGCTAGGCGATTTCTTGTGACCGATGTTTTGTTCTACCGTTTTATCCCGATTTTGGCCAAGCGTATATTATTTGAAAGGTATTTCTTTTTTGTTGTTTTGCAGATTTACAGATTTTTAAATCTTTTCCTGTATTTGTAGTAAATTGCATTTAAAGTTGCTACTAACACATACATAAAATTATACAATGCTAAGTAGGGGTTTATTAAATTTATTAATATGTTTGTGATTAAAATGAGTTTGTTTCTTTTGTTGATTTGTGATTTGGCTATAATTGATTAGCATAGCTTTAGGGTCTTTATTTAATTAAAAAATAAAATTTCCTAGAATTTGCACTCGAATTTCGAGGGCTCGAATCTGCTAGTATTCAGTAAATGTACTCTTTATAAATACTTTGTATCAAAAATATATCAGTTTTCTACTTTTAAATGTTATATTTTATTTTATTATTTTCTATAAAAATAAAAAATCTTATTTTCGATCTTTATTATTTTAATGATTGATTTTGAAATGAATCAGTCTCAAGATCAAATGTATTTACTTTAATTTTTATAGAAAATAATAAAATTAAAAATACGGAGGGCACGCCGTTAAAGCTAAATGTAAGTTTAGCAAAAGTAAATTGTTTTTCTTGTTTTTTCAAGACAAAAACAAACATGCATATTTTAGTATGCACTGTGTACTCATATACAAACATATTTGTTTTAAAGTTGTTCTATATTTTAGTTTGTTATATTGGAAGAGGCTTAAATAGTATAAATTTTGCTTGAATACTCATTTGGTTGTTTTCAGCAAATGTATATGAATTTAACTTTTTACCAAACAAACTATCTACTGCTTTTGTTACTGATTAGGGTTGTTGACTCTTTCCGAAACAGCTGTATAACCTGTCATGCAGAATATCGATCAATTGTTTGAAACAAATGTGCCAATGTTTTTGCTTTATTTAAAGTAAAAACATTTGATCTTGAGCCTAATTAATTTCAAACTCAATCATTGTTATATTTTATCATAAAAGCCTAGGATTTCGCAAAAAAAATATGATCCCGTTATCCTTTTTGGACTTGGGGTCACATATTACCCCAAGCTAGTGAAAGACAATTTATGCAAAAAATTCATATATTTTGTAGGCACTGTTGAATTTTTATGTGTGGCGCTCAAAATATAATAACCAAATATGGAAATCTTCCATGCTAAAAATTTGGACTAAATCGAATAACGTTAACCCATTCCTTGCCGAGGTCAAACTTTGAATTCTGGCATATTTAAAAAAATTAATTGTTCTAGTAAATTAAATGAAACCCTTACTATGGGTTGGGAAATAAAATTGTGCTATATTTTATCGATTTTTATGTTGAGTCGCGTTGAGGCATCTCAAAATTTTTTTTGATTGACCCAAAACTTTGTTTTTCCCAGTTTTTTTTCTATTCGCATATATCTAGGGGGGGTGAGTCTTTAAATTCGAACAATTTTTTTCCCCTCCATATAATGCAGGGGCACCCTAGTGGTCATATAACATTTCTAAAAAAGATTTTAAAAGTAAAAAGTTTAAAAGTTTTAAAAAAAGGAAATTTGCTTAAAAAAAGCTTTTATAAAAAATTTATTTTTTGTTAAAAAGCTACTTTTTTTTTTATTATAAAAGGACATTTCTTTAAAAAACTATCCTTTTATTAAAAACGGGCTTTTTGTTAAAAACTACCGTTTTCCTAAAAACTACAGTTTTGTTAAGAATTACCTGTTTGTTAAAAAGTAGCTTTTTTTAAATGCCTTTTCTTAAAGTACGTGCCTTTTAATATAAAGTATATTTTCCTAAAAAAGTACAACTTTTATTAAAAAATCTCCTTTCCTTAAACAAGAACCTCTTCTTAAAATAGTGCATTTTCAAAAAAGGTACATTTTCTTAATAAATTCCTGTTTCTTTAAAAAAGTGTTTTTTAAATACATTTTCTTTTAAAAAATCATTTCTTAAAAAAATGCTCTCCACTAAAAAAGTACACATACCTAAAAAGCTAAGTTTCCTTAAAAAAATATTGTGCAATATGTTAAAAAACTGCGTTTAAAAAGTACCTTTTCCTGAAAAAGTAACTTGTCTTTCCTCGAAAAGTGCGTTTACTTTAATAGTACCTTTTCTTTAAAAGTACCTTTTCCTGAAAAAGTACCTTGTTTTTTCTTAAAAAACTGTGTTTACTTTAATAATACCTTTTCTTTAAAAGTACATTTTCCTGAAAAAGTACATTTTCTTGAAAATATACATTTTCTTAAAACGTACCTTTAAAAAACGAAATCACATTTTCCTGATAAAGTTCCTGATCATAAAAAAGTATGCTTGTTATTAAAAAATTTTCTCTCTGTAAAAATGTACCCTTTCTTAAAAAAGTTCCCTTTCTTGAAAAAAGTACCTTTTTAGAAAATACTCTTTTCTTAACAAAGTAAATTTTCTTAAACAAGTACCTTGTCTAAAAATAGTACCTTGTCTTCAAAAAATACCTTTGTTTAAAAAAGAGTATTTTCTTAAGCAAGTACCCTTTCTTAAAAAACTACCTTTTTTTAAAAAGTACCTTTTCTAAAAAAACCTATTCCTATAAAAACCTTTTCTGGAAAAGTTATTTTTTCTTCAAAAGGACCTTTTCGTAAAAATGTACCTTTTCTTAAAACAGTAAATTTTCTTAAAACACTTTATTTTTCGTAAAAAAATCCATTTTTTAAAGTACCTTGTCTTAAAAAACTATCTTTTCTTAAAATTGGTTGCACCTACTATAGAAAGTAATTTTTTTTTTAAGTTACCGTTCCTACAAAATTAAATGTTTTTAAAAAAGTAAATTTTCTAAAAAGAAAATAAATTTAATCGAAAAAGTACCTTTTATTAAAAAAGTATCTTTTTTTAAGTGCCTTTTCTTTAGAAAGTACCTTCTCTTAAAGAGTACTTAAAAAAATTGTTTTTTTTAAAAGTACAGATTTTTAAAAAGCGCATTTTCTTAAAAAGTACATTTCATTAAAAAAGTACTTTTATTAAAAAAGTACATTTCATTAAAAAAGTGCTTTTATTAAAAAAGTATTTTATTAACAAAGTACGTTTTATTAGAAAAGTACCTTATATTAAAAAACTACCTTTTATTAAAAAGTACCTTTTATTAAAAAAGTACGTCTTATTAAAAAAGTACATTCTATTATAAAAGTACCTTAAAAAAGTACATTTTGTTAAAAAAGTCCCTTTTCTAAAAGGTACTTTTAATTGAAAAAGTACCTTTTCTTTAAAATTCACCTTTTGTTAAAAAAAGGTACGTTTTAATAAAAAAAGCACATTTTCTTAACAATTTACCTTTTCTTAAAAAATTATCTTTTATTAAAAAAGTACTTTTCATTCTAAAATTTCCATTTCTTACAAAATTATATTTTATTAAAAAGTACCTTTTCTCAAAAAAGTACATTTCATAAAAAAGTGCATTTTATAAAAAAAATTCTTAAAAGAATACCACTATTTAAAAAAGCACCTTTACTTAAAGCCGTACCTTTTCTCAACAAAGTACCATATCTAAAAAAAGTATGTTTATTAAAAAAAGTGTTTTGTAAAAAAGTATTTTCTTGTGTAATATATTTTTTTACAAAAAGTACCTTTTATTGAAAAAGACTCTTTGTTTTAAACAGCACCTTTAATTAAGAAGTATCTCTTTGTAAAAATCATCTTTTGTTAAGAAGCAACTTATCTTAAAAAAGTATATTTTCTTAAAAAAAAAGTGTGATTTTTTAAAAAATTCCGCTTCTTACGAAATTAACTTTTCTGAAAAAAGTAACTTTTCTTAAAAACGTATATTTTAGGGGTATGTATTTTTGGTATTTATTACAATAATCAGTTTTTATTAATCGGTTTGAGATCTTGTATTTATTTTTCTAATAATAGAAAAGATAATGATTTTGTAATGTAAGAGAAATATGGATAAAATGGAAGGCAGCGCTAGTAGGAGTAGCCACTTTCGAACAACACGACCTGTTCATCTTCAGCATCCTTCTGCCTGTTACTTCAACTCATACTTAATCAACTATTTAACTCAAACATTTGAAAGAAAAGAACATGAGGAATGTTTTCACATTACAAGACTTTTAATCTATAATATTAATAGGTTATGCGATTTTTTGTTACCGATGTTTTTTTCTACCGTTTTACCCGATTTTGACCAAGCTTATATTATTTGAAAGGTATTTCTTTTTAGCTGTTCACCAGATTTATAGATTTTAAAATTTTTACCTTTATTTTGAGTAAATTATATTGAAAGTTGCTACTAACACATACATAAAATTCTACATATGCTATGTGTGTTTATTAAATTTGATAATGTGTTTGTTAATGAGTTTGTTATCTTCATTCACAATAATAATAAACCAGAAAAGTGTTGGTTTGTGAATTGGCTAAGTTGAAAAATAAAGTTGTCTAGAAATTGCACTCGAATTTCGAGCGCTGAAATCTGCTAGCTGATATAGTTATGTTAATGTAGATAAAGCTAAAAATTGGACAAAAAACTCAGCTTGTTCGTACTAACTCTCGTATGAAAGAAAAAAATTAATTTCTTAGTGGAAAAAATATTTGAAAAATGCTTAAAAAATCGGCAAAATATAAATTGGTGAAAATTAAATATTTTTTTATATTCTCCGGCAAACATTTTTGCAAAAAAAAAAGTTGTTAAAAAAGATAATCTACGAATAAATAGCAAAGCTATAAACAATTATGTAAAAGTGCTAAAAAATTAATTTATTTATCAACCACATTAGATGTCGTGATCAAATTTGGGTTGTGGTTGTTTATTATATTCATAAAGCATCGCCCCAAATATAAAGTACTTATGACTTATTTCATACTTAGTCCCCATACAAAGTGTTCTTAAATCTATCTGGTTACTTACAAATATAAGATGTTCTGGTCAAATTTAGTTTGCATAAGTTGTTGGAAAGTATAAGTGATCTTACTAAATATGGTTTGGGTCAACTTATATGAAGTTTATTAAATTGGGTCCGGTTGGAGTTTCACCATTTGTGATGATTAAAATATTTTAAAGAGTGTATCGGGGCTTGCAAATATAGCTGGGAAAGTTGTAGGGAGCTAAAGGAAGATAACTTATATTGATTAGTATAGATAATTTCTCTATTAAGTCGCCTAGTTCCTTGACCACCCTCGTATTTTATGAATATTTTAATTTGCACCCTCTCCATTTTGAGATTTGCTTAATTTTATTTTTATATAACAAATAATAATTTTGCATATTTGTTTGCATGTTTGCTTGTATTGGCATAATAGTGCATAAATTGACATCTTATATGATTTTTAATTAAATAAAAATTTGCGGATGGTAAATAAAATTCGTTTCGACCCAGTTTATAACACACTTACTTGTAGTTTCATGTTATTTATAAGCGTGGGTAATTTTGACCATGTTTTTTTATTGCATATTTTGTTGTTGTAGATTTTGTGCATATTATTGATTTAAATGCATAAATATAAACATAACTGGGCCATTAATGTTACCACAGCTAACTATGAAAGAAAAAAACGAACAACAACAACAGCTCTAAAAACTTCATTCTGGTATTTAAAATACAGTATGGTCAAAAATGCTTAAGGAATAAGATGAGGATGGAAGATTGTATTTATAATGCAGCCTGAACAGACGGTTAACATGGCTCTTATGAAATTCGATTAAACAATATTAAGTGATTGATATGTTATCGCTCAGCTAAAAAAAAAATCACTTGGTATGGGATTTGTAAATTTTAAGGTAACGTGGTAGAAAATTAAAATAAATATATGAACATGTTGATGGTTGTTAGTGGGAAAAAAAAAGATAATGATTAACTGTACTCTAGTTTAGATAAAATAAAAATAATAAACGAAATTAGACAAAAAGCATTTATTTTTTTTTACTAATTTCGATTTATTTTCTTTAATTTTATTTGAAAGGTGATGACAACTTCTGATCATCGATATGTTGTAATTATTGTGTACAGCCCACACACTTATCATAGACATGACTTTTGACAATTTTACATCATTTCATGTTTTTACAAAAATTAAATACTTGTACTGATCCAATGTTGGCTCGATCGACGATAAATGTAAGTTGGGAATTTTGGAAATATTGTGCAATTTTTTATATTATTATATTTTAGCCATTTTAGAATTTTTGAGAGTTTTGCAACGATATAAATTATTAAATTACAAATTTAACTTAATTTCTAAAGTTGGAAGCATAAAATTTTTAGTATGTGTTACTACATATTTTAGTCCTCAACATAGTTTTTTGGCGAAAGAATTTATTGAAAATTTCAATGGATATTGAAGACACACGTTTTGAAAAAATTGTACTTTCATCATCTCTTCTTAAAATGGTAAAAAAAATAAAAAAATCTTTATGCCAAAATTCTATTATTTTATTTAACAGTAACAATGGGTTGAAAAATTAAGTCATTTCAAAATTTGAAGTAGAGGGTGTTTTTTTAAGTCCGATAGAACTTGAAATTGTAAAAAATGAGACAAACCATTCAACATTAATCAAAAAGATTTTTTTATTCGAAAGACCAATACATAGCATTAATATCTGTAAACGATATCGGTCATATGGCCACCGCGACTGTCCTTGGCGAAGTACAAGGCCTGCTGGTTTATTAGCATAAACCAGTGAGAAGTGTCAAATCATACGATTTTGGAGGCCAATGGACAGGTCCATTTCTTGAAATCAACTTCACACCAAATTTTTATTTGAATAAATGGTTGGCGGCGGTCGCCATATGGCACGTAGCGCTATCCTGTTGAAACCAAATCACATATTTTCATAAAAAACAAGTAACAAATCATAATCGGTCTAGACCGACTATACGGTACCCCATACCATGGTTTAGAGACCCTATCCATCGGTCCAACCAATTCGATATAGAAAATAAGCATAAATCAAATTTGAGTGGCACTATTATTAATATTTTTGGATGCAGATATGAAAAAGTTCACGTCGGGCGCTATATTTATATGGGCACTAAGTCAGAATATGGACCGATCCTGATCATATTTGGTAAGGTCATTTATATATTGAAAAAATATATACAAACCAAATTTGGAAAAAATTTGTGCAATATTTTTGTTGCTTGATCGATTTAAGTGAAGATCGGGAATCAGCTCTATATGGGGCCTATGACTAGGAATTGTCCTATAGGGATTATTTTTGCACTACTGATTAATGGATATAATAAACACATACAAACCCGTTTTGACTGTGATCTATATGATAATTTGGATCTTATGGCAATTTATGTCGAATTAATAGGGGTCATTTGTATGGGGACTAAGTCTGAACATGAAGCGAATTTCACCAATTTCAACAGCGTTCATCCCATGGCCAGTAGAAGCTTATGGACCAAATTTCATCAAAACATATTCATATTTACAACTTGTAGTTTGATTACAAGGTTTACATGGACACACATACGGACGGACGGACGGACGGACATCGCTAAACTGACTCAGAAAGTGATTCTGATTCGATCGGTATAATAAAAGATGGGTCTGGGTCAAATGTTTTTAGTAGTTACAAACGGCAGCACAAAGTCATTATACCCAAACCACATGGTAGTATGGGGTATAAAAATCAGTGATCATGGTGCGGTAATGGTTTCCATTGGCCGTAACGTTAAGCCGTAAATGAGCCTCATCCCCGAACACATCTTTGCTACAAACACCGACTATAAGTTGCGCGAATCGATGACTGATTTCCAAAGCAAATTTGGATAATTTGGAAGCGTTGTTCAAGCAGGAATCTATTCGTGATGACTTGCCGTAGTATACTGATCACAAGCTTCAAAAAGAGAGTGCAGTGTGATTGTGCGTTTGACAGCTAAACCTTTCGTAAGTTGTATCTAAGTAAAAAAAAAAACACCCTTTGCTTCTGAAATTGTAAACGCAATGTTACATTTGATTCATTTGATCTGCAGTTTTAGAGGTATATCATCAGGCTCGTATGCTATATGATTATTTACATTAGACTTCATTATATATTTACATGAAATTTTTTTTGGGCGAAGTTTTAATTTTTTGATTGTGGGAAAAAAATTTCAAATATTTATTATTTCTTAATTGCTTAAGCTAGTAATATGAAATTTGTTAAATAATCACTTGTTAACTCGCTTAACTCCACTTGCAGATTTATTTAAACTAGCGGATTCCAACGCTCGAAATTCGAGTGCAATTTCTAGGCAGCTTTATTTTTCAACTTAGCCAATTAACAAATCTACACTTTATGGTTTATTATTATTGTGAATGAAGATAACAAGCTCATTAACAAGCACGTTAACAAATTTAATAAAACACACGTAGCATGCGTATAATTTTATGTATGTGTTAGTAGCAACTTTAAATGCAATTTACTCAAAATAAAGGGAAAATTTTTAAAATCCGCAAATCTGCAAAACGGCTAAAAAGAAATTCTTTTTAAATAATGTACGTCTGGTCAAAATCGGGATAAAATGGTGGAACAAAAAATCGGTCACAAGAAATTGCCTAGCCTATTACTATTATAGATTTTATAGTTATATTGTATGTGCGGAACCACGGCCACTTATTCGAGCCTGCCCATTTTCGGCATGGCTATTAACACAAATTTGCAAAGCTCCCCTGTCATATTATTCAATGTATATGATATTAAAAAATCACTTTGTATGGGTGCATAGTAAGACTATGTAAAAATTTCAGGAAGATCGGTCCAATGGGTTAGCCGCCTATAAGCGGCAAACAAACAAACAAAAAAACATACATACTTTCGTTTTAATATATATGGATATACAGGCTGGGCCAAAAGTCACATGGGGTTTAAAAATTGAATAAACTTTTCGTTTACATATTTTTTTTCAGATTATAAAATATACAAAATTTAAATTTTTACACTTAGTATGGCAAATAATGTCATTAAAATGCACCGTAGTGACGTACGAGACTTAATTAGCTGAACAGAACGTCTTCTGGTAGATGCCTCTGGTGTTTCGCCAACACTTTGCTCTACATGTTCAAATTAAATGTTGTCTAACTATTCGAGGCAAATCTCTTACGGTGCCATGTTGTTACTTCAGAGGTCGCAATTCTGATAGTAGTCTGAAAAAAAATTAAGATATTTATATAAACTAGCAGATTCCAGCCCTCGAAATTCGAGTGCAAATTCTAGAAAATTTTATTTTTTCATTAAATAAAAACCCCTAAAGGTATGCTAATCAATTATAGCCAATTCACAAATCAACACAAAATAACAAACTCGTTTTTATCACAAACACATTAACAAATTTAATAAACACACATATATATTGTATAATTTTATGTGCGTGTTAGTAGCAACTTTATATGCGAATTACTCAAAATAAAGGAAAAATTTAAAAATCTGCAAATCTGCAAATCGGCTTAAAAGAAATACCTTTCAAATAATACACGTTTGGTCAAAATCGGAATAAAACGGTGGAACAAAACATCGGTCACCAGAAATAGCCCAGCCTATTAATATTATAAGTGAAAAAGTTATTTAATTTTTAAACCCCCTGGTGACTTTACCTCATGGTGGCTTTTGGTCCACCCTGTACATCTTAAAGAAACATTTTTATGTATTCCGAGGATTTGTGCATCCATTATCCTTATCCTTATAAGGAAGTTTAATTTCAGAGGTGTCAAGCTAAAACACGTTAGTATTTAATACTAATAAAACTAAACTCCTTGGATTTAGACCACAACAAAATCTTGATCAATATATAGATATCGCTTTGACAGATGGACAAGAAATTGCAGTTGTTGAAACCATTAAAAATTTAGGAATTATTCTTGAAATAATTTTTTATTAAAATTCAAATTCTTGCCCTTGGAATTTCGTATAAACTTAAATTCGAACTAGATTAACCCTACGATTCATAACCGGGTACCCGTGTACCTTTTTTGACTTTAAAGTGCTGCTATGCCTATAATTTTTGAGATATGGACATAAAACTCCGAACCATGAGAGATTTTGGCTAAACTAAGATTTAAATACGAAAAAATTCAAAATATTTTAATATTAATATTTTCTTTAAAAAATGATTTTAAATGTTTTACCCCCATAAACACACAACCGGGGTCCCCGGGTACCCTAATGCAATTTCTATGTAAATGCCTGACATGTAAATGAAAAAACGTTTTTTTGTGTTGTTTTTATTGGAAATAAATGTCTTTTTTATTTATTTTAAAATATGATACATATATTATATTATAATTCATCCGAATCACTATCGTTGTTATTGTGGCAATTGTAGCATTTAGTAATTGTTATGGCGTGCTCATCGCATATCGGCGTGCTACATATGCTGCAATTTTTTCTAGTTTTTCTTCTGCGCTTATTTGGAAGAAGGTTGCACATGTAGCACACACCCGTATGTACTTTTGTGCCCCTTTGTCGTGCTGACGGAGATGTTGACGGACCTGCAGCACAAAGCACACTCTCCAACGGCCTTCCGATGATGCTTTCAATTGCATTTTTTGTTGAAAATTGGCGCACGCTTTGCACATTTGAAATTCTATTTTCTATAACAGGAATGCACAGGTTTTCTGCCAGTTGACGCAGGAGATTCTTCCTGCGCGTCGTGGTGTATCGTGCAGTTGGATTATTTCCATAATATATGATGTGTGATGCAAATGCGCTCACATCAATGATGTTATAGAAAAATGCCATCGGCCATCTTCTTGTTTGTCGCTGGGTCGTGTATTCTTGGAGCGTTTGGTCCATTACGTCCACCCCACCTTTTGTTTGGTTATAAAAATTTATAATTTCTGGTTTCCCATTCTCGTCAATTTGTGCATCATCATGCATACTAGAAAGAAGGATGACCGAGTTGGACTTCCGGTGCTTATATGAGAGCAGTGTTACGTTGTCGTAGAAGCCAAATAGACTTGAACCAACGTCTTTTTTTTTGTCTTCTTTCATCTCCGCAGGGATGTAAGCTTTGTTGCAGCGGAGTGTACCCACAATGCTGAGCTTTTCTACTTTTAGTTGCCTAGCCAACGGCAGCGTCGTAAAAAAATTATCCATTGTTATATTTCGTCCGCTACCGTAGTATGGCCCAACTAAATCTCTCACCACTCTTTCGCCAACACCAACTTCACGACCAGTTTCTTGTTTGCCAGTACATATTTGGCCATGAAGTGGATATGAGTTTTTGGCATCGCAAATCCACCATACTTTTATGCCATATTTTGCTGGCTTCGAGGGTATATATTGGGTGAATTTGGTTCTACCACGGTATGGATATAATTGTTCATCAATGGTCAAATATTCTGATGGCACATAATATCTGGCAAGATTTGCATTGAGCATTATCCAAATATCGCGAATTGGCGCCGCTTTGTCTTGACGCTGCCGCTCTACCCGTGTTCTGGGGTCGTCAAACCGCATAAAACGCAGCAAATCGAAAAACCTGTTTATTCCCATGGTGGCGCGGAATATTGGGTGAGCCTGTGACGTCCACAAATCTCTTGCGTTTTCGTCATTAGAATGATTTGTGCCAGCCATCAAAATCATTCTGCCTACTTGTGTCGCTTTAGGTACTTATATACGAACAGAAACCAGTTTTTTTTCCAAATATCAAATTTGTACAGTTGAGAACGCAAAATATAATCAACAACAAAAATATTTACAGGAAAATATTATTTTATTTCAATAAACGCAAAACAACCTACTTCGGGTACCCGGGTACCTTGGTTATGAAATTAAAGGAGTTTTGCTGGTTATGAATCGTACGGTTAAAAAAAAATCAAAAACGATATATATATTCCAAGATCGGGTTCAGAGTCATGTCAACTACTTAACGATTATTTATGATTTCAAAAGAAATTCGAAATTTAAATAGGTACAAATTGTTCAAAATAAAGCGCGAAAAACCGTATTTGATCTCTCTCAGTAATTTTCTACATTATCGTTATATATGGGACGTGTTTCCCGATATGTAATATATGAAATACAGCCACCAATACATATTTTTGAAGTTGTTCACAGTATTGTTCATCATATTAACAGTCTTCCAAGAAACAATGTTGTGTTTAATAGAAGAAACAATTCTAACTTAAGCACAAATAAAAAGTTCTAGCTGGTCGCAGGCGAATGTTATCGCGATAATTGATTTTTTATTGTAAAGGGGAAGGATGGACCGACATAGAAAAAAATAAAACAGAATTATTTTCCGTAGTGTACATCAAGTATTTGTCGGTTAAAATCGCGTTTTTTTTTTTGATCAGTATATGCTCGAGAAAAGTGTTGTCAATTTTTAGAAAATAGGAAAAACAAACAAACATCGTTTCCAGGAGGGTTAAAGTGTCCCTTCCTAAACTTTCTTACGACAAACCGGGATATGTTGACTCACTTAATCATTACGTCAGATCAAACGGAAAAGGTTATTTAAATACCCCAAAGGCCTTAGTGTGTATTTAAAATATAATTTTTGCTGTATGAAACTTTTTGTGTGGGGTGAATAAAAAGCGTATGAAAATCGGAATGTTTGTTATTTTATTCAGATATGATGACGTATATAAAAAAAATAAATTAATGAGCCTTATGCTGGCTACACACCAGGCAACGGTTGCTTCAATGTGTTGTAGCAACAATGATACAAACGTAGCACCGGTTGCCTCAACAAAGCAGAAATATCAAAAAGTTTTGATATTTTTCGTTGGTTGATGCAACCTTTGAAGCAACCGTTGCCTGGTGTGTAGCCAGCATTAGAATTAAAAATCTTAATTTTTATACCCTATACCACTATTTGGTTTGGGTATAATGACTTTGTGCTGCTGTTTGTAACTACCAAAAATATTTGACCTAGACCCATCTTTTATTATCCGATCGACTCAGAATCACTTTCTGAGTCGATTTATCTTTGTCCGTCCGTCAGTCCGTCCATCCGTCCGTCTGTGTGTCCATGTAAACCTTGTAATCAAAATATCAATTTATTTTGATGAAATTTGGTATATAAGCTTCTATCGGCCATGGGATGAACGCTATTGAAATTGGTGAAATTCGGTCCATGTTCAGACCTAGTCCCCATACAAAGGACCCCTATGAAATCGACATAAATTGGCATAAGATCCAAATTTTCATATAGATCTCAGTCAAATTTGGTTTTTATGCATCTATTATATTCACTAATTAGTAGTCCAAAATAATCCCTATAGGACAATTCTAAGTTATAGGCCCCATATAAAGTTGCTTCCCGATCTTCACTTAAATCTATCAAAAACAAAAATATTGCACAGATTTTCCTCAAATTTGGTTTGTATATATTTTTTTAAAATATAAATGACTTTACCAAATATAGTCCCCATATAAATATAGCACCCGATATGAACTTTTTCATATCTGCAGCCAAAAAAATTAATAACAATGCCACTCAAACTTAGTTTATGCTTATTTTCTATATCCAATTAGTTGGACCGGAGAGATAGGGTATCTTAACCATGGTATGGGGTATCGTATAGTCGGTCTAGACCAACTATAATTTTCTTACTTGTTACTAGTGTAACACCATCATAATAATCCAGGAAACAAGGAGGGGGATGTAAGATCGTCTTGCACTTCAAACAACCGTATTCGCTTTTGACACCACATTGCGGACAACGAGTTTTACAATGAAATTATCTATACGATCGCGACGCATTTCCTGAGGCCGAAACTTTACCCGGATGGTGGTAATCGATTCGTAAACCTCCATTTGGAATTCGACAAATGCAAAGTAATTTCCACATATTTAACATAGCCGCGGCCAATGCATTCCTTATTAGCGGCCAATACCACTTCCTTCCCCGAATCCTAATTCGATAATTATTGATTGCGTTGTCCAAAAGATCTACACCTCCCATGCGATGGTTATATCGATTGACCAAATGAGGCTGATAAACTGTAACCATTTTCATTGCTTTCTATCATACCTCTTCGCGCGGGCCATTGGGATATGCCTTGGGAAATTTCATAAGGTAAAGAGGGAAATAAGTGTGCAAAAAGCAAAATCGATAGACCAAATAGCAATGACTTACAGAAAACACAGCGAGTATAGAATTGTTCGTATCAAAACGAAAGTCAGATGTCCCGAACTTTGATATTCATCAATGGTTCGATTATCACGAACAGTTCCTAAAGCGAAGAATCTATCGTGCGATGAATGAGTCATTGGTTTGTGACTTGTGAAAAATTTGACAAACGTAACAGTGTGCTGTTTAATTTTTTTAGCCTTTCCGGAGAAATACGTTCTTTTATCAGCTCGCATCCGGTCGGATCCCGGTTTGACCAAAAAGAACGTGTGTCCTAAGCCAAAAATTTACCTTTATGACAATTGTTATTATTAACTACAATCTATAATATTAATAGGCTTGGCGATTTCTTGTGACCGATGTTTTGTTCTACCGTTTTATCGTGATTTTGACCAAACGTATATTATTTGAAAGGTATTTCTCTTTAGCTGTTTCGCAGATATACAGATTTTTAAATTTTTTCCTTTATTTTGAGTAAATTGCATTTAAAGTTGCTACTAACACATACATAAAATTATACAATGCTATGTGTGTGTTTATTAAATTTGTTAATGTGTTTGTAATAGAAATGAGTTTGTTTTTTTGTGTTGATTTGTGAACTGGTTATAATTGATTAGCATACCTTTAGGGTCTTTATTTTATGAAAAAATATATGTACTAATTTTCTGATTTTTTTCACTTTTTTTTCGCAATTGAAGCTCTTATTTAGCGTGTACAGTAAACAATGACCACCACTGATATGAAAAACTTTCTTTTGCTTTCGTACGCGTACACACAATGTATGGCTAATTGCGGAGAAGAACACACTTCTACTTTTGGTGAAGGAAGGAAAACGTCAAAAAGGGCGCGGTGTTTTTGGCGGATATGACAACGAGGAAGAACTCATATTTACATTTATTAAACAACAGGGCGCATGCAAATTTGAGCGATATTTTTTGATTCATAAGTCAAGGCGGAAGTATCACACCATGGCCTGTCGGATATTTAAATTCAAATGCTATATCGGAGATGTCCAGGCAGATATAAAAAAAAAA
This sequence comes from Cordilura impudica, assembly GCA_963682025.1. Taxonomy (NCBI): domain Eukaryota; kingdom Metazoa; phylum Arthropoda; class Insecta; order Diptera; family Scathophagidae; genus Cordilura; species Cordilura impudica. The sequence continues at coordinate 23,591,071 of OY821521.1, read as the reverse complement.
ATATTTTTTCTTTCAAAATCGTACTAGCCGATTTCTTTATCAAAATCTTACTAGCCGATTATTGGGCGGGGCTTAATGGGTTAATTTTTGAAACATTGTTTGCGAATTTCGGCTTTAAACAACGCCTAAAAGAATATATTTTTTTTTTTTTGCAAAATACGGAAATGCTTTTGATTTAATTCTTCTTTTTGTTTCTCAATACTCTGTTGATAAAATTAATTTGAACTCTTTGCCAACTTGTCTCAACAATGCCCTAAGGGCACAGAGACATAATTTGTGGACATGAATTTAATATTATAAATTATACGAAAAAAAAATATGAATGGCATTTTTTTTTCTTCTTTTTGTGCTGATATTTTAAACGTTTTAAATTTTTAAGTTTCTTCTAAAAGAAACAAAATCTCCTCAGTTTCAGACGTAAATCATCCGGTTAGTATGTAATAAGTATTGTGGGACGGTGTTTTGTTTTTATTAGCAAAATACAAGAAAAACTGTTCCAAAAAACACCTATTCAGAAGTAATGATATGTAGTGATATACTAAGAATCCCTTACAAACAATGACGTGACCATTTTTAATTCATTAAAATGACAGGTCTTTGGACCATGGTTCCTATGACCTTTCCATGGCGATGTTCCTGTTTTATGTCACATAGCAAAATCTTTGTGAAATTTAAACGAAAGAAATATTTTTATTGAAACTTGGTACATCAAACAATTTCTAAATATTCAATTATGATTTTTTTATGTCAAAGTGATTTAAAGATATTGGACGTTAGAAGATTTTTTTATGAGCCAGGAGCCCAAAGAAAATTTTGGATAAAAAAAAAATTGTTTGAGTTAGAAAAAAAGGAGAACAAATTAAATTCCAAAATACATTCATCCTTATATTATGGCCACCACAGTATATTTATCAAAAAAAAAAAAAAATAGTGTTTATTATTTATGCAATATATGGTTTTTAATATCAACGCTGATCAAACAAACTAACAGATTTATGGCTTGTTAAGATTTGTTTCAGAAAAGTGGCGTTAACACACACAGTTGATGCTCATTGAGGTTTATTACTTTTCTGACCATACATTCAGGTATTTTAAATTAGTTTAATTTGAATTTCCTAAAACATTAAAAAGAAACTTCAATGATAATTTTTGTTTATAAAACTTTGTTCTACAAAATGCTGATATTTTTTTTTTTACTTACTTCCTAAAACTGCCGAAACACGTAGGTTTTTTTTTTATAAGTTTTTTGACCCAATTTTTTTTTTATTATACCCACGTGCATACATACATACGTTTTTTTTTCATAGTCATGCGTAGCTACACGCGTTTTATGTGATGATACGCATTTTTATGTTAATTTAATCCAACTAGAGAACCGAATGAATAAAATTACTAAATTTATATTCCGTAGCGGTAAATTTTTTTTTAACCGTAAGTTCATTGTCAAGGTTTTTAGTGATTGTGTTTTTGTAAAAAAAAAAACGAAAATTTAACATAAAAAGGGCTGCGGCTTTGTGGATCAAAGGTGTGAATTAAGTATAATTTTAATAAGCCTTCAATTTTGTGTTTATTTGCAGATGTTTTTTAAAGGAAATGGGCGATAGCGAACATTTTTGGATGCCTTGTTTTAAAGTCCAATGAAGAAAATTATAAACATATGTTTTACTAAGATGCTCAGCTCTGAATTTTTAAGAAAGGTTGTCCAAAAATGTATGCGAGTATTGCATTTGCTGCCATTTGTGCAGCATTTGGTTGACATTCAAAAGATAAATACGTTGGACAGTTTTCTTTGCTGAACAATATTTCAAAAGTAATGAAAGTTTTGCCAACTGTGAAAAGAATAATTGAAAATTTCACACACTCTGAATCAAGTGGGGGTGTTGAATGCTCTGGTCATCGAAGCAGTGCGTAAGAATTTTGGTGAAGGTCCTGGAACAATAATGCCATATAGCTCAATATATATGTAGTTCAATTGACATAAGTACTGAGGCCCAATGGTTATTGAACATCAACAACTGGATGCTTATTTTTCGAACAAAATCATCCTAAACAATGAAACATACTTTCATTGTTGCATCAAAGCTGCAACATTTGGTATTCAGACAAAAAAAAACGAATATAAATCCACAACATTTTACTGTTGAGTGAGGATTGTGGGCTCGAGGCACCATTGAACCACACCTCTTCCTAAATGAGGCTAGTCAATCAGTGACTGCTACTGGCGCTGGATATTGCGACATGATAAGAGTTTTTTGATAAGAGACGGCACCACATGCCATACAACCCCTGAAACGTATGAATTAGTACATGATGAGACTTTTCCCGGTCGTGTACTCTCTTGTTTCGATGATCAGAATTGGCCCCGTAGATCGAGTTATTTAACACCATTTGATTTTTACACCCTATACCAGGCTGTGTTCAGGGTATAATAAGTTTGTACCAAAAATATTTGACCTAGGTCCACCTTTGATTTATATTATTTTTATTTTTGGAAAAAAATTTCTTACAGACTATGATTAAATACATACAGAATGTTACATATGTATACTAGGGTGACAGCGGTTTGTACGAAAAAAAAATTTTGGTCGAATTTTGAGGCTGCGCGTCGGATTATTCTGACGCTGGATCTAGTGCGAAAAATTTGAGCCAAATCGGATAACGCGGATCAATAGTCAGTAACTTTTAGCTCCTTTATTTTTTTTTTTTTGCAAAAAACTGTGTTTCATTCTAAAAGTCACGGACTTATTGACCCGCTCTCGTATGATATTAATAATTGGGTTTCAACTAAATTAATTAAGAAACCATAATCTAGAGTAAATTATCTTTCTAATAGAACAACAAAATCTATTATCGGCTAAAAAACAGCCTAGTTATAACAAGTTCCCCAGGCAAAAAATGCGCCGCAGACCACTTGATTAAGAAAATCACGTTTTTCAGACATTGAAATAATTTACAACAACAACATTTTTGCATTCTCCTGATCCCAAAATGATCTTACGTAAAGTATTTCGCAACTCGTTTATTGTTGTGCTGTACTAAATGAATGTCAAAACGACACGTATTTTTTAGCTCTGTTTCATTTCAAAATCTTCAATTTTACTTTTTCAAAAATTTCGTTCAAGAAATTTATCGAAATCAACGACTGGACTTTAAGGTTTTATTAACTATATATACGTGATTAAAAATGCCTAATATTATAGGTATCCTGGTCTTAATTTGGCGGGGCAGCGTTTTTATTTCAACGGATTTGAAGAAAAATCTGATTTATCATACTTTTTCAACTTTTATTCTACATCTTTTTGGGCGTTTTCATATTTCAAATATCTTTTATCAAAATATTATACTACTTGATATAAGTTCTCCATCTTGTAACTAAAGATTAAATTGAAACACTATAAACTGTTCATTTTTAAGGTCAAATTCAAATTTAAGGAGATTTACATTTTTTTAAAACAAAATATCGAAATAATGTATATTTGTGGAAGAATTTCGATAAATCATATTAATATTTTAATTATTCTAGAAAATAATATTCTGTACTTATTTTCTGAAATTAACTCGTGGGGTACTCTTGATGTCAAATTGAGTCTGTATGAAAATCTATAAATTTTTTCTTCAACAGGATTTTTTTTTTTAAATAATACAAATTTAATGTATTCATAAAATTCCTCAAATTTATTCGTTATTTTGTGAAAATATTTAGATTAATTAGTTTTTGTATTTAATACAGTATAAAAAAATTTGTACATCAAGGGCTTATATTCAAGAAGTGCTATCTGCATCGATAATTATTTTAGAGAGAGCGTGTAAAACCAATTTAATAATAAGATCTGAAAGTATTTGTCGATCGATTTGCAACAATATCTATTAAGAAATAGTCGTACTAATCATATGTATATAATAATTCTGAAAAAATTAAAACTAGGACACAAACTGGTTAATTTCAGAAAATCAGTCCAGGATATTATTTTTTGGAATTATTAAAATATTATCAACAAGTTTTATCGAAATCATTCCACAAATATATATTATTTCGAAATTTTGTTTTAAAAAATGATAATATCCTTAAACTTGACCTTTGACCTTAAAGGGGGACAATTTATAGAGTTTCAATTTAACCTTAATTTCCAGAATTGATAACATAAATCAAGTGGTATAATATTTTGACAAATGATATTTGAAATATGAAAACACGAAAAAAATGTAGCCTAACAGTTGAAAAAGTATGAAAAATAAAATTTTTCTTCAAATCCGCTGAAATTAAACGCTGCCCTTGCCAAATTTAAAACAGGATGCCTACAATATTTGGCAGCTTTATTCACACGTATCTTGTTAATAGGACCTTAAAGTCTAATCGTTGGTTTCGGTAAATTTCTTAAACAAAATTTTTGAAAAAGTAAAATTGGAGATTTTGAAATAGTGCTAAAAACTACGTACCGTTTTGACATTCATTTAGAACGGCATAACAATAGACGAGATGCAAAGTACTTTACATAAGATCATTTTGAGATTAGGAAAATGCAAAAATGTTGTTGTTGTAAATTATTTCTGGTCTGCGGCGCATTTATTGCCTGGGGAACTTGATATAACTTGACTGTTTTTCAGCCGATAATAGATTTTGTTATTCTAGAAAGATAATTTACTCTTGATTATGGTTTATTAATTAATTTAATTGAAAAACAATTATTAATATCAAAATTTTTGTGAAATATTATTTACTAGCTATTTTACCCGGTCTTGCCCGGGATAAAAAGGACTTTGACTTGAAAAATGGTTCACTATGCTTACCAGGCGCTGAGTACTTAGTCCCCAATGAACAAATTCCCCAATAAAATTAACTTTCTCCCCAAAAAAAAAATTGTATGGGCAGTAAATTAATTTTTTATTTCAATTCAAATTTTTTTGATTTTTTAATTTAGAAGTTTTTTCTAAGATGCTGCAGCAAAAATGCTTCAAAAATAAGCTGAGAAACCGCTTTAAGTTTTTTTCTTCAGTTTATTTATAAACATCAAATATAACGGAAAGGTTCGCAAATTAAAGGAATCAAAACTTTTAAAAATTGAATTACTTCATTCAATAAGTGAGCATCATTGAGCAGAGACGTCAAATTCAAGTTTCAGAAATGAAAGACTAATGCGACGTTTAATATTGTGTCGCAAGGTTTCTTTAAGCAACTGCTTATAGTATATGTGTGGCCTCTTTTGACCAATAGGTAATTATTTCACATACGTAGATAAAATTTATCATACGACATTTCACTAAGCTGTGTTCCGCGAGCGAGTCGCGTCCGCTTCCGCGCGTTTGGCAGCCACACCCGTGCTGCCGCGCAGTTGTTGTCAACTTATTTTAATCGCCAAAATATATTTTTCAGATCATTGCAATATTTTAGCTGAGCTGTGTTCCGCGAGCGCGTCGCGTCCGCATCCGTCGCGTCCGCGTGCATCGCGCCGCTTCCTCGCAGCTACCCGTGCTGCTGCTTAGTTTTCGTTAACTTATTTTAATTCCTAAAACATATTTTTTAGAGCATTGCGGTATTTTAGCTGAGCTGTATTCCGAGAGGGCGTCGTGTCCGCATCCGTCGCGTCCGAGTCCGCGGTCGCGCGCCGCGCGCCGCTTCCGCGCATTTGGCAGCCACACCTGTGCTGCCGCGCAGTTGTTGTCAACTTATTTTAATCGCCAAAATATATTTTTCAGTTCATTGCGATATTTTTGCTGAGCTGTGTTCCGCGAGCGCGTCGCGTCCGCGCGCCTCGCGCCGCTTCCTCGCAACTACTACCCGTGCTGCCGCTTAGTTTTCGTTAACTTATTTTAATTCCTAAAACATATTTTTTAGAGCATTGCGATATTTTAGCTGAGCTGTGTTCCGAGAGCGCGTCGCGTCCGCATCCGTCGCGTCAGAGTCCGCGGTCGCGCGCCGTTTCCGCGCGTTTGGCAGCCACACCCGTGTGTGCCGCGCAGTTGTTGCCAACTTATTTTAATTGTCAAAATATATTTTTCATATCATTCCGATATTCTAGCTAAGCTTATTCCCCGTGTGCGTAGCTTCCGCGTAACGAAATGATGCTATTGAAAAGAATACTCATTTTAAATGCATCTATTGTAGGACATATATTGAGAGCACTATGCAAATGTTTACTGAAATAAATATTTGACAAAACTCATTAAATAAAACAAGTAAGAAAATTATAGTCGGTCTAGACCGACTATACGATACCCTATACCATGCGTTTAGAAACCCTATCTCTTAGGCCCAACTAACTGGACATTGAAAATAAGCAAAAACCAAATTTGAGTGGGATTTTTATTATTTTTTTTGGCTGCAGATATGAAAAAGTTCATATCGGATGCTATATCTATAAAGGGACTAGGTCCAAAAATGGACCGATCCTGATCATGTTTGGTAAAGTCTCTTGCATTTTGCAAAAATATGTACAAACAAAATTTGAGAAGAATCAGTGCAATATTTTTGTTTTTTAATAGATTTAAGTGAAGATCGGGAAGCAGCTCTATATGGGGTCAAAGGGAACATTTTTGGACTACTCATTAGTTGATGTAATGAACGCATACAAACCCAATTTGAGTAAGATCTATATGACAATTTGGATCTTATGGCAATTTATGTCGATTTCATATGGGTAATTTGTATGGGGGCTAGGTCTGAACATGCACCGATTCTCACCAATTTCAATAGCGTTCATCCCATGGCCGATAAAAGCTTATATACCAAATCTCATCAAAATATATTCATATTTGCGACCTGCAGTTTGATTACAAACTTTACATGGACACACAGACGGACGGACGGACTGACGGACGGACGGACGGACGGACGCACATTGTTAAATCAACTCAGAAAGTGATTCTGATTCGATCGGTATAATTAAAGATGGGTCTAGGTCAAATATTTTTGGTTGTTACAAACAGCAGCACAAAGTCATTATACCCAAACCACATAGTTGTATAGGGTATAAAAATCAGAAGTTTTAAAAATTTAATTACTTCATTCAATAAATGATCATCATTGAGTAGAGACGTCAAATTTATAGAAGTTTCAAAAATGGAAAATGAATGCGACGTTTAAAATTGTGCCGCAAGGTTGCTTTTGCTTTTTGCGTGCGTGTCCGCGCGTTTGGCGTGTTTGTGTTCGCGAGCCGCTTTCGCACATTTGGCAGCCACACCCGTGCTGCTGCGCAGTTGTCGTCAACTTATTTTAATCGACAAAATATATTTCTCAGATCATTCCGGAATTTTAGCTAAGCTGTGTTCAGCGAGCGCGTCGCGTCCGCGCTCCGAATCTGCGCTCCGAAATGATGCTATTGAAAAAAAAATACAGATATTAAATAAATTTCTTGCAGGACAGTTATTGAGAGCAGTATGGCGAATTTGTTCATTTCTTTCGGGGACATTTTTATACCCTCCACACCTCAGTGGAAGAGGCTACATATAGGTTTGTCATTCCGTTTGTAACGCATCGAAAAAAGTTCCTGAGACCCCAAAAAAACATATTTTCTTGATCCTTATGACAAGGAAAGTTGATTTACCGATGACCGTCTGTCCGTTTGTCCGTCTGTCCATCTGTCTGTGGATATCACGATCACACCGTCAATATCTAAGCTAGACCGTTCGCTTTTATATAAAATCGTTTACTAACATCCCAAAGGAGTTGCTATTTAAAATCGTCAAAATCGGTCAAAGGGTTCACGAGCTATGAATGAAACTTTGAAAAAACTCTTGAAAAAATAAAATTTTTCAGTGTGTTTGTTGTTTTTCTTAAGATATTTGTATATGTTGTAATTCTTCGTATTGTTGAAGTCATTACAGTTGTGTGTATATTAATAGTGCACGTGTCACATTGGCCTAAGCAAGTTTTACCACATATTTTTTTATCATTAAAATTTAATATTAAAAATTAAAAATTAATAAAAATGAAAAATGGAAAATGGAAAATGAAAAATGGAAAATGAAAAATTTAAAATGAAAAGTGAAAAATGGAAAATGAAAAATGAAAAATGAAAAATGAAAAATGAAAAATGAAAAATGGAAAATGGAAAATGGAAAATGAAAAATAAAAAATGAAAAATGAAAATTGAAAAATGGAAAATGAAAATTGAAAATTGAAAAACTAAAAATGAAAAATGAAAAATGGAAAATGGAAATTAAAAATGAAAAATTGAAAATAGGAAATGAAAAGTGGAAAATGAAAATGGAACATGGAAAATGAAAAATGAAAAATTAAAAATGGATAATGAGAAATGGAAAATGGAACATGAAAAATGGAAATTGAAAAATGGAAAAGGAAAAATAAAAAATGAAAAATGAAAAATGGAATTTTCAATTTTCCATGCAAAGTGAAAAATAAAAAATAGAAAATAAAAAATAACAAGTAAGAAAATTATAGTCGGTCTAGACCGACTATAACTATACGATACCCTATACCATGCGTTTAGAGACCCTATCTCTCAGGCCCAACTAACTGGATATAGAAAATAAGCATAAACCAAATTGGAGGGGGATTTTTATTAATTTTTTCGGCTGCAGATATGAAAAAGTTCATATCGGATGCTATATCTATATGGGGTCTAGGCCCAAAAATGGACCGATCCTGACCATGGTTGGTAAAGGCTCTTGTATTTTGCAAAAATATATACAAACAAAATTTGAGAAGAATCAGTGCAATATTTTTCGTTTTTGATAGATTTAAGTGAAGATCGGGAAGCAGCTCTATATGGGGCCTATGACTAAGAGTTGTCCAATAGGGACCATTTTTAGACTGCTGATTAACTTATGTAATATATACATATAAACCCAATTTGACTAAGATTTGTACGATAATTTGGATCTTATGGCAATATATGTTGATTTCATAGGGGTCATTTGTATGGGGGCTAGGTCTGAACATGGACCGATTCTCACCAATTTCAATAGCGTTTATGCCATCGCCGATAAAAGATTAAATACCAAATTTCATTAAAACATATTCATATTTGCGACCTGCAGTTTGATTACAAGCTTTACATGGACACACAGACGGACGGACATCGTTAAATCGATCGGTATAATTAAAGATGGGTGTAGGTCAAATATTTTTGGTTGTTACAAACAGCAGCACAAAGTCATTATACCCAAACCACATAGTGGTATAGGGTATAAAAAATGAAAAATGAAAAATTAAAATTGAAAAATGGAAAATGAAAAATGGAAAATGAAAAATGGAAAACGGAAAACGAAAAATTAAAAATTAAAAATGGAAAATGGAAAATTAAAAATGAAAAATGAAAATTGAAAAATGGAAAATAAAAAATGATCAATGGAAAATGGAAAATGAAAAATGGTAAATGGAAAGTGAAAAATGGAAAATGAAAAATGAAAAATGGAAAATGGAAAATGAAAAATTTTAAATTAATAATGGCAAACGGAAAATGAAAAATTAAAAATGAAAAATGGAAAGTGGAATATGGAAAATGAAAAATGGAAAATGAAAAATTAAAATATAGAAATGAAAAATGAAAAATGAAAAATGGAAAATGAAAAATGGAAAATGAAAAATTAAAAATTAAAAATGGAAAATGAAAAATGAAAATTGAAAAATGAAATATGGAAAATGATAAATCGAAAATGGAAAATGAAAAATCAAAAGTGGAAAATGGAAAATGAAAAATGGAAAATGAGAAATTAAAAATAAGAACCAAAAATGAAAAACGGAAGATGAAGATTGAAATTGAAAAATAGAAAATGTTAAATTAAAAATGAAAATTGAAAATGAAAAAGGTGGAGGGCATCAAAGATTCGGCCCAGCCGAATTTAACCCTCTTACTTGTTTATTTATATATTTGTAAAATTAGAAAACAACAAATATAAAAGGGAGAGTTTTGCAAATTAGTGTGACGTCATCTGTTATTCATATTAGTAACCATGCTGTAACTGGACGGGATCGAACATACATCCCGAATACTATGACAGAGAGAGCTTCGCAAATTTGCGCTACGTCAAGGGTTATTATAGAAGAAGATGAGGGAGTGAATTTTCAAATTGACTTGATTTTTTTAGTGTTCCGAAACCTAAATTATATAAGGAAACGCGATTCTTTAAAGAAAACATTGGGTATCATTATTGTATCGTCAATTATCAATGGCAAACTCAGAGGAGAGCATATTATACTACCAAGAATCATACTGTTTCCAACAGATTCACCCATTGCATTTAAAGAATTACAAATCCCAATTCATCTGGCATATTCAATGGCAATTAACATATCTTAAGGCCAGTCAATGCAAGTCTGAGGCTGGGAATTGAAAAATTCATGCATCGCTCATTGTCAGTTTTAGACAGCCTGTGCCAGAGTTGGTACGCCAAACAATTTCTTGTATGCGATGAAAATGGAGCAACAAAAAATATTGTCAAAACATTGGATTTACAATAATTTATTATTTATTAAGATCAGACGAAGAAAGTGTTATGTGAAACAAAAGTTCAATTAATAAATCGAAAATAAAATAATTATTGATTATCTGGGGAATAAGTGTATTTTACACATAACAACATTTGCCGGGGCAGCTAATAATTCAAGAAGAAAAAAATAATATAAAGAAAGAAAACTGTGTTTTCTGTTTAACTCAGATCTTGAGTGAATTTTGGGACACCCTTTATATAAAAAACTTTTGCAATTTATAAATTTAATTATACAATTGTATAATATTGATGTGATCTTTAATTTACAAACCTTTTAATTGTCAATTCATAAAAACTGATATTGTTTGGGAACCATTGCAGTATACTATATAACGAACATTTTGCTGACTAAAATATTATGAATAAATTAACCAATAAAAATTAAGTTTATCTCAGTTAGTGAAATGCCAAATATTATTTTATTATAAATTTAAAATTTTCAAAATTAATTTAAATAAAAAATTTGTGACAAACTGTTCCTATAATATCTATATTTGTGTAGTGTACCCGTTTATCTCCTTAAAACTCTATGAATTAAAAAAATTATCATTAGCGTCAGCGCCTTAATAGCTAAAACCTGTAGTTTTTGGCCACAACAAGCAATAATTTACTTATTTATTTATTAGAAAACTATTAACTAATTGTTTTGACAAATATGAGAGCTAATGAACATGTCAAATCCATAAATAAATTAAAAATTATATCATATATTTTCGAAAATACAACCATAACAGCAAATAAATTCATATTAAGAGTTTTCCGCATACTATAATTATTAAAAGAAAATAAGTATCTGATAGAAATCTACGCATATTTTATGAAAAAATAATTAGGGCACAAAACTCTTCGACTATGGCGAATTTTGTAATCATCGTTTGCGTTGTCGTAGTAGTATATTTAGTAATACTTTATTGATTAAATTATTTATAAAAAAAAAAAAACGTAAGTAAAACTAGTGACATTAAAAACTAATCTAGGTGAAACATACTGATACCTGCTTTATAGTTCTTCGATACCCATAATGGCCATGTTTTACATATAGGGTTCTCACTTCAAAAAAGTTTATTTAAAATCCGAACAAGCAAAAAAGTGTGAAATACATCGTCGTTTAAATCGCTTAGAGATTTAAACTTCCGATTAGTGAGTCTCCCGTTGGCCTTAAAATAGTGAAAAATTTCAGCTGGGACTTAAATTTAATTTAGGAAATTTGCTTGATGTTTTAATGGTTTCGATTGTTAATTTTAGATTTTTTTTTTTTGATAATTTCGGTTTTATTTAATGTTAAATAAAATAAATGAGAAAATTAAATAAATCACTGTTGTTTTTCCGCTTTTGGGTTTTTCAAAATTATTTTATTTTACCTTTTCATTGAATGCTTCCAATACTCATTATACGTCCATTGTTGGCTAGTTCTTCAATATAAGTCAGTGCTAATTTTGTCATGTGAAATTGCAAAACCAACACTGCTTATCGTTTTTTAAACTCTTTCTTTTATAAATCCCACATCCCTTCATCCAATCAATCTTATCAGTTTCTTTAAACGGATATGTCCTACTAAGAGTCGACAGAGTAAGATATGCAGGCGGCGCACAGTGCTTTGTCCCATAGGCAAAATTAAAATAAAATAAAGTGCTTAGAATATTTAAGTAATATACATTTTTGTAAAGCTAACAAAGTACCTTAAATAAATTCGTAAATAAATTTATCATCTCGTCTTTTTGTTAACAGTAGAGGGCGCTAAAATGTTGAACGGAAAAACGGTTTTTACTGTATTACAAAAAAAATTATTAAAATTTCATTTTTTATTGTATTGCTTTGAAACTTAACAGTTTTGTTTATAACTATAGGTACAAAAAAAAACAAAAATAATTTTTTGTAAATATTTTATATAGAAAAGTTGTTTGTGCCATCGAAAACTTTTGCGATTTTTGATTTGGAATTCCCAAAATGCAAAAGTTTGATGGAGTGAAAAAATTTTATTTTTAAGAATAGGTAATTTTTTATTTGTGATTTTAGTACATTTTAAAGGGCTTAAATAGAATATGTAAAGAAGTTTTAGATTTTTCACCCGGAAATGTAAAAATGATATGAATTTTTTAAGACATATATCCTAAGTTTCTGAAAAAGTTGCATAGACCTAAGTTTGTGGTACTGCCAAAATTTAAAAAAATTAGAGTATACATTTTTTTTCTTTTATTACTATAAAAAATGAATCAAATTTTGATGTAGTGTATAATTTTTATTAAATAGTGACAAAAACTTACCAAAAAGTTTTGCAAACTTTGAAAAAATAAAAATAAAAAGTAGGCGATTTTTTATTTTTCATTTATATATAATTTGTTAACAAATCTAACCACTAGTAAAAAAAAATTTAAGATTTTTAACCGGAAATTTGAAATTTTGTATTTTTTTAAAACATCTATATTTTTTAGTTTTACAAAGACCAAAAATATGATTACAAAATTTTTTCCAAGTAAAGGGCTCCAGCGACGTTCAATGTTCAATTCAATTTTTGCAAGCTGTGTAATTTTATTGACTGTGTGTGCGTCATATGGAAGGTTTTTCTTTAATAAAATAAAATTGCACCATTGTTATTTACATTTTGCTATTTTCCGTTATTTTTTTTATTTGGACAAGAGATGAGAACGTGTTTATTTCAGTTTAACGTGAACATTTTCTAATAGTTTGCGATTGTTTTGAAGTTTTCACCATTTTTTTTATCAATAATATTTGAATTAATTGTGGAATTACCCTCGTGAGTTAAATAATCTCACTGGTTCATCTCTATATATATATGCATAATAAAACTATTCTGTCAAATTTGTTTACTAGTTGTGAAGCAATATTTTCCAATAATGACAAATTGTATTATTAATTCCGATATAGTTGATTTTTGGTTATCAGTGTCTTCAAAAAATAAAATCCCAGAAGTATATTAATTTATAAATAGGTAATAAAATATTAAAAAAACGTTTTACACATATTTTAAAACTATTTTTATTCTAGGGTGTTTGTCCGAAGAAGCCTTAGAAGCCAGTCATAAAAATATAAGGAATGTGCGATTTTCCCATACAAGAAAAACGACGAGAGAAAATACAAATAGAGATTTAATGGCTCATTTGTTATTAATGTCGGATCCGGAACTATCGTCACTTAGGTCTACAATACACATAAAAAAATTATGAATTCAAAGAAATTGAGAAATACATTTTGAAAGAAAACATCATAAATTACAGTTAAAATTAATTATCTTATTTGTTGAGCAAATTTTGAAACAAATTTATTTATGACCCTTTTTAAAGAGAATATTAAATTATTTGCATTTTGATCACAAATGTTGCAAAAAATTAAGTTTTTGAGAAAAAGGATATATGGGAGATGGTCATGTCCTTGTATCGAATGAAGCCAAATTTCCCAGAGAGCCCAAAAATATAGTTTTATAAGTTATTATAAGTTTTCAGTGCATTGTGATAACTAATGTAGTTACAATTTAGTTTTTGAGAAAAATTATATATGGGAGGTAGTCATGTCCTTGCACCGAATGAAACAAAATTAACCACTAAGCTACAAGACATATTTTAACAGATAGTTACCAACTTTCCGTTTATTCTATATACAATTATAGCTAAAATTAAACTTTTAAATTTAAAGATGTATGGGAGGTAGTCATGTCCTTGCACCGATTTTTCCGAAACTTCGAATTTTTCTTAATTAACGTATTTTGAACCAGCACACCAAATTTCATTTTTCTGCGATAACTTCTCTAATTTTGCCGATTCACTATATGAGGACAAAGCACTGTGCGGCGTTGCTATATATGTAAAAAGGGCATAGTAGTTAATATTTTATGCTATTCAGGTTCTGATGATTTGATCGAATATTTGTTCATTGAGATCATTTCTGAGAAAAGTAAGGATGATTTAGTGTGCGATTCAAATTGTTTTCTGTAATCACTTACGACTTGCAATAAGTATTGCTTTTCTTTAATTTAATTTTATATTAATTTTAATTTTAATTTTATATTAATTTTATATTTCATATTCTTTCGAATAAATTGTCTCTCATTAGATTTGAGTTATTTGTGGGTCTTCTTATTTTATTAAGTTCTTATACATAAAATAATTTTATAACAAAATTGCTATTAAGATAAAATATAACATTTAAATGTAGAAAAGTGATGAATTTTTGATACTAAGTATTTAGAAAGAGCACATTTACAGAATATTTTACTAAAATCCCTTTTTTTTCTCGAAATCCGCAAAAATAAAATCCTTGTCAAAAAAATTTTGGCAACATGATTTGCTTGAAAATTCACACACTTAATCTGTAACATGTATTTAACAAAACCTTAAAGTACCAGAGCCATTTTTTAAATTTTGTTTAAGAAAATTTTTTAAAACTTGAAAAAGGAGTTTTCAAAATTTTGTCAAAAAAATTTCCCATGTTCGGTCTCAATGCGGAATAGGTTAACAACGTGGTAAGAAAACAATACCTCGTATCTGAGTACTTATAAGCACAGAAATAAAAAAACATTATGGTTATAATCAATTTCTGAAAGTTGAAAAAAATGCCATCAAATTTCATGACCTAGTTTTTTTTTTTTTTGCATAAAAGTGGTCTGGGGCATTTGGTATTTCTTGGCGAGTTTTTATTCGATTTTGAAGTTTTATTGCTTTTTCAAAAGACAATTTAATACTGATCGCGAATTATATAATAACTTGTCAGAAAAGTAAAACTTTAGAACGAAATTTTCGTAAAATCTGAAAAATTCAAATTTTCAGTCGCGTTGAGGGACATCTTAATGTTTTTTAATTGGCCCAAAACTTTGTATTTCTCAGTTTTTTTTTTTTTTTGCTTTTCGCATATTTCTAGGGGTTAGGAGCGAGAGTTTGAACACTTTTTATTTCTCAGTGTAACGAACGGCCACCCTAATATATATAGTACGCTTTACTTTCAAATATATAAAAATTTTAAATATTTGAACCAAAATTCAAGAGCCTTTAACAGAAATATTGATTGAAATCTAAAAAAATTTGTTAATTATTAATAAATGGTTAAAGTATTTAAAAAAAAAAAAAAAAAAAACAAAAAAAACCTGAAACAACATCAGAGAATCTAGAAACAAAAACCGTACATGGATTTTAAAGAATTTATAAAACATTAAATAAAAAAGCGCTGTATTTAGGAAGTTTTTTTCTTGTTGGTTTTTAAAAGATAAAAAAAAATTTTTATGATTAATTACTTTATGTCCTTCATTAACAGTCTCAAAATTACGGCTTTATTTTTGGAGCTATGAATTGTTTTATTTTATCTACTTATTTTTTTCTTCTTATAATGCTTAACAATGTGTTAACATTGTTAACAAAGCAAAGCAAAGTAAAGCCAACCAAACAGCCAACGAATAAATTACCCAAAAGTGTCAATAAACAAAACAAGACAGAGCAGAACATAAACATTAAATGCATTAAAAAAAATCAACTTTCAAATTATGTTTTATTTTGTGTGATACATAGTTTTTAATACAATTTTTAATGACATAAAATATTAACAATTGTTTGTTGTTGATGTTGTTGTTTTTTTGCCTTGATTTTGTACACAACTAGAGCATTTCACTACATGACAATCACTGTTAGTGTAACTTAAATTAACTAAATAAAGAACAACATAAATTTCATTATGTTTGGCACAGTGAAAGCTTTTACCAGGGGATCCATCTATTTTTTGGCCATTGACTATTAACAATTAAAGGTTAAACGTTACCTTCGTCCAGTAACATTAACCCTGACTAAATACTTAGTTAGCTTGAACTTAAATTATTACATAAATTAATAAATTAAGTGTCATTTAAATTTGGGTGAAGCTAATCACATACGAGGTTAGTGCGATAAGTACCAGCCCATATGCAACTTATGCAACTCTTCACATAACAGCTGACAATATTTCAGTTCAACAACTTTTTTAGTTTTGCGTATAAAAATAAAATAAACAAATGCTGAAATTATTTTAATTTTTTTTTTAAATTATATACTTAACCTATAATTCTGTACCTTAAATGTGTTTTTAGTAAAATGAATATTTAATGTAAATTTAAAAACAATAGCACAGTGCTTCAAAACAACAAACAGTAGTAAAAAAATATACAACATCAAGATTATCGGCCAGATTGGAGCACAATGTTTAGGGCCAGTGTTGCCATTTTAGCATTTTAGTTGCTAGATTTAGCAACTTTTTTTTGTCATTTAGCATCCAAAATTTATGAAAAGATGCTAAATGCTAACTTAGCATCTTTTATTAAAAAATTTGCTTTAAGGATCACTTTTTTTTGATTTTTTTCATTATTTTTGAATACACAATTTTAATTTTAACGGTATTGATATGTTTTATTTTCTCAAAGTGTAATACGAAATATAAGAATTATAACCAAACATTTTGAAATAGAAGAATGTAAACACCAACAACAGTTTTTAATGAATTAAAAAGTCGATTGCCAAAAAATATTATTATATTAAAAATGTGCCAAAATTTTCAATACAAAACACATTAAACCGGGTAAAAGACCGATAATCAATATATTAGAAGAGTTTAAATTTAGATCATCTGAAACAGAAAAAATTCAAATCAAATGGAGTTATATCACAGAACAATATTGGGATACAACACTGAATACAACATCTTTATGGATTGAAAAATTCTATTGGCGAAAATCCATTTAAGGAGTTATCAATATTTGTTTAGTCTATATAAGTTTTGTCTTTCTCAAAAGCCGAAGTTGAACGTTTGTTTAGTTTAATGGCTTTAGTTAAAAGCAATCTTCGAACAGAACAAAATCCGAGTTGTTATGTTCTGTAATACGTATAAAAGGATTGAAATTGAAAAATCGGTGCTGTCACACTTGCAATATACCGAGCGATGTCGTTGATAAAAGTCGATCGTCAGAAAAATATCAGAGCCAAGAAGAACTTGAGGATGAAGACATCACAGAAATGTTAGATTCCATAAACCAATTATTCTAATATAATCGTATCTTTTGATAATGCAATTTCTGTTATATTTAAAAAAAAAAAAATCCCTCTTAAATTAAAAATATTTAATTTAATAATTAGTTATTTATAGTTCGGTTCGAGATCATGTATACATTTTCTCTTACATTGCATAAAGTATTATCTTTTCTAGTATTAGAAAATGTATACATGATCTCGAACCGAACTATAAATAACTAATTATTATTACAACACAAGATCGACAATACATAAAAAAACTAATATTTAATTTAAGTTTAAAATAAACTCAATTTGATGTTAAAAAAAAATTTCAGATGAAATCCAAAATAATTTTAATTAAAATTTAAAAATTATAAATCGAAACATATGTTTTATATTAATTTTTCGATTTAAAAACCAAAGAATTTATTAATAAGTATATAATTTTTCAATATAAAGTTAATGAAATTTGAAAAAAAAAAATTTTGCATTCTTTTTTTTAGACCCCAGTAGCATCTTTACAATTTCAAATTATGGCAATACTGTTGGTTTTAAAAGATTTTTTATAACAGTGGTTAGAAGCATGTATACTTAGATCTGATTTATCGCATTTTAATATATTTTCAAAAGCCTTGCATCTGCATTTATAGTCGTCACCTTTGACCTGCTCCAGCCATCCATTAGCTTCTCGTCTCTCAACTAACTGAAGCAAAATCTTTAGGTTCTATATTTCTTTGATGTGTTTTTAGCATCATCGAAAAACGAATCGGACATTTTTCTAAAATTAATTATGTTTCTAAAATTAATTATGTTCAAATTTATAATATTTTAATGTTATGCACTAAAAAGTGTTTTATACTTGTCATTGTTATTAAAGAATCCACATATTTACTTCCTTCATATTATAGAGTTATTACCAGACTTAAGAAGACTTTAAAGTTTAAAATTGAAAAAAATTATGCGATATTTAACAAATACATTCAAAATAGTTTTGACTGAAATTTTTGGCAGTTTTAGTTTTGCCTTGTATCAGTAAAATGTTCAGATATTAACTAAAAAAAATCATGTGAGTCCGATCACAAGGGAGATGTGTAAACATCTAATAATTAAAGAAAACATCAACATCATATTTTCCAGTGCATAAAAAATAAGTCGATTATGCTGTTTTCTGAAATTCAATTGATGTTTTCCGAAATGCAATCGATGTTTTCTGAAATTCTATTTATGTTTTCTGAAATTCAAATGATGTTTTCTGAAATACAATTGCTGTTTTCTGAAATACAATTGATGTTTTCTGAAATTCTATTGATGTTTTCTGAAATTTAATTGATGTTTTCTGAAACTCGAATGATGTTTTTTGAAATTATATTGATGTTTTCTGAAATTCTATTTATGTTTTCTGAAATTCAAATTATGTTTTCTGAAACTCGAATGATGTTTTCTGAAATTCTATTTATGTTTTCTGAAATTCAATTGATGTTTTCTGAAATACAATTGATGTTTTCTGAAATACAATTGATTTTTTCTGAAATTCTATTGATGTTTTCTGAAATTCTATTTATGTTTTCTGAAATTCAAATGATGTTTTCTGAAATACAATTGATGTTTTCTGAAACACAATTGATGTTTTCTGAAATTCTATTGATGTTTTCTGAAATTCAATTAACGTTTTCTGAAACTCGAATGATGTTTTCTGAAATTATATTGATGTTTTCTGAAATTCTATTTATGTTTTCTGAAATTCAAATGATGTTTTCTGAAACTCGAATGATGTTTTCTGAAATTATATTGATGTTTTCTGAAATTCTATTGATGTTTTCTGAAATTCAATTGATGTTTTCTGAAACTCGAATGATGTTTTCTGAAATTATATTGATGTTTTCTGAAATTCTATTTATGTTTTTTGAAATGATGTTTTCTGAAATTCTATTTATGTTTTCTGAAATTCAATTGATGTTTTCTGAAATTTTATAGATGTTTTCTGAAATTCTATTTATGTTTTCTGCATTCAAATCATGTTTTCTGAAATTATATTGATGGTTTCTGAAATACAATTGATCGAATGATGTTTTCTGAAATTATATTAATGTTTTCTGAAATTCAATTTATGTTTTCTGAAATTCAATTGATGTTTTCTGAAACTCGAATGATGTTTTCTGAAATTATATTGATGTTTTCTGAAATTCTATTTATGTTTTTTGAAATTCAAATGATGTTTTCTGAAATTATATTGATGGTTTCTGAAATACAATTGATGTTTTCTGAAATTCTATTGATGCTTTCTGAAATTCAATTGATGTTTTCTGAAACTCGAATGATGTTTTCTGAAATTATATTGATGTTTTCTGAAATTCTATTTATGTTTTTTGAAATTCAAATGATGTTTTCTGAAATTATATTGATGGTTTCTGAAATACAATTGATGTTTTCTGAAATTCTATTGATGTTTTCTGAAATTCAATTGATGTTTTCTGAAACTCAAATGATGTTTTCTGAAATTATATTGATGTTTTTTGAAATTCTGTTTATGTTTTCTGAAATTCAAGTGATGTTTTCTGAAATTCTATTGATGTTTTCTGAAATTCAATTGATGTTTTCTGAAATTATATTGATGGTTTCTGAAATACAATTGATGTTTTCTGAAATACAATTGATGTTTTTTGAAAGACAATTGGAAAATGTTTAGAAAAGAACATATCATAATTTTTTCACAAATATAATCAGATAAAGTCACACCGATTTACACTTCAGCTCACACCGATGTGTTACGCTGTTTTTGCGATTGTATTGTGAAATACAAATTTACCCCCTGCGCGTATAGAAGCTTACACATCAAAAATATTCAAAGGCTAGAATTCTTATTAAATGATGAACTCATCTATAATATTAATAGGCTAGGCGATTTCTTGTGACCGATGTTTTCTTCCACCGTTTTAGCCCGATTTTGATCAAACTATATTATTTGAAAGGTATTTCTTTTTATCCGTTTTGCAGATTTACAGATTTTTAAATTGCTTCCTTTATTTTGAGTAAATTGCATTTATATTTGCTACTAACACATACATAAAATTATACAATGCTATGTGTGTGTTTATTAAATTTGTTAATGTGTTTGTAATAAAAATGAGTTTGTTTTTTTTTTGTGTTGATTTGTGAATTGGCTTTAATTGATTAGCATACCTTTAGGGTCTTCATTTAATGAAAAAATAAAATTTCCTAGAATTTGCATTCGAATTTCGAGGGCTGGAATCTGCTTGTTTAAATTATTAGAAGAAATCTAAACTATTCAATTTTCTATATGAAGAAAAAATAGTTTTTAAATAAAACACAATATAATCATATAGGCATAATTAATTTTTGCAAACATTAACCAGAATCTAAAATATTATAAAAAAAATTTAATTTAAATTTACGAATTGTTCTATACTATTTTCAGCAGTTCACTTCATTTGAAAGCTCTGGTATCCCTGGTTTAACAATCTGGCTACAAAGTTAACATCTGTTTTATTTTTTGAAGTTGGCAACTCGAAATCAGATCTTTGTATAAATTTGTATGATTTTGTGAGATTTGTGAGATTTTTTGAGTGGTAGCAAGCGATAGTTATTGTGTTTATTAATTAAATATAAAAATAATAAAAGTGAAATTTATTAAAATAGAATGTTACAAACAATAAAAAAAGTGTTAAAAACACGAGTTACTTAGGTTTGTCTCTCCTACCACAATTCCAATTTCGAATGCATTGGGTAATTGCCCATGAACAGTTTCTCCTGAAAATATTTTTTCACCAATACAATCATAAGTCACACAGCGTTATCTCCTTCAGCTCACACCGATATAAGTTACGCTGTTTTTGTGATTGTATTGTGAAATAGAAATTTACCCCCCTGCGCGTATAGATGTTTACACATCAAAAACACAATTTGTTAAATATTTTCATCTTAATTATCTTAATTTGTTAAATATTTGTTGTTATAATTCAGTAATAGGTTTATCAAACTGTTTACATATTCAAATATTTTATATATATTTGTTACAAATTGTGCAAGAAGTCCAGATATTAATGTAAACGTAAAACCCAGGTGGAGGGTATCAAAGATTCGGCACAGCCGAATTTAACACCCTTACTTGTTTTGAGTAATTTCATTAAAATTAAAAAGTATTCCACCCAAGTATCATCACGGATGCAAGAATATATATTGGGTTAAAGAGGACACTTTCACCTTTCTCGTGGTGGTATACATTTCGTGTGCACTTTTGTTCCTTTCAAGTTCTATTCCACTAAATTTGAAATTTGATAAAAATATAGTAGTTTAATAAATATTTCATAACGCCCCTATTATTAAACGGCAGGGCTGTGACCGCTAGCAAATACCAAAGACCATAATCCTACCAACCTTATAAAAAGGACCGTGGGTCATTATCGATGATAACTTGGGAGTAGTAACCATTTATTTTTGATAAAAAAAATCACCTTTTTCTGAGATTAAAAAACAGTTGAGTTTGACAGCATGCCACGCCCACAATTAGCTATAGTTTAACCTAATTTTTTGGCTACCTTAATCTGGCGTTAAAACTTCAAAACTCAGAGACAAAAAAAATTAAGATTTTGGCCAATGAAATCAAAATTTCTGGCAAAGTGCGTCGGTCGCAAGAATAAGGGCTCTGTCCGCACACTATGTGGAAAATTTTGCGCAAAGATCTTAGCCTACAAAGACTAGACTTCAACGATTGGCTCCGTTGTGTATCAAGTTGACTATATTAAAAATTTAAAATGAGAAAAAAAATTCACCTAAATTTATATTTTCTTCTATTGTTTTGAAAGGAATTTTTAGTCGTCCCTCGTTTTAAGATGTTTCCCAAGCAATTAAATATAATTAAATGTTAAAATGTGGCATTAAAAAAAAAATATTGCAAAAAGTTTGCATCTTAATTCTTTTTTGTTTTGTTTTTTTTTTTTTTTATTTTTTTTGCAAATAGTGAGGAAACCACTTATGCTTTAATAGTTATAAACGCATAATGTATAAATTTTTTTGTTTTGTGGTCGTTTTTATTTTTCATAAAAAAAAATTTCTGTTTGTTAATTCCGGTATCATAAAAAACACCTGTGTTAACATGAAGTTATTTATTTAGGTATGTACGTATATATATATATACAATATGTATTATACCAAAAGACATTCCAATTCATTGCATCATATGGTTTTGAATGAACTAATTGCTCTAGATTTTGCAAATTATTTCGCTATTTTATCTATCATAATGTGACTAATCTGAAAATCGCATTAACTTTTGGTTTTACCTAATTTTTTTCTTCTGTTTTTGTTCCTATTTTGGCCATTAGCAAACACGCACGCGCACACATGCACACACGCACACACACACACACACACACACACACACACACACACACACACACATATATACATATTTAAATACAAACGAAATCCATCTGAATAAGATATGAAATCTATATATTTAATGGTGTTTAAATACTTTCACTTTAAATTTAAATCAATGAAATCGTTTTGCAAAAAATTTTTTGTTGTTTCTTTTTCGTTATGTTGTTTCTATTGTATCATAAATGGAAGTGAAATGAATTCATATTTTATTATGATATTTCAAAAACATTTCTGCATATTCATTATAATAAAGTTTAGAAAATATATATAAATATTTATTGAATCTGTTGAATACATAATCCACAACACTTGTTAACATTTTTTTCTATCTGTTTATCTTTGATACATTTTTGAGGTAATTGATAATTGAAAAAAAAAAAAAAAATAAATTAAAAATTTCAAAAAAACTTGATTTCCGAGTTAAGCCTTTAAGTAATTGACCCAATTATGCAATTTTCTATATTTTTTTCATCTACAAGAAACAAACCTACATTTTAGTTCAATGTATGTGTATTTAGCATGTCTTTGATCAATCTTGCTATTTTATATTTTTTTTTTTTTTTAAAAAGCGTTCAGCCTTATAGCAGTTTAGACTAATTGCTTATAGTAACTTATTATAAGGAAATCCATATATAGACATAAAGAATATTGCTTAGTTTGTATGGCTGTTATATGTATTAACAAACCAAATGTTACGAGTTAGTTGGGTTGCCGATAGCTTTATCAATTCGTGTTTGCTTTTTATTGACGGTACGCATTTCGAAGCTGCTTGCTTTATTAAAAAAAAATTTACATAATTTTTTTTTTCTTATACGAAAAATATTGCAACCTGTAGTGGTGACATGTGTTTTTCTATTCTGGAAAAGTTTTCAAGTTGTTATCGTTGTATGAAAATAGAAAAAAATGCACCAGAAACTAGTGTGGAATCAGCAGAGTGAACAAACTGCCATGCAAATAAGATAATTTTATTTTCAAATTTAATTTCACCATTTCACTTGATTTAATTTTTGCCGCTCTAAATGATATTAGGAAATTTAAACCTGTAATGTTTATGGATATATTTAAATTTATATATAAAATTTTGGCCACGTTTGGCTTAGCATCACTTTCTGAGTTCACTAAAAAGTGCCCTTCATAAAAATCTAGATGAAATGTATTTAGAAAGATAAAAAAAATCATGTGAGTCCGATCACAAGGGAGCTGTGTAAACATCTAGTAATTAAGATTTTTTTGTGTCACTTTTTTAAAATCGAACGGAAAGCCTCATCTATGTATCACTTATAGCTAACAACTGCAGGGATTCAGGTTATACTTGTGGGGTTGTTGAATTATGTATATGTGACCTTCTCCGAGAAAAGGGACCTAGTGTGTCAAAAAACGGGTTGTGTCAAAAAACGGTGGATTCTGGTACCTAAAGGGGTGTAGAAACTTTAAATGCGTTTTTTTCTCAAAACTTAATGTTCACACACTAGGTCCCTTTTCTCGTGAAATTTTTGTCGTTTTACAGCAAAGGGTTGTTGAATTAGCTGAAACAATTTTATATCATAATTTTTTCACCAATACACACCAATGTCACCAGTCACACCGAATTGTCTTACGGCTCAAAAATAGTTATGATGACTAGAATCAGTTTATAGTACATTTCACCAAAATGGTAAATTTTTTAGAAAAGCCACTTTTTAATAAAAGGTACTTTTCAAGATAAGGTACTTTTAAGAAAACGTAGTAGAAGAAAACGTAGTAGCTTTTTTAATTGGTAATTTTTTAAGTAAAAATACTTTTTGATGTGTAAACATCTATACGCGCAGGGGTGTAAATTTCTATTTCACAATACAATCACAAAAACAGCGTAACATGTGAACTGTAAGACAAAATTTTAGTGACTTATGATTGTATTGGTGAAAAATTATGATATGTAAAAGGAAAAACAAAAAATTAAATATAAAAAATGGAAAATAAAAAATGAAAAAGGAAAAAAAAAATGAAAAATAAAAACTGAAAAATAAAAAATGAAAAATCAAAAATAATAAATGAAAGATCAAAAATAAAAAATTAAAAATTAAAAATAAAAAATGAAAAATAAAAAATTAAAAATTAAAAATTAAAAATTAAAAATTAAAAATTAAAAATTAAAAATTAAAAATTAAAAATTAAAAATTAAAAATTAAAAATTAAAAATTAAAAATTAAAAATTAAAAATTAAAAATTAAAAATTAAAAATTAAAAATTAAAAATTAAAAATTAAAAATTAAAAATTAAAAATTAAAAATTAAAAATTAAAAATTAAAAATTAAAAATTAAAAATTAGAAATTAAAAATAAAAAATGAAAAATAAAAAATAAAAAATGAAAAATAAAAATTGAAAAATGAAAAATAAAAAATGAAAAATGTAATATAATAAATTAAAAATGAGAAATAGAAAATAAAGAAAAAAAATGAAAAATAAAAAATGGAAAATAAAAAATGAAAAATTAAAAATAAAAAACAAAAATGAAAAATGAGAAATAAAAACTGAAAATAAAAAACGAAAAATGATAACTGAAAAATGTAAAATAAAAAATGAAAAACAAAAAATGAAAAACGAAAAATTAAAAATTAAAAAATTAAATGAAAAATGGAAGATAAAAAATTAAAAATATAAAATAAAAAATGAAAAATGAAAAATAAAAAATTAAAAATAAAAAATTAAAAAAGAAAAATCAAGAATGAAAAACTAAAATTTAAAAATAAAATATGAAAAATGAAAACCGAAAAATAAAAAATTAAAATTGAAAAATTAAAAATAATAAATTAAAAATTAAAAATAAAAAATTAAAAATAAAAAATGAGAAATATAAAATGAGAAATATAATATGAAAAATAAAAAAATTAAAAAAGAAAAATAAAAAATGAAAAATGGAAAATGAAAAACGAAAAAATTCTAAAAAAAAAATGAAAAATTAAAAAATTATAAATAAAAACTGAAAAATAAAAAATGAAAAATTAAAAATATAAAATCAAAACTAATAAATGAAAGATCAAAAATAAAAAATTAAAAATTAAAAATTAAAAATAAAAAATGAAAAATAAAAAATAAAAAATGAAAAATTAAAATTGAAAATTGAAAAATAAAAAATGAAAAAAAAAAAATTAAAAATTAAAAATGAAAAATGAAAAATGAAAAATCAAAAATGAAATATAATAAATTAAAAATGAGAAATAAAAAATAAGGAAGAAAAAATGAAAAATAAAAAATGGAAAATGAAAAATTAAAAATAAAAAACAAAAATGAAAAATGAAAAATAATAAACGAAAAACGATAACTGATAAATGTAAAATAAAAAATGAAAAACAAAAAATGAAAAACGAAAAATTAAAAATTAAAAAATTAAATGAAAAATGGAAGATAAAAAATTAAAAATATAAAATAAAAATGAAAAATAAAAAATTAAAAATAAAAAATTAAAAAAGAAAAATCAAGAATGAAAAACTAAAATTTAAAAATAATATATGAAAAATGAAAACCGAAAAATAAAAAATTAAAAATGAAAACCGAAAAATAAAAAATTAAAAATTAAAAATAAAAAATTATAAATAAAAAATTAAAAATAAAAAATGAGAAATAAAATATGAAAAATAAAAAAATTAAAAAAGAAAAATAAAACATGAAAAATGGAAAATGAAAAACGAAAAAATTCTAAATAAAAAATGAAAAATTAAAAAATTATAAATAAACAAATAAGAAAATTATAGTCGGTTTAGGCTGATATACCCTATACCCTATGTCATGCGTTTAGAGACCCTATCTCATAGGCCCAACTAACTGGACATAGAAAATAAGCATAAACCAAATATGAGTGGGATTTTTAATAATTTTTTTGGCTGCAGATATGAAAAAGTGCATATCGGATGCTATATCTATATGGGGCTAGGCCCAAAAAATGGACCGATCCTGACTATGTTTGACAAGGTCTCTTGTATTTTGCAAAAATATATACAAACCAAATTTGAGAAGAATCAGGGCAATATTTTTGTTTTTTGATAGATTTAAGTGAAGATCGGGAAGCAGCTCTATACGGGGCCTATGACTATGAGTTGTCCCATAAAGATAATTTTTGGACGACTCATTAATGGATGTAATAAACGCATTTGAGTAAGATCTATATGACAATTTGGAGCTTATGGCAATTTATGTCATAGGGGTCATTTGTATGGGGGCTAGGTCTGAACATGGACCGATTCTCACCAATTTCAATAGCGTTCATGCTATGTCCGATAAAAGCTTATATAGCAAATTGCATCAAAATATATTCATATTTGCGACCTGCAGTTTGATTACAAGGTTTACATGAACACACAGACGGACGGACGGACATCGTTAAATCGAATCAGTTAGTGATTCTGATTCGATCGGTATAATAAAAGATGGGTCAAGGTCAAACATTAATGACTTTGTGCTGATGTTTGTAACTACCAAAAATATTTGAGCTTGACCCAAACCACATAGTGGTATAGGGTATAAAAATGAAAAACGAAAAATGAAAAATGAAAAATAAAAGACGAAAAATTAAATGTTAACCGGTAGATATAATAAATTATAATAAATATTTTTCTATTAACAGAGCCCCTGCAGTTGATTGCTGTAAGTGATACATAGATGACGGTTTCTGTTTGAGTTTTGTGACCGGACTCGCATGATTAAAAAAAAATTACTTTTTTAGGAAAGAATATGTTTTTTTAAAGGCACTTTGTTAAGAAAAGGTACTTTCTTAAAAAAAGCTTCTTCTTTAAGAAAATTGACTTTGTTAAGAAAGGGTAATTTATTAGCAAAAGGTAATCTATTAAGGAAACGATATTTATTAAGGAAAGGTTAATTTTACGAAAAGGTATTTTCAAGAAAAAGTACTTTTAAGAAAAGTTACTTTTTTAAGAAAATGTACTTTTTAAGGAAAGGTGCTTTTTAAGAAAAAGTAATTTTTAAGAAAAAGTAATTTTTAAGAAAAAGTAATTTTTAAGAAAAAGTAATTTTTAAGAACAGCAACTTTTTAAGGAAAAGTGATTTTTAAGAAAAAATACTTTTTCTTAAAAAGTACTTTTTTAAATATTTTTTCTTTAAAAATACTTTTTCTTAAAAATTACTTTTTCTTCAAAAATACTTTTTTAACGAAATTACTTTTTACAAAAAGATGCTTTTTAAGAAAATGTACTTTTTAAGAAAATTAACTTTTTAGGAATGTTACTTGTTACGAAAAGGTACTTTTTAACAAAGGATACTTTTTCCAAAAATGAAACTTAAAAAAGAAATGAACTTTTTTAAAAAAGAGAATGTTTCTTTTTAAAGACAATTTTTTCAGGGAAGGGGTAGTTCTTCTTCAAGAAACATACTTTGTTAAGAAGAGGTAATTTATTAACAAAAGGAAATCTATTAGGGAAATGTAAATCTTACGAAAAGTTATTTTCAAAAAAAGACTTTTAAGAAAAGTTACTTTTTTAAGAAAATTTACTTTTTTTAAAGGTAGTTTTTAAGCAAAATTTACTTTTTTAAGATATGTAGCTTTTTTTAAGAAATTGAGCTTTTTTTGTAAGTTTACGTGTTTAAGAGAAGGTAAGTTTTTAAGAAAAGGAAATTTATTAACAAAACGAAGAAGAAAAAGTACTTTTAACATATGTTACTTTTTTAAGAAAATGTAATTTTTAAGGAATGGTAAATTTTACGAAAAGGTATTTTTCAAGAAAAACTATTTTTTTAAAAAAGCTACTTTTTAAGGATAGGTGCTTTTTAAGAAAAAATACTTTAAGAGAAGTACTTTTCTTAAAAAGTACTTTTTCTTAGAAGGACTTTTTCTTAAAAATTACTTATTCTTTAAAATTACTATTTCTTAAAAAAACTTTTTCTTTAAAAGCACCATTCCTTAAAAAGTACTTTTTAAGAAAAGGCACTTTTTAAGAAAATTTACTTAGTAAGAAAAGTTACTTTTTACAAAAAGATTCTTTTTAAGAAAAGGTAATTTTTAAGAAAATGTACTTTTAAGAAAAGTTACTTATTCCGAAAACGTACTTTTTAAGAAAAGGTAATTTTAAAGAAAATTTAATTTTTAAGAAAAGGTACTTTTTACGGAAAGATACTTTTAAAGAAAAGGTACTTTTTAGAAAAATGTCCTTTTTACGAAAAGGAACTTTTTAAGAAAAGTACATTTTCAAGATATCTTAGATTTTAAGAAAATGTGCTTTTCAAGAAAAAGTACTTTTATGAAAATGTAGTTTTTTAATATATATACTTTTAAAGAAAGGGTACTTTTTTAAAAAAAGTGACTTTTTAAAGAATACGTCCTTTTTTGAGGAATAGTGTTTTTAAGAAAAAATACTTTTTTAAGAATAGCTTCATCTTTAAGGGACGGAATAAGTATATTTAAAGAAAAGGTCCTTTTTTTTAGAAAACATAGTTGTTGTGAGAATAAGTACTTTTTAATAGTAGGTAATTTTTTCAAGAAAATGCTCTGTTTTAAGAAAATATACGATTATAAGAAAAAGGTATTTTTTAAGGATGTGTTTTTTTTAAGAAAGGCTACTTTTTAAGAAAATGTACTTTTTGAAAAGTTTAATTTTTAAAATATATTACTTTTAAAGAAAAGATATTTTTTCAAAGAAATGTACTTTTGAACTTCTTTAAAAAAATTTACTTTTTTTAATAAGGTAATTTTTAGGAAGGAGTAAATTTTTAGGAAAAGGTATTTCTTTATGAAAATGTACGTTTAACAAAATGATTTTAAAGAAAAGGTACTTCTTTAAGACAAAGTATTTCTTTATGAAAAAGTACTTTATTAAAAAAAAGTTTTCCTTTAAGAAAAGGTATTTTTTTAAGAAAATGTCCTTTTTTGAGTTGATTTGCTATATATAGAAAAGGTACTGTTACAAGGCGCTTTTTTAAGAAAATGTATCTCTATAATAACTGTAGCTCTTTTACGAAAAGGTACTTTTTAAAAAAGTCATTCTTTTATCTTTGGTCTCATTACGCAATGGGTTAAAAACGTGGCAATAAAACAATACTTCATGTCTGAGTGCTCATAGGTATAGAGACCAAAAAAATTATGGCTTTAATTAGTTTGAAAGAAATTCCGTCAAATTTCATGACTTAGTTTTCTTGGCACAAAAGTAGTCTGGGGTATATCCAATTCTTGGCGAGTTTTTTTCGGTTTTGAAGTTATATATCTTTTTAAGGAGATAAGTTAGTACTGAAATCGATTCATATAACAACTTATCCAGGAAATTAAACTATAGAACTAAATTTTCGTAAAATCTGATAAAAAGTCATATATTCCTCATATAAACACACTTGAAATTTTCAGTTGCGTTGAACCGCATCTAAATTTTTTTGATTGACCCAAAACTTTGTATTTCTCAGTTTTTTGCTATTCGCATATTTTTAGGGGATGAGATTTTTAATTGGAAAACTTTTTTCCCCCTCCATATAATGAAGGGCCACTCTACTATAGATACTTTGAAAGGAATACTTGATAGAAAGAACTGATATTAAATGAATAAAGCTATATACATACTTAAATTAATAAAAATTTCCCACAGCATCTATAATATTAATAGGCTAAGCGATTTCGTGTGACCGATATTTTGTTCTACCATTTTATCCTGATTTTGACCAAACGTATATTATTTGAAAGGTATTTCTTTTTAACCGATTTGCAGATTTTCAGATTTTTAAATTTTTTCCTTTATTTTGAGTAAATTGCATTTAAATTTGCTACTAACACATACATAAAATTATACAATGCTATGTGTGTGTTTATTAAATATGTTAATGTGTTTGTAATAAAAATGAGTTTGTTTTTTGTGTTGATTTGTGAATTAGCTACAATTGATTAGCATACTTTTAGGGTCTTTATTTAAGGACAAAATAAAATTTGCTAGAATTTGCGCTCGAATTTCGAGTGCTGGAATCTGCTAGTTTATAAAAAACAACTTCCATCTTTTGGCAAGTTCCCGCTAAATCATTGGTGATGATTGAACTTTATATTATATCCAGATCACTTCTTTGGGAGTAAATGGTTTACTGCTCAGAATTTTATGTATAGATTAAAATTCTAATTTACGAAAGACATTACTTTTTCCTAACATTATTTTTTAAGTAACAATGAATTTTTCATAAAATAATCAAAAAAAAGATATTTTTTATTGAGAAATAAGTCCCAATAAACCTTTTTTATTTCAATAATTTTTTATTCCGAAACTCTTTATTGACACTTGAAAAAAATAACCAAATTTTCTAATTGCTATAATTGCTTTGCTGGCAACAAGTTGCACCCATTTGTTAAATTGATTTTAATCATTATAATTTTGTATTTTTTTTTTTTAGAACTCAAGCCATTTGCCAGGTAGTCAAACATGTTTCTTATCATATACTCCTTTTACCATCATGAGTCAGATGATATAAAAAAATATTTTTCTTCGAAATACGTTGGCTATTATCATAATATCAATCATTGGCAATAATATAAAAACATTTTTTTGTTGTCAATACTTTAGGCATATTTCAACAAAATTAAAATTGACATTCGCTATTATATATATTTGCATAAACTTTATTAGTTATTCTAACCAACGGAAAAAACGTATAAACAATTCATTAATTATATACTCTATAATTATTGTGCCATTATCATCTTTAACTCAATCATTATTAGTTTAGTTCATCAATATAATTAATCAAATGCCATAAACGTACCTTTCAATAAATTTTAAGTAGTTTATCAGATAAATAAACATTTATAGCGAACGTATTAATCAATTATAAATAGGAAGGGACATTATAATCAAATTATAAATGATATAAATTTAAACAAAAATAAGCTATAGCTAGAAGCCTTAATTAAACCTTCAATTAGTTTGGCCACCCTATTAATTCTTGTCAAAAAATTTTTGCTTTACTTCGTTTAAGAATATGACATATTTGTGAAGGTCATTTGAATTGTCTTGGATAATTTATTTATGCATTCATTTCAGTTGAGTTCTTTTTGAATTTTAGCAATTTACGTATTATTTATGTTATTGCTTAATTCATTTAATCAATAAATACATGAAATGGCTTTAAAGCCGCAACGAGTTTTAAAATTAACCATTCTTTATGACTATATTTAATGAACAAATAAATAAATCTATTGATTACTTTAGATACTTAAGTATGTTTTGATATTAAATAATTGGTATATTTCAATAAAATATTTTCAATTAAAATAGTTATGAAGTAAAGTTAAAAAGATCGTGAAAATGATGAGGAAATATCAAAGATGTCTCGTTTTAAAGTATGACAACATTACATATAATTTGAAAAGCTCTTAAGACTAATTTGAAAATATTGCAACATCTTAGTACCGGTAATATTTATATTATGAAATTTATATTATAATTCTATACAGAGCACACAAAAACTATTCACTATTCAGACTAATGCCGTTTTCTTTTCTGACAAAAAATGTCGCCCTTTTTTTGGCCTCTTTTGGAATAGTGTATTTTTTTTATAAATTCTGAATTAAGAGCAACCTTTTCTTATATATCAATCGAAAGGTCTCAAAGTGCTGTGTTCATAAATAGAACAAAAATTTGACTATTATCCTCTTGGAAGTCATAGGGTGAAAATATTCAAAAAAGGGGACCAATGGGGAAATATTCTCCCACTATGACCTGAAAGAAGTCAATGGCTCGAATTTTTTGTAATTTATGAGGGCTCGACTTTGAGACCTTTCAATTGATATATAAGATAAAGTTGCTCTTAATTCAGAATATATAAAAAAATACACTTTTCGAAAAAAGGGCAAAAAAGGGCGACATTTTTTTGTCAGAAAAGAAAACGGCATAAGCTCATGTATCTCAATCAAAAATATATTTAAGAACCACTTCAGTATTCCAATGAATATTATTTCAATATATTGTTATGCTTTTCAGTGACATTCTGAATCTGAAATGACACATGATAAATATCTAATTTCTATAAATTATAATATATTTTTTAAAAAATATATCTTACCTAAAAAATAATTTTTCATAAAATGTAAATTTTCAGACAAGAGTATTTTTTCTGAACAAGTATTATCTGTAAAAATTAATTATTCGTAAAAAAATATTTGCTAAAAAGCTGCATTTTCTAAAAAAGTACCTTTTCATAAAAAGTATCTTATCTGTAGAAACTACATTTTTTGTAAAAGTAAATTTTTTGGAGAAAGCACATTTTCTGCAAAAAAGTACCTTTTCTGAAAAAGTACTTTTTTCATAAAAACGTACATTTCTGTAAAGAGTAAGTTTTTTTGAAAAATTTCTTTTCCTTAAAAAATATATTTTCTTAACAAGGTACATACATTTCCTTAAATAAAATAGTACTTTTCTTCCACACGTACTTTTTCTTAAAAAGTACCTTTATTAAAAAAGTACATTTTGTGGAAAAAATTAAATTGCTTGAAAAAGTACTCTTGCTTACAAAGGTATTTTTTATTAAAAAGTACCTTTATTAAAAAAGTACCTTTATTAAAAAAATACCTTTATTAAAAAAGTACATTTAATAAAAAAAGTAAATTTTTTTAGAAATACATTTGCTTGAAAAAGCAGACTTTCTTACAGAAGTACTTTTTCTTAAAAAGTACCTCTTCTTAAAAAATGCCTTTTCGTAAAAAGTAAATTTAAAAAAAAAAAATACATTTGCTTGAAAAAGTACACTTTCTTAAAAAAGTAAATTTTTTTCAAAAGTACTTTTTCTTAAAAAAAATTATTTCGGTAAAAGTAGTTCTTGAAAAAATACATTTGCTTAAAAAGTAAATTTTCTTAAAAGAGTACTTTTTCTTAAAAAGTAAATTTTTTAAAAAATTTCATTTCGTAAGATGTATATTTTCTTAAAAAAAAGTAATTTAAAAAAAAAAAAACACACACTTTTACTTGAATAAGTACCTTTTCTCAAACAAACATCTTTTCATAAAAAAGTATAAAAAATAAAAATAAAAAATATATTTATTTAAATAAAAAGTCTCATTTCATAAAAAGTAAATTTTCTTATAACAGTGCCTTTTATTAAAAAAGTTCATATCCCTAAAAAGTACATTTTCGAAAAAAAAAGTACTTTTCTGAAAAAAATCCTTTTCTACAAAATATCATTTCGTAAAATGTAAGGTACATCAAAAAATATAGCACATTTTAACAAATATACCTTAATATAGCACATTTTCATAAAAAAGGATATTTTCTCTAAAAGCACCATTTTCTTAAAAAATTACCTCTTCTTTAAAAAACACCTTTTCGTTAATAACTTCCTTTTCTAAAAAATATGTTTCCATAAAAAAACATATATATATATATATATGTATATCATATATTTACTAAAAACAGTACCATTTCATAAAAAGGTACCTTTTCAAAATAACACCCTTTAATAAGAAAGTATCTTTTTTCAAAATAAGTACAATTTCTTGGCAAAAGTACATTTTCTTTAAAAAGCACATTTTCTTTAAAATTTCTTTGTCTTCAAAACGTATTTCTTAAAAAAAAGTATCTCTTCTTGAAATAGCAACTTTTCTTAAAAAGTATCTCTTCTTGAAAACGTAAGTTTCTTCAAAAAAAGTACCTTTTGTAAGGTACATAAAAAAAATATAGCACATTTTCATTAAATATAGCATAATATAGCACATTTTCATCAAACAGTATTTTTTCTCAAAAAGCACCATTTTCTTAAAAAATTACCTCTTCTTTAAAAAACACCTTTTCGTTAATAATCTCCTTTTCTAAAAAAATATCTTTCCATAAAAAGCACATTTTCATAAAAAAAATACATTTACTTAAAACAGTACCATTTTATACAAAAGTACCTTTTCAAAATAACACCTTTTATTAAAAAAGTATATTTTCTCACAAGTACATTTTCTTGGCAAAAGTACATTTTCTTTAAAGAGCACATTTTCTTCAAAATTTCTATGTCTTAAAAAAGTATTTCGTAAAACAAAGTACCTCTTCTTGAAATAGCTATTTTTATTAAAAAAGTATCTCTTCTTGAAAACGTAAGTTTCTTCAAAAAAAAAAGCACCTTTTCTAATAAAGTACCTTTTTATAAGAAAGTATCTTTTCTGCAAAAGTAAATTTTTTGAAGTACCTTTTTATAAAAAGTACCTTTTCGTAAAAAGTATATATTTTTTTAAAAAGTGTCCTTTCCTAAAAACGTAATCACGTTTTCATAAAAATGGTTATTTGCTTGAAAAAGTTATGTTTCTTAAAAATTACATTTTCTTAAAAGAGTACCTTTTCCTAATTACCTTATCTTAAAGTACATTTCCTAAAAAATTACTTTTGCTTACGAGTACATTTTCTTAAAAAAATACTTTTTTAAAAGTACCATTTCTTTAAAAAAGTTAATTTTCTTAAAAAAAAATTTCTTAAAAGAGTATCTTTTCCTAAAAAGTGAATTTTCTTAAAACAGTACCATATCTTAAAGAAGTACTTTCTCTTAAAAAACGTTTCTTTTCTCCATAAAGTTCAATTTCTTAAAATATTACGTTTCTTAAAAAAGTATCTTTTCTTAAAACGGGCCATTTTTTTAAAATGCCTTTTCTTAAAGAAGTATATTTTCTTAAAGGAGTACCTTATCATTACAATGTATTTTTTCCAAAGAATACCTTTTCTGAAAGAGGTATCCTATCTTAAAATAGTACCATATGTTGAAAGAGCACCTTTTTCAAAAAAGTGAATTTTCTTTAAAAAAAGTACTATATCTTAAAATGTTACTTTGCATAAAAAATTAAATTTTCTTAAAAAAGTTCGCACTGTTTCTACAAAAAGTAATTATTCTTAAAAATAACCTTTTCTTGAAAAAGAACATTTCATATAAAAGTAAATTTCCTTTAAAAATTTCTTGAAAAAGTACGTTTTCTTGAAAAAGTACGTTTTTAAAAGTACCATTCTTTTAAAAGTAAACTTTCTTAAAATAGTACCTTTTTTTTAGAAAAGTACCTCTTCTTAAAAAAGTATCTTTTCTGAAGAGAGCATTCTTCTCAAAAGGACCTGGTCTTAAAATGGTACATTTTCTTAAATAAATAGTTTTTCTTAAAGAAGTACTTTTCTTGAAAAATAAAATTTAAAAAAAAGGACCCTTCCTTAAAAAATACATTTTCTTTAATAAGTACATTTTTTTAAAAAGTGCCTTTTCTTAAAGTACATTTTCTTGAAATAGTACTTTTTCTTAAAAAAGTACTCTTCCTCAAAAAAAGTACCTTTTCTTGAATTAGTACGTTTTTTGAAAAATGTATCTATTCTTAAAAGGAACCATTTCCTAAAAAATTTAATTTTTTTATAAAGTAAATTTTCTTGAAAAGTTTTTTTTTTTTTGAGTAGATTTATTCAAAAAGCAAATTTTTTTTAATAAAGTACCCTTCTTAAAAAAGTGCCTTTTCTAAATAAAGTACATCGTAAACAACTACCTTTTCAAAAATTACGTTTTTCGCAACAAGAACCTTTTCTGAAAAACTATATTTTCTTTCAAAAAGTACATTTTCTGAAACGAATACCTATTCTTGAAAAAGTAGGTTCGTTTAAAAACGCACCTTTTCATCTAAAGGTTAATTTTCTTAAAAAATTAAATTTTCTTTAAAAATTAAGTTCTCTTCTAAGAGTATCATTTCTTGAAATTGCACGTGTTGTTAAAAAAGTACCTTTTCTTAAAAAATACCATTCCTTATAAAGTGCCTTTTCTTAAAAAGTAGCTTTTCTTAAAGAAGAACATTTTCGTAAAAAAAACTATATCTGTAAAAAGTACATTTGCCTAAAGAGTACATTTTCATAAAAATAATTTTTCATAAAAGGGTTCTTTTGTTATGAATGTAGTTTTCCTTTAAAAAGTATCTTTTTTTAAAAAAAAAGTACTTCTTCTTAAAAATTACATTCTCTTCAAGGTTCTGAAAATACACACATCAAACACACAATGTTCTGTTCTAAAGCAGCCAACACATATTTTTATTTTCATATCAATCATGTGTGTTTCTAAATTTTGTACGGTGCCGAACACAATCATGACTGTGGTTCGTTTTAATATTTCGTTATCTACACGAACATTTTCCTATCACGTATTTTTTGTTTCGAACACACATATACCACACAGATTGGAGTGTAGCTTTATTTTAAGTTCGTTTTTTGCACGTGTACTGCTAAAAAAAACTGAACATTTTCTTGAACGCGTACATCTAAAAATTAAAACATTATCCACTCGCGATCGGAAAAATCTGAAACGCCCTTATAATAACGACAACAATCGTTTCAACCAAATTTATTAAAAAAATATGAAATAATTCTTTAGCAGTTATAAAAAAATAAAAATAAAAAATAGTAATTAAATAGATAACAGATAAATTTTATATGTTGTTTTTATGACTTAATTTCGTTTTTCCGATCGCGAGTGGATAATGTTTTT